>OX388154.1:2400000-3600000 GCA_947579745.1 Apocheima hispidaria | reverse complement strand
TTTATATATGTACTAGCAGTTACCTGCGACTTCGTTCACGTGCACCTACAAAAAAAAAAGTAGCCTATATAAGCAAGAACAAGCAATTATTCAGGTCGACCCGTTCCGCCGTTGATTAGCCGTGATAACGCGACAAATACCCAGATATGTTATTTTGGCATCTATAATATTAGTCTAGGAATCTGTGGTCTAGGATAAGGATACCGGGCTTGAAGAGGCGTAGTTACATTTCAGAACCTAGAAAATGAATTTCAAAATGGTTTTCTGTACGATGGAAATTCTAATACCAACAATTTCCTTAACTTTCCTTACTTTGATAAAAATGTGTTTTTTCTATTTAGTGCCCCACATTAGTTATGTAGATTAAAAATATTATTTTGCGATATATGTTTTTTTTAGTTCTGTAATCTAGTATTGCATGGCGGGAAAACATGATTAATGGCAGGTAAAGAGATGTTACCTGCCAGTCACTGTGTTGCTACCGCTTGATTTCCATAATAATCCGTAATAATCCTGACATGAAATCGCAGTGATTCTCCAAAAATCTGAGACATGAGTTTTTTAAGTGTACAAATCAAGTAACATGAAAAACATTGTTAGCTCCATAAAAAAAATAACAAACTCATCGTCGCGGCGCATCACGTTAACGACAGCTACCCTTATGAAAATGAGCAGTTTACCATCATAAAAAACAGATGCAGCGCGCCAATCTAAGTAGATATAGGTACCTACAGTAAATTTTTTTTATGTACATACTAACAGAAATCAGAAATATTTATTGGCCCTAAATAACATTGAAAATACAACAAAGGTAGGTAAGTTACGCAAATACTATAAACCACGTTCTTTTACTCATTCAAGTTTAATAGATTTGTAATCTTATTGAACGCCACGGTCACCACGCACAACCACCGACAAAGATCACGCGTATATTTGCCAATATTCTAAGAGCCTTGGCTTTGGATACTAGGTAAGTAGATCACTTTTACTCTAGATACCAGTGACTACTTAGGGTACGTGACTGGGTATACCCATCTAAGTATACTTAGATTTGTACCACTACGGAAGTAGTCTACGGTCTGAAGTAGTTTCTCCTTCAACGTTACGAGTTAGACATAAATATAAATTCTTAGAATAATAACAATCTTCGGGTAAATGAGGCGTTTTCCAAAAAAAAAAAAAAGTTGTAAAATACTTACTAGATGGCGCTTAGATGGCGTAATAGTCCTATGACTTTACCTGTCATTGTCAATGAGGCGTTTTCCAAAAAAAAAAAAAAGTAGTTCTAAAATACTTACTAGATGGCGTAACAGACCTATCGTTTTACCTGTCATTGTCATTTCTGTCGAAATATTTTATGTTTATTTTTTAAATCGTAAATTTTGGCTCCACACGTTGTGTATTTAGCCAGTGTCAACTATTGTAATATTTCAAATGAAGTCAAATACATAGTTACGTTTCTTGAAATTGTCTAAATACACATGTGGAGCCAAAAAACACGAGGAAAAAAGGAACACGTAAATTTTTTTTAAATGTCTGTCTGTTTGTTGTTTTGTTAAATGTCCTTTCATGTCTTGACAGTAACAGAAAAACCTCAAGGTACATCTGACGCCATCTATTGGGTACTTTTATTACCAGGATTTCTATTTTTTTGGAAAACGCCTCATTAGTTGTGAGTTTTTGTGGGAACAGGAAGAAGTCGAGTCACGTCATTGTATTATTTTCCTAAACTTGTGTTATTTCGAGTGTTAATGAGTAAAAACGGTGGATGTTTAATCAAGTGTTCACGAGTTTTGGTGAATAGTATAATGTCGTGAATCGTGACTTTTCGTGTTGTTTCCAAAACTCCATAGAAACCTTTAGTAAAATCTCCACCACTTTACTGGGGTATGACTGAGGACTTGACCATGACTTACTTTACTTGACTCAGTCTATGACTGAGACTTGTTTTACTTCACTTCAAATATTACAAAACTTGACACTGGCTAAATACACAACGTGTGATGCCAAAATTTAAGAGAGAAAAAAAAGTAGATCTTATTCAAGTGTCAAAGTCAGCTCAGCTCTCAGCTCAGCTGATTATTGTTTATTGATTTTGGGTGGGGCTAGGCTTGTTTTGATATTTTTGTTTCAATTAAATAGAATCATGGCAGACATACTAAAAGCTCTAATTGTAGCTTCAGAAAGAGCGGCTAGTGTTGCTCGTGCCTGCTGTTCAGACTCCAACCAGGAAGCCTTATTTGTCGCTGAAAAAGTCGAAGGAGAGGCGAACGTTCGGTTCGATAAAGACTTTAAAACTATAGCTGATGTTTTGGCGCAGGAATCAGCAAAAACTGAAATAGCTGCCCATTTTCCTGAGCTAGCTGATAAAGTGAGGGGCGAAGAGTGCTCTGAAATAGGCGGAGTAAACATAGCAGTACAGGAGAGCGTGGGACGAACGACTGAGCTTCTGGCTTACCTCGTACCACCGAATGCAGCCAAACGTATGGCTGAAGCAGTTCACAGTAAGATAGACCTTGAATTGAATTTGCCTGATAATATTCCAGACATAAATCCTTCAGAGTTGGGGGTATGGATTGATCCTATTGGTAAGTTTCTTGGAAAAAATATACTTAAATTAGTCTTGGATAGTATCTTCTAAGAAGTAATGAAACTGGTTTCGAAGCAAAAAGTTAACAACCATCAAAATGGAGCCTACTGATGGGTGATTCAACTTGAATTGAAGATGGCTAAAATTGAGCACATGCATAATTTTATTATAATTATGATTATTTGCGAGCATAGTGCACACCATCATTTAGAGTGCAAAAAGAAAACCCATTCTTATACAGGTGGACCAAACCAATACCCCTTGAGGGAATGTACCCTTAATATTTAAGTTTTAAGCAAATTTTACTCAAAGGAAACAATTTCTTATTTTTAGATATAAAAATAACTGCATTCAAAGATTTTTGCCAGAGCATGGAACCGAATTGTCAAAAGTAGAAAATAAACATTCTGTTTTTTCTATGATACCAATCGAAAGGGTCAATAATAAGGAACAAATTAATCTCTCTAGTAAACATTCCTTTTAAAATTTGAGGAAGACCATAAAATCCAATTCCAAAGAAAACTTGTTTATTTTTTACATTTGTCGGGTTCGATTCCCTGCTCTGGCAAGTAATTGCTCTTTGAGTGCAGTTATTTTTAATTCTAATAATAATGACATGACCTTAGAGTAAATTTTGCTTCCTTCAATATTTAGGGTACTTTCCCCCGGGCATTGTTTAAATCCACTCTGTATATTAATAATAAAAAAACCATACCTGCTAATAACATCAAAAAAGGGAAAAGTAATTTTTTTTTTCCTTTTTTTGTTAAATAAATTAAATAATATTTTCAAAATATTTTCAGATGCCACTGCAGAGTTCATCGCTGGAGCCCAAGGCGAGGCGAATGCTGATCGGGGTCTGCCTTGCGTCACGGTACTCATTGGGGCATACATCAGGTCCACGGGGGAGCCAGTCATAGGAGTTATCAACCAACCTTTCAATGATGGGTGAGATTATTTGTTGGATATTTCTATGGGATGGCAGGTACAGTAAAAACTCAGTCGGATTCGATGGAACCTCAGTAGTTTGCAGAGTATAGTTAATACTAATTATAGAAAACTCATAAATATGCAGCAGCCATCACGGCAGAACAAATGACAAAGAGCAAAATAATTGATGCAGTTGTGTTCGTCCGAAACTAATTTGACGTTTACTAATGGATGCGTTTAACATTAATCAGAAATTACAAAGCATGCCTTCAATAATATATTAATTTTTACATTATAATTTATTGTTATGGTGCTGCCACACAGCGGCATACTGTTGTGAAACATACTTTTTCCAAAGAAAAAGCAAGGATGTGTGACCCTTTACAAGTTTATGCAAGTGATTGGTCGCAAAGAGAAAGCAAAGTAGTAAAATTTATTTATCTATAGGCGAGCAGCATAGGCTGATATTAAACAGATCAAACAAACAGTGTTGAAACTTAATAACTGTCAGTCAAGATTATCTTATCCTTAATATTATCCCACTGTCTAGCTTGATTTTAAATGTATTTATAGATTTTGCTGAGATCGCCTCCTCAGGCAACCTGTTCCAATTGTGAACCACTCTGTTGCTGAGGATGTGGTGTACAGTGATGGTTTTAGATAGTGCAGGCTGTAGCAAGGTCTTATGGCATCTGCTGTCTCTTGAAAAGTCTTTTAGCGTGTACATGCTGTGTATGTCAGGAACATAGTAGAATGAATTCAAATCTTTGAAAGTTTCAATTAGATAACCGCATTACCATCTTTCTTCAAGGGTAGTTAAGCACATGTATAACGCATTTTAATGATAATTGTATTCAATGAATAGCCTCTACTTAATTTACATACTATTGTATACAAAAAGTTATTATTTTTGACTTATATACCAATGAATAACTTTGGTTTTGACGCAGATATTTTAATCATTAGTTATAAGATTTGCGACGAAGAGAGTATAATATTTTTGTAGATTTTCTTTGAGCACTTTACAGCAGATCTAGATCCTTCTTGAAGTAGGGCTTAAGTAGTTCCAAACTTGAAATCAAGCAAGGAAACTTTTACTGTTATAGTTTGACTTGGTCATAAAGATGAGTACAATGACATCCTTTCAGCTTTGCCTTTTCTGTGTAACTCTGTACATACCTGACTACCCAGGAAGGAGGATAATGCTTTTGTATAATTATTTGTAATGTTGTTCCTCAGGGGAAAAGGCCGCATAGTATGGGGTATCTCTTACAAAGACACACGTGAGTGTGGCGGGATCATACTCGGTGCTAGTACGGAGACCAGCACTATTCTGATGAGTGCTGCTGAGAAACCAGAAATTGTCGAGAAGATCCAGAGCTTGGGTTGGGAAGTGAAGGCAGTGCCTGGAGCTGGATATAAACTGATGAAAGTTGCATTAGGTATGATCAAATATTTTTTTAACATGCGTTACAATGATCTCTGTACTTATCTAGGGTCTGATATTCACAAATGTAGTAGGCCGGTTGATTACGCAAACAAAATGTACAGTTTTGAAGTAAATTACTGAAGTGGCAATTAATGGCCAGGCCACATCAGTCGAAGTACCGATAACCGATGAGGATGAAAGGTTCTTACAGTTACTTGAAAGTTTCTGAAAGGTACTATGCACCAATACTCATGCCTGATAACGAGCACAAGTTTTCTACACATTAACACTCGAAATGACATCTAATTCTTACTGGGGGTGGTAAGACCTGCACTGATGCCCCACTTGGGGTGTTTTGTGCATTAACCCCGCTGCCAGCCAGCCGAGCTCCTTAAAATAACGGATCACGGCCTTGGGGCGCTGGCATACCTGTTCCACTCGTTTCGTCAGATATTATGGTATCGAAGACTTGTTGGTATTGACGACATGACTTCTTCACGTTCCCGCCAAAAACTCCAAATCAGCGTTTGTATAAATATATTTATATGTGTACATATTTTTTTTTATTTAATGTGCAACTCCACGGACACCGGGGTCTGCGACTTTTGTTATATTAAACTACAATTTTGTTAACAAAATGAATTTACTTTAGCTATAGATACGCAATACAAGGAGAATATAACAATATCTTATCAACAATCAACAACAACAATATCTTTTCCAGGTGAAGCAGCCGCGTATTTAGTATCCAAAGGCACCACATTCCGCTGGGACACCTGCGCCCCGCACGCCATACTCCGCGCCCTGGGCGGAGACATCCTCAACTACGCCACCAAGGCTCCGCTCACTTACAACGACTCCGAAGGCTCCAACACCAAACAATATTGCAACTCCGGTGGCGTCATAGCATTCGCTGACCACTGTATTTATAAGAAAATGGAAAGTATTTTCAACTAAAGGAAAATGGAAAGTATTTTCAACTAAACTAAATATACATAGGCTGTAGCCTATGTATATTTTGAAAATGGTCATCATCATCATCAGCCGGAAGACGTCCGCTGATGAACATAGCCCTCCCCCTTATAAAATAATATTCTCCCTTGAAAATGGTATGGAAGACAAATTCATTAAAAGAAAAACAAAATATTCAGCTGCAAAATGACACTAGCTATAACGAGTAATCAGACGACTACTCACTCTCAAAATCGGTCAAGCCGTTTAGGCTATAATACAGGAAAACAAACATAAATACTTGCTTACATCGTGTGAAAGAGATGGCTATATATGAGTTTCTGGGGAGCAAAAGGGAGAAGCTAACCTTAGTAGTTTGTTTCTTTTGCTCCCGTGAAATTCAAATATACCTGTCCTTTTAGCACGATGTCAGGTCAGGTAATGTTGCGAGGCCTTTAAAACTGTCGTCCACACAAAACGACAAAAAATGCACAAAAATGGATCAACGCCACCTAGCGAAATATAGGAAGTAACTATGTCTCTCTATCTGGATGTTTGTCGCGTTATCACGGCTATCGCGGTATATTGGTTATCGCTGTTTGTAAACGGCTGAACGGATCTTGATGAAATTTGATAAGGAGTTACTGTATATCACAAAGACGGACATAGGATACCTACTTTTTTATGTCTACACGAACAAAGTCGTATAGAATGTCTGCCTTTCGTTTTTTTGAATTCTATTGGTATCTCTTGTAGCCTAAACGGCTTGACCGATTTTGACGAGTGCGGTGTCGTGGGATTCGTCTTTACGTCCCGAGGGACATAGTCTACATTTTGCAGTCGGCGGTATTTTGTTTTACTTTTAATAATATGATTGTCTTCATTGACGGATCCTGTAAGAGTTTTATTTTGTGATTATGACTGCGAACGTCTCTGTGTGTGTCTTTTCCCACTCAACTCGTTACGGCTGAACAGATTTTCATGTTGTTGTGGAGGTAGCATATACCATGGAACTTACCATGGAATTTGTATAACACAAATACTACTTTAAAAGGTAATTTTATTTTTAGTTTCCGTCCTTATTTTTGAATTTTCCTCTATATATCTATAATTTTGAGACTGTTTTTTATCCTAAGAAAAATGTACCAAGGTACCTTGTATGTACCAATAATTACCAAAGTATATACCGCCACACCAAAATCTATTAATAAGTTTTTTTTTCACTTCTGTTTTGGCCTCTTACGTTGTGTATCTAGCCAGTGTCAAGTATTTTAATATTTCAAATATTTCACAATTAAAGTAAGTCTCAGTCATAGTCTAAGTCAAGCAAAGTAAGTCACGGTCCACGTCACGCCCCAGTAAAGTGGTAGAGACTATACTAGAGGTTTCTAGGGAGTTTTGGAAACAACAAGAAGAGTCACGTTTCACAACATTATACTATTCACCAACACTCGTGCACGTTCACGAATACTTAATGGATAAAAATCCACCATTTTTATACATTAATAAAATACTCAATATAACACTAGTTTTGGAAAATATTAGAATGACGCGACATGACATCTTCACGTTCCCGCCAAAACTCCAATAATTAAGTTACTACGAAACAATTTATGCCTTACATACAATGATAGTTTACAAGAGACACGAATTTAGCGCTCTTAAAATGACGCCCGCAAATCTGTGAAACCCAAAATCCTTTCGGTCAGATCTCATTATAGCTATCTCTTTTCGCATCTTCTTTCGCACTCTTTGGCGACTGTAAGAGTGTCATACATGGCCTGACCTGACATCGTGTGAAAGGGACAGCTAGATTTGAATTTCACGGAAGCAAAAGAAACTATTAAGGTTATAACTTCTCCCTTTCGCTCCCCCAGAAACTTATATACAGCCATCTCTTTCAAACGATGTCAGGTCAGGCCATGTAGCGAGGCCTTAAACAGACTGCAGCGGAGCCGAATTCAGAGAACTATTTTGAAGGTAAAACCCAAAGAGAATATCATCACTTCTTACGTTTCCTTATAGAAAAATGTAAAAGGCGATTGTATGAAACATGTACTAGAACTGTATACCGATAGAGATAGTGCGATTGAGTCAAGCCATCGACAGAGCAAGACAGTGATAGCCGCCATTTTTTTTCGTACACGTTTCATGCATGTTCAAGTCTCTTTTTTTTACTAGGCAGTTGGTAAAAACCAGACTGGTAAAAACCTATCTTTAGTAAAATATCATTGCTTACGCATCTATGAATGTACTACACGCGTAAGCTTTTGAACTTACGGCCTCGCTACATGGCCTGACATCGTGTGAAAGGGACAGCTAGACCTGAATTTCACGGGAGCAAAAGAAACAAACTATTAAGGTTATAGCTACTCCCTTTCGCTCCCCCAGAAACATATATAGCCATCTCTTTCACACGATGTCAGGTCAGGCCATGTATAGCCACTTTTAGTGAGCTGTCACAGTACATTACAATCTTAGATCATTGGTCTGATAAGAGAACTGATTTTGTTTAGCAATAAAACGATACCCGCCCCTCAGTTAAGGCCTCGCTACATGGCCTGACCTGACATCGTTTGAAAAAGATGGCTAGACCTGAATTTCACGGGAGCAAAAGAAACAAACTATTAAGGTTATAGCTTCTCCCTTCCGCTCCCCCAGAAACTTATATATAGCCATCTCTTTCAAACGATGTCAGGTCAGGCCATGTAGCGAGGCCCTTATTTGACACGCACTGTGTTCAATATTAAAAGATCTAATAAAATAAGTATTTTGTAAATCTCTTAATTTAAACGTGGTTGTGTTTTAGTAAAATGAAATAAATTTAATGTACATTTGAGACTCAGTGTCTATAAAAATATGTAATGTGTGTAAAGAAAATAAAAATTAGGTATATGTACCTACTTACTACTCATTTAGTACCTACTTAATATAAATAATGTCTTTTATTTGTTGTAATCTTTGATTGTATACATAATATATAATCAAAGGTTGTATACTTGTATACTGTTCGCTGAACTCCGCAAACAATAGACCTCGCGTGCACAAAATTTGCATTACCTTAATTTTCTAATCTCATAGAATTTTTTAGTAGTGACAATTTACTTCGCTCGCAGAGGAGGGGGTAAGTCGGGCTAGGAAGAAGTTTGCTCAGTGGCGGACTATCTGAATATGTTTGGAGGTGAGTCGACGATCGAGGGTCACCAAGACATTTGACCGACCTAGTCCATGGGATAGGCTTGCATGAAGTTTGAGTGGTATCGGGGGAAGAGCCGACTTGGAGGGGTGAAAGTTCATAGCTGCACTTTTGTCAGGATTGACTGTGATGGCCCACTTGTTAATCCAGTCACCAAGAATGTTGAGGGCTTTTTGGACTTTGGCTCGGAGGTGGTTCTTAGCCAGCCTCTTGAGTTGAGTGCGGTGTCGTCCCTAAAGAGAACAAGCTCTACGTTGGAAGTTCGGGGGATGTCGCACGTGTACAGCGAGAAGAGTCTGGGGCCATCACTGAGCCCTGAAGGACAGTTGAGTTGATATCGCGGAGAGTCGCGAGCACCATCTAGTGGTGGCCGAATGAGGCGTTTTCCAAAAAATAAAGAAATCCTGGTTATAAAAGTACCCAATAGATGGCGTTATATGTACCTTGAGTTTTTGCTGTCACTGTCAAGACATGAAAGACAAAAAAATGTACGTGTGCCTTTTTTTTCCTCGTATTTTTTGGCTCCACATGTGTATTTAGACAATTTCAAGTAATGTAACTATGTATTTGACTCATTTGAAATATTACAATGGTTGACACTGGCTAAATTCACAACGTGTGGAGCCAAAATTTACGATTTACAAAATAAACATAAAATATTTCGACAGAAATGATAATGACAGGTAAAACGATAGGACTATTACGCTATCTAGTAAGTATTTTAGAACTTTTTTTTTTTTGTAAATCGCCTCATTAATCAAAATAAGAACGTACGGCATTTTTTTTTCATTTTGTTCTAAATACGGCAATTTTTAGGTTTAAGTGCGGCAGCCCCAAAATCGACTTGGAACAACACTATTGTCTGTTGTGAATATTGTGATTATTCATTGAAATAGTTGACTTGTTTAATTGATGTAAAAAAAAAAGAATTTCGTTTCTTTTCTTCACAAACGGCTTATTATATTATTATAGTCCAGCGAAGTCTAGCGTACGTATGTGTAAATAACCTTTGTCTGTAAAGTGAAATCAAAATCTAAGGCGAATAATTGTAATTAGATAAACAAACAGGCTCTCGATAATTAACTTGCTCTACAGGCTGCCCGATACCCGGACTAAATTATCGTTATCAGTGGCCCCTTCGTACCTTCACTATCAAGATTATATTAAATCATTGTCAATATTGATTGAAGACTGGGAACTTGGAAATAGTTAACACAAGAAACTTGACTTGTTGACTAATTTGAGCCAACATTGATCATAAGTAAGTTCACAAATAGAATTATTATTATTCTTTGGAAGTAGGCACTAGTTAATTCGACTCAGAATCTTGTTTCTGCGTACATGCATCTATTCTACATATTTAAACTTTTAATGGTTTGTATCTAATTTATATATTCTAATATCACTTTTTATCTACATGCTCACCAGAATGTTTAAGTTTCAAATGGCATTGGGTAAGTTAAGTATTTACATAAGTTTTCATTTTTGCTTTATATTTAGTGATATTTCCTAGGCTAGCAAGCTGATATAATTAACCTCAATAATTTACTCACAGTCTACGGGAGCCAATCCGTAGTTGTATGTATATTTAATTGTTTGTACATATATTTATCCGACAATAACTTATGAACCGTTAATCTGATCTTCAAGAAATTTTGTAGGTAAGTAGTTCATTTTAATAAAATGTTGAAGTTCGAATATGAGCTGAATTGTTTTAGGGATTGTGAAGTTATAATGCAGAAAACACCCTTAGCGGGATGTGAGTGCAGGTCTAATCACGCCCAGTTAGAATTAGGGGTCGCCAGGTAAAGTTCGGCACGAACTACAAGTTATTAAACTGTCTGTTTTTCCATGAAATCTTAATCATAAGTCATAGAAAGGAATCAAGTATCAGCCTAAGCATCCTACTGCTAGAATATCGGCGTACCCTCGACGAGTGATTAGACCATATCCACCATGCTGGCCTTGTGTGGGTAGGCGGATTCACATACACAATCAAATATCTTCTTCGGAAATATGCAGGTTTCCTTGCAATGTTTAAAGAAGTAATTATCAAGATTAAATGGTAACAATACTATGCTTCCAAAAATGTTTACATAGCTTGTAGAGATAAATAACCATTAACATCATTCTGTATGTGATTTCCAGAGATGAGTGAACGCCCACAGCCTCTGAAGGCCATTAATCGGTTGTTTGAGGGCCGGGAGCCATGGCAGATAGTCTCAATCACAGCCTCATCAGTGTTGGCTGTCGTCTGGGCTCATAGTCTGTACAACGCTAGAGAGAGTAAGTTACATATTAGGTGGGTGGTCACACTGAGCGCAAAGTGTATGTAGTAAAAGTAGGAAAATAGGCCCGCTCAGTATGATACCTATGTAGAATATAATATACACTTATGTCTTTGTATCTACAAAAAAACAATGAACAATAAAATAAGACTGTTTATGCAGCAGGTAAGTATGTTAATGACATTAACTAATTAACATTTAATAATGAAGCATTTTATAGACATATATGTGTGAGTGAGTGAATGATGATAATAACAGGTGCCATTGTAGGTGATCAAAAGAAGTTGTGTTCGGCCTATGTGGAATAGCGTGTGAAATCGCGGGGCGCAGCTAGTCTTGTATTTTGATGAAATTTTCAGGCTCCTCATTAGATTAGGTCACCGGGTGATCCTGTGAAGTTTGGTACCCTTGCGAAGCCGGGGCGAGTCGCTAGTATATGGGCGAGTCGCTAGTATATATATATATACTAGCGACTCGCCCCGGCTTCGCAACGGTACCAAACTTCACAGGATCACCCGGTGACCTAATCTAATGAGGAGCCTGAAAATTTCATCAAAATACAAGACTAGCTGCGCCCCGCGATTTCACACGCTATTCCACATAGGCCGAATTTTTTTTCTGGGATGAAAGTAGCCTGTGTTGATCCAGGACTTAAGCTCCCTCTATACCAAATTTCATTCAAATCTGTTCAGCCGTTACCGAGTTGAACGGGAACAAACACACTAACATACTTACAAACATACCTAAAAAATCTAGACCTTTTCAAGGTCAGAGTGAATAGGTATCTTCTAAGTCTGTGTGCTTTATCTTCGGCCACATCATCGATTACCAACAGGCGAATTGGTGGTCAAACGCAGACATAAAAGCGATAAAAAAAAATGTATATCGATTAAAAAACATTTCAAATTAAGATAATATGTAAACTGTTTCCTTTTAGTAAAAAAATTTTGAAAATAGACCTTTGTATCTTAATAACCAGATACCGTAACCAGATAGACAGATTTAAAGTTAAGCTGTGTAGGAATCACGAAGATAAAACTAGTACGAGTCATTTTTCAAATTATTAAACAATGCTAATTAAGGAATAACAATTGTAATTACATGCCTAATCTAGCTTAGTATTATCACATTTAGAGATACCATTTAAAGAATGTTGCTAGGTTCTTTGTGTTTTGAACGTTAGACTATAGTTACAGTGTGACCAATTTTCGTTAACGTTTTATCTGAGTGGGGGAGCCACCGCAGTATATTTTTTTTGGACTCAACACAGTCTTCTAGCCCCAAACTAAGCAAGCTTGTTATCTGGTTCCCTATGGGACTGATAGAATATTTTTTTTTTACTGAACTAACATCCATGTTCATTACAAAAATGTTTGTCCTGGTTGGGAATCGAACCCACAACCTACAGCCCAGAAAGTGGAAATCCTCCCACTGAGCCACAAGGCTAGTCAAACTGGCGGCCAACTATGGATTATTTTAGTCTCAATTGATCTACTTTACTGATTTAAACATTCAAATCACAAAGACAAAAGCAACTCGAGGAAAAAGCGGTATTTTTAATCTGAAGAGAAAAAGAAACAAAAAAAAGCACAGTTGTAATAGGATTCACAATTCCACGTCTACTTTTTATTATCTATGTAGTAACTGCGCCCCGCGGTTTCGCTCTCAAACCACTGTAAATTACATACATTTTTCAAGAATAACATGTAACATTATTACACGAAAAACAAAATACCCGACTGCAATATGTAGCGTATGTCATTCCGGATGCAAAGATGAATCCAACGACACCGCACTCGTCAAAATCGGTGAAGCTGTCAGGCTACAGGAGGTTATATAGGAACACACAAACATGCTTACATTCTCCCGAAAAACATTACCTACTAGGGCTTAAAATTAACCTATGATTATTCTATGTTCTGTGCCTATGATGTCTACCCTCCTGGACCTCTTATACATGCAAAATTCAAGTTGCTCTCTTGCTCTTTCGCTACATGAAAGAGGAACAAACTAACGAACAAACACACAAATGAATTCTATTTTGGTGATACAAAGGCGGCCCGTTATGTAATTTTAGCTGAAGTGAAAATTTGAGTCAGGACTATAGTTTACAGCTGTAAAGGAACATATTTAACAATTTTTCAGGTGCAACAAGCCGTCTTCGTAAAGAGTTCTTCCGATGGCTCCGACGTGTACCCATCGTGAGACGGAAGATCGACGAGAAAATGTCGGAGATCAACAGCGACTTCCGAAAGGACGTGGTTAAAAGGCTCGCGGGCGTCACCACGAGGAGGGAACTGCCTGAACAAGGCCTTTCCGCGGCGCAAGTCGCTGAGGAAGTCAAGGATCATCTTAACTTGGGTAAGACTGGCGTAGATAAAGTGATTGAAAGGAAAGCGGATTTCACATCGAGGAGGGAACTGCCTGAGCAAGGCCTCTCCGCGAAGCAGGTCGCTGAGGACGTCAAGAGTCATCTTAACTTGGGTAAGACTGGTGTAGATGAAGTGGTTGAAAGGCTAGCGGGTGTCACATCGAGGAGCGAACTGCCTGAGCAAGGCCTCTCCGCGAAGCAGGTTGCTGAGCAAGTCAAGGGTCATCTTAAATTGGGTGTGACTGGTGTAGAACAAGTGGTTGAAAGGCTAGTGGGTGTCACATCGAGGAGGGAACTGCCTGAGCAAGGCCTCTCCGCGACGTTGGTCGCTGAGCAAGTCAAGGGTCATCTTAAGTTGAGCGAGACTAGTGTACACGAAGTGGTTAAAAGCGTCACCAAGAGGAGGGAACTTCCTGAACAAGAAGTAGAAGAAATATAACGTAATGGAGCTAATAGACACCAGCCTGTCAGACCGATCAATTTATCTGTAGAGGTGGCCAAAAGATGGAACTAGCAATGTTCTATAGATTGCTGATACTTTTGTTCATAAAGTTCGTTGGGTGGCTCCCCCGTTCGATTCGTAGATAATTGGGTAGTTTTGTAACGAGCGCGCATGTCAAATAAAAACCAAGAAAGACCGACAGCCCTATAATACCCAAAGACGATAAGTTGCTATAAACTGCGTTGGGTCATTTTAAGAAAGTTTTATTTTATGAAACAGAGCGCGCCACGCACTTTGCGTGACGAACGGGTCGCTGGCCTGATGGTAAGCATCACGCCCATAACAGTTCATTGCCACCCAGAACTTTGAATAGTAGTGCAAGACAATGCATGGCACTGTCCTGCGCTCGTCACTAAGATATTAGATGTTAAATCTCTTTAGGCTCAGTAAATTTGCTGAAAAACATTGCCATTCAATCCGGAACACAGTAATGCTTGCACACTACTGCTTGGCGGTTGAGTAACTGGCTAAGGTGTGGTACTTCCCCAGGCGGACTCTGCAAGAGAGCCCTACCACTACAAAAAGTTGTATGTTGTATGTTTCAGGGGTGTACGACTGGAAGAGCGGCATGATATCTGGCGCCGTGTATCACGTGTCGCAAGAGATAGCCAACGTGGCGTGCGACGCCTACGCGCTTACAGCGTACACTAACCCCCTGCACGCTGACGTCTTCCCCGGAATCAACAAAATGGAGGCCGAGATAGTCCGAATGGCCGTCAATCTTTTCCATGGAGACGATGAATGCTGCGGCACTGTGAGTACAATTCGGAATCCGATTCAATCCGATGAATAAGAAATATAAGTCGTGGTACCTCGGCGGGAGCGCGCTCGCCTCAAATATTTCGAGGGGTCGTGGGTTCGAACCCGGACAGGCTCTTACCAATGAGTTATTTGGAACTTACGTACAGATATACCACTGGCTTTTCGGTGATGTAGAACATCGTGAGTAAACCTGCGTACATAACATGTAGCCTTTGTTACTCCGGACGTAAAGAGGAATCCAACGACAACGCACACGTCAAAATCGGTCAAGCCGTTTAGGCTACAGGAGATAATATAGGAACACACAATTATACACATCAAAACATTCTCCGTATTGGGCAGTTCGGTAAAACATGATTTTCGGTCTCGTAAAATTTTCTAAATGTTATGATTTAAAAAAAAAAAACAATTTTCATTCACATACTCTAGAAAGGTTTCTATTTATTAGGGCGTTACTATTAACGCTTCAAAAATATGCGAAACTTAGTCGCGGGCAAAGCTAGTGTAACTCTATTCTCTGGGGTGTAAAGTTTGTATGGTACCCACTGAAACTTCTGTTAGCGAATAACTTGGAAGTTTGAAGCAAAACATTTGCGCGTTTTATTGTGTTACAACGCCATCTATAAAAAACCTAGCGAACCTATAAATATTAATACTGTCGATCCATTCTTGGGTGGTTCTCGGTTGGAAAGTCCGTCTACAGAAGTACCACTCCTTGCTAGGTAGTCAACAGCCAGGCAGTAGTGTGCAAACATGTTTGTGTCAGTATCAATGAATGTACAATGCAGAAAGTAATTCAACATCTATAATATCTTAGGGTGCGACTTTAATGCAGTGCCAGTATTTAAAACTTGTTTGAACTGTTATGGGCAGGCGTGGCACTTACCATCAGGAGAGTGACTTGCTCGACTGATATGAACTTGTGGTCATCAATTACACTATGTTTGTAGACGAAAATCGGTTAGATAAATAGGTAGAACCTTCTGGTATTTTTTTTTCCGGCTGCTATGTTTTAACTCAACTACCGAAGAAGGCGGGTAATGTTTTCGCCCAAGAACGAGGATATTGTTTTTGGGGTGTATGAGTTTATGTATGTATTTATGTTAGTACGTCAGTATATGTTTTTTTCCCCGTCCTATGATGATTTTGGCGTCACACGTATTGTGCATTTGCCAGGTATAACAGCCTAACTCCCGAATACTGAAACGCTTGTTAACTTTGACAACAGATTAATTCTAATGCTACCTTTGTCTGGCACTAAGCAAATGACATAGGCAGCAATAGATTTAACTTGTCGTCAAAGTTAACAAACGTTTCAGTATTCGGGGGTTAGGCGAGCAAATTAAGTCACGGTCAAGTACAAGTCATAGCCCAGTAAAGTGGAGTTTTGGAAACAACACGAAAAGTCTCGTTTCACGACATTATACGATTCACCATCACACGTGCATACCTCTACGAACACATGACGGGTAAACATCCACCGTTTTTACAAATTAACACTCGAAATAACACAAGTTTTGGAAAATAATACAATGACGCGACATTACTTCATCACGTTCGGCACTTTTATTTTTTTATTTGTTTATTATTTACTAGCTGCGCCCCGCGGTTTCATCCGCTATTCTACAGGAACGGTTGAAATGTTCGTGATAAAAAGTAGCCTGTATGTTAATCAAGGGAATAATCTTCCTCCATACCAAATTTCATCCAAATCTGTTCAGCCGTTACAGAGTTGGACGGGAACAAGCACACTTTCATACTTACCTACTTACACACAAACTTTCGCATTTATAATATTAGTGTGATTTACTAGCTGCGCCCCGCGGTTTCACCCGCTATTCTACAGAAATCGAATATTTTTCCGGGATGACAAGTAACCTACGTGCTAATCCAGGGAATAAGCTACCTCCATACCAAATTTCATTCTAATCCGTTCAGCCGTTACAGAGTTGAACGGGAACAAACACACTTACATATTTATCTACTTACATACATACAAACATATAAACTTTCGCATTTATAATATTAGTGGGATAATACTCGTAGTATTGCATGATACGGAGCAAGTTAAAAAAAAAAAATTGTCCACGACTGCTTGTACATTTGGTATGAAAATTAACAGGCTATTTTTGGTTAGATTTCATAGCATACTTAATATAATTTCAGGTGACGACCGGAGGTACAGAGTCCATCATCATGGCGTGTAAAGCGTTCCGGGACTACGCGTACGAGAGAGGCATCACCAACCCTCAGATAGTGGTGCCGTCCACCGTGCACTCTGCCTTCGACAAGGCAGCCCAGTATCTCGGCCTGGGAGTGGTGACCGTCCCGGTGGACCCCGACACACTCACCGTCGACGTCGAGAGGATGAAAAAAGCCATCGGCCGGAGGACTTGCTTGGTAAGACCGTGATCCAACAAGCAGGGTTAGAAAAAAAAAAACGATTTTTATAATAACTAGTAGTTCGCGCCGAACTGAGACCCCTATATCTTCACAACCCCTCAACCGATTCAGCTCATATTTGAACTTAAAAATTGTATTGAAATGAACTACTTGCCTACAAAATTTCATGAAGATCGGATCAACGGTTCGCAAGTTATCATCGGAAAAATATAGACGCAAACATACAAACATACATACAAATGCAGATTTGTCTCAGTAAACTCTTTCGCTTCGCTCGGTCAAATATCAAAAATCCGTTTTTTAAAATATAAATCCGATATATATCCAGGCTAAGAAAAAGAAGCAAATTTTCCCTAGAAAGTGAAAAAATTATTAACGCTAGGAGCACCAGGGAATACCAATTTTTTATTACCTCGTAAAATAAACCTTATATGACATGAAGTTAAGGTTTAAATTTCAATAAAAAGCTTGCCGTACTGGTAAGTTAAAGTAAAGGGGATTTTTCCCAACTTTAAATGAGGTTGCCATTTTGGGAAACAAACGAAGTTATTCTGAATTGTAGTTTTTCGCTACGTGTTGCCAGGGTAAACATTAATCTCCAAAATTTTTAGTTCAGAAGACAGGAAAAAATCAATTGATATATATATCAAAATAAAAATCAATTGTTACATATCATGATATATATCCGCTGATATATAAATCGGCGAACCCTGCCAACAAGTATACATTAAAAATTCTAGATAATTTCTGATGATCCTGAAACTGCTAAAGAATTCGTTTATTGCAACACTGTGTACAGCAATGTTATTAAATGGTGTATATGCTACAATTATTAAATTAAGTTAGATATAAGATCCTTTATGTACGCCATTATGTGTTGAAAAGAAAAAAGAACCGTTGACCCGATTTAGGTAGGCAATATAATCACACTAATATCATAAATGCGAAAGTTTGTGCGTAAGTTTGTAAGTGTGTTTGTCGTCTTAAGCTTTGTTCAGCAAGGAACGTCATCTGGCTGATGATGATAAATGATTGTCATGGGCAAGCGTGACGCTTAACATCAGGTGAGCGACTTAAATAAATAAATATAAATATTGGTGAACGTTTCACACACAGCGCCATCTAACCACAAACTAAGCAAGCTTGTACTATGGGTACCAGATAACTGATAGAATACATAAATACTTTTTTTTTTGTAAATACATACATAGAATACATAGTAACACCCTGACAAAGAACAAACATCCAAGTTCATCAAACAAACGTTAGTCCTGGGTGGGAATCGAACCCACAACCTATAGATCAGAAGGTGGAAATCCACCCACTGAGCCAAAAGGCCAGGCTTGCTCGTCTCGTTACAAATTTATGTAAAAAAAAAAAACTGTCCATTCCAGATAGTGGGTTCAGCGCCGAACTACCCATACGGCACTATGGACGACATCGTGGCGCTGTCGGACGTGGCGCTGGAGTGCGGCGTCCCGCTGCACGTGGACGCCTGCCTCGGCGGGTTCGTGGCCGCCTTCATGCACGGCGCGGGACGGACCGTGCCCGTCTTCGACTTCCGCCTGCCCGGGGTCAGCAGCATCTCCGCTGATACGCATAAGGTGAGAAGACACTGAATAATTCAAATCAATTAATTCGGACTAAAAAGGTCCATATTCCACATAAAAAGATATTCAATTACAATTAGAACACAAAATTAAATTATATTATATCATTATTTTGTCCTACGTGTCAATAGTAATACAAAACCGAAACAAACAAATACAAAATAATATAATAAGGGACCCTAAAACTTTTTTTTTATGACTCGTTTTGTCATTGACCGATCCAAGCGAAGGTCACTCATGACATCACGTGGCTGACAGGAGCCTATAAATGCGCATCTTAAGGTGCAACGTTTCGCTCAGTGCGCGAAATTCAAATTTTCTTGCGTTTTATGTCAATTACAGCTAAATTACTCATCGTAGGTTCATGAAAACTAATTTTGCGATAATAAATAGATTGTTTCAAGAAATTACACCAACCAAAAATTCAAGTTGAAAGCTAGTATAAGTACATTTCCCACTAAACCAAAAACCAAGATGAAAATCAGCTTATTGAAATTTGTAGCTAAACCACTGTTATCTAGGTAATCGTTTTACTCGTAATTTCTTAAAACAACTTATTTATTGGCGCAAAATTGGTTTCAACAAATCCACGCCGAGTAATTAATCTGTAATTGACAAAAAACGCAAGAAAGTTTGAATTTCGCGCGATGAGTGAAACGATGCACCTTAAACCGACTGTTTGCACGTTGACAGTGCAAATGGTAACTATGTTCACATTTTAAACCGCACTCAATGTTTCAGTACGGCTACGCGCCGAAGGGCACGTCCGTGGTCCTGTACCGCCGGCCGGAGTACAGACACTGCCAGTACACCGTCACCACCGAGTGGCCCGGCGGAGTCTACGGCTCGCCTACTGTCAACGGTAAACACGTCCGTCCCCCCCCGTCCCCCCGTCCCCGGTTTCTCCTACAAAAAAACAAAAACAAATACAAAATAAATTATTTAAGGAAAGGTACATTCACGTTTTTACAGTCCCTAACCGCCAAACTGGGTGTTAAAAACCCGTGTCTTGGTAGTTAGTTTCTGCCATTTGTCTTATATAATATGGTTGTTGTAAATTTTTTCTATGATCACTTTATTTTCATTATTATAAAAGAATTGGATTGGAATGAAAAATTTAAATTATTGGATATTATTAGTCACAAAATATATACTTAAATTCAAGTTTAATAACATTATCTTGTCCATAAGAAACCTAGAAATTAATTTACAGTGACTGTCAAATTTGACTTTAAATATTAAAAATTGATTAATGAAATATTGCATTGGTAACATAAATAGGAAATTATATAAAAAAAAAAATATATG
Source organism: Apocheima hispidaria (assembly GCA_947579745.1). Classification (NCBI taxonomy): domain Eukaryota; kingdom Metazoa; phylum Arthropoda; class Insecta; order Lepidoptera; family Geometridae; genus Apocheima; species Apocheima hispidaria. The sequence goes on along the minus strand of OX388154.1, from coordinate 3,579,660 downwards.
TATATGAAAAATAAATGCCACTTAATTGGATTACAATAGATCTCATATAAAGAAAATTAATAATTTTATGAAATAGCTCTTAACAATTCAAATTTTAAGAGGTTTTCAGTTTCACCATAAGTTGAGTTTTTGAGCCTACTTTTGTCAAGCTCATGTCAACTCTTTACGTTGACACGAGTTTAACAAACGTACGAGAAACCGGGGGTAAATCTATGCTTAAGAATAGAGTATAAATAAATGTTATCCGATTTCGAAGACTTTTTATTATGTTATTTATACCGTGATGAACTATGCTTGTATATTTGTTTTTATTTAAATTTCGTTGTTATGTTTCATATTTTTTGTCGTCAATACGACGAAAAGCAGTTGTTATTAGAATACCATAAACATTTTTTGAATAAACAAAACATAACGGCGTAGATTATGGCTTATCCAAGCCATTGACACCAAAAATAAAAGATTTTGTTAAGATTTAGGGGGTGATAACAGACTAACCACAAAACACAAATTTCATCAAAAAGTTAGGAAGATTCACTATCTCTCTCTGTAGCACGCACGAGAAACAGAGCGACATCTATACAATTTCAAAATTTTCAAATATAGAATGCGCCAAAACTTCGCGGCAACTCTCTTCTTAAGTTGTAATATACAATGCGATATATCATACACTAGCTGCGCCCCGCGGTTTCATCCGCTATTCTACAGAAACCGAATATTTTTCCGGGATAAAAAGTCTGTGTTAATTCAGGTTTTAAGCTATCTACATACTAAATTTCATCCAAATCCATCCAGCCGTTACAGAGTTAAACGGGAACAAACACACTTACATATTTACAACGTTACACACAAACTTTCGCATATATAATATTAGTGTGATGTATAGGAAGCCGCGCGGGCGGTCTAATCGCGGCTTGCTGGGCGACGATGCTGTTCGTCGGAAAGGATAGATACATACAGATGACGAGAGAGATCATCGACACTGCCAGATACATCGAGAGAGAGTGAGTATCACTTCACTATTAAAAATATATCTATACTAGCAGCGCTCTGCGGTTTTACCCGCTATACCATAGGAATAGTATTAATTCCATTCCATTCCAGCCTATGTGTTAATCCAGGGTATAAGCTACCTTTATGCCAAATTACACCCAAATCTTTTCAGCCATTGCGGAGTTGACTGAAAAAAAAACCTCGTATAATTTCGCATTTAAAAAAAATATAACTTTGTTTAATGGGATCGGAATTTCTCTTTTTGAATGATTTCACCATAAAAGACCAGAAAGACTTAGAAAGTTATAAAAAATATATCTTTAAGTATCTTTATCGTGTACTAGCTGCGCCCTGGGGTTTCACCCGCTATTCTACTGAAGCGGTTAATTTTTTCAGCAAAAAAGTAGCCTTTGTGTTATTCCAGGGAATAAGCTGCCTACATACCAAATTTCATCCAAATCCGTGCAGCAGTTACAGAGTTTAACGGAAACAAACACACTTACACACAAACTTTCAAATTTATAATCTTTTATCAATGGTCTAAATACCATGGTAGATAAATAAATATAAATAAATATATATAAAAAATAAAAAAATAAAATATAAATAATAAATAGATGTTGTGATGGAACAGACTGCGGCAAATCTCCGGCATCTTCATATTCGGCAAGCCGGCAACTTCCGTGGTGGCGTTCGGCTCGCACAAGTTCGATATATTCAAGATGGGCGAGTTACTGCACAAGGACGGCTGGAGTCTCAACGCGCTGCAGTTCCCCTCGGGGTGAGTAAAATAAATATACGTCACTCGGTTATAGTACTTTTTTTTTTTTATATGTTACTTGGTAACGAGACGAGCAAGTCGCTCACCTGATGTTAAGCGTCACGCTTGCCCATAACAGTTCAGTGCCACCCAGAATTTTGAACTTCAACAGTTCAAAACAATGCGCGGCAATGCACTGCGCTCGTCACCCCGAGATGTCAGATGTTTAATCTCTGTATGCCCAGTAATTACGCTGGTAACATTGCCCTTCAATCCGGAACACAGTAATGCTTGCACACTACTGCTTGGCGGTTGAATAACTGGCAAACGTGTGGTACTTCCCCAGGCGGACTCTGCAAGAGAGCCCTACTACTACTACTAACTAGTACTGATAAGGACGTAAGATGTTGCTAGAGCTTTCATCTGCGACATGATCGTTAAAATTTCTGCTCGACTTGAATTAGAAATCCAAGCAATTTTTTTTTTTTTTTTTTTTTTTTTTTTTGTGTACATAGTGTTTTTTCTCCTCAAATAAATATTTATATTGTTTGTTGATGTCCAGGATCCACATCTGTGTGACGCACGCGCACACGCAGCCCGGCATCGCGGACAGGTTCATATCGGACGTGAGGCGCGCCGCCGCCGCCTGCCTCGAGAGCGGCGCCGAGCCCGTGCACGGGAAGGTAAGCTTCTTGTACAGGGTACTTCATCATCTCATCCACAGGACGTCCACTGCTGGGCATAGGCCTCCCCCTTAGATTTCCACGAAGAGCGGATGGAAGCGGCTCGCACCCAGCGCGTTCCTGCGGTCTTTATCAGGTCGTCTGTCCACCTTGACCTTGACCTTGTTTTACAGGGTACGCTAACCCGCAAAGGGCTCATATAGTACTTTTCATCATGAACAACTTTTACTATGGGACCAAAACTTAAATCGAGAGAAGAAAAAACCAGCTGTTCCATAGAAAAATGTCGATGATACTCGACAAAATGTATGGAACAGCTGATATTTTTTTTTCGCGATTTCGAGGCTTTGTTCTATAGTGAAAGTTATTCACAATTATGAGTACTATGAGCCCCTTTTGGGATAGGATACCCTTTCCTTATAACCCTGTATATTCTTTATAGGTCTCTCTTTTTTTTTTAAGTAACCTTTTGTTCGATTAATATCTTTATTTTTGCTTATTTTCCACTTGCTTTGCAAGTGGCCAGTATAATGTTCCAAAAAACGTTACATTTCTGTATTAAAAAAAAAAAACACGAAAAAAAGAGTTTACATTTTTCTGGAACAGGTTTTTTTTTCGTAAGCCAGTTATTGTTTAATATGACTGTTTCGGAGCTTACATTAAATACCAATCTTGAATGTTAAAACTACTTTATTTTTCTGGTTCAGTGCAACATAAATTAATGAAAATATTGGCAACATTGTCTGAATTTCGCAAACAGGCTAGGTTGCAAGAGGGAATCCCCGTTCCCCGTTGTTTGGTTTAATCATCGCTATTGAACGCAGTTCAGCTTTACACATAATAGCCAAAGTTTATTTCTTATCAGATTATTTCGTTGTATTTGACGTGATTAAAATAAAAATACATTCTGGAAAAAAAAACAACGGAAATAAACGGTGGTTCTTTTATTCTTCAAAAAAGAGAAAAAAAAAATTTTTTTTTCAGTTTGCCTTGGTGATGTTTCTTCTTTTTTGGCGTTATTACAGACATTACATAAAATTACAAAAAAAACTACCGTTACTTTTTCAAAGTGTAAGTCAAAATCAAAAATCTTTATTCCATAGGAATTTACATTCGCCTGGACACGTCACCTTTATATTAGATATAATACATCTACATTTACATTTGACATGCACCTGTTTGTATGGGCAGGTTCCAGACCTTAGTGTCACAATAAATTTTATACCCGCATATTTGTACGATAGTACTGATGATGATATCGTTTGAAAAAAAGAAATAAAATACCTTTCTGAAGTGTTGTATAAATAGTATTTTATATTTTTTCAGATGGCAATATACGGCGTGGCGCAAGGCATCTCCGACCGGAGCCTGGTATCGGACATTACGAAATATTTCATAGATTCCATGTACTACCTACCTAAGCCCGATGACAAGAACTGAACCATCCTGAAATCCTGAGAGTGACGTAGTGTAAATGCTTGTGGTTATTTCAAATTTCGTCCCACTTGACCATCGTTTGCACGAAATAACGATACTCGCAGTCTTCGCACAAACTCGGGTTATTCCGGTCTGTCCCCCTGCTCTGTTCCCTTCTGTGGGGCAGACAGGAAGTAATTAGTTCGATCTGTCCCCTCGTCTGTAACAGGGCACCCTTTCATTCCTGTTACAGGAAAACAGACTGGAATAATCCAGAAACTCGATCAAACATACTTATCTTTTTTGAGAGTCTTAATCGCTGGTAAGCGCACGGTTTCAACCGCTACCGTTACAACACGGCGAATATTGCGCTCGGGCTCGACTGAGGCAGCGAGCTTTGTTTGTTTTTATTTAATTTTCTGTTGTTTGTAATTAAGGTGCAACGTTTTGCTCAGCTTATATTCAAATTTTCTTGCGTTTTGTGTTAAATACTGCTTAATTACTCATTATGGATTTATTGGAACCGATTTTTTGCTAATAAATAGGCTGCATCAAGAAATTACAGCTAAAATGTTCACCTATACAGGGTTATAAGGAAAGAGTACGGTAAGCCGAAAAGCGAAAATAAAGTTTAAAAAGTAAATACCAAAAGTGACTCGAGCGCCATCTCTTGACGACGAAAGAGCTAAACTGACAATAGCTAGTGGAAAACTGCCAAAAAAAGCAAGAAAATTCGCTGAGCGGAACGATGCCCCTTAAGCTCCTTCAATATGCAGTGCCAAATATGCAGGATCTGAACCAAAAAAACAAGGTCTTGCACCGCTAACGTCACAACACGCCATTTCGTCGTGTGTCGTCATCTTTGTCTAACTAGTTTGAATTACGTATTCCGCTCTTGCTTCTGCACCCCGATGACAGGCTGGTGCCGCCCACGTGACCTACAGTGCCATACCTCTACCTGGCGGAGTATTTAGCTAATACCATTATACACAACGTGTGGAGCCAAAACATTAAAAAAAAAACTAATTCCATGGTCCAGTGTAAAGGATGATCCTGCATGCTATTTGGTCAAATCAAGGCCAGTATTTGTGATAAAATGCATCACAATTTAGCGCCAATTGTGATAATTACTTGTATCTGTATAGTTTTTTTTATATATAAAGGTTTATTAGGTAAAATTCGTATGAAATTGTTATACCGTTGTATTTATAATTATTAATAGGTAAGCATTCTTGATTAAAGGACTATTTACGTATTATGTTTTTTTTTTTGAAAAAATAAATTATTAATTTTGTATACAGGGTTATAAAGAAAGGGTATCTAAGCCGAAAAGGGCTCAACTCATCATTATGCTAAAAAAAATAGCTGTTCCATACAATTTGTCGAATGTCATTGATATTTTTCTAAGGAACAGCTGTTTTTTTTTCGCGTTTTCAGGGTTGGTCTCATAGTAAAAATTGTTCACAATCATGAGTTCTATGAGCCCCTTTCGGCTTAGCTTTACCCTTGTCTTTATAACGCTGTATTATGATTATTAATTGACTTGAAAACTGTATGTAGAAGTTTTAATAGATTTTTAACAGACTTCTACAAGACAATTACATTTTTTTTTAAATAGTTTATGTCGACTTATATTACTAACTGACTAACTAACTAACTGACTTACCCCCGAATACTGAAGCGTTTGTTAACTTTGACGACAGATTAAGTGTATTGCTGTCTTTGTCATTCGCTTAGTGCCAGACAAAGGCAATATTAGAATTAATCTGTTGTCAAAGTTAACAAACGTTTCAGTATTCGGGGGTTAGTTTATTGATAATTAAAAACGTATCCGTCGTGCAGATAATAATGAGATGCGTGAAATTTTGACGCCAGAATCATCACCAAGCTACCTTTATACCTCTGGAACCCTTGAAGCACTGGCTTAGAGATTACAACCATATCGATAGCCCCTACCAATTGATCGCATGAGAGCAAACCATATCTAGAACTTCGGAACTATGGTGCGACTAATAGCTAATTAAATTAAATTAAAAAAAAAACAAAGTTGTACGCTTTTCACCCACAGCGCCGTCTAGCCCCAAACTAAGCAAGCTTGTACTATGGGAACCAGATAAGTAATATAATACATAAATACATATTTTTTTCTGTAAATACATACATAGAATACATAGAAACACCCAGACAAAGAACAAACATCCATGTTCATCACACAAACGTTTGTCCTGGGTGAGAATCGAACATACAACCTACAGCTCAGAAGGCGGAAATCCTGCCACTGAACCACAAGGCCGTTAAATTATGTGACTTTAATCACCAATTGGACCTAATTAGTGACATTTTCATGAAGTTTTCAGAGGTGAGGATTCTGGCATGAAGGACATGAAAATTATTGTACCCGTGAGGTACATCGAATATCGACAGCTGTACATGTACATTACTTGCCGTGCCTGTAATGTACAGCATATACATAATAATAATTAATTTATAATTATGTTCCATGTACCGCTACATTAAATATCATGGTATTGCAGGGACACATTATCAAGTGATAAAAACGCTGATAGCGCCAAATATAACACTGTCGAGTCAGGGTATGGAGGTTTTTTTACCTTTAATAAATACCTTTATAAATTCTACTTTAATCGTAAACTTTGCAATAATATTGCGAAGTTTAAGGTTAAGCGCTACTATATTTATTATCATGCTGTACAATATTGGTGTCCTGTTCACACCTTTACCACAGAACATAATAATGCTACGTATACAATTACTATTCGAATTGCCTTTTCAATAGAAAATCTTTCATTCCACATGATATTTTCGTGCGAAATCATACAAGCGATTCAAAAATAGAGCCCCTGGTCGCACACTGGGCACACTTCACGAAGAACAATAATTGTAATTGTAGTTATTATGTAAATATGAACAAGGCATCGTACGTTTATAACAAACAACAACTTAACAACATTAGTGTCAGAAGCTTTATTGGTTGTGTACAATGATTCATACTTAACTGTAGTTCTCAAAAACGACGTGTATAAACATCGACCAAAATGTAATGACGGGCCGAAGTAAGAGAGTTTTGAAGATTATAAAGTGAGCGCCGGCGCACACCTTGCTTCAGTCGCTCCCAGTCTCAGTCAAAAGTGCGAGACGCACGTTCGTCAATACTTGCCATCCAAATATCCGCAAAAACATATTTTTGCGGATACCTTGATATTATGATATTATGTTCGCTATCTGACAATGTGACAAATTAACTATACATACTATTAATTACGTATTGAAACCTTAAGTTCGATTTTTTTGACTTGTTTTAAGGAAGTTGTGTGGTTAGGGCCCGTCTACTTTGGTCGAAGTGTGTAAATAAAAATAAAAATAAATATCTGGGACATTTTTGCACTCACGGTCATCTGACCCCAAATTAAGCAAAGCTTGTAATATGGCTGCCAGAGACTGATATACGTACATAGATATTTTTAAATACATACTTATATAGATATTAATACCCAGACATAGAACAAACACAAATATTCATCACATGAATGTTTGTCCTAGATGGGAATCGAACCCACGCCCCCAAACACAGAAGGTAGGTTCACTACCAACTCAGCCACCGGGGCAGTAGTAAGTATAAGCAGTGTCTGTGTGATTGGTATAATTATACCTACTTAGTCATAACGCGGCTTTTGTACAGAGTTCTAGTCGAGTGTCCGGGGTGTGCCTTCACACCAACATTTGATAGCCAGAAAGCTTCCGCAATGTCCACCCAAGTACCCGCGAGATATGCATTCGTCGTAGCACCACCCTATATACTTGACCATGCAGAAAGGCCCGATATATACATCTGCATGCGCCATGTTTTGTGAGATGAGGTATAGCAGTATAAAGCTGCACACTAACAGCATTATGCTAGAAGGAGCCATTTCTGCTTCAAAAATTGTGGGCTCTTTGAACTGGATATGATGCTCGGCGGATATTTATGTTGATTTGATATCTGTTGATAAAAATTGTAATATATTATTAGGAATCGAGAAGTTTAATAAATCTATACAGGCTTATAAGGAAAGCCGAAAACGGCTCATAGTACTTATGACTGTTTACTGTTGTATGACAACGTTTACTATGGGACCAACATACTATGAAATCGAGTTGTTCCATATATTTTGACCGCGGCAGTCGTCGGGAACGGTACGCTCGAAGTTGTTGACCATTTTAACCACCTTGGACAGACTGTCCCGGCAGAAAAAGGTTCTATTTTTAATAGATAAGGCGTTCATATTTAACGCTTCAAAAATGAGCGAAACTTAGTCGCGGGTACAGCTAGTTTTATAACTCTGCTGTCTGTCTGTCTGCTTTCAGAAAACGCCGTTAGAGAAGTACTTGGGATTTCGGGGCATAACGCTTGCGCGTTTTATTGTGCTACAGCGCCATCTACAAAGAACCTAGCTAACTAAATAGTAATGCTGTGGATCCATTCTAATTCTTTAGGTGGTTCTAGGTTGGCGAGTCCGCCTACGGAAGTACTACCCCTTGCTATGTAATCAACCGCCAGGCAGTAGTGTGCAAACATTTTGATGTTAGTATTGATGAATTTAAATGCAGAAAGTTTTTTTTTTTCATTAATGTCAAGTTTTCGTTATTCCGCTTCAAATTGTGGTTACATTTCTGGTCTTATTGTCCAACTCAATCTTGCCTAACTGGCATGCGAAATTTATACTTATAATAGGGTATACATAATTAAAATAAACTAACTACTAATTATGCAATAAAAATTATTATTTTTAATATTGTTAAATTTTAATGTTAGGGTGGCCTAAATAGATTGTCATTAATTTCATTGAAATTTTAAATTTGGTAAAAACTGCGGTCGAGTAACCATTTGACAAGTTTGACTAAATTTTGCGTATATGGAAGTTCTGCGTATGATTCTGGAACTTTATGTCATAACAGTTCCTGCGATAGTTTATGAAGAAAACAGGGTGTTTCTTAACGAACATACACATAACATACATGGCAGCGAAGCACCTTCGATCTCTGAAAAGATAATTGAACATTTCTCTCGAACATGGCCCGACCTGACATCGTGTGAAAGGGACAGCTAGATATGAATTTCACGGGAGCAAAAGAAACAAACTATTAAGGTTATAGCTTCTCCCTTTCGCTTCCCCAGAAACTTATATATAGCCATCTCTTTCAAGCGATGTCGGGTCGGGCCATGTAGCGAGGCCTATGGCGACTTTAATGCAGTGCCAGGGGCGCTAGTCTCGACTTTTCCCTATGCACTTTGCGACCGAATTCGGTCGCTATGACGCAAAATTCAACGCTATTTTTGCGTTTTTCAGAACAATTAGTGTTCGTTGTCGAATTTTTGCGTTATACCGACCGAAGTCGATCGCTATGACGCAAAATTCAACGCTTTGTTTGCGTTTTTTCGTTAACAATTCGTGTTCGTTGTAGAATTTTTGCGTCATAGCGACCGAATTCGGTCGCAAAGTGCTGTAGCGAAAAGTCGAGACTAGCGCCCCTGTATTTAAAACTTGTTTGAACTGTTACGGGCAGGCGTGGCACTTATCAGTCGAGTGACTTGCTCGACTGACATCAACGTGTGTTCATCATTTAATTTTACACTATGTTTGTAAACCAAAATCGGTGAGATAAGTAGGTAGAACCTTCAGGGACCCTATTCGGAGAAATGACATTTTATCTCGGTCACTGTCTCTCTAATTTAGAATTTAATGGGAGTGAGAGTGACCGAGATAAAATGTCATTTCTCCGAATAGGGTCCCAGGTCAGTTTTTTTTGAGTGCTGTGTTTTAACCCAACTACCGAAGAAGGCGAGTAATGTTTTTGCCCAAGAAGGAGGTAATGTTATAGGGGTGTATTTGTATATGTAAGTATTTACGTTAGTACGTAGGTATGTATTTTTTTTCAGTCCGTCCTCGAAATCGGACATTTCGGGGTGGGTATCGGACTACACTTTTTGTATGGACAAGACGGCTGTATACTCTATTCGGTATCGTCGGACAAAAATATCATAAGCCATAAGACGTAAGACGACCCTTTTTCTAAGCTGGAGGCCGTAGAAAAGGGGTGCCATAATCCTCTCGCTTGGCAGGCGGCTTGGGAATCGGCTTCCAAAATGGGAATAACAATGCGGACAAATATACAAACAAACATACAAAAATTTTGCCTGTGACAAAAAAAAAATACTCACATGATTATAGCGACGAATTTAAAGCGAGGACTATTTCCTGATGCAGGTGACCAACGTGGCCACGTCTGTCGAGTAGGTTTCTACTAGTGTGACTTGTAACGGAGCGGCAATCCTTTTATACTATGCTTAGCTAGCACAGCTAGTTGGTGGTTGGCTCAATAGGAATAAACTAAATTTTTCATGTTTTTTCCTGCTCATGCAGCTAGTTGATCATTGGAAACTGTAGGCCTCTACACATGATCGGATATCATGCGAAAGAGATCGAAATTGATAAATGTCAATTTCATTAATTATTCATAAAACTTATTAATTTATTCAGGCAAATTATAAAATCACTTAAAATAAGTCATATTATATCCTAGATGTTAATGGAATAAGTCAGCAGAAAAAAAACATAATAAAATGAAATAAACTAAATTAATAGTTTGTTTCATTTACTCCAATGAAATGTATGTCTAGCTACCCTCTTCACACACTTCCTCTTCACTTCTGGTGGGTCTTAAAATTAACATAGAGACAAAAATCATGTCAAATGCCCACACCCGTACCGGTAGTCGTTGGGAGGTGTGGGCATTTGACATGACGCTCGAAGTTGTTGACCATTATAATAACCGTGCCTTGGACAGACTGTCCAGTTAGGTAAGTTCAACTTCGACAAAGAGGTCGCCCGAAAAACCCAACTCGGATGGGGCTGCCCATCCGAGTTGAGTTTGGGAAATTGCGTGATATCTTGCCGTCCAAAATCCCGCAGTGCCTGAAGACAACGGTCTTCAAACAATATGTGTTGCCAGTGATGAAATAATGGAGCTGAAAAGTGGTCCTTAACTGCTGGCCTTTTTGGAGAAATTCAGAGTCGCACAATGGAGAGAGCAATGCTCGGAGTTTCTTTGCGCGATAAAATCCCAAACGAGGATTTTCGCTGGAGAACCAAATAAGTTCTTCGACATAGCTCTCAGGGTTTGCAAGCTGAAGTGGCAATGGGCAAGCCACATCGCTCGAAGAACCGATAACCGACCAAGTGGCGACCACGAACTGGAATAAGCAGCGTGACAGGACAGGCAGACAGACCAAGTGGGAACAAGGTGGACCGACGACATTGTAAAAGTCGTGGGCAACCGGTGGATGCAAATGGCAGTAGCGCTCTAAGGGGGAGGCCTTTGTTCAGCAGTGGACGTCTTCTGGCTAACGAAAACGGTGAATTACTATCATGTGTTCGGGAACGTGCACAAGTTCTGGTAAAGAGTAGATAATGTGAAACGCTTCGGCCAAAGTAAAATGAATGGACGGGCCCTAACCACACATCTTCCTTAAAATAACAAGTCAAAACAATATAACTTAGGCTTCAATACGTAATTAAAATATGTACTCACTTAAAATGTTACAAAACTTGACACTGGCTAAATACACTATGCGTGTGGCCAAAAATAAGAGGAAAAAAAAGTTTATTTTTTTCTTTGACAAGTAATTCTGGTTTCGGAACTTCTCAACGTATTACGTATTACCATGGATCTTTGCTTCGTCTAAGCGTATTACATAATTAACGTATTACATGTTTCGGTTCAACATCGTGTACCTACTGATAAGGGCCATAGACTATTATGAGAACGCTAGTACTCGCCAGGTAAAATATAAACATATTTACAAAAAAGAAACACAAAATAAATGAAAGTTATTACAAATTATGTCTGTCCTTTATCTATTTACAAGCAATAAAAAAAAGTCTAAAAAAAAACCCAAAGAATAAATGGTACGAGTGAATTGAACACTTCCCGCGGTTTTCCCGTGATGAGAAACGTAAACTCCGGAATGGTAAATGGCAGATTCTGTACCTACCCTATTTTCTCTATAGACCTTTAATGGTGTCAGGATAATCCAACTGTTATTTTTATATAGTAGGCTAAGTAGTCTAGATAGTTGTAGTTTGTATGTATTTTGCTTATAATATAATATAAAGGCACTTGCCCGTTAATTTTTTTTTATACTTAAAGGCGAAATTGGGTGTTAATCTATTTCTTCCCACTCAACTCATTTGGATGGTATAAAGATAATAGATAGATAGTTTAAATACTTTTGGCCAAGCTAAAATTAACATTCCTGTTACGCGACCGAGAATTTTATCGCGCGGCGATACGATTTGCGGTCGCGCAGCGGTAGTAATTTCGCATAAAGTATAACAGGCGAGCGATTTAAAAATAGCGATGTTTTACCTACCATTAAAACATTTATTAAACATACTTACCTAATTCGAAACCTAATTATACATGAGAGTAGCGTACTTGACTTTCGTTCCGTACTAGCCGTGCTGTGACTGGTCCGCTCGAATACCTCGTCCAATCAGGGCCGACTCCGCCCCTTCCGACCCCTCCAGCGTCAACCATTACCACAGGTAGTGCGCTGAGCGCAATTTTGCTTCATTGGTTATCTCATGTAAAAAGCCCACCAGGCAGAAATAGAAAGTATTAGGTTTCGAATTAGGTAAGTATGTTTAATAAATGTTTTAATGGTAGGTAAAACATCGCTATTAAACAACTGTACCGTCATTCGAAACCTAATTATACATGAGAGACGTGTTTGTTATCGCCTGGTGATGGTGACGCCAATGTGATATATTTTTAGTGCATATTTTACTAGGATAAATAGTAAATGGTATTATAAGACGACACATTGGAAATAACTTTCATTTATTAGTTTCAATGTAGTTATATATAACGTAGAAGCATAGCATAATCACTTTTTAATCAACAAATGTTGTATATATTAATTTAATTTATAGGTTCAAAACTAGTCGCAATTGAACAAGCTTTTGCATTAGAAGGTATGATTTCATTACGATAAAATCTTTTAAAAGTATTTGCCGATTTCCAGTTTCCTCTTGCCAGTATGTCATCGAGTTGGAAATTGTCTATCCAATTTCTTGATGCCACTGCTGACCTGAAACTGCCGGGTGTTGCTTCAATGTTTGCCTCTTTAAGGATATTCTTTATCCAGCCTGCGATCATGGCGCGAGTTGCTGGCCTTGGTTTACCGTATGTGCTGATAAAAAGACTATCCGAATTCGCAGTCTTTCTTCTTTGTTCAGACATTCGTATCAGTTGAGTGACCCAGAAAACTGGATCCAAGTTACGATTGTCCTTATTTTGTAATAATTTCCAACCTGATTGTCGCTGGTGTGCATTATCCGTTTTGGAACCATAGGCGGGCCAAAGAACAATATTATTCTGGGTTATTTTGCAGTGTTCTGATGAGACTCTAAGAAGAGTCAAATCGTGTATCCGTCGCCCTGAGCATAAGAGGAGTATAGCCGCTGTGTGCCCTGATGACGCATAAAAATTCATTTCATCGGTGGGTTTTTGGCTGAGATGATGAGTTAAAATATCGATGTTCCAAATTGGTATCTGAGGTTGTTGTGGTTTAGCTAATGAAATTGATTTTAGAACTTGCTTTACTAGTGTATGCGAGCTTAGCCTATTAGAGTCATTAGGGTTGGAGAAAGTGGATACCACGGATTTATGAACCTGGATGGTACTCAATGAGAGTCTTTCTTTTTGATGTAAATCAGCCAAAAATCTTGCTAATTGAGACCCGTTAGGTTTCCGTGGGTCGATAAAGTTGTTGGTGCACCAAGAGAGCCACCTTTTCCAAGCCGGTCTATAAGTATTTAGAGTGGATCGTCTCCAAGCGGCAGATAGAAGTGTTTTCTGCTCTTCATTCCATCCGGTTAAGCTCTGATCCCACCCCCACATCTCCAAACTTCCAGTGTCATTTCCTTCACTGTCGGCGGTGGGTGGCCGGTCGTTGCGTCTACTAGCACTTCCGATAGGTTCTGGATCGTGAAAGGGGGATCTAACGCTCTGCTTTTCAGGTCCGGTCTCCAGTACACTTTCTCCCACCGTGGTACGACCACCAGGTAAACTCCTGTTGATTTGTTCAAGTGGTTTAATACTTTCGGTATTAGGTGTGGTGGTGGAAACACCCACGCTAGGTTGAAGGCCCAAGTCTGCCCGAGGGCATCGTAACAATGAGCTTGAGAGTCCCATCTGTCGATCGTGCAATAATTGGAGACCACATGGGCTTTGCGGGAGGCGAAGAGATCGATTTCTGGTTTGCCCCATTTTTTGAAAATCAGATCCGTTACTTTTGTGAGATGCCATTCCGGTAGCGGTTTCTGCCGAGATAAGTGGTCTGCATCCGTATTGTAGCGGCCTGGTAGGTAATAAATTGTCATGTAAATGTTGTACCGGTCTAAGATTTTGAATACCTCTTTGGTTAGGTTCCCTAATGTTTGAGATTTGGTACCGCCCTCGTTGCGAAGGTATGATACCACTGTTCTGTTGTCGCATTGGATTAGCAGTGCATTCGATTGGAGGTAGTGACCTTGATCTTGTAGGATTCTTAGTATAGCAATCATTTCTTTTTTGTTGCAGTGTAGGTTTTGTTCTGTCCTCAGCCAAGTTCCTTGCAAGTCTTGGTTGTCCAACTTTCCACCCCATCCAATATCGCTCGCGTCGGTGGTGAGGTAATGTGATGGCTGGGGGTTGTGTATGCGAGAGTTGGTTTTGTAATTCTGCCGCCACCATTGCAGTTCCTGTAACGACTCCGAAGTCAGCGCAACAGATGGAGCCCGCGATCTCATTAGGTTGTTCGCTTGTACTTGTAGAGCTCGATAGTTCAGTCGTCCTCTTGGGATAACAAAACTTGCGAAATTTAGCGTGCCTATGAGTTTTTGAAATTCTTTGATTGGTTGTTTTTGACTTCGTTCTGGCCCGTAGTTGTTGTTCGAGTTTGACCAGTAATCTTTGTGGCAACGCTTTTATATTTTTCCATGTATCCCAATTCACACCTAGAAATTCTATATTCTTTTGGGGGTTCAGAATGGATTTTTCTTTGTTTATTTTCCAGCCAAGATGCTCGAGTAGACTTAAGGTAGTTGCAATGTGGTTTTGTAGTATCAGTGGGTTCTGATGGGCCAGGAGATAATCGTCCAAATAAACAATTATTCGCAAGCCTTTTTCTCGAAGTTTTTGAGCTATCCAGTTGCTTAGTGTTGCAAATGCTTTTGGAGCCGAGCTGAGACCGAAAGGCAAGCAGGTCATTTCGTACATAATATCGTCGTAAATGAGCCGGAGGAAGCATTGATGGCTCGATGCGACCGGAAGATGAAAATATGCCTGATGAATATCGATTTTGGCCATCCAATCCTCTGCTTGAAGAAAGTCTGGCACACGTTGATGATTTATCAGTCTGAATTTGTTGGTGGTGACATACTTGTTCAATTTTTTTAAATTGAAAATTGGTCTCATCGAACCGTCGCTTTTTGATCTGAGGAACATTGATGATACAAAACTTGGAGAGTGCTTTGCAATTTTTATGACACCTTGGGTGTGCATTTTGTGAATAGCTTTTGTCATTTCTAGCGAGTAAGGTATATGGGTGGTAAAGTTGCTCGGCAGGTGTAGTGGTGGATTCTTTTTTAAGGGTATGCGGTAGCCATTTATGATGTTGAGAATGTAGGGCGGAGCCCCGAGCATTTTCCAATGAGTGTAATAATGTTGTAGCTGACCGGCATGGAATGGCTTCGAGTCAGAATCTTTGGTTATTTCCTCTCCTATCCCGTTGGGATGAGGGGGAATTGCGTCTTTTGTATGGTTGATCGTCGTGTCGTCTCTGTTGTCTACCTCCTCTTCCTCGAAAGGCGTTGTTTGAAACGTGTCTCTTTGTAGTATTCTGTTTCGTCTGCGGTGCTGGCCTTCCTTGAAATTTTTTATATTGGTCATCTGTTCGTTGTGATGGACCAGGAACGTTCTGAGGTTCAGATGTGCGTACCTTTGGAGCAGAGGGAGGCCAGAAGATATGTCTGATCCCACCGCCTTTTTCAAGCGTAGAACTGAGTTTTTCACTTTCGAAGAGGGTAGCGCATGAAGGCGGAAGTTTTCTAAGTGCATTTTTATAGAAAGGGTCCTTCACTGCTGTGAGTATAGACTCCCGTCTGCCTTGAATTAGTTCAGCTCGGTGGCCGCACGCTATCTGAAATAGGTCACTTGTAACCTTTGAATACTCACCATCAGAAAATATTCCGTTAAGTTTCAAGCCAATTTCGGTTGCACTTAAATCCGTCTGTTGTATTTCGCTCAAAAAACCTCTTAAATCTGTTTGAAGGGCTTCTTTTTGCTTAAGTAAAGCATATGTTAGTCCTGCAAATGCGTTTTCCATTCGCGTTGAAAATTTTGAATTATCGTAGCGCCTGATCTCTTCGTTACAATCAAGGCTTGTGAACCCGGGAGAGTGGAGGTAGCGTTTCTGAGTGTCAGAGTAGCGAACGCTATTCCAATCCGGTTGCTCAAAGTGTTGCAGCTCTTTTAGCTGTTCTAGGTAAGCCGACGAGGTATGTGGTATTGTAGGCTCTCTTGTTTTTGTCCTAACAGATAAATTGAATTGCTGTTCGTTTGAAAGTTCAGCAGTTTGAACTGTTGGCGCTCTGTAAGGCTCCTCATCGCAAAATTCCCCACTTGTGTTTGGGTCTGCATAGAGGCTAAGGTGGTCATTATCGTAGTGTGAATCCGGGTGATAGCTACTTTGATTAGTGACATTTAAACGGGATTTAATTTCGGCTATTTCAGAAAATAACTTCTTCAACTCACTGTTTTTCTCCTTCTTGCGTTTGTTCTTCCTGCGCTTTTATTGCCACTATCGTCCGACGATGAACTAGAGCTTGACGAAGGACTAGAGCTCGATTCAGAGCTCGAACGCCTGTGTGATTTCCTCTTTCTTCCTTTCCTCTTCATATCCTCTGCCTTATCCCTCGTTGGAGCTGGACCAGTATTATCATCTATTTCACTAAAATAAACTTTAATACAATTAGTGCGAACGGTAACACCGTTAAAGGTGCAAACAAAAAATGTTAAATATTATTTGCACAGGACTTACCAGTAATAATTTTCACTAGCACGACGCGGCCTGTAAAGTATTTATAAGTTACTTACGACCGCTCTGATTGAAAATCCAAACGCCAATGCAGCAAAATTGCGCTCAGCGCACTACCTGTGGTAATGGTTGACGCTGGAGGGGTCGGAAGGGGCGGAGTCGGCCCTGATTGGACGAGGTATTCGAGCGGACCAGTCACAGCACGGCTAGTACGGAACGAAAGTCAAGTACGCTACTCTCATGTATAATTAGGTTTCGAATGACGGTACAGTTGTTTAATAGAGCCCCTAAGCGGACGCGCCCGGGCGTTGCTAGCGAGATAGAGACCAATAAATTTACCACGATTTTAATTAACATCATAGCTAAGTCAGTTTGCAAACTAGTCTAGCAAAGTGCAATTAGATAATTACTTGACTGTGAGCTCTAAATTTAAACGGACATAATACAGTTTTGCTATAAATACAGCTACCTCACCTACACATTTTTTTTTTCTTTTTCCTCCTAAGAGGATTTTGGCGTCGCACGTCTTATGCATTTGCCAGTGTCAAGTATACATATATATTCTCAAGTTTTGTTAGATATTATCAAATAAGTCATAGTCACGGTCAAAGTCGAGCAAAGCAAGTCACGGTCAAGTCCAAGTCATGCCCCAGTAAAGTGGTGAAAACTTTACTAGAGCCTTCTATGGAGTTTTGGAAACAACACGAAAATTCACGTTTTACGACATTATACCATTCACCAACACTCGTGCATGTACACGAACACTTAACGGGTAGAAATTCACCGTTTTTACACATTAACACTCGAAATAACACAAGTTTTGGAAAATAATAAAATGACGCGACATGAATTCTTCACGTTCCCGCCAAAACTCCCACCTACACATTTGTATGCTTTTATAAATAGATGGTAAATTTCCGAAAGATATTATGTTGTATCTGTTTATCATACAACAAGTTTCTAAACGAAATTTCGTTTTGAAATAGGATGAATAGGTGAGATCGAAAAAACTTTTTTATCCGGGTCCAATAAATTAGAAAAGTTACAAAAACAAAATTTTCTTTAAAACTTATATACCTATCTATATCTATATATTAATCACACACAACATAAATACTATTTTAGAAATTCAAAGTTTATAACTTTCTGGTTTTATAATATCTTCAATAACATTCATACTTACATACACCCCAAAAACATTACCCTCCTTCTTGGGCAGTCGGGTAAAAATTAGAGAATTTATGAGCAAAACAGTAGTAGAAGCAACTAATGGTGTAATGTTTATTTTATTGAGTTGTGTATTGTCTATTTCTTGATGGGATAGTCTCGGGGTGGGTCGGGCGGCAGCGGGCGTCCGAGTTCCTTCTCCAGCGCTTTTCTGTGTTTCCTCTTAGCCACGATGCGCTCGTGCGTTCGCTTCATTTCCAGTATTTCCTTCATTTCTTCCTTCTCTTCATCCTAGAAACATCACACTTACAATGGGTGTTAATATCTATAAGTATGTATTTAAAAATATCTATGTACGTATATCAGTCTGGCAGCCATATTACAAGCTTTGCTTAGTTTGGGGTCAGATGACCGTGTGTGCAAAAATGTCCCAGATATTTATATTTATTTATATTTACACTGTAAACGGATTTTTTGCATTTCGGCGAGTGGTCGTTTCAGGTCAATATGCGAATGGGCGTTATGGGAAGTAAACTATAACGGAATGATCATTGTGGGAGAACATTTGGAACCAAATGAATAATTCCCTCTTTCGAAAGTGGATCTACACTGCACGGCGCTCTGACTGTTTGCATTCTCTCGCCCTCTGAAGTCATAGTTACATCAGCAACTTCACTCAGACTAAATATTAAGTCCCACCATTATACCAGCTTACCTTTTGGTGTCTGCTTATCACCCATAGATTACCCTTTATAGATACCGCATTATGAGTTTTTTTTCCTACTAAAATGCACCAACGCTACAGAAAAGCGTGGGTATAGCGGGGACTGAGACAAAGCATTGCGTTCCCACTGTCAAGCCACCTCTACCAAGACAGAGTTCACCTCCGGTCTTTATTGAGGGTTGATGGTACCTACTTCCGTGTTATTAGGGTTTCCTCGCGATCTGTTTCTTTATGAACAGCTCAAACACATTCTGGGGGTTTGGCTTAAACCTACGCCTTTGGCATGGAAGTCCTAAATCGCTTGCAAATCCGGGCCCATCATATCGCTCATTCCTTGTGCATGACGGTTCTTACCTTCTGATTGATCCTTAAAACAAGAGCTCTTTGCCCGTTGGCCATCGGCTGGCTGTATGTCATAAGCTGCTTGAGCCTCTGTGCTGGCGGCACTCCTCTCTCCACGACCAGCACAATCCTGGCCCATTGGCGCTGCCACTCGTTCCGTGTCTCAGCTATTTTCTGATACGTATTACCCATCATGGCGATCAGCATGTTTACCAGCAGGATGGCCACTATTATCATGTAGATTACGAACAGCAGCTGAAATCGCAGGAATATTTAAAATTAAAAAGTTTTTTTGTGAGTTTATGTGGGCGTGAGTAGGATATGTTAGTTGCCAATCAACTACGTAACGGCACAGAATAAATAATAGCTATAATTTTAGAAGACTCAATCCGAAATCTTATTAGATAAGAATATCTGAGTCGATATAGACTCTACGTTGTAAGTACGGGTAGATGTTCAACGTGTGAGAGCAGGCGAGAGTGAAGCGCTGTCACTTTCGCACTCATTTTCATTTTTATTTCCAAATAGGTATTAAAAATACTCTTATACTCACTACTTAGGTTATCTCATTTGCACTTTACCATCTTAATGTAAAAATTAATGAGTGGATATTAAAAAATATAATATGTCTACAATAACAATGCCAACATGTTGTCATATTCTATTTTGACGAACTACTTAGAAATTGGTAATTACTTAAGTAATTA
Source organism: Apocheima hispidaria (assembly GCA_947579745.1). NCBI lineage: Eukaryota > Metazoa > Arthropoda > Insecta > Lepidoptera > Geometridae > Apocheima > Apocheima hispidaria. The sequence goes on along the minus strand of OX388154.1, from coordinate 3,559,730 downwards.
GTACTGAGAAATATATTAAATTGCTATAATACATTGCCACTGTTATAATGATTGTAAAGATAACTGACAGCTTATTTTCTTAAATTTCCACTCAGTCATTTTTTCATTAAAAATATTTGAGAACGAGATCGCTGTATTTAAAATCTCGTAACCGTCCTCGGTTAATTTTCTGCAAGGAAAATTACCTGAATGTTGAGTGAACCTCTTTGTACCTTAGATTATTTTTCTGTGAGTGATCTTAACTATGTGGTAGGTAATGCGAATCGCGTTGGAGTTCAACTGTTCATCGATGACTTACCTTAGCTTCGATTTCATGGTCAGTCCTATCAAAGGCTCCGTAGTAGTCAGAGAAGGAAGTGAGAGACATAAGGAACATGGCCATGATGCTCTCCATGGGGGATGGCATGGGGTTTGACATGGAATCGTCTACGCCTTCTGGTGTGTTGGGGTTGTCAAACGATAAGAATATCACGTAGTACGCTGCAAAATTAGACACGGCCTTAGTTCCGTCCATAGCATGCTAACGCATTTAAATTTAAAAAAATATTATTTTTTTAGTAGTAGTTCGCGGCGAACTGAGACCTCGCGATCCCTATATCTTCACAACCCCTGGACCGATTAAGCTCATATTTAAACTAAAAAATTGTGTTGAAATGAACTACTTGTCTACAAAATTTCATGAAGATCGGATCAACAATTCGCAAGTTGTCATCGGACAAATATACACACAAACACAAACATACATACAAATGCCGATTTGTCCCAGTAAACTCTGAGACCTTCGCTTCGCTCGGTCAATAAGGTTGCCATTTTGGAAAACAATCTAAATTATTATGAATTGTAGTTTTTCGCTACTTGTTGCCAGGGTAAACATTAATCTCCAAAAAATCAGAAAGAATTAAGAAGAAAGAAGACAGGAAAAAATCAATTGATATATTATATCAAGATATATGTCATGATACATATCCGCTGATATATATCGGCGAACCCTGATTTGTTGTAACAACATATAAACTGTAACTACAAACTAACTATAACTTAAAAGTAATTAGGAACTATAGATAGCTTAAACGATTTCTAATTTCAGGCAACGTGCCCAAAATGTTAGCCGTGGCTATGTAGAGAGGCTTTTTTTCTGCCCGACATAAAGGCCAGCATTTTGGTCACGAGCAGAAATATTTGACTCAAATAACACAAATAGTTGCAATATTTGTATTAATTATTATGCAAAAAATTATAAGTTTGCGTTTTCTCTACCTTGTGAAAATCCCATGACAAAAACCAAATAAATAGCCACGAAACGAAGTAGGTCACCCATCACCATTCTGTATATCATCACCACGAACGGTCCCACCGTTTTGAAGCCTCTGAAAATCATAATAATGACTGAGTAGATACCTACCTGCTGTTTGATGGATTATTTTTGGCGTACACAATTGAAGGGTCCACTGCAATAATGATGAATGTCCAATTTTTTTTAAATATTAACGAGTAATACCATTCTGTCACATGAAATTACATTTAGTAATCTTGTTAGCAAACTTAGCAATATCGCTTGCAGTCCCGTGATAAATATGTTTTAAATATTTTGGCTACACGGCTAGAACGCATGATCATTATAGTCCTGATTTTGAAAGTTACTTAAAATTAGAATATTTTTAATTAGTTAATAATAATTAATATTAAATAATACCCTAAGAATGATTATTTTCCAAAGAAATAATACTATTAAACCTATAATTTATCTTTAATAAACAACATTTTATAATCTTCGGGTCTGAGTTTATTTACACCGTTTATAAATTTAAAACCCAATTATCTTAAAACAAAAGACAATGGACATTCATCATTGTTGCAGTGGCCCCTTCAATTATGAGTATCTAGTTTTTTATACCTAGAAATTTAAATATTTTTTCTTTAGGACAAGTTAAAACAGTGCAAGCTTAGTGGAATACATAGAACTCTGACTCGTGTCAAGGCAGGCCGGCACTATAATTATACTAAGCGGAAATAATTTACGTTCCATCTAACGTAGGTACGTTAACTATGAGTTAAGTTCGTTCTAAGGTACGTTTATTTACACTGCTGTACAAGAAATTAATATATATAGTCATATTCTTTATTTGCCACTAAGTGTACACAGGTCTTATTATAATATAATACGCACTTAAAACTTAGTCGCCCATTTCGGGCATTGCAAAATCATGAGGACGCTACATTTCAAAGTTTTTTAATATTATTAAATTAAATAAATAGTTTCGATAATAATAAATTTGTTGAGCCAAGAGCCAATATATTATATATTTTTTAATTTTAGGTGTACATATGTTTATTTCTATAAGTAAATGTTCTTACAGAACAGCTAGGCCATCCAAAAAAAAGTTGAAAAGGCACTGAGCTACCACATTATTTATGTTATTGTGTTTTATGTGGCAGCGCGTTGCGAATGTGGATACCGCGACAAACTTACTGTAGTTTCGCGGTACTCCATTTCTTTGAAACGAAAATGTACTGTGTAATTAATGAAAGAATTTAATAAAAAAACTGGTATAGCTGGAATCTAGTTTTTTTGTTACGTATGAAGACTTCTTTTAAAGATATTAGTAGGTTTTTTTGCTCTCAGGCAATGAAACTAATAAATTAAAGTCATTTTGTTACATGTAGCTTTAGAGAGGCTGCTCCATTTTTATCAAACTTTACACAAACATCCAAAGGTTGTCTAGAAGAAATCGCTTTAGGCGATAAGGCCGCCCATTATACTACCATTTTTTTAAATATTATTATTTATTTTTTAAGGTTGTCTGTTTTGGTGTATAATAAAGTTATATTGTATTGTACACTATCGCATTTCATAAAAAACGTAGTACATTTGTTTTATGAACTGATAAAATAACATAAATAATTAAATAAATAACATTGATGTGTATATAATATATTTTCGTTAGTCTCGATAATCCTTTTGTATGTTATGGCTAGGTATAAAAGTAAATAGAGGATGTGAACCTGCAGAAGAATAAGAAGTAGGGCGCGGTAGTGAGCATGATGATGACAGCGAGGTGGTCCTCCTCCTCGTCAGCACACCACAGCCGCAGCGTCGGAAGCACCAACATGAGCGTGCACGATATCAGGAACATCACTCTGCAAATATAAGGAGTTTCGGACAGTGTTCTCCTACGGCCTACAGTGCCTACACCATCATCTTCCTATCCGCATATAATCGATCTGTGGAAATCGCACACTGTGCGTTTTAAGCGATCCTTTTTGCCTCACACCTGCAAATTGTGGAATGAGCTTCCACCTGCGGTTTTTCCGAGTAACTACAACATGGGGTTCTTCAAAAGGGCTGTTAATAGAGTCTTTAAAGGTCGGCAACTTACCTGTGATGCCCCTGGTGTTACAGGTATCCATAGGCGACGGTGATCGCTTACCATCAGGCGGCCCGTCTGCTTGTTTGCCACCAAAGCAATTAAAAAAAAAACTTATTTATATTCTATATCTATGGAATCGAAGCGACATCTTTCTCCATTTTTTTGTATGCGGGCTAGGAATTCCTCCATTAACCTTTATTCAAAATAAGTAAACCAAATGTCAAATTAGGCATTGGATGATTTTAAGAATCGGCCTTTTGAAGATTCATTGCCCTTTTGAGAATTGGACATTCTGCGCTTGAGTCCTCCGAAGTCGCGGAGCTAAGTAGGTAAGTACGTATCCGTTTTGTTGAAAAATTTCAATATGAACTCGTTATTCACTTGCTATTTATTGGTTACTAGGCCAACAAAATACATTATAATTTTTTTAAACTGCGGCTCCTATGAGTTCCCCACATTTTTTGTCGCTTCCTTTGCGGCCTCTTATCATCTTGTTCCTTCTTCTTTTATTATTCTTCTAATAATCACCGATAATACTCTGAGTTCGGTTACACGACGCATATACAAAAAATATGTCTTATATATAAAATATATTATATATATAATATTCTAGGATATCATCGTACTCGATATTATGAACAACTTTTACTATGGGATAAACCACGAAACCGCAAATATATATAAAAAAAATATACCACATAGCCCATGTGAACAACTTTTTTTTTCCGTTTAAAAGTTGTATACAGGGTTATAAGGAAAGGGTATGCTAAGCTGAAAAGAGCTCATTGTGCTCATCATTATGAACCACATTAAAAATGGGACCAAACCTGATATCGCGAAAAAAAAACTGCTCTGCCATAGAAAAATCTCGATGATACTCAACAAAATGTATGGAACAGCTGATTATTTTTTCTCGATTTCTGAGTTGGCCCCATAGTAAAAGTTGTTCATAATCATGAGTAATATGAGCCTCTTTCGGCTTAGCATACCCTTTCCTTATAACCCTGTATAAGGATGATTACCAATGAGATCCTAGAATATTTATTTAAGTCGTCTCGCTGAACACCCAACTTAAGTGAGCCCCAGAGAAATGGCATGATTATTATTAGGTAGAAACACCGATGCTGGTTCGATTCGTAAAGTATAATGACGTATCAAAAATAAAAGAGACAATATTCAAATATAAAAATAAAACAATATAAAATCCTTATAAAAAGAAGATGGCTAGTATCAAAAAAGGAGTTCGTCCCATTTTTCTCACCTGGATGGCACAGTGCTCAAGTTCTCAATGAACATTTTAATACCGAGAAAACGGGCCTCCCGCAGTGCAGCCCCAACGTACATCAGCGCTCCAACCCATAAAAATAATTCTGCAAATATCCTTACCTATAACAAAACAATAACACCAAAAATTAAAAAAAAAAGTATGATAAGGAAAAAAGTACCTATGTGCTTATTACATTTATGCCAAGGAAATCTAGACGACAAGAATGAAAATCTCATACAAAAAAGTGTACCCCGAAAAATCTGCTTAAAACTGGATGGCGCTTACGTATTTAGTCAGATAATGTCTAAACCGCTATAAAAGCCCATGAAAATATGGTTCATATAGAAACATACTATATTTTAGTATAAGTAGTAGGTATATGTCTTTTTTTTACTATGAAAACTGACGTGGTTTTGATACATTTTGTTTTAATAAAACGGGAATACTCACGTTAAATTGAGTCGGTTATTCCGACTATAGTTTCGATCACATTCGGTGACCTTTATCAAGGAATGCTCAGCGAGACACGCGCGCGACCTCGTCTTGCCTTGCACTGACCTGACACTGACACTGACCTTGTAGTATATGTCCGCAATTTAAGGCTTAGTTCCAATTAGATTACAATATACAATGTAAAAATGCTTCCAAAAATAATGATTTCAAGAGATAGCATTGATTTTTCTTCGTGTCATTACAAATGAGTTTGTTTGGCTTTTCTTTTTATTTTATGGAAGTTGGTTGCAAGTCGCTCACCTGATGTTAAGCGTCACGCTTGCCCATGACAATTCAGTGCATAGATGAATGTATACTAGCGTATTCAGTGCCACCCAGAGTTCTGAACTGAAAGCTCGTCACTCTAAGATATCGGATGTTAATCTCTTTATGCCCAGTAATTACGCTGGAAACATTGCCCTTCAATCCGGAACACAGTAATGTTTGCACACTACTGCTTGGCGGTTGAATAACTGGCAAAGGTGTGGTACTTCCCCAGGCGTGTGATCGAGTGAAAGATGATCTTTCTGAGGACATTTAGTATAATTTCTCTATGATATAGGTGTTTATTTATGTGCATCTTATGCATCTTTGAAAGATTGAAAGAACACCAAAAATGTTAATTCTCATACCTACAAGAATACAATGGAACCAGAATATTATCATTCATGGATAGCAGAACTTAGAGTTAAATTGATAATAAATGCAGATGCTCTAAAAGCTTAGAACCTACTTACTTTTGCTTGCCAAGAGTCGTAATTCATAAGCCTGCATTCTTCAGTGAGACCCTTCCACCAGCCTTCCATGTTATTTCTCGTGGCTTCTGTTGCAAAAAAAAAGACACTGTAAAGGTCATTCTCATGATACAAAACAATAAGGTCTGATATTCCGGGCAGTGATATCAGCTTACGTCACTATCCGCCATTTTGTCGTTGAGCGCCGGTCACAGAACATCTGTGGCGCCGGTATTACCGTACTTACGTGTTTCACCAGCGTGCATAAGCTCGAAACCCACATAATGACAAATTTCCACGCAACGAGTGGCGAGTGGTTATGGACAAGGAAATCTTGTCAGATCACATCACGTCACTTAGATGGGTTTCGAGCATACAGCGTGGCCTACCGGATCTCGAAGTGACATTTATCTGGCAGAGAATAATTTTATACCATGGACCATGAACTTCTCATAGAGCGGCCACAGACTATAAATAGGTACCTACTATTTACATAAACGTGACTTAGAAATATTTACATTGAAGCAGAACTGCATTGAAACCGAAAAACAATTATTTACAAGGTACTCAAACTATACGATGACTATCTAAAATATTTACATCATGGGCAAAAGATCGGGAACTATATCATAATGTGTTATTAAATCTTATAAATTTTAAGTACTTCGTTGGATGTAGTACATTCTTTATATGTATGATGTACACAAATATTATTAATATCTGATGTATAATATTATGTAAGTGTAGGTAGGTATAGTGTCTGTTTTTACACGACTGCCCAAAGATAATAAGTATTTTTTTAGTGTTTATGTATGTAATACGTATCTATGTATGTGGGTTTTTTAATTCCATCATAATATTCTGAACGCCTGCACCGATTTTGATATGAGTATCGTTAGAATTCTTGCATTATTCCGATGATTTTGCAGATTTGCAAAATGCGATTTTTCTAATTATCGTATTTGTTAGGATAGACACGTGCTAATTAACATATAAGTTATTAAAAGCTTACTTTTATCCTTCTCTTTGGGATGACTCTTGAAGCGAGCGCACTGAGGACCGTCAGGCTTAGAGGCGTTTATGATTTCTACAGCTCCCGAGTCGGTCTCTGTCCCGTTCATACGTATACAGTTCTCTAGAAGCGCAATTACCAGTTACACTAGATACAAGCCTAGATACAATCATTCAGCAATGAAGATCAAAATTTTGCTTGATCAATTAAAATATTGAGTCGGAAGCGTCATGAAATTTACAGCATTTCGGCTTATTGAAAGGTACTCCTATATAAATCTATTTGCTCATGTAGTTAGATATAAGTTGGAGCTCTGTGAAATATTTAGGTACCTACTATACCTAACGAGCATTTTATTTATCTAAAGCGCTTTATCTACCGTGTTAGATTAGTCTAAATAACACAAATATCAATAATTACAGTTTTGGTTACCTACAAAAGTAAAAAAGCATAGATTTGCAAACTAAATTTACACCCTTTGGAAGCGCGCCTTGTACTTAGGTACATACTTTGCTCTACTTAAGTACTAAAAACTTTTCTTAGGAAATGATTAAAACAACACCTACCCCATAAGTAGTGGAACAAAGCCTTAAATTATAATCAAAATACATACATTTTAGATCAATCAAGTTATTTCAGAACAACCCAAGAAAAAGGCTTAGTTCCAACGTCTTACTAGTGTCAATGTTGGAGAAACTCTTGAATATGGCTTAGTCCCAATATCCCCAGTTATAGAAATGGTCAAGAAAATTGGACTTAGAAGTAACACAAGCAGTTTTTGATGCATCAACAACTTACCAGTTTCACTGGCAAGTTCCGTGTCATTGACTGAAGGACCCACCGTAGAGTTAACCGCAGTCGCATTCAGGCCTCTCTCTGGAGGTCCCGGTCTCAAAGTAAAACACACTAATGATACCAGGAAGTAGCAAGTAAATAAGATGAACTGACGGTAAAAACGGAACTTCACGAACGTGTTCCATTTTGTTTTCAGAAGGTCAATTAGCATGCCTTCCAGAAGACCCAAATGCTCATCTTTTTCCTAAAAAGTTAAAGAAAAAAAAGCTGTAGGATTTATTCCTCAGTTTATTTTAACTGATTAAAATGATAAGACACTTTTATAATACCAAGTATCAATATTTTTTTTGTTTGTCGTGTTCCACCGAAGGCTCCGAACCTTGTCGTGGTGGGGAGCTTATTAGTCGTGGGCGTATAATACCAGAAGTTCTGTGTAAGTAGTTCCATGCGGGAAATGTATAATGAGACATACATTTTCCGCCTGTTCCATAGGACAAAGCACAAATTAAATATAATTATTTCATATTCCCATTACTTACGTACAGTCTCAAACCTAGATGGATATTTTTTGCCATGAAACAGGTGGGGGAAAGTCTCAAAAACGACTTTTACGGAACAACTGGGAATAAACGGTCGTGGATTGGTCATCCGAGTTGAAGCTAAGAGGAACCAGGGGCTAAGCCGGCAAGTTGGTGTGGCTGGCCACACCAAGGTATATCATGGTAAGGTATATATCATGGTGGACTCCGCAATACAATACAAGTTTCATTCAAATACAACTTACCCCAAATACAACAAGATTGAGAGCAGAATCCTTGCAAATCAGTCCAGTTTCCGTATCAATAGTGTCCACCATGTCCAAAGGATACGCTGCACAGGTAGTGGCTCCAATTTGCCAGTAAATCTCGCGCTCGATGTTGAGAATATGGAAGAACATGTCAGTTCTAGCGAGTTTAGCTGCTAGAGTGAGTGGAGTGAGGTTTAACACGTTGCGGATGTTCAGAGAGGCTCCAACTTCGTAGGCTATATCGAAGGTAGCCTAAATATTTAAGACAAGCTATTTTTATTTTCCGTCTTGGTATGTATGTAATTTTGAGACATGCTCGCTGTTAGAAATCTTCCATGCCAAAATTACGCGACCCTCTATTGTTTATGTAATAGAGTCTACGAATTTACGAGAATATTACTTACACCCGAACTGCACTAAAAAAACTGCAGTTTTTTTTAGATGTATTAGAAAGATGTTTCTTATTTTTATTTATTTTATTTATACATCATTAGTTACAACTAAATAAGCGTAAGAGAATATATTTTGATCAAGTATTACAAAGGTGAGAAAACTGGGCAATGAACTAATAAAAAGTACGGGATTTAAAAAAGGGGGGCCAAGATCCACAATTTCTATGGATGGCTAGGAAAATTTACGAAATTAGAAAGGGGGCAAGGGCGAACAGACCATTATTACCTAACAACCCCTTACCACTTTTTCATAAATGACAAGCATATGCAGAACAGTGTTCCCATTGGTGTCCTGTTTATCAGGGTCAGCTCCTCGTGCTAAGATCAGCCTGTAGGAATCTTCAAGTCCCAAACATGCTGCAAAGCTTAGGGGATATTCGCCCCAGTACACATACCTGAAACATTTGGATACGAGTCTTTTATAAATTATTTTATTTTATCAAGATCGCGCCTTTGTTGGTTCTCAAATGTGAAAAACCGGTTTTTTTTGTTTTACCACTGCTGGAGTATGCTACCTGTTGTGTGCGCACTCAACTATACATTTTTAATGCAAAAATTATATTTTGTTTAATCAATCACCGAGACAGCTCACCCATTGTAATTAGTGTCAGGCTGCACATTCACCCACTCGTGGTCGAAGGAGTCACTTCTGGAGGCTTTTTGATCTTCAGGGCACATGAATGCACCGTAGCATCGCTCGTGGTAATCAGCTCCTGCGTCCAGGAGGAACTTCACCATGGTCAGGTCTTCGTTTACTATCGCAATGTGGAGGACGCTTTCCCCTGCAATATTTACAATTTTATTGAGTTTTTTACAAGTAATAATTAATCACCTCATAATTATTACTTTTTTGTGCTGGTTATTGAGAGAAATATTTAAAACTATATACAGAGTGTGGCGCAATGAATGGATAACCTTGTAACTACAGATAGGGGACAAGAGAAAAAAAAAAAAAAAAAAAAAAAAGTGTCATAGTAATCTTTCTGAAATAGGCAATTTATTTCACAAATTTGCGCTCAGGTGACCAGACACATTTTTTTTACACCACAAGACATCGAAACGTTACGAATAAAATTGTGCAAAACATGAAGCTTTGGGTTAAAATATTAGTATTTTAAAACTTTACCTGCGGCTCAAAAATGCCCCCTTACATTTGTTATAACATAACCAAGACACGAAACAGATTTAGAAAATTCCTTGATTTGGAATCTTGCTACTGAAAAGAGCGGCGAAGGGAGTCGTTTTCTTATAACTTCAAACAATGGCTAATAACTTGAAAACTATGACTACTACTAAAAATGACACTAAACAAAAACAAAACAAAAACAAAATTATTAATTATTATTAAATTATTACTAAACAAAATTATTGATTTTCTGAACTGTCGTGCTGTCCCTGTAGGAACAAGGTTATCCATTCATTACGCCACACCCTGTATAAAACATCATTAAAATATAAATACTAGGCTCGTTTGGATGTTTGAATTTTTTTCTTATATTTTTTTTTAAATTGCTTTACCTACCATAATATTCATCACTCATATAAACGTCGTTGATCAGCTTGGGGTAGAACCTTAGCAGTCGCTTCGCAAGGTTTGCCAGGAGGGAACTGGCGTTCAGAATACAAAGGTGCAAGATTGTCTCGCCGACTGCGCCTCGCTCCTGCAATAAAAAAACAAATAGGCATGAAGAAGGAGTCACTTCTGGAGGCTTTTTGATCTTCAGGGCACACATGAAGCTCAGGTCAGCGCTCAAAAATGATCGAAGCCAAGAAAGAACGCTGAGACGAATAAACACAAGTCGAAAAATATGTTGCAAGCCAATAATATGTACAGGTATACACTGCGATTGATTTGTTTTATTTTGTTGTAAGACGTTGGCTACAGCACCTGAAAAGATTATAGGTACATTGAAAAAAATACCAATGAGTGAACGCTCTTGCATTTTTTGAGAATTTTGTTAGACCCAAACATGACGAACCTAAAAACTTACCAACTATCCTTCGATAATTCAATCAGGATATATATTATAACTCTTGGATCGAAAGTTGGTTTTTTGACGCGATGTATTGTTGAACAGAGCACACAAGTGGAATATCCACATAACATTGTGTACTCCCATTGTCTTCATTATAATTCAGAATTGATTAAAAAAAACAGTCAAGAGAACCACAATTATGATTCCGTTTCGTACTAAAACCATAACACACAGTAATATCTCCGGTAACTCCGCACTCGGGCCCCAAGATACAAGCCTCGTGTTTAGTTTGGGGCTCACTGGCTAATCTTATACAGAGTGTATACTAACCCCCGAATACTGAAACTCTTGTTAACTTTGACAACAGATTAATTCTAATACTGCCTTTGTCTAGCACTAAGCAAATGACAAAGACAGCAACAGACTTAATCTGTCGTCAAAGTTAACAAACGTTTTAGTATTCGGGGGTAAGAATCCCAAAAACAGTTTGTGTTATAACTAAGATTTTTACTTTTATAATTTGGCTTCTTTGTATGTTCTTTCTTTATGTTGAAATAAAAATTATCTTATCTTATCTAATAAGAATTGATATACCTATGTATAATATAATATGCATAAATAGATTAAATGTTTGTCTTAAGGTGCAACGTTTCGCTCATCGCGCGAAATTCAAATTTTCTTGCGTTTTTTGTCAATTACAGCTTAATTACTCATCGTGGATTTAGTGAAACCAATTTTGCGCCAATAAATAAGTTGTTCTAGAAATTACGGGTAAAATGATCACCTAGATAACATTGGTTTAGCTACAAATCTCAATAAGCTGATTTTCATCATGGTTTTTGGTTTAGCGAAAAATGTACCTACACTAGCTTTCAAATTGAATTTTTGGTTGGTGTAATATCTTGAAACAATCTATTTATTATCGCGAAATTAGTTTTCATGGACCTACGATGAGTAATTAAGCTGTAATTGACAAAAAACGCAACAAAATTTGAATTTCGCGCGCTGAGCGAAACGATGCACCTTAAGTTTCTCTAACTATAAACAGTTTCATTACTACCTACTACTTTTCTACTAAACATATTCTACTGGTAAGTGCACTTACCTTAAGATCCCAGCACAGTTCCCTATATCCCGAAGGGTTGGCTTCGTATTCCTCTTGAGTTACGTGCGGCCAGTCTATCTCCACGTCGAACTCTTCATCTGGATTCTCCATTCCTCGTAGGGGGGGCAGCTGAATAAATAAAACAAAACTCTTTCTTTAAAAATAATGTTGTATTTGAAAGGCTTAGGCTTTTTACCCGACTGCCCAAATATAATGCTAATGTTTTTATGGTGTATGTAAGTAAGTATGTATGTTTGTGTATTCAATCCTTATAAAGCCTAATTAACTTGATTGACTTTGAAGAGTGAGGTGTCGTAAGATTCCTCTTTACTATTCTTTCCAGCGCTGGTTGGCTACAACCAGCATCTTTCTGAGTTGGGGCTGGTTTGTGGTAAACAACTCTTTACGTTTTGTTTATTTTTTACTTTTTAATTCATTTTTCTTTATGTTTTATGCTACAAAATAAACTATTGTATATTTTCGCAGACGGATATATTGTTTTTATTTTAGTAAAAGATGGTAAAACCTACGTGAAGCTATTATATATTAGCTTAAAAATCCAGAGACCTACGGGGAGAAAAGCAGACACATTGTCAGATATATATTTGCTCAGATAAAATAAATTAAATATCCTTGAAGTATATATGGCAAAAATAATTGCAGCAGGCACAACGTAACCAAATCTTCTCTACTCCTTATCGTGTAAAAACGAGACAAACGTATACAAAATCGTAGCCGTGTCCTGTTTTTGCACGACAAAAAATGAATTTACTAGACCTGCTTGTTAAAAAATATTTAGAAGCCTTACTTTCGTTTTAGCTGAAACATCACCCTCTTTCTTAGGCAGTCGGGTTAAAAATACGCTTTCGGTGTCTTTTATCAAACCAAAAACAAATTCTTAAAATATTTATACTGTTAGGATAAACCTGACTGTCAATAATCCTGTTAATAAGTCTTTATTAACAGGATTATTGACAGTCAGGAGCAGACCGATACCCTCGTTGCTTTAAGATTTTAATCCACATCAATCACGTTTGTTGATTAAACGCGTTTTGGACACCGTGACAATAATACATAATAAAATGTACTATACCAGCTTGTGTCTTGCTCTCTCCTTGTTACGCAGCAGCACAATATGCGAGACAGGTATATAACGCCCTTTGCCTCTGTTGTACAGGAAGGGCTCTACCTTCGTCTTGATGGCATGGTCTATTTCCGCGTACTGCTTGTTTTGGAGGGCTCGCTTCATCATGTCCACTAGAAGACCACCTCCTGGCCAGTCATAAAAAATTAACGATTAAATTTGATAAAAGTTAAGTATAATTATGCGGTTGACAGGGTTATTTTCAATTAACCGGCCATCTCCCGCAGGCCGCTTCCCAACATCATAATCAACAACTTTTAGAAGAGCAGAGAGCAACTCGTGGATACGTCTCACTTCGTACTTAAAATAGAATACCAAATATGGTTGAACTCATAGTCGGAAAAATAACACTTAGGCCCAACACGCCCATTGAAGAGTAATGACGATGTGCGGCCTAAAGCGGCCCTTGGAATATTAACTCTTCGCGGTTTACAGTAGTCTCAAAATTGTTTATAATTTGGGACAGGCGTTTAAGTACCTACAGTAAATCGGGAAAGGTTCACTTTTTCACGGCCCCTTGTACGCTTCGCTTCGCCTCGTTTTTTATTTTATTTTTTTATTGTATTTGGTGACGAGACGAGCAGGTCGCTCACCTGATGTGAAGCTTCACGCTTGCCCGTAATGATTCAGTTCCACTAAGGATTTTGAACAGCATTTCGATATCATGCGCGGCAATGCACTGTGCTCGTCACTCTGAGATATTTTATGTTAAATCTCTGTGCCCATTTAATTACGCTGGAACTGTGTTCCGGATCGAAGGGCAATGCCTTCAATCTGGAACACAGTAATATTTGCACACTACTGCTTGGTGATTAAATAATTGGCAAAGGTATGGTACTTCCCCAGGCAGACTTCGCAGAAGAATGGTAATTCCCCAGGCGGACTCCACAGAAGAGCCCTACCACTACTGGGCCGTCTACCACTACTGGGCCGTCTACCACTACTGGGCCGTCTACCACTACTCGTCATTGTGCGTTGGGCCTATAAGATCGTTCGTACACGTATTTCTTCCTAATACCATTTACTTGAATTTACAAAATATACACCTATATACATGCCTGTTAACTAATAAAAGAAAAAAATCATAGTCTATACAAGGTTCCTCACTATTGTGTAAGGTCTAAAATTCTATCTAAGCAAGCAAAACTATGTTTATTTGCAAATACCAAATTTTTTTTTTTTTTTTAATAAATTATTACCTTTAATGTCCACAAGCTTATAAAGTTTCTGTTGCGAGGTTCCAGCCTGTTTTTTCACTCCACTTGTCACATTGCTTTCTGTATTACCCATGTTTCTTTACAAATCCTGTAATATCCTATACTGTATTATTATATTTTTTTAATTATTTATTTATGTTATTTGATTTATATTCCTTAAAAATCTATTTCTAAATAGGAACTATTATAAAACCATCTTACTATCTATTCGTTAAAAACAAAGCAACAAGTACCAGAAAACACCATAACAGGTAAATAAAAAGGTATCTATTTAAATATACACAAAAACGAGTATCTATTAAATTTATTTTAGGAAAACATTACATGAATAGAGCGTAAAGTAATGCGTGGCTTAATATTGAGGATATTAAGCCATGAAGCTCTGTTGACTACGAATCATATTGATCAAACAAAGTACCTATCTTGAGTCTCCAGGCATTGTTATTAACGCCACCTTTACAATACGTAATGGGTAGCATATTTTGAGCGGGGAATAAATAATGACACTTCAATATTAGTTAACACGTATCAAAATTAAAGTAATCGCATAGCCATTTTGTTATGATAAAGGAGCCACTAGGCCTACTGTTTAAGCAACTGCTCAAACAAAACAAAAAACTTACAACCAAAACGCCAAAGAAAAAAAAAAGGTTTTCATCTTGCCGCCATTAAATATAATCATATAATATATATATAAAAATGAACCGCTATTTTTCCTGGTCACGCTATAACTTGAGAAAGGCTGACAAACCACAAACCAATCTTTAGTAAAACATCACTGGCTAATCTTTACAGTGGTTACAGAGCCGTTTGGAGTAGAAACATTAGACCAGTGGGGGCCAGGGCAGCTCATCTCATTTTCAAAACTCTATCAGAGAGCCTGTTTGATGCGACGCGTGACCATAATACTGGTGTTTATTTATTTTGGCGTATAAGCATTGCCATTCAGCGTATTAACGCCAGCATGCTGAATATGCTGGCATACAGGTAACGGGCTTGAATATTTGAATTATTTTTAGATGGTCCCTTCAATGGTTCAATGGTCCCTGTAATCCAACTGTTCGATTTATGTAGTAGGCTAAGTATGTATTTTGTAGTTAATAATAGCTACTTAACTGCAAGATTAGAAAAAAAATAACAACCCGCATTTATTATTTAGCGTCACTGACGTCTATAATAAAGGCGAAAGTTTGTTTGTTGGTTTGTTCTTCTATCACGCAGCAACGAGCAACGGATCGAGCTGAATTTTTGCATGGTAAGGGCCGGAGAGTTTAGTTTTTATCCCGGGAAAATGTGCGGTTCCTGAAGGATTTTTCATGCGAGTGAAACTGCGGGGGTAGTACCTACCTATAGTATACTTTATAGAAATCAGTGTTTAGCCTTAGTTTACTCTTTGGCCTTGGTTTAGCCTCCTTCACAGCATGTTGTCAATTCTGTCAAACGTGTATTAATGTCAAAGTTCCGTGATATGAGAGAAGTGGAAAAACACAAGAAGAAAATCGAAAAATGCCCAAAATTAAACGTGTTCCATAAAAATGCATAGCATTGCTGCATTTATTTTTGTCTATTTGGTTGTGGCAGCGAAAGGCCGCGACATCAACTACTGCGGGGCAAAGATGTGTGGCAACACCAATGCACACACGTTCTGCCAGTTTTCTGTAAGTTTTTAACCAAATTTACGAAAAGCAGGAGGTTCATAATTTCTTAACTCTGCGGTAGCTTCTGCCACTTAAGATATTAGAAGTTAAATCTCTTTATCTTTTTTTTTTTAATCTTCCGCCTGCTCTTTTTTATTTCTTTGGTAGGCTGGTAGGGTGAGGGCCCCGGGCTTGTGTCCCATTGCCCTGACGGCAGCTCACGGGGCGTCTACCCTGCGGTCACGATTTGGCTACTGTCGGACACCCCGCTCTTGCGCTTCCGCTCTCCCTGCTTTTTTGCAGCTCATATGATGTCTCTTTATCCTCAATAATTTAGCTGGAAACATTAAAGTTCAAACCGGAACTTATAATATACAGGGTCATAAGGAAAGGATGTGCTAAGTCAAAAGAGGCTCATAGTACTCATGATTATTAACAACTATATAACTTAGATAGGAATAGATAAGCTTATAATTTAAGAGTAATTTGTATTGCCTAAAGCGCTCATGGGGGAAGACGCTGGTTTCTGAAATACAGTGTTATGCTAGTTCGGGAACCAGAGGCTTCGTAACTTTTTATGTACCGCTCTTATGTGTCAAATAAAAACTTTGAAACTTTGAAACTTGAAACTTTTACTATGGGTTTTTTTTTCTTGATTTCAGGGTAGGTCCCGTAGCAAAAATTTTCATAATTATGAGTACTATGAGCCGTTTTCTGCTTAGCATACCCTTTACTTATAACCCTATATGATAGAACATAGTAATTTATTAATGTTAATGTTTCCACACTACTGCTTAGCGCTTGGATAACTTGCAAAGGTATGGTTATTCCCCAGGCGGACTCTGCAAGAGAGTCCTATTTGTTTTATTAATTTGATACCCAAGTTAGCATCGAGAATTTGTGCGGTAACAGCTTAGTGGTGGAAAATTTATAATGAGTATCGGATTATTCGAAAATCTGTGACATAGAGCACCTAGCGGCATGTTCCTACAGCCTTCTTTGATAGCCAGTTCCCTTTCTCCCCAGTTTTTATTTGGTGGATAGTGCTTTGGGTGGCATAGTTAATAATTAATCTTTAGTGCTTTAGCTTTAGTTAATATATACTATGTCACTGTTTATTGTCCCAAATAATGAAAATAAAAATTCCCTGGCAAGCTGCATTTCAATTCATCTTCAACCACATCTATAAGTAACATCAGGATAATAACATGAATACTACATTTAACTTGTCAGTAATAAAAAATATGATTTTGTTTTAATAAAACGGGAATACTCACGTTAAATTGAGTCGGTTATTCCGTCTATAGTTTCGATTACATTCGGTGCAAGGCAAGACGAGGTCGCGCGCGTGTCTCGCTTAGCTTGCCTAGATAAAGGTCACCGAATGTGATCGAAGCTGTAGTCGGAATAACCGACTCAATTTAACGTGAGTATTCCCGTTTTATTCAAACAAAATGTATCAAAACCACGTCAGTTTTCATAGTAAAAAAATATGATATACGTTTTGTAGTCCGGGCCAAGTCCGTCCTGCACCGGCATGATACCAGCGTCTCTGACGCCAGAAGACAAGTCCCGCATATTGGTGCGGTTGAACCGCAGACGAAACGAAGCGGCTGGCGGCAAACTTCGAGGCCTGCCCTGCGCTGGGAATATGCTCAAACTGGTAATGAGATCCACATTTTGTACCTATACAAATTATATACAAGTATGTCACTGATGACTTAAGGAACTGAAACGCGGACCTACCATTGTTTGTATTTTTTTTTGACAGGTGCGTGGCTCGCTTCGATCGTCGTCGATCGAAATTTTCGCTTCGCATAGTCAATTTAGCGTTTGACCCGGACTTATTTAATAACAAGTTTTTTTTTTCGCTACATAATTGTAGAACCTACTTCTCATATCAATATACAATAATTAATCAAAAAGCAAATCCGGAACAGACTCAAATTTTACATTTTACAATATATCGTCTCTATTTGCGCCATTTTAGAGTCTATTTCAGATGACGATCGTAAGCACGGCAGTCAGTCGTCGGCGATGATAATGTATTATGGCTCAAATATAAATGCTTTTCCTCCAGTTCCGTACCTCCAGACTGCTTAATTTAATTTAATATTAATTCGACGTCAGCAAATTATACCAATCACAATTTAATATTTATGTTATGAATTCTGTCCGGGTCCGCCATACTAAGTCCCGTAACTTTACTGGGCTAATCTGGGTGTTAAGTAGGCCATGTCCTTGTGTGTGTTCTATGGTACCTCCGGCTCCGGGAATTCTGTGGGGTGTGATAAGTGTGTGAATATAATTGTGAAACTATAAGTGTGAAACTTTTTTTTTTCCTTTCAGCGATGGGTAGAAGAACTGGCTAGAGAAGCGCAGCTATGGGCAGACCAGTGCCGGCCGCAGAGGACTCCAGAGGAACACGACGCGTGCCGTGACCTTTGTAAGGGCTGTAACAGAATTCGGGCGAGCTCATAGAAAACTGAGAGAGTGAGCGCTTAGTGCGCTCAGTCCCGAATGTTATATTATACCCATGTTGTTGTCTGACCGAGAAGCCCAGTCAATTTACGGGTCTTAGTATGGAGGACCCGGACATAATTCATACCATAAATATAAAATTGTGATTGATATAATTTTGAGACTGTTTAATTAAATGTAATATTGACTCTACGTCAATATTACATTTAATTAAACAGTCTGGAGGTACGGAACATAGAAAAAACATTTACGCTTAGCCATAATACATTTTATCGTAGCCGACGAGTTATGATCATCATCTGAAATAGACTCTAAATCAGCGCAAATAGAGACGATATTGCAAAATGTAAAATTTGTGTCTTTTCCGGAAACACTTTTTGTTTAATTATTGTATATTAATATTAGAGGTTAGTTCTACAATTATGACCAGAAAAAAAAACCTATTATTATTTATTTCCGGGTCAAACGCTAAATTGACTAGGCACTAGTAGTGAAGTAAGAAGACTCCTAGTGCCCTTTCGGCATAAACTTACATATGTAGTTGTGGGCAAAGAGTATATAATATTTCTATGGCAGAGGTAATGCGCGTAAGTCAATTAAATATTGCAAGAAAAGAAAAGAAGATCTCTTCCTTGCGTTGTCTGAACGGAATGAGGCGTTTTCCAAAAAAAAAAAACCTGATAGTAAAAGTACCCAATAGATGGCGTTAGATGTACCTTGAGGTTTTTCTGTCACTGTTGAGGTTTTCCTGTCACTGTCAAGACAAGAAAGACAAAAAAAAAATGTACGTGTGCCTTTTTTTTCTCGTATTTTTTGGCTCCACATGTGTATTTAGACAATTTCAAGTAATGTAACTATGTATTTGACTTCATTCGAAATATTACAATAGTTGACACTGGCTAAATACACAACGTGTGGAGCCAAAATTTACGATTTAAAAAATAAACATAAAATATTTCGACACAAATATATATGACAGGTAAAACGATAGGACTATTACGCCATCTAGTAAGTATTTTAGAACTTTATTTTTTTTTGGAAATCGCCTCATTGTAATGATCATGTGCAAATAATTTTCAGATTCGATATCCGTGGGCCAGTGCGTGGCGTCGGTAGTGGGGGAGTCGCCGGGCCTCAGGGTGGAGTCCATGGTCGACATCTGGTTTATGCAAAACAAGTTCTTCAAAGGAAATATTACGGTCTATGAACCGTGAGTTCCATAAGTCACGTTTTTACCCGCATTTTTTTGCGGTTTCTCCCATTTTTTTTCGAAAAAGTATATTTTCTTTTATTTTTATGATGATTACTTGTTCTTTATCAAGTATTTCATCAATATTGGTTCTACTGTTTTGTCGAAACCAATTAGAGATAATCTTTTCTACTGTGCCATTATAGTCTGTGAGACTAAAATAAATTTGACGGCTCTATAAATGTTGCCATCCTTTTCTCTCATATTTAAATGAAATGAGAGACAGATTATTTTAGTGTTGTTCTATTAGTTTAGTGATTGGTAGATCAGAATAAACACCACTTTCTCACCATAATTGACCGAGCGAAGCGAAGGTCTCAGAGTTTACTGGGACAAATTGGCATTTGTATGTATGTTTATATGTTTGTGTGTATATTTGTCTGATGATAACTTTCGAACCTTTGATCCGATCTTCATGAGATTATGTAGGCAAGTATTTCGTTTCAATACGATTTTTAAGTTCGAATATGAGCTGAATCGGTCCGGGGGTCGTGAAGATATAGGGGTCGCGAGGTCTCAGTTCGCCGCGAACTACTAGTTTATTATTGTGTTGAGTGATGTGAATAGTGTGATATTGCGTAGTATACCTACTGAACACCATCATCATCATCAACCATCATCAATTTTTTCTGTAATAAATGCACTTGTCCTGTTATATAAAAAGAAAGAGAAATTAAACTTTCTATGTGTAATATTATTAGAGAGTTGAGAGAGTTGACTAGCCTTGTGGCTCAGTGGGTCGATTTCCGCCTTCTATCGGTCGATTCCTATCCAGGACAAACATTTGTGTGATGAACATGATGTTTGTTCTTTATCTGGGTGTTTCTATGTGTTCTATGTATTTATTACTTATTCTATGTATTAAAAAAGTATTTATGTATTCTATAACTTATCTGGTTCCCATACTACAAGCTTCCTTAGTTTGGTGCTAGATGGCGCTGTGTATGAAAAACGTCCACCACCAATATAGTTCGGTCACGTGATTTTATCAACTTCAAGTTATTCAAAAATATTTCTTATAGGCCTGAGTCAAACAAACATTTTTACGGCGACTTCGCCCAGATGATGTGGGCGCGAGCATTCATGGTCGGGTGTGGGAGGAGTCGCTTTATGGTTAGTTATTATCATTATCATCAGCATCATCATCATCATCAGCCAGAAGACGTCCACTGCTGAACATAGGCCTCCCCCTTAGACCGCCACACCGACCGACAACGTGCCACTTGCATCTACCGGTTGCGCGAAACTTTTACAATGTCGTCGGTCCACCTAGTGGGAGGCCTACCTACGCTGCGTCTTCCAATTCGTGGTCGCCACGAATTGGCCACTCAAGAACCTTCATCTTCATCATCATTATAACTCTACATTACTTCATTATACACTACTAGCTGTAACCCGCGACTTCGTTCGCGTGAACCAATAAAAATAAAGTAGCCTATGTCCGTACCCTTAAGCTATATCTATGCAAAAATTCAGGTCGATCCGTTTAGCCGTTTAGCCATGATAACGCGATAAACACCCAGACCGAGAGACAGAGAGACACAGAGACAGATAGAGAGACAGAGTTACACTCGCATTTATAACATTAGTTAGGAAGTTAGGATTAGGATATATGCTTCTTCTTATTTCCATGTATTTAAATACATTGAAATAAACATTGGCTTACTTATTTTCCAATGTAACTTGTACACTTTTGTGATTCCTAATTTTTTTTAAAGTGAAATTCACGTTTTTTGTTTCGCTTTTTATTGCGCGATCATCATCATTATCAGCCTCTCATTTTCCCACTGCTGGGACACAGGACTTCTCTCAGAGAGGGTGGGCCCTAATCCAACTTGCTGGCCCAGTTCATGTTGAAGAATAACAAAATTATGTATTTGAACTTTTGAGGTTTTTGGACATACGGGTTTCCTCACGAAAGCGCAATAATAGTTAGTTAAGTCCCGAAGACTGTCTGGAAGAGATCGCTTTCAGCGATTAGACTGCCTCGCTGTATCTATCTCTAATGTATTTTTCTTGTTATGTCCATTTGTGGTGTTAACAAAGTGTTATTGTATTGTATTGTTAAACCCCACCCTTTTTCTAAGGGGTTCTTCTTCTCCGTTCAGCAGTAGACGTCTTCTGGCTGATGATGATGATGATTTTTTTTTTGTTTTTTTTTTGTTTCTTTTAGTTACCAATGAACGGACGTCTGAGGACCATCGAGCGGTTGGTTTGCAACTTTGCTCCGCAAGGGCCAATACCCTATCGGGCTTTATGGAACATTGGTATCCCGGCCACTGCGTGCCCGTCGCGATCAAGGCCCTGTAGCGTCTTAACTTCATTGTGCGACTATCGTTAGTAGCTATACCTACATATTAGATATTGCCCCCTTATTACGGATGTTCCTAATCAGGCTAGCGATCGTGCGCGAGCGGGACCGCGCATAGTGCCAGTAAGTTGGTACGAGTTGGTGGCATGTTATCACAATCAGAATCACGAACGTTCATAATATGGGTGCTAGTTGTGTCATGTCTGATGTGATGATTATGATTAAGTCCAATTCTCAATCTGCCTTAATTGGCTTTTTGACATTGTCTTTGTGCATGATCTACCTTCAATTTTCTGAACAGTGCTGTCTCTAAACTTTTGCAATCGTTTTAGCGATTCGTTTACTATATTTTTTTAAATTAAATTAATATTTGTTGGTTTTTTAATTCTTGTAATACTTATCTCAAATTAGAACCGCTGCTAGAATTGTTTTGATGACGGTATAAATTAATCACTACTAATATTAGGTGGAAATAAGTTGTATAATACTTTTATGTTAAACTTTAACTAAACATTAAGTAACATTTCACAATTAGTGAGAACGTAAAAAAAAAAACGACATAAAAAGAAGGAAAAACTTAACAATCGCATGTTCATTATGAAATCCAATTACATTAACACTTCTTCATAATTGCAAACGCGACAAAGACCCGTAAAACAACGTCAGTTTAAATTAAACATGCAATTCCGTGTCTCAACACATTCAAAACCCATTTGCTGATTGCAGAAAAAGAATTGAATCAACCGAAGGATATAGACGCCTCAATGACGATAGAAGACCACATACTTTTGAATGCATTGTTAGAAATAGAAAGAAATGAAACACTGTTCGAAGGCAGTCTGGATGAAATATATCTGACTTATTTAGCTATAGTCACTATGCAAAGTACAGATGCTACGACTTCACGTTATAACTCTATGCAGAAGAGAGATATCGTTGAAAAGATTTATGTAGATGACAGTTTTGATAGAGTCAAGTCAAACGCGTTTGGTCAGGATACAAAATCACAAACAATTCAAACCACAACTACGAAAATTATTTCGAAGAAATTACTTCCTAGGAAGAAATTAAAAACCGTCGGAAGACCAAAAGCTTACAAATTAGAAGAATTGTCTGACACTGGTGGTGACCATCAATATGAGAGTAAGTGAATGAATAGCACTTCTTTTAAAATAATACAAAAAGCTAATATACTCAAATAAGTTGCAGATCACCATACGACAGAAGGGATATTGAAACGTAAAAATGATTTCTATTACGATTACAACATGGATAAGTTAGATGACAATATAACGACTGTAACAGAGCAAAAAATATTGGAAAAAAATTATAATGGTCTGTTAATGAAATTAATGATATTACTACTATGTAAATGTATGTAGATTCAATCAAATTATCAGCAAAACAACCCAGCTAGCTGGCGTCAGTCGTGATCGAGCATAATATTCACCGTGTTTTGACGGTAATGGTTAAAACCGTGAGCTCATCAGTAGCTAAAGCATTTTAAATACCATTACATGAATTTTCCCGAATGGTATTTCATTAGAATTAATGTTGCAGAAAATTATACTTTTGAAGATCATACTTTTGAAATGATACCCATGACAATGAACACAACGGCAACAGTTGCACTTTCTGATGAACCTAAACTCAATACAGATGTAAAAGACAAAACCGAAAAGTTTCAAGCAAATACGAGTACAACCACAACGGCTAATGAGTCTATATTTAACAAAGACAATACAGTAGACGACTATTTATCTGATCGTAAGAAACTTTTTACGAATATCTATGAAATGTGTCACTAGTGTTTAGATATACAATTTCATACAAAACGTTAGCACAAAATAAGATTATCTAGGTTCGTTATCTTTTAAGCTACCACTACTCCTAGAATCATATAAGAAAGAAAGAAAGAAAGAAACACATTTATTTTACGCACAAAACACTACAACACCAACTTCACAAAATAAATTAAATGTAATGAAGAGAAAGGATAATACATAATTATGTTCAGTTGTCGCTGTAGTGTGCAGTGCGACAAAAAAGGTGTGAGACGCACAGGACTGTTATCAAAATAGAAGAGAGGAAAACACTAATGGAAAAGTTGGATGGATCATTATCGGGAAAAGGTGACTTAATAAAGGTATGAATGGATTGTGTGAATGAAAATTTATTGTGAGAGTGCAGGGAATGAATGCAGAGGTGATGGCTGATAGAGTGGCCCATGTCAAATTTGAATTTTATTTTTGAATGGGAAAAGTAAACTGTGCCACTTTCGATCCGCCAAATACCCACAAAATCGACTGTTGCGAAGATGACGTATTTTTTAGGATGTTTGCCGGCTATGGTAATACGAAACAGTAGGTTCTACATACGCAAATAATATTTTTTTTTTTTTGTTTCGCTTGGAACATTCAAAATAATAATAGTATGTCTCAATTTGTTTCAGCTGAAACTGTTCGCCAGTTGCAAGAAGTGTTGGATCGTATAGAGCATGAAGCTAGTAATACTTCGAGTAGCACAAGAAAGGTAAGAAATTTGTTGCTCTTTTAAACATTTTATCTCACCCGATATTCTACAGAAGCCCAATATTTTTCCGGGATAAAAAGTAGCCTATCTGTTAATCCAGGGTATAGGCCACATCTATACCATATTTCATTCAAATCCGTTCAGCCGTTATAGAGTTGAACGGGAGCAAACACACTTACATATTTACATACTAACATACTTACATATTATATGATTATAATAATAAAAACGGCTAGCATCTTGGTGTAGCTTAGTCCCAGATCAGATTCCCGTTTCTTTTTGTTGTAGACGCGGCGAGATGTTCAAGATGTAGCCGACGAGCAGGACATATCTGACGCTGTCACACCTTTGTTGGACGACCTTCCCTCTTCCTTTACCCTGCTCGACGCCGCTGATATCGCCTCAACAGTTTCACCAGAACGAGACGGGAACAACTCCTCAGACACACCCCCTGTACTGAGCATGATGTTGAAATACATGCCGTACTTGAAGCATTATGAGAATGATATACTGGGCCCTCAGAACTCTGCGAGTTGTATCCGCCCATCAGTTGTTTTGATAATGATCGTTTGGCATGCTCGATGGTGTTTTATTTTTTGGTAATTCTATTCAATTGTTTTATTTAAGTTTGTTATTATAACGTTTTTTTTTTGTAATGTTGAATTTTAAAGTATACATATTTAGATTATGTTTTGTTTCTTTCTATTAACGTAATTATATTAAGGCTTTATACTACAGAGAATATTAATGCAGGTTGACAGCTCGTACCTATTTCTCCCATGAAAATATTACGCGTTAAATAGCATAAACTCGCCAAAACACGCCTGAAACACAGGATACCCTAGTTCAGGTACACGTGATATATTCCTAGGTAAGACTCTGTACCGTAATTTTATCTTTATCCAACATGATATACGTCATTGTAACAAAGAAGGAGGCAAGCAATGGAAACAGGCTAAACGTCACCACAAAATCAAAAATCAAAATCTTATACAAAAAATATTTGAATAAATTATTATTGTTATTAGTATATAATTATTATCATTAAATTAGATCGCTTAGGTTTAGCTCGAAGAATCGGTCAATAATAAGCGCCATTATTTACCTCGTATCGTCGCAGTGAGTATCATTTACAGAGACTTTTTCCTGCATTCGGGGTCACCTAGTTTGTTATCTTTTCTTAACAAAGATAAACGTTAATTTAGGCGGGTTTTAGGTAATTCTACTTAAAATGTCCTAACACGACTTAATATCTTAAAATAATACATGTTATAAGTTTCATATCACCATTTCCGTGCCCTACTTGTAAATAGTACCTACTTATTTGTGTCAGTGACCGTTTCTGGGCTTTATTAGAATGTATCAAAAATTCATTTTCATTGGTTTGTCCTACTATCTCCGTTACAAAACGGGTACTGTACTGTACTGTACGGTACTGTTTCTGCTACCAATAGAACAAGAAAGAAAAAAAACATTTGTTCTATTGTGCCATCTGTTTTATGTTCATTTTACCTAGAATTTTAACTGCTTTGAACAATACAGCAGTCCCTGGAAGTTTTTTTATGAGACTTTTTTTTATGTTCAAGAACCTAGGAACCACAACTCTCCTGATGCTAATTGACGGCGTTGACAAAGGCGTTAAATATACCTAGCTTGGCTTTCCTATCAAATTTCATCTTCCGTTCGGCCCTTACATACTTAGTTAAGTTGGAACAAACGCACCTTCGCATTTATAATCTTAGTGTGATGTTGAATCGAGTTTTTAATACCTTTGTAATCTTCCCAGTTTTATTCAATAAAATGTTCGACGTATATAAGCCAAACAAATTAAATAAATAAATAAATAAATATTGGTTGACGTTTTTCACACAGCGCCATCTAGGCCCAAACTAAGCAAGCTTGTACTATGGGAACCAGGTAATTGATAGAATACATAAATACTTTTTTTTTTAAGTACATACATAGAATACATAGAAACACCCAGACAATAAACAAACATCCATGTTCATCACACAAAATGTTTGTCCTGGGTGGGGTTCGAACCCACAACCTATAGATCAAAAGGCGGAAATCCACCCACTGAGCCACAAGGCTAGTCCATCATTATCATTCGAAAATTTAAATAGCATTGCCTTATTAAACCAAAAACCGATTAAAGTAAAAACATATGTACTCGTACTTAACACTAAAATTTATTCGCGAAAGTTCGAAATAGTCTGCACAAGATGCTTAAAATAACAACCCTATTTTTTTTTAAGTTTACCTTATTTTGTTTTGTTTAGTTTTTTTTTTTTTTTTAATTTTAGTTGTATTGTAATTAAACACTATATTTGTTACCTTCGGATCAATTAATATTGCTGATGCAACATAATAAAGACGTACATAAAATACTTTTTATCTCGAAATAATGTCGCAAAACGGCAAAATTATAAACTTGGAACTCTAATTTATTTAAAAATCTTTTTGGAAACACAGATAATTATCCAGCCATTTCAGTGCCACAATCCTTTTGCGGCCAAATGAAAATGTAATTAGAATGCCGACATTGAGTCCTCGGTCATCGGCACTGAACGCTACGCTGGGGTACTACAACATGAATAATTAATCTAAGCCGTAACAGCTGAGGTTAGAGTTGAAAATCGTTTATAATGTTCAGTATTTTCTATACTTATTTTGTGGTCATGCGTTGAATCCTTGGTCAGTCAAGTCGCGTCGGTCAGTCGTTGCGGTCGCTCTTAGCCGGGGCCGTAGCCGTAGAGGGTCGTAGCACCGTAGGCCCTCTACGTTGCGTGTCGTAGCGAGGTTTTGTTGAATTTCGGTAGGTCAAGATTGTTATAAAGATTGAATATATTGTGGTCAGTTGAAAAGTTAAAGGGTTTTCCCAATTACTTGGCTATTTTTTTTTGGCTTTATTTTTTCTTTCATTTCTCCAGAATCGAACTACGATAAAACCTGGATATTCTTTTTGTTTCGGTATCATTTTTTCTGTTCCTTACAAAAATGCAAAAAGTTGCAACACCTCAGAAAAAGTTTGAATTGTTTTTTGTTTATGAGTTCTATAGTTATAAGAGTTAGCTATTTTGTAAATCTAATTAGAATTTTTCAATGTCCTAATATTTTTGTTAAATGGGGAAGAATCACCATCACTATTGAGACGATTGCCACCAGGTGAGCGACTTGCTGAAATTTAATTTAAAAAAAAATAACGTATCCCGAAAGTGGTAAACAAGGTTGCCTCAAGTGAAATGAAGACTATTCTATGAATATTGATATCTCGCCAAACTGATTTAATTTACATCTTGTCTTGGGTGACTACTAGGGGCATTTAGAACTGATTAACCGTCGCGTTAGTTAGATAGCACAATTGCAGGTTTAGGTTAGTTAACTAATTCTACCATTCTTTATCAGGAAACGTTGATCTATGTCATAGGCTTATAATCGGCCTGAAATCTGACATTAGAGCTGCCCACTCAGCCTGTACAATACGAAAAATTGTCGTCATACAGGTTTCAACTAAGCCATAGTCTTTTTAATACAAATAACGAGCTGAGAAAGTCACCCGCCCGATGGTAAGTGCCACACTTGCGTCAACAGTTCAGTTTGAGTTTGTTCAGTTTTTCCAGAATTTTGAAGTTCAACAGTTTAAAATCCTGTGCGGTATAACGCTGGAATATTAGATGTTAAATCTGTAGGATGGGATATTAATGAAGTGGTCTTTTGCAGAGGATAAGTACCACATCTTTGCCATTTATTCAGATTTCAAGCAGTAGTGTGCAAACATAACTGCGTTCCCGATTTAAGAGCAAAGTTTCCACTCGGCATAAATAGATATAACATCTAATATCTCAGGGTGACGAGCGCAGTGCTTTGCCGCACCTGGAGTTAAGTTCGAATTTCTGGGTGGCACTGAGATGTTATAGGCAAGCGTGATACTCGAACTAGTCTCGTCTCTCAGTACCAAAAAAAAAAAAACTTTTTTCCCCAGTGGATGTAATTACCCTCACAAGTAACTAGGGATCACGATGACGAACGACAGCCCCCACTCGGAGCCGTTCCTGCCGCGGCGGGCAGACGACGTGAAGATAGAGTTCGGCTTTGGAGTTCCTTTGGGAGCCATGAGTGCACATCCTGTGTTCCGCTCTGCATGGGATATTGACTGGTAAGTCGCGCTGTTTAGAGCTCGGAGTCGCGAGTCTATCACAATTCTTACAAACTCTTGGAATGGGGTCAATTATGACTTTAATTAATTAAATTTTTATGTCTGCATCTTGATATGACTAGATAGCAGACATGACTAGATCGCTTTAAGTTTAAGCCTCGATATGAATACATCATTAAGGGATGGCCTACATTCAGCAGTGGACATCTTATGGCTGATGATGATGAATACATCGCGTTAGGACTACATTGCGTTCGGACTAGATCGCCATAAGGCCAGACAGCGTAACGATTATATTGTCATTTGTTGGGGCTATTCCACTAGTCCCTACCAACGTATCCCCCCAAGATGGAGAAGAGAAGATTTTTATTACACCTATATCTACTGGTAGGGATTTACAGAACTTTACTTCCACTTACACCTATCGATTCCTTTTTGTCAATAATAGGTACTGTCTTTAATTTTTTTTATTACATTTCATTAATTACATAAGCACAATATATTAACATATATTTTTTTACTTTTTTCCAACGTCGACTTCACCTGCTAATAGCCGCATTTGAACATTTTGTATTACGTCCTCTTAATTTAAAATTTTTTTTTAAATGTATTTTAACATTTGTTGTACAATGTACAGTTATCTTGATAATCAGAACATACCGTTTTTTTTCAGTATTCAAATAAAATTGTTGACTGAAACTAAGATTGAGATTGATTTTTTGACGCGCTAACAGATTGGTGTTATAAGGGTATTTTTTTTTTGTTTTAATTGTAACTTCATCGAGATGCGAGTGTCCAGATATTATTTAAAAAAACCTGTTGTCGTTTGAAATTATTAGCTCTAGATGTATCGGGTGAGGATACAATTTTAAATATTACTTATTTTTCTAAAATATCACGATCCACTTAAAACAAGAAGAAGTTTCCAGAAGCAATATTTGTTGTCAAACACAAAATTCAATGCTTTCAATGTTGTTGTACCAAGATTCAAACTTGTAAAATAAAACAAAAATAAAATACTTACTGAAATCATTTGTTTATTTATAGATTACTAGTTGTTACCCGCGACTTCGGTCGCGTGGACATTAAAAAAGTATCCTATGTGATCCTATCCTTTGTGATACACAGTAACTCCTTATCAATATATATATATGTTTATATAGTTACAAGTATGCACTACCTAGATATGAATTTTGGTTTGAATGAATATTGGTGCCGAGATAGATGATATCTTATTCTTTCTGGTAGTAAAATGATAAAAAGGCTCTCTTGTCCATATATGTTGTATTCTAAGTAAATGATCTTGTCATATCAAGTTTCTCCTGTTGTTCTGTTTAAAAGCAACAGAGCGATGACACAAAGCATCCATGATATATAATATATATATATTGTGCGTCGTGTGACTCACAGGGCGATGAGTTCACTGAACGACAAAGCATTTAAAAAATGTATTCTGGAGTGAAATGCGATAATTTTCGGTTATTATCCAAACGACACTCACTTTAGGCTACCGTCCAGTAATCGAATTTTGGCGATATTTTAAATTTAATTTCAACGTGGATCAAACTACTCATAAGTTGGGGTCAGTCATTTTCAAAATTCTTCAAATCCAAGTTCAAAATTACACTATATGAGTACATAGTACGGTGAATAAGTTCGAATAGGTAATTAGGTACGTTTCATTTAAATCCTGTTTAATTACCTACGTATCCAAAAAAACGAAAAAAAAATGGTATTGGATATTTTTACCCCACTGCCAAAGAAAGGGAGTAATGTTTCTGGGGTTTCTGTAAGTATATCAATATTTATGTAAGTATGTATGTTTGTGTGATCCTATATTACCTCATGTAGCCTAAACGGCTGCACCGATTTTGACGAGTGAAATGTCGTTGGATTCCTCTTTATGTCCGAAGTGTCACAGGCTACATTTTGCAGTCGGGTTATTTCTCTTTTAATAATACCACACATGTTATATTCTAAGCATGTGCTACTAATATAAGTATTTTCTTATATCATGTTCGGTAGAGGTTAGTGGTACCTACTCTTTTAATTTAAATTAAGTAAAATACCCATAAAATTAGCTGGCTAGACTAAAAGTATATATACTAGATAATAACTATAATAAAACTGCAAGTAAACCTTTAACCTATTTCACGCTCCTTGCACGGCTTGCAGTCAAAGTGACTAGACTCCATAATTGCCCCGCGATAGTCAGGTGACCTGCTTTCCTTGAAGATGCTGTCTACGATAATCAAAGTTTTTATCGAGCGCCTCGTTTGCCTGATAGTTAGCGTGGAGTCTTATTCAAGATGTGCTGCAAACTTCGATAAGCTTTGTCAGTAACGATGATTAATCTATTCTTGTCGATAATATCTATACTGATATTATTAAGAGGTTACATTTGTAATTTTGTTTGTTTGTAAGCGGTAATCCCTGGAACTACTGAATCGATTCTGAAAATTATTCCCCGCTAAAAAAACTACAGTATCCTTGATCTGAGATATCTGTCATATTTTTTTCACAGCCGCGGGTGAAAGATCTATGGCTTATAAAATTTATAATGATAACCTTAAAATAAAGAAGTCAGATTATTTCCATATCCTGACATTGACTGTATAGGACAGAAGCCCGAAGTGGCTGCTATCTAATAGCAGATTGTCGCGGTGGCACTCTAAGGGCGAAGCCTCTATTCGGCACTGAACGTCTTCTGGCTGATGATGATGATGGTGATCTCGATTATAGACCACGTCTTACAATGCAAGACGGGGTCACGGGCACGTGGTACCTGTAAAATTCCTTGAAAAAGGTTATCAGATGTCATGTAAACTATAGTTAGAACAATCGAATCAATTTAACGTAAATATTCCCGTATATTATTAAAATAAAACGAACAACCTTTATAATTAGCTAGATTTTAGCCGCGACATCGTTCGCGTGGACCAACAAAAAAAAGGAGCCTAGGTCCGTCTCCGACCCTTCAGTTATATTTTTGAAAAAATTCAGCTTGATCCGTTCAGGCGCTTAGCCGTGATAACGCGACAAACACCCAGACAGAGAGACAGAAAGACAAAAAGACAAAGAGGCGGAATTTCATTCGAATTTATAATATTAGTTAGGATAATTAATAAATAAGTGGAAGTATAAAAATCTCTTCTGTCCATAAGTGCATATTTGTAAATAAATAATATATTTTTATTTTTAATATCAGGAACTCAATAATTAATCAAATCGTGGCAAATATAGTACTAATTTAAATATAAGTAGTTATATTTATTACAGACCACAATGTCTGAAATAAATATTTCTCCAAGCGTTCAAGGTAAGGCATTATTTGCATATTCGTTACAAGTCAAGGTAAAAATAACAGGTTTTACATGAAAGGCAGAGACTTCTACGCCATGGCCAAAGAAATTATAACCTTGGGGATAATTTTGAATCTAAGAAATCCAGAATCAAACTAAGAATTTGATAAAAAGTGTAAAAATTTAATTTACAAGTAGTTGTTGTTGTTTGGTTTTTGTTTTGTATTACTATTGACATGTAGGATAATACATAACATAATATAATATAATTTAATTTTAATTAAATTTTGTGTTCTATTGTAATTGAATTTCTCTTTTTTTAATGTGTAATATGGACCTTTGTAGTCTGAATTAAATGATTTGAATTTGAGTTCACGCCAAACTGAGATCTCGTGACTCCTATAAATTCTAAATTCAGAATACTAAAAATTAAACTTGAAAATAATTCGATTAATTCTTATTTCAAAAACTTCATATTTGGATTTAAAAATTGTATAAATAAATTAAGTACTTGAACAACATTTCTTGAAGATTTGCAAGTTATTGTCGGACAATTAATTTACTAAATGGCAACTTCTTCCCGCAGACTCTGAGGCCTTCGCTTTGCTCGGTCAATTAAAAATATAGTCAAACACGAATTTATAAACTTTGTTTTACTTAAATTAAATTTATTATGTATGCAAATGTGGACGATAAGTGGTTTCATTTCATTTCATTTTTACTGTTTCATTTCATTTTAAGCAACGATGAAAGTTTTTTACCGGATTGCCCAACAAGGAGTGTAATGTTTTTGGAGTGTTTGTTTGCATGTGAGAACGTTAGTATGTAGGGACGTGTAGGTGTTACACCTACACAATAAGGAATATAAGAACATACACATACCTACAGTAGGTATGTGTATGTTCTTATATTCCTTCTTGTAGGCTGACCAATTTTGACCAGTGAGGTGTCGATGGATTCCTCTTCATGTCTAGAGTGTATATACAATATTATGGCTATATTTTGCAGTCGGTTTTTAATTTATTTTAATAACCTACTACTTGTAGTGGTAGGACTCGTACCACACCTTTTCCAGTTATTCAACCGCCAAGCAGTAGTGTGTGAACACTACTGTGTTACGGATTGAGCAGTGCTTCCAGCGTAATTACTAAGCATAAAGAGATTTAACGTCTAATATCCCAATAAATCTGGGTGGCCCTGAACTGCAAGCGTGACGCTTAACATCAGCGACTTGATAGTTTAGTCACTCAGTATATTAAAAAAAATACTTGCTTAGGTTTACTTTCTACATGTGGAACACACATTATAGGTATAATTAATTTGTATGAAGTATAACAAACAAAACGCTGGCTGGAAAACAATAGCTAATGATCCCCTCCATGGTATAAATAGCTTATGAGGTGGAATATGACATGACATGTATGAACAATTCATAACTAGTAGTTCACGGCGAACTGAGACCTCGCGACCTCTATATCTTCACAACCGCTCGACCGATTCAGCTCATATTCGAACTTAAAAATTGTATTGAAATTTCATGAAGATCGGATCAACGGTTCGCAAGTTATCATCGGACAAATATACACACAAACATACAAACATACATACAAATGTCGATTTGTCCCAGTAAACTCTGAGACCTTCGCTTCGCTCGTTCTATTAAGTATACTTTAAACTATCGTAACGTGTCCTTTTGCATTACCATCTCCACCCACGCCCGCTGAGGCTCATCTCAACATAAACGACGTTGTAGGCGTGATATAACCAATTCACTGCATTATCCAGTGATTATCCACTTGTTCGTGTCATGGTGTAAAGTGATACATCTCCGTTAGGCCATCGAATTTGGGCATTACTAAAAATAGTCGATGAAAAGTATTTTGCTTCTGTCTAGAAATACGAGTAAACTGGATGTATGTAATAAGTTGAATTTGAAGACGTTTTACTCGACTTCCCAGCAAGAAGGATATAATCCTTTAATTCTGGGGTGTATGCAAGTACGTGAGTATGTACTATAACGAGGTCACGAGTCACGAGGTAAAGTAACGAGGTTGCGCGCGCGTCACGCTTATAGTATACCTTGAAAAAGATTATCGAAGTTGATCAAAATTCATAGTCTGATAGGCCACTCAATTTAATGTGAGTATTCACGTTTTACCTAAATAAAAATCACAAAACCACGTTAGTTTTCATAGTATAATGTAAACGTTTGTGCTACTAAAATTACCTCCAGGTCCTGTAACATAATCGGCTTGACCGATTTTGAAGAGTAAGGTGTCGTTGGAGTTCTTTACGTCCGGAGTGTCATAGGCTACGTAACGCAATCGTGTTTTCTTTTTCTTTTATGAATAATGAATCTTATGTGATCCACGATATACTCACATAGTAAGAAAAAAGAGTAGAGTTCCAGTGTAAGAATAACTAACAGGACTACTAATGTTAAAATCAGAACTTTAGTCGAACAACCGAGTCATTGAGTCGGATTTTCTGACTATACTTTCGTCTCACTGTGTAATATATATATGGGAGCTACCTTTAAAAGGCATAATTGTTATTTTTATTTCTTGTAAATTGAGATTTATATTTACATTATCATGATATCAAATTCCATTTAAGTACTTTGGTTCATTCATAATGCTACACACATCCAGACATGATCCAGACGGACGGACGCAACGATCTTTATAAGGGTTTCTTGTTGTACTACTGAAACGGTTCAATGGTCTAAAATGAGGTTATACAATATATAACCTTATTTTAGACCATTATATGAGTATTCCACGAAATATACATTCATTATGAGGTACTTTTTCAAACTTTTTCAGACATCGACTGCACTACAGTTTTTTTTTTATTTTTTTTTTAAAAGGTACACACAACAGATCACCGATGATACATTATATAATAATTTCATGAAAGTACTATTCGAATCCGCGATCCAAACCGTGAGCACACAACATGGTTATAACAGCGATTACTTGTTAGACTAATTGATTTACAAAATACATAAAAATTACCTATACGAATACATACTCAATTAAATGAATTATTATATATATAATTAATTATTTAAAAACTATTCCCTAAACATAACAATGCGATACACGAGAGTTTAATTTAATGTATCACAGTGCAATGGGAGTCTTAATTAAGCTAAATCTAAATTATTTTTTTATGGATATTCATCCTAAATCGATTGAGACTAAGTCCGAATAAATCAAAATCATCATTATCATTATCACTGTTTCTTCACATCACTGTTTAGTATATGCAACAGTTCTTCTTGGGGTCTTCCCCAATTCCGTATTCGATCGATTGCATTTTATATGAATGGAAAGTGTCGCGGTTGATGACCTCTCAGGGTGGAGGCACAGGCAATGCAACAGTCACTACGGCGCTGGGCCTAGTCGTTGACCTTTGGCCCACATTAGAAGGGAATCACCAGCTGTCAAGTTTACCCTGTTTCAGTCAATGGGCAAACAATACTAAAGTTCGATTACTCAGTAATTTTGCAGTCGGTACTCTGTACCTCGTGGTTATTTTTGGTATAACTTGGTAGCATGAGCAAGTCATTCAATTTTTGGTAACCAGTGGTAACCATCACGTCTCTCAGACACACATAACTAAATCCTTAAATTGTTTGAATCGTAGTTTTGTTTTATTTATTTCTTATTTATAATTATTTCAATTTTGTTTTTCGTAGTGTCTTTTAACCTAAAAATGAAATTAAAACTGATATTATATTTTCTATTACTTTATTGAACTTTGCGCATATCTTAGGAAGAGGCTACCTTTTACAAAAAAATTGGCAACATTTATCTGCGTCCCTTTCTTTTTCATATGAGATAAGCTAAGCAATTTTAGAGCTGCGAAATATAGTTTAGTTTTGAAAATAGCACAATGGAATCGACGCAGTTTCATAAAAAAGGCAGAGCCACAAATGTTTATTAGCCGCAATTTTTTTACAATAAATATTATGTTTATTATTTTTAATATTATTGTAGATAATAATAATAATAATAATCATAAGTCATCCCCAAGCACCTCCACCATTATCTACAGCAAATTGACTTACATTGCAATACGTACATCACCATGCAAAAAGCAGCCATACTAAACACCTGTCGAATTGTTCGGAAGTTTCTGCAGGACGAATTAGTTGCGGAAGATAATCCTCACCATGAACTCCACTTGGCCTAGGCCCGTGGTTTTCATAAACACCGAAACTCTTATAGTTTCGAGAAAGAGAATCTCTTAAAAAAACATAATAATAATAATAATTACAAGGCCAGTTCCCATTCCAAGCTAGAAGTGAATTATTAAATGTTCTATGATTATACCAAAGATTATATTAATACTATCTTAATACCCAGTTTAAAAAAAACCTCAAAAAAATCAACTCAGATGCCTTCGCTTCTCTTCGTTTTATCGTTGTTTTGTTCGTTCTTTGTCCAGCGAGATTATTATTGTAATCAAGGGTGATTTCGTCTGTAATTGTATTAGTGTAGTTCCACTTTTCTATATTCATAAAAAGATTAACGAGGTTCACCAAAAAGTAGAACAGTCAAGGACCTTAATCGACTCGTCTATTCTGACCTTAAATGCCATCACAATATCTCTGTGAACTTTAAACCTATGACGTTAATAAGTCGAATTTCGTTAGTACTAGGATCTTGACAATAGCAGAAACAAGGCTGTCACAGTATACGCACCAATCTTGCGGTCAGCACGGTTTCCGCAAACGCGTTTCCTTAGCAACCGTCACCAAACAAACCTGTCAAATAGCACACAATTTTCCATCAAACAAGTCCAGCAAAGTAATGACACATTTTACAGGAGAAACTATGATTTGGTGACCATAGTAACTTCCAGTCCACCGCACATTACCACATGTACCTAAATGCTGTAAGGCTGTTGAGGAGAAAAATGGATTACGGCTTCGGAGACACTTTGATCCCTAACATCCGAGGAATCGGACAGTTTTTTAACCATGATCCATTTTTTGGGTACGTAAAAAGGCATTTAGTTTGCACTTAACGCAGTCTTTTCATGGTTTTAGATGATGATTTGTCAGCACAGTATAGGAACAAAATGTTTTGAAAGTTGCCCATGTATAGGGGTCCTATGTAGGTACACTATAAACAACAAGGTATAGCTGATATGTTGAGAATGCCTTCCAGAAAACTCTATAGCCTCTAAATTAGACACGAATCTCCTTGACTCTCGCAGACATACCAGCAGTAATTCTGACAAGAGATTGGATTATTTTGTGTATCTTCATTTTTGACCGAGCGAGCGAAGCAAGCGAAAGGTCTGAGTTTTAACTGGCGAAATTTGCTTTCATTTGTCTGTAGCGTATAGGTCTTATTTTTCAACCAATCTTGACGAAACTTGGTTTATTTTTATGGTTTATATGTATTACGAATTTTAGTTTTTTTTTTTGTCGTCGGCGGTATTTGATTTTTGGGGGATTTCCCCCAAAAAGGGGAAAGTTTTCTGCTGCGCCATTTACGATTTTGCTCATACCAGGAAAATGTCAGTAACATGGCATCTCTTTAATTCAGCAGATTATTGCTTTATTACTGTTTCATTTAGCAATTGCCTGGAACTTGATTGAAATGTCCGAGAACTTCATTTGTCACAATTGTTCTGAGGATTTCATTGCCCTTTTGTTTTGGTAATTAATCTCAATGAAGAATACTACTTCTGGAGGTCATTTTGAAGAGTAAATATATTTAGTAATGTCTAAATTTCAAGACGAAAAACATTTTTCTTTTAAGCGACCAAAATGTGCCTTGCCATTTACTACCTGTGATACGAGTGTTACTGTCAGTACTACGAAGAAAAGTACCATGGGTTATATTTTACCCGTGCTACCTACTACTACAGACATTTTAGTTCCTTGTACGCTTTACGCTAAGTATAGCTCGTCTCATAATTTATAGATTGAGTCATATTATTACCAGGATATAAACTAAATCTAATGGAGTTGCCTCGATTTGCGTTATTGTTATCCGAGTTCTCAAGGAAGAATTAAAAAAAATGAAAAAAAATTAAATGAAATGAAATGAGTTTTTATTTACCAGAACGCAGGTAAGCAGAGTGTTGAAGTTTGAAATGTTCCATTACATTCGGTCATTTCTAACGTGCAAAATATTTTCACAACTAATTATTTCATATTTTAATTATAATTTAAACACGTAAACCCCTTGATATTTTTCCAATTCGTTCTCGACGCTCAATCAAATCAATGATGTTTTAGAGTAATGTTTTCTTTCTGTTCTTTTCCAGTCCATCTACAGGTTTCCACCATATGGCGCGCATGATGGACCGCATGATGGGGGAGAGCTTGCAGCCGTTTGGCTTTGCACGGATGACCACTCGCCGGAACAACCAGGACTCGCGCTCCGGCGGCCAGGAGCCTCCGAGAGACGGCCTCCGGAGCGAGAGGAGTGAAGCGAGGAGAGAACGCGCGAAGCAACAACCTGACACCCACGTCGTTAACGGCACCAGGCATCCTCCCACACAAGGTAAATTGAACAAGCTGTAATTTTGAGAATGAATGATTGACTACGCAAAGTGCTTATAACTGGCTGGTCAACCTTGGCGCACAAAGGCTTTTATTTACGAACATTTGCGTGAAGACGATGCTAGATAGGAACTATATAACAAGGAAAGTAGTTCAACGCTTTGCATGAAATTTATAAAATTTTAACTTCACTCCAAAACTACGACTATAATATGCTTTTGGATTTTGCTTCTGAGTAACAGGTACATGTTGGATTTTTTGAGTTCACCTGCCAATCATGCTTACTCGCACAATGGCCTACGTTCCTTGTTTCAGTGGTAAAACCAACACAAGCGACTCATTTCCAAGAGCAACCATCAGATCAAGCTAAACAAACCGATCCCACGACCGAGAAATGGGCTGGAACCCTCCGCCGTCGCGACCCCGACATACAACCCACACTGCCTTCAATCGCCCCTCGTAAGACATCATCGACTTCGTCCTCAGTTGGCAGCGGGAGGAAAGCAAGATCTGTTGAGAGAGTATGCAGAGTAAACAGAAGACAACTTGTACCTATCAAACCTACAGTTAGAAAGTCTGATGTTCCTTCCGAAGGTGCCGATGTCACAATATTCGAGAAGGACGAGAAAGTCTTCGACGCTACCGGATACGAACTACACTTAGTAGAAACACTGGAAAGAGATATATTGCAGAGGAACCCTGATGTGCGCTGGCGAGATGTCGTTGGGCTGGATGACGCGAAGTCTGTATTACAAGAAGCGATGGTCTTACCGCTGGTTATGCCTGATTACTTTAAAGTAAGTGGCGATCTTTTGACCTTATTTTGATATAGAACTCGTAAAAATGTCCTTGATCTACCCTTCGTTCGACTAGTTTAAAAGAACGCGCGATTAAGCATAAATGTCGACAATACACCCCCTACCAAGTCTAGTCTGGGCACCTACTTCACGAGTATATGGTCGATTTGCGTGCGCGATAACAATCTAATTTCGCCGTGTATTTACCTTTTGAAGCCGTAACACCACTAATGATTTTTAGAATTTGCAACTATTAAGTATTGTGGTCAAGAAATGGGTCAGCACAATTTTCGGTTGATGGTCTTTAGTAATTACAAAATAAATTCACTAAAATCTTACTATTATACCTTGCGATTCGAGCATAACAAAATTTACAAACCTTAGTAGACTAACTCTATTAGTATATTATTTTCTTGTACATATTATTATAATGGTGGCCATTATAATATAATGGCCACCATTATAATAATATAATAATATGATGCCAATTCTAATGCACGTCATGGCATTATGTCACGCAATAAACAAACTTAACGGGACAGACATTAAAACATTCACAACACATTATAATAATCATCATCATCGGCAGCTTATTCAACCCACTGCAGAGGATAAGCCTCCTCCCTCTTTCGCCAATCTTACGCTTACCATCACGTGGCCATTATAATATAATGGCCACGTGATGGTAAGCGTAGCCCTGGAAGAACGATACATCGATGGCGTGACGACATCCAAAAGTTTTGCGCCAGCACCTGGACGACATTCGCACAAAACAGGGTAGATTGGCGAAAGAGGGAGGAGGCTTATCCTCTGCAGTGGGTTGAATAAGCTGCCGATGATGATGATTATTATAATGTGTTGTGAATGTTTTAATGTCTGTCCCGTTAAGTTTGTTTATTGCGTGACATAATGCCATGACGTGCATTAGAATTGGCAGGTGCAATAATAGTTGTGACAATGTAACTTGTGTTAATGTAGGCCGAACAGTTATCGCTAGATTTGGTCATGACATTCGATTGTAACGGTACGGTGCTCAAATAGCGGATCATCCTTGCGATCACAATCGTTAAGTTTATCTTGATTTTAAAATAAATAAATAATATTGGTGGACGTTTTTCACACAGCGCCATCTAGCCCCAAACTAAGCAAGCTAATTTTATAACGTTTGAATGAATGAGATGCATGCCTTCACTCCACTTCAATTAAGAATGTGGTTCTGGGCTATGTTCCAAAAAGTCTTATCATAATTTGAATGATGACACAATTTTTCGTAAAATCACTACTGAAATCGGGGTATTGGAACCCGCCATAGTCAGTGATAGATATTTGTATTTATTTAAAAACTAGCAAGCACCTAACGGAATACTCCGGTAGCACTTAAGAGCTAATATCAATTTCAGGCTACGTATTTCAAACCGTAAAATAATATGACTTGTTATGTCCAGGGTATCAGAAGGCCGTGGAAAGGCATCTTGCTGACTGGACCGCCTGGTACTGGGAAGACCTTACTTGCTAGAGCGGTGGCTACCGAGTGCAGGACAACATTCTTCAACGTATCTTCCGCTACACTCACATCGAAGTACAGGGGGGATTCGGAGAAACTGGTTCGGTTGTTGTTCGATATGGTGAGCTCAAGTTGCTAAGTTCTTAAGAAAGGACAATTTGGGGGCCTACAATTTCGATTCAAAAAGATCGCGGTATTGTTATGCCAGAGCTTGACACGCAAGAGCACGTTGTTCGAAGTGGGTAAAATAATGTAACCATAACAGTTTTGCGCGCTTCAATCAACAAACAATGCATTCAATTAGTCATAGGCGTTTGAAACTTCTTTGCGAATTTCGAATTAACATTGTTAATATAGACCTTATTCTTGCATTGACCATATAAAAATATACCAAGACGTTGTACCGCTGTGAAAGGTTATATTTAGCAGATATATCTACTATAAATAATGTTTCCAGGCGGCGTTTCATGCGCCGAGTACGATATTCCTCGACGAAGTGGATTCTTTATGCGCGGTTCGAGGCGCTGACTCCGAACACGAAGCCTCGAGGAGATTCAAAGCAGAACTCCTAATTCAAATGGACGGACTCGCCGCTGCATTGTAAGACTAGATACATCGCTGCATCTGCATTGTCCACATGTTTATAGCTACCAAAGCTGTATGAAGTGATGCTGGGTTGAAATGTCTTGAACACCGATCCTAGAGCTTATCTTGATTTCTTGGTTCTGCTTTACTGTACGAGAACTTGGTTCTTACATACAAAATTACCTAGCTGTCCTATAATGTTGGTCGGACTCATAATAGCTCTAGACCGGCCGCTTATTAGCAGGAACAAAAATGTTACATTTTAACCCAGCTCTGCACCAACTTTAGTGAATAACACATATTATTTTTATAAGGTCTATAAAATTATTACTTACTCCACATTTGAATTTTCAGTAATCGGGATAAGATTATTATGGTACTAGCGGCGACTAACCACCCTTGGGACATAGATGAGGCTTTTAGACGGAGGTTTGAGAAGCGGATCTACATCGGCCTTCCAGATGGTTGGTACCTACCCACATTCATCTGTGTACCTACCTAACCAATACAATTTTATTTCTTTATTGACACTATATCAGTGTCTTATCAAATTATATGGGTTTTATGTTGACTAAAGCCAGGAAAATCGTGGTTATTAGACAAGAAACTTTTATGTGGCATCCGTTGATTGTTACAGATGCAACAATAGTCAGACTACTGAAGCTTTGTCTTCGAGAAGTTACGTTGTCTGAAGATGTAAACTTAATGGAATTGGCGAAGCGTCTCGAAGGATACAGTGGCTCAGATATTTGTAACCTTTGCAGGTAAAGCTTTTTATATATTTGCTTCGAGGTGACAACTGGAGATTCGATGTCGTTACTTATATTATATTTAACTTTAGGGTTTATATAAAACAAATGAAGGCTAAATTTCTGATATTTGATTTTAAACTTTGTCGTTTTGCTGGATAGAGTAATCGATAATTTTGCTTAATTAAATGATTATCACCATTAGGAAACTATAATGCCTCAAATTTTTTATATATATATTTTTTTAATATACTAGTCAAGCTCTTGACTAGTACAAGTAGTAGTATTAGTTGGAAAGCGTCAATGTGGCCGAAGGTGTAGCACGCTTGCCTAGGATGTACCTATTCACTTTATTCTTGAACAGCCCCGGATTGTATCTGTTCGGAAAGACAGACGCAGCAATGACGCAATTCCTTATTCCTGATTCACAGAGACGCAGCAATGATGACGATGCGTAGCAAGATCGCCGGTAAGAGTCCCGACCAAATCCGCCGCCTCAAGCGCTCGGAGCTCGAAGCTCCAGTATCTAACGCTGACCTCCTCGCCGCAACAGAAAAGACGAGGCGCACGGTGACGGAAAATGACGTCACGAGGTACAACAACTGGATGCAGAAGCACGGTTGCTCCTAGCGCAGAGCCTGGGCGCTCAGGGCGCTGCTTCAAAGACTTAAGAAGTAAGGATTGGGGCGAAATTTTAGTGACTTGAAGACTTTGGTGGTGCCTTTTAGAATGGAGTTGCACTGTAGCTTCGAAGGTTTAGGTTGATACAGTAATCTTTGTAACAGTGAAAGTTCTTGATTTAGGTATTATTTTTTCATGTTGTCTTTAATACATGCCATTTTACATTAATTAATCTCTTATAGCTTATGCCATATTGCGTAAATAAAATGAGACTTCTAAGAAAAGTACTTGTTATGAAGACAGGTAATTTGAAGGAATGTTATTAGGGTTTTAAAAGCATTACTATTGTGATGCTGTGTAGCACTTGAGTTAATGATGACGCTGATTTTTATATATCAATGTATAAGTAAGGCATCAGAACTGGAGAGCTGTTTCGTTAACGTTAACGTGTTAACGTTTTCAAGTGGGTCCTAGCCTCCTAGTATTGTATACTGTATAGTTGGTCTGTTTTTGTCAAAGTGTAGCCGCGTTAGTTCGTAGATGGCGAAAATTACTGTTTCGTATTGTCAGGTAATCGGAGATAACATTAATAAGAAGACATATAGGGTGAAAGATCTGAATATCGAATTAATGGATTATTTTCGAAAGGGACATCTTTCTTAGATACACATAAAAAAGAATGACAGTTTGCTA
This sequence comes from Apocheima hispidaria, assembly GCA_947579745.1. Taxonomy (NCBI): domain Eukaryota; kingdom Metazoa; phylum Arthropoda; class Insecta; order Lepidoptera; family Geometridae; genus Apocheima; species Apocheima hispidaria. Next base: position 3,516,232 of record OX388154.1, on the reverse strand, counting down.
GCAGAATCTCTTTTTTAACTAGTCTATTTTTGCATTAAAATAGACTTTATCTTCTAGAAAAATGTAGCATTACTGTTGTGGTAAGGACTTTCGGAGCGAAAAATATTGAACTTGATTAATTTAGAAGCTCGGGTTTGCAGTAGTAACCCAAATCATCAAGTAAAATGGCACGTTTATTCTGAAGCCTTCGTTTTAGTGCGACACTAAACTAGGTATTCGATAGTAAGTTTTGTAAAATGTGACGGTTCACTACTTGGCGAAACTATCATCTTCGTATTTTTGGTTTTACGTTGATCATTTTAATAACTGTTTTTTTATATAATTAAATAATGTTAGTTAAAATTAATGAACATTAAAATGTATAGTCTACCTTCTTTTGTTTACAACTCGTTATGACTTATATGGAGTTGTCAAAATTCTTCGCATTACGCGGGCGTCTGCGTGATTGGAGTAAGATGGTGGATGGATGAAAGTTTGGCCCATATATTTAGTTTAGGCCTCTAGTCTCTGCAAGGAATTTATACTCACTCTATTTATATGTGCATCCAGCGGCTTATCAAATGTCGGTACGATAACTGGAGAACCTTTTGTCTCATTCTACTTGTATGTACCAATAATTTTATCCTAATGTGAAGTTGTTGACAATGTATCTCATTTTTTTATTGCGCTTGCCTTCCAGAAAGAGACCGGACTGGTTGTCATTTATTTCTAAAATACTAAAAGTTTTTGTAAAAATACAACATTGCCAAACTATACATGAAACTGTAACGTGCGAGTAAAACAACGATTGTACGATGAAACGAATGAGATCTTTAGGGCGACTGAGATTAAACGATTGAGAGACGCGAGTAAAATTAATTCAAAGCTTGGAGCGACATTAGAGTAACCTCGACGCTTGGACCTGCCAACAGATCTGATAAAGGCGTAGAGAAGGCTCTGTAGTCCGGCACCAGATGAAACTACTAACTGAGAGATAGTTTTGGCAACTTCAAGGAAGGGTTATTGACATTTTGGCAGCTCCAAAAGAGTAATTGTTTTAAATTTTAATGTATGATATTTGTTTTTTGGATACTTGGTTATTGTTCTTTTGTTAAGAGTTAAAAATTGTTCAATATAATATGGTTATGTTGTATCAGAAATAACAATGTAATAAGCATGCCTTGTTTTTTGAGGGATGATGTAAAATATTATAAGTGTTGTATATTGACTGTAACTATAATACCATAATGATATTGTTTGGTGTTGCAAAAATTCAGTGTAAGTAGCGTTGTGCTGTGTTGTTGGACTATTAGAATGTAGATAAAAGGTTTTAATAAAGAATAATATCAATTTGCTACAACTGTTCATATTTCACACAAAATGATCGATTACATGGTCCAATATGGTCTGCATCTTTAAACATTCCACTGCTGGAATATCGGCCTACTCTCGACGGGTGTTTAAGCCATATCCACTCTAGCCCAGGGCGGGTTGGTGGATTCACATACTCCATCAAATTTCTCTTTGATTTCCTTACGATGTTTTCCTTCACCGAAAAGACCACTCAATCCCCATGCTATCGCCAAAAAGACACCGCCAGGTGTGTCATTGGTAATCACTATTCCCCGTGACCCAACCCTAGTGATGTTTTGTTTACTTTTTATTGAGTATTCTGTTATTTACGATCTTTTGTCGGTAATTAGGAAATACAAAACGCTCAATAACAACATAATCAGCTATTATTATAAATTATTATCTTTGAAAACAGGTAATAGAACATATGCCTCCGTCCACTTGGCTCCAATCGTACCGTATCTGTCTGTAACAGTTGACAAATGAAATAACAATAATGATTGTCGTAGTTTATTGAGGAATGGTGTAAACTGTAAAATAATTATATAATTGACTATTGTAATGCTTAGTTTGAAGTACTTATGTTATCCAATGCTTGGCTTAGAATGTGACTCAGTGGCGGATACCAGGGAGGGCTGGAGGGCTGAAGTTCCGTCAAACCAATAAGTTTTCTAGACAATAGTATTGACGAAAACTGTGTGTACAAAGGAATTTCAATAAGGTAGGTATGCAACCCGCACAGCAATACACGTGTTTGTTCAAAATTTGGTGTTAAGTGTGATTTACTCAAATAACTCGTAAGAGACCGACTCCCAACTCCTCCCAAAAATAAATTTTGGTTTTTCCGCCCTGAGTTGTGAATCCAGCGTTGTGTTTTTGGCCTAAGAAGGTAGGTGTTCAAATGTAGAACAATGTATCAATTTATTTGCTAATCAATTTTAATGTCTCATAATATTCCATGCAAAATAATTGATATGTTTTTTTAGAGTTAAATTAATACAAGTAAGGCCACAATTTGGTCCGTTTGATATTAGTGAAAAATACGAAAGTAATATTATTTATAACGGGAGTTAGATTTGTAACAAATTTAAAATATAACAACAAACAAATAATTATCAAAATAAAATGTTTCAGCTACTTTTTTTTTTCATATTCCGAAATACAACTTAAAAAATACAGATGGAACATTCCTTAAACATATTATAGAGTAAATACTTACATGCTAATATCGAAGTTGAAGGCACTAACAGTAGTAGAGATAATAATTATTTACACACAAAAATAACCAACTAGATAAAAATGAACTACAATTCTTTGGCTAAAGTTTAGGTAAAGTTTTACCGCATCAATTCACACCGAAAATCTTTAGCTAACCTTTTTTTTTCAGAATCAATAATTGTAATTATCGCCAGCAGGCCTAGCACGGGCGCCGGGATAAAGTTATGTCCACCCGTTTTGCCTTTGCGTTAACGTGACAAAACTAGAATATGGATACATCCGTCTCGTGCTCGCGGGATAACTATGGTGGACAAAATTTTATCCCGGCGCCCGTGCCAGGCCTGCACGCGGTGCCTGGCGCTAGGGATGTATCCCTCAATATTATATGTCCGTCGTTTAGCCGACTTTCATTTATGAAATTTCGGTACAGCCAGACCACCGTGCAATAAACAAGATATAAATTCCTTATTTTTTTACTCTCTTCCGTCCAGGTATATCAAATCCGTTATATCAAAGTGTTAAAAAACACTTTTAGTTTTTTTTTATATATGTAGATGCGCAATGCGGTAAAACTTTGATAATACATTTCAAACTTAACTATTACATTGTATTTCTAAAACAATTTCAAATAGATTTGGTGTCCATGCATACTGAGGCTTCGCAATCTATAACAACTAAATTCAAATAATAGAACCAATAACACATCTTATAGTCTCACTTATATTTACTAATTATTTTGATATATATTTTGTTAATTTAATCTTATATTTGTGATATCACTTTTGCTATATATGTGTAATGCTATCTGTATAACTCAACTGTTAAAATAATAATTATCATATTTGAGATTTAATGATAAGTAGTATTATGTCCGTTGTACACATTGTTGTACAACTTTTGTTATGATCCAAAAAAAAACGGGAGTTTTCTCGTGGCCTAACCAGGACAAGGAAACACCCGAAAAAACAATTTAAGGTCTTTCATTTCAGACTGTGATACCAGCGTACGTCACAACCATTTTGTCGTGTATCGTCATCTTTGTCTAACGAGTTTAAATTTCGTAGGTACCTATTCCCTTCTTGCTTATGCACGCTGATGACGTAGGCTAGTTACTCACGTGTACTACTTATCGGATCTCAGAACGTCTTGAACATACCATGGTTTTGTATAATTTTTTGGTATACCTAGGCTGCAATATTATTGAAGTTATACTTCAATGTATTTTCTGGTTTCTATCAATAATGGATGGAGTAGGTTAGGCACGTTCAGGTCGGAAGAAACATTCTGTTTATACTATTATCATATTAACTACGATTTATATTTACGAACAAATACTATACTGGGTGTGCGCGTGTCCTAATTGAATCAAAGTATTTAGGTACGTAAATAGTTGGTATTATTTTAAGCAAATATTTTATCATGCAAGTTTACAATTCGTCTATCAATTTAAAAAGTCCGTTTCAACTGTTTGACCAATTCTGATAGTTTAACATTACGTTGGTTCACGGCAATGGTCGCAAGCAGAGTGATCGCTGTCAGGTCACTCGGGAGAAGTGCCGTTGGGCTCGATAAGGGGAGTCTTATCGTCATCAATGTCCTGTTCCAAGATGATGGCAAAAGAGAATGGTGTGAAGACATACCCTTGGCCGTCGTAGAATTTACTCATGAATTCCACCCTGAAAAAAAATTGAACATGAGTTGTGGATCAGAGATGGTTTTCAAGTGTTTAGTAATCTACATACCTCCCTATCAGTACCTGGCTAAAGATAAGTACCGTACATACAAATTTTGCTATACATTTTACGAGCCAATGTATAACGGCAGCTTGTACAAGAAGATGGGAAGTCCCTCCATAAGCACGAGTACCGCAAGCAAGAAGGATGCTTACATGCCGACGTTAATGTTAGAATCACCACTAACTCGGCACTGAAGTCGCGTTGGCTTCTTATGGAGGTAGAAATAGGTAGAAGACAGACAAGGGTAGGAGATAGCACATCTACTATCTTCAATCTATCTACTGACAAACTTACCAATGTAACCGTAGCGTGTGCAAAAATGCGGAAAGTCCCTCCATTAGCACGAGTATTGCGAGCGTGAAGAACGCCCAGGCGGCGAACGTGGCGTACAGCATCAACACCGTGCCGGCGCTGAAATCGCCTAGACCCATTCGGAGCACACGTTGCCACAGCACCGCTGATAGCTCTGCACGGATGAAATAGAAAAATTGTCATTTCGTGGTCAATAAATTAATAATTCCAAAAGAAAATAAATTATATTTTTAATTGGTTAAATATGTTCTTTAAAAAATTTGCGCACTACTTAAAAAGTTACCCTGCAAAGCCTAACATAAAATTACTGACACCATGATAGGTGGTTCTTATATTTAACGATTAAAGATTAAATCAAAGAAGACAATAAAGTTAAGAGAGCTCTATTAAATTAGGATATTTTAAAATTACAGATCATGGGGGAATGATCAGAACTTAAACTTTCAGGGCTGGTAACTTATAAATGGTATACTCACGAGCATGAGCCAAGGACAGCGCCCAGAGTCGCAGATACGACGCTGTGTGGGATACGGTGCCCAGCACGTACTCTATGGTGTGGATCGCCTGCGTGATGAGGACCTCGCCCATGCCCTCGCCGTGAGGGTCCGCTTCCACCTCACCACCTTCCACGCCTTGTTGGTATTGCTGGATGGAAACGAAGATTTTAGATAAAGCTTATTGACGTAGACTTCAGTTTAATACGGATCAGTAAAATAAGCGTCAGACGCTTGTACCTGTATAAGACGTAAATTAAAATTACACGTTCAAAGTATTTTTTTTCTTTGGTTATGCTAGGGCTAGGGATAAAAAAACCCACCAATAAGCATAAAAAAAATTATATCCAGAGATTTTAAATCAAAATAAAATAAGCAAGGTTCTTTATGGCACAATTTATAGTTAATTTAAAAGATCATTAGTATTTTTATCTTCAAAAATCACCTTATATTTCCTCCGGATTAATGATAGCTCCGGTTAGGTAAGTTATAGAATAAAATATAGGTATTTCTAAACTATAGAGCACTGACGATGACGGATGGTGTGCTACTTATATTTAATTTCTTAAAATTCTCATTCATTCACTGGACTGGTCGCTCATCATCATCACGATCAGCTATAAGACGTCCACTGCTGAACATAGGCCTCCCCTTTAGACCGCCACACCGACCGACAACGAGCCACTTGCATCCTCCGGTTGCTCGCGACTTTCACAATGTCGTCGGTCCACCTAGTGGGAGGCCTACCTACACTGCATCTTCCGGTTCGTGGTTGCCACTCAAGAACCTTTCTTCCACACCGGTTCAAATTCGTTGCTCAAGTTTGTGCAACTAGTTCAGTTAGATTGTTTAATAACTAAAAAACAACAAAGAAAACAAGCAACAATAAAGACAAAAAATAGACAATAAAGAGTTATCTATCTATCTATCTATCTAACTAGTTGGACTTATTTAAAAATCCAACTTACCACGCAAATCTAATGTGTCCGTACAATCTTTCGAGCGAGACCGTAACGTGAAAAGCAACCGCAACCCCAGGAAAGCGTCTGGTATACTTTCACTCTCTGCCTTTTTTGCTATGCCTTAGTAATAGTGTTCTTATATATAGCTCGCATAAGCTTGTAGTTTCGTGTATTCTAGCACCTTGAAATTACCTTTCGTTTCTTAGCTGCCAGCATGTAATAAACAGGCTTCCCGAACAGCATGACCGGAATGCAGAGGAAGGCCAGAGCCAGAAAGGTCCGCTGTACTGCTTCCTGGCCCGTGTACATGAACGCGCTGCACGGAGGCTTGTCTTCTGACTTCTTCATCAGCATCATGTTGATAAAGATGATGAGAACTGACGGAGCGCACGATGTGCCTAATGCTGGATCTGGAAGAAAATTTGTGGTAGGTAAATGTAATGGTTAAAGGGTTACTTTATTATAGAAAAACAAATGACGAAAAAGGAAGTCATTGAAACTATATGCGTGATTGGATTGAAGTTCTTATTTTGACGGAAGTTCAAAGTATAGCTCACGTATTTTCTTCAATAATTAGATGAGTAGCAAAATAAAAATTAAATGACACTTTCAACATTCTGGAGATACTGACACGAGAAGACTCATTTGAAAAACCCCAAAAAACTTATAATTATAGCAATTTAGTAATTAGTGACTTCCTGAAGCAAAGGATAGCCATTGTCATTCAGCGAGGTAATGCTGCCAGTATTATGGGACAATAATTTTTTACCTCATTGTCCCAAGTATGCTTCAGGAGGACATACCTAGTTTTTTTATTAGGAGTTTTTTTTATAAGGTGCAGTTAGTAACTGTATTTATCATAAGTACTTACCTAAGCTTAACCGTTACTTGTGGGTGTTATACTTACCAATAGCAAACTGTGTCTAAAATAACAAATCTGTAGTGTCTTTCCGCTGCAACGTCGCGTACAATTGGCATATGAATCAATTGTTTGTTTTTTACCGTGTATTTATTTAAATTAATACCTATTATACCTATTATTTATTGAACTTCCGCAAAATTACTCCCAAAACAATCAACTACTTACCAGTAGCATCAGCGGAGTACATTGTCCATTTCATAAACATCAGGATACAGAGGTACCAGAACAGCAACAACAGGAATAACATCTGCGGTATGTACTGCAGAAATATCATCTCCGGCTTCCGGAAGAAACTGAAATGTTAAAATTCTATTATCATCGCGCTCTGCTTGCGGAATAAATAATTTAAATCACTATTAATGTTATTCCATGAATACAGTAATTACTTGAAGTTTACCACACTCATAGTCACACCGAAGGCCATGTGTAGCACACCGAATATTATCGACAGTTTCATCTTGAACGAGTTCAAGAATATTATGTTGTTTGATGCGAACTGAAAATAAATAATTGAGACTCTTAGCAAATTTTAACGTTTTATAATTCCACAGTTATGCGTACTGTCCCTACTGAGAGTCCACCTCCAAGAATGTGTAGGACGTGAATGTTCCGTAGAGGCCTACGTAAAGCGTTTAGCTTTCAGCCTTTGAGTTGAGAACCTAACGAGTGCGAAAGTGACACAGCTAGCTCTCTCGCTCGCCTCCGCGCACGTGTTTCGCGCGATTGTTTTGCTACATCCAACTTCATATTTTTAACATAATTGATGTATTTTTTTCACTTTTTTGGTGTTTGTCATCATAGCGTGAGACTCCTGTATTTGTACCAGTATTTATTCTATCAGAAGCCTAGCTTGGACGTCTGACGGTACGGACTTAGATCCGCATAACTATGAAATCCGCGTACATAATAAAAGCATTTATTTCAATTACTATTTTTTGCGGGTACCTGCCATGCAGGATCCATTCCGAACGGATACGGTTGTCCTTCATATGCCGTGGTTGGATCCAGCTCCAACATCTTGTTTTCGCTCAGAGTGCTATTATCGTAAACATTCCGCCATTTGCTTCCAAATATATTAAACGATTTAGAAAACATATCGTTGTATATAAATCCGGTATATATTGAGAACAATCCCATGAGTAGGATTATATAGCGGCCACTGAAGAATATATTCCAGATTTCGTTGTCTGTTTTGATTTTAGCGAATTTCTTCTCGAAAATGACGAGAATGGCGGCGGCGATCGACATGATTAGGCCATGGCCGACGTCTCCAAACATCACAGCGAACAGGAAAGGGAATGTTATGATCGTATACAGAGCTGGAACAATACAATCATTTAACTTTACTTGGTGTTGGTAATGGCATTGTTATGACGTCTTATCTAAAGAAGTTTAAAAATTTATTTTTGATTAGGTAGTCTAACTATAAGGTGAAGGGTAAAGCCTTAGAGACTTAAAGGAATAAAAAAATTACGCCAGATTAGATGTAAGTATAAGTTACTTATTGAATATATGCATTACATTGCAATGTCCCATATAATAATTATTGCGGTCATTTTGCTTACTCTAGTCAGTCACAGGAAGAAAATATGTTTCTTTGTCTTGTAGACGCAAATAATTCAAGATAGTATAGTATAGTCACTCAGTATCAGTCAGTATAGTGTAGTACGTATAGTCACAAAACGAGCTCTAGGATGTGACTGAGTGAAGTTCAGCAAAGTAATCGCAATGTAATGTAACGCACCGCTAGTAGGTATGCAGCACATAATGGCTATAAAGCATAAATGTAAAGTCTAGACGTAGCATGTAATTTCTTTATTACCTGGATTGACTTCTCTATAGCTTGCGATTCCATAGGAATCAATAAGGTTCTGGAAGCCTCTGGTGAACTTATTTGTTCTGTTGAACGTGGGCGGGATCTCTCTCGTAGGTACGAAGTGGAGGATGGATGGTATCGGGCTACCGCTGGCTTTCTGTAATAATTAATAACCAATTTGGGAACAGACTGCTTCAACTTATCTATAAGGCTAGAACGCGATTATGCAAATACAGCGAGTACGAATTTTTACTATTGACGTTCGCTCGGCCATCGCGCCACTAAAAAATTCATTAAGACACCTATTCGATATCAATAATATTTGACCGTCGTTTTTGTACGATCAACATTTACGCGAACTTAAATTTCAATTCGGATTCATTTTTGATTTCAATATGTTTGATCGTGGGTTTGTACGAACAACGTTGGCGCGAACTAAAATTTCAATAAGGACACCTATTTGATATCGTTTATGTTTGATCGTTGGTTTGTACGAACAAAATTCGCGCGAACTAGCGATGATCGCGTAACTGCTTTCAATCAGGACGACGCCTAATAATGTTAGAAATTTGCAGAATACACATATTATAATTTCATAGAAAATCTTAATTTCTGAAACTTGTCTGACAACTAGCAGCGCCCGACAGTTTCACTCGCAACAGAAGCCGTAATTTTTACTCAGATAAAAAGTAACATTTGTGTTAATCCAGCTACCTCCACCCCAAATTTTATTTAAATTTGTTGACCCGTTATAGAATTGAGTCGAAACAAATACAATTTTCTTTCAAGTTAAAGTATTACCGTAAATTATTTTTGTTAATAGGTTAGTAAAACACCTATTTTTGTTCCTTGGGTGGAGACAGCTCCGAAAGATACTCTGTTGCATTGATGTGCATCTGGGTTACGTGACTTTTTGCACACTCGTTACCCTTCGTTGGCCTGCCTCTATGTCTGATGGAGGGTACCGAGACCTGCATAGAAACGCACCAGTATAACATTAGTAAAAACACCTACCACACCATCATCCAATGCCCTCTGTACAATATGCAGATCACTCCTCGGCACCCAGCATTCCGCTATAAGGCACTTTTTGACGATGTCCATACTGAACATGTTGAGGGTGTGATATATCGCCTTCTCTTTCCTGACTACCATCATCCAGGTGCTGATATCTCGAGCTATGTTTGTGAGGACAAGCCTTCGATGATGTTCTGTCTGTTCTAAGACCTGAAAAGATAAATCATGATGATATTAAATTCTTCTTGAAAATTCAAGACTTAGTCGCAAGAAATGACTTTAAAAGTTTACTTAATTAAATGAATTTTATCGCACGTTTAAGTACATGTAGTATAATAATTTTAAACTGCCTATAGTGTCGACGTCAGTATGGGGAATCTTATCTTATCTTATCGAAATAATAATCTATTAACTTATTCATTTAAAAAGCCAAATTAAAAAATAAACGTGTCTCTAACCTTCGACCAAAATAAAATTAATCATTTTACTTTGGCCGAAGTCTCTAACCAGCTCGATATATATATCCATCTAAATTGAGCAGTTACAGAGCAATTGGCGACAGGCGTTAATTTTTATTAAGGCCATTTGATCCCTGTTACACTTTGCTAGCCTAGCTAACCGTGGGAGTGCAGATCATGATAGTGTTGTTAGTTTTTAACTATTTTATGATTTATATCCATCCGCAACACAGACAATTTTTGTCTCTAATTTATAAATTTATTTTATAAGCTAAAACGAACAACACAGGGAGTGTTGTTCGTTTTAGCTTATAACGTTTGAACACTTTTGTTATTTCTGTCTATTCGCAACAGATAATTTTTGGCTCTAAATAATATAGTTTTTTAGATAATAGTAGTTAGATTATTCGGTAAAATGGAACTACTATTTTTTTAGCTTTGTATGGTTAGAAATTCTTAGAGCACCAACTAATTGTCGTAAGAAGCAGTTTACTCGTAAAATACTAAAGTACACCTTAATTTGTTAGAAAGATTTCTAATATAAAATTGATGTTATTTGTAATGGAACTGGACGCTAACTCATTAACATAAGAAGCAGTTCATACGTAAAAGACTAAGGCTTGCGATTATATTCAGATATTTTTAGTTTTCCTACATTTTACAGAATAGTGAGTATATATATTATATATATATTGGTATCTTAGGTACGCTTTCTCAAAGTCATCATGACCCTCTCAGACATTCTTATCAGAAAAACAGAGGCAGAGTTATATAACGAGCTTATCAAAATAGGCTTGACCTAACAGTGAAAAAAAAGAACAGTACCCCACTGAGCTACCACGGCTTTTGTCTTGTGCAAATGAAACATGTAATTTACAGAAAAGTCCATCTCAGATGCTTGATTAGGTGAGTTTGTGATCATATGCCTATATCAACAAAAAAATAAAATTTCTATAAAAATGAATACAGTTTCCCATCATAAAAAGAGGCATACCATCTCCAGGTCCTTGATTCTGGAGCCTACACCCGCTAGCATCTCCTGCTGCTCCTTGTAGGTGGCCGGGCAGGGGTACAGCGTTGCCTGGAACCCGTGGCAGACCTTCTTCACTCTCAGCTTGATCTGCTCTCCGTGGAAGAACACTATGAACACCGTCTTCTGAAGATCGTGGCCCTGGAATTGCATAATTTGTTGATTTAGCTCTTATCATAGAAAATCTAAACGAGAAGAATAACAATCTCATACAAACAAGTGTACCCCCGTGATTGGCTTTATTGCCACTTACGTAGTTTGTCAGCTAATGTTCAAACCGCTATAAAAGCCGATGAAAATATGTATAATATAGAAACATAGTATATGTACGCTATTTAAGGTTTAGTTCAAACAAGATTGCAACATACGACGTAAAAAAAGCTTTCCAAAAATAATGTGTTTTCAACGCCATCTCTTGAGAACGAGCGAGGCTTCTAAATAAAATATAGCACTAATAATTTTACTGATATTAATAATTCAAAAATATTGATAGCAAGTCTCGTTTTTTTTTCATACCATTACGAATGAGGTAGCTTGGGTTTCTATTTCAAGTCAAGCAGAAATTGTGACGATCATGTCGCAGATTTAAGTACTAGCGACATCTAACGTCCTTATCAGTACCACGATCGGGTTACGCATCTTTCTATGGACATTAGCACTCTTAGTATTCTTTCTCTATGCTATTATTATAGCTATATAGAGATACATGGAACCGAGGTAATTAGCCGGAAGGAACTCATTATACTAATCATTATAAATAACTTTTATTATGGAACTTTTACCCTGAAATTGCGGGAAAAACATGTTTTTTTTTTCTTTCATAGACGACGAAATTTATGGATATTATTATTATTAATATTTTTTTAGAAATTTCATTTTTTTAGCAATAGTAAAGTCATTCGTGATGACAAGTACAATGAGATGCTCTCGGATTAGTAACCAGGCTGAAAGACCTTGTTTAAATTCAAGTTAAAATTTACATGAGCATTTTCACCCTAGCATGAGTAACAGACTTAAAATTCAAATCACCGCTCCATTTCTGGCGTTACGTTAGTACTTAGCAACTTAATAAGTTTACTCCTTTTTTTTCTAGCCTTTACAAAGCTTGACGTCTAAAAGAATCAATATTTAACAGCGGGGTAACGACCGCAGTCACATGTTTTTTCAGAGTAAAATTATAGTGATCAGACATTTCCACGATGGGGCGTTCCCGTACAATGATAGTTTCTGGTGATTTGACTTTAAACGCAGTTGTTAGTAGATATTATATACTTTCTGTAACACGTAACTGTAACGGTTATATACGTGTATCTAATAAAACGGGGATACTCACGTTAAATTGAGTCGGTTATTCCGACTATAGTTTATTTATTAGTTTTATTTGACGCGGATTCTGTTATTGTTTTTATTTATGCCTTTATACGTGAATGCGAGAATTCCTACATAATGAATCATTCAGACGCTCAAGATGACACAGAAATTGGCTGTACTTCAAAAATGTTGGAGATATAACTCAGCTATAGTAGACAACACAATGGGTACTTCCCGAGAAAACCTATATAATAAATGGGGAAGAATTTACAACACAACATTAAAATAATAGTTCAATGATTAACAAGACCTCGGATTATACGAGTGCAGTACATAATATTTATGGGGGTTTTATGGTCGTCAAATTAGTATTTAACTATAATAATTAGTCTGGTCAACAAACGAATACGTACAATAAACATAATTATGTTTTATGACGACACACTAGTTTTATTAATATCTGTATAAGTATGTATTTAAAAAATATATATGTACGTATATCACTCTCTGGCACCCATATTACAACCTTTGCTTAGCTCGGGTTCAGATGACCGTGTGTGCAAAAATGTCCCAGATTTATTTATTATTGTTTAGTATTATCAATTATTGTTACAAGAAAAATTAAAAAACCTGACTACGAAAAGTAGTATATGACACATCGAACATAAAAGGGAATTTAATGACACCTCACTTGTCAAAATTGGTCAAGCCGTTTAAGATACAGGAGATAGTAAAATTACAGGAAAACACAAAAATAAACCACATAAACAGTTGTCCTTTCTTGTTAGTCGGGTAAAAATTAAAAACTATTGTTCAAAAAAGCGAAAAAAATTATACATTGAAAATAGTTTACAAAATTAAAGTTATTCAATTGTCATCTCAAATGTATTCAGAAAAAATAAATAATATTTAAAAACAGAGGTTACAAATGTTCAGTCTTGGATTAGAAATTCTAATAATTTGAATTAGAAGACAGGGATCAGAAAGCTATGTTAGTGTGTGTAAAGCACAGGAATAGATAAAATGTAGTTCTTATAGACCACACGGACACATAACTGAATTAGACTGAGCAAGCGAGGGGTCATGAACTATTACGAGTATCTAGTAAAGCCGTTCATTGACGTGGCAACAATAATAAATATGTTATGGCATAACAGTTAGTTTTTAACTAAACTAAAAAAACATATTATTATGAGCCCTATTTTTACTAGACTATGAAAAAGAAGGATTTTGAGTTTGACAGTCTATGTTTGTATGTATGTATGTTGATATGTTCCCTCTAATCTCCTAAATCGCTTATCAGATTTTGACAAGATACATCTTGATTTGAAGATTTTGATCTTAGATCTAGATCTTTCGATGCGTCTCCACACTCCGCGTGTCATCTCTATAAGAATTTATAAGAAATATAATAATCTATAAGAAATTATATAAATACAGTATGATGAATCTATAACAAAATTAAATTATTAAATTAACTATATTAAAATTAGAAATAGCGTATTTAGTATCAAAATGAAGGGCTTCATGAGTACATTCCAGATATGTAAAAAAGTATCAATATACATATATATATATATAAGCAGCATATGTGTATTTGTAAGTGACTAATTTCACGTTTAGTTATTCCCTCGTATTTCCAAAACATCTAATCAGATTTTAGCAAATGAGGTGTCTAACGAAGCGTCTTAATACTTCGGGTGTTATAGGATATATAATCTAATATCACGGACTTTATAACCTAACTTCACTACAGAAAAATATACATGCCGCGCGCGACTTGAATGCCGAGCTTTTGAAGGTTGACAACTGTATTAAACTCGCATGTTGTAGGTATCTTTGTAGGTATCAAATTTTAAGCTCCCTTGCCTTGGCATCAGACTAAGGTTAAAGGGACTTTAAAAGTCACTGGAAAAATACTATGTTCATTAAATGGACCATGCCGTTTTGAATTTCGAATAATAATTTCTTATTTCATACTTTTACGGGCTTTAGTTTTTGAACTAATGTTTTATTGAAAATGTGCTACGTACTGACCGTTGTATTTAAATCGTCGCAAGGCCAAACGGACAATGTAGTGCGGTTACAATTATATATTTAGATTCCTGTGATATTGGTATGGATTATTATATGGTTTGTGTTCAAACGGTAATGATGTATACGCGTAATTTTGTCGAAGCACAGACGCGTCTGCATCAACAGCGCTAGCAAAACGGGCGTTTGCATCGATGCAAACGCGTATATCGAGGAAGTGTAGGCTACTCTTAGATATAATACATAGTTACATTCATACATATAATTATATTTACTAACGTATGTAAATACTAATAATAATATTTATTTACTAGCTTACATAAAAACATAAGAAATTAAAACATTAATATATACAAAATATACTATCTGTTATATATATATACTTATATATAAATAGCTCAATAAAATAAACTAAACAAATACTAATAACTATTTCACTACATATCAAAAGTACATAAATATTTAATCGTGTTATTCGGAAGTATTGGAAACGCGCCGTCTTAGTTGCGCCCATTGTTCTATCGAACAGCAGGCGGCCACAGCTTACATAACTGTTAGTACCGCAGACCGCAGACCGGTTACTGGCCGGCGGCAGGGATCGAGCTTCGCGCGCCCTCTGCCGCCAGTCTATTATTTACCAACTGACCGCACTCTCGTATCGCACGACCGCATACAAAACTACTCTTGCTTTTGTGTTCAATTCTTTGTCGCCTCCGCTGTTAAAACTCATTCTCCTTCTGATACTAATAATTAGTATATATATGGTGAAAACTGGTTGAGAATAAATTCCTGGTTTATAGTGAAGTGGCATACTTATTTACTGACGCTAACCACCTGAATCAGGACACATCGTTGCATCAATGCAACCCATAACCGGTGACGCCACCATAACTGGTGACCCCTTGGATTTCACCAGTTATGGTGGCGTCACCGGTTATGGGTTGCATTGATGCAACGATGTGTCCTGATTCAGGTGGTTAGCGTCAGTAAATAAGTATGCCACTTCACTATAAACCAGGAATTTATTCTCAACCAGTTTTCACCATATATATACTAATTATCAGTATCAGAAGGAGAATGAGTTTTAACAGCGGAGGCGACAAAGAATTGAACACAAAAGCAAGAGTAGTTTTGTATGCGGTCGTGCGATACGAGAGTGCGGTCAGTTGGTAAATAATATGGTCTGGTATCATTCGAGGCATGGCACCAATGCTCAAAAGTGCATCAAGCCATGTGACTTCGGGAAGACGGGAAACGCCGCGGGCAGTCGCTAATGGCGACTGACGATTGCCCAGCGTCTACTGGTCGTCTCTTCGTTACTGATCGCGGCTCAAACACTCAGTTCCTGGTGGACACCGGCAGCGACCTCTGCGTGTACCCTAAATCTGCACTAAAACAGCGGCGGAATAAGACGAACTACCAGCTATGTGCAGCAAATGGGACCAACATCGACACTTACGGCTACATAGAACTTAGTCTTAATCTAGGCTTAAGGCGTAATTTCACTTGGCGTTTTACTGTAGCAGATGTAACTAAAGCGATAATAGGCGTTGATTTTCTGAGCCATTATAATTTAATTGTAGACTGTCGCAATCAGCGTTTGTTTGATAATACTACTACTCTAAGTTCTTGTGCTTCTAAGGCTCATACTGATGTATTTTCGGTCAAAACTTGGTCGGGCGATACGCGATACCACGCGATTCTTAGTAATTTCCCTGAAATTACCCGCCCTTCAGGCACAGTGATGGTTACGAAACACAACACTGAACACCACATCAGAACAACACCGGGCCCACCTACTTCGTGCACTCCCCGCCGACTAGCACCCGACAAACTTAAGATAGCTAGGCGAGAATTCGAACTCATGCTCAGTAATGGCACAGCGCGTCCTTCGGAAAGCCCATGGGCTTCCCCATTGCATCTTGCTCCTAAAAAAGATAACGGCTGGAGACCTTGCGGCGACTATAGAATGCTTAACTCACGCACCATCCCCGACCGTTATCCTATCAGGCATATACACGACTTCGCGCACAGCATTTCTGGTTGTAGGGTCTTCTCAACATTAGACCTCGTGAAGGCCTATAACCAGATCCCTGTGCATGAAGACGACATCCCAAAGACCGCCATTTCAACTCCATTCGGTCTGTATGAATTCCCATACATGACCTTTGGGTTGAGAAATGCCGGTCAAACCTTCCAGCGTTTTGTGGATGAGTTGACCAGAGGCCTCGATTTCTGCTACTGTTATCTTGACGATTTTCTCGTCTTCTCAAAGACAGAAGAAGAACACGACACCCACCTTAAGCAACTTTTCACACGCATGAAGGATTATGGTATCTTGCTTAATACTTCGAAATGTGTCTTCGGAGCTAGCGAGGTCCCATTCTTAGGGTATCAGATCTCACCATCTGGCACGAAACCCTTAGATACAAAGGTCGAGGCTATTAGGAATTTCCCCCCGCCGAAAACTGTGAAAGAACTTAGACGCTTCTTAGGGATGCTCAATTTTTATAGGCGATTTCTACCGCACGCCGCAAAAACTCAAGCACCCTTAAACGCTTTGCTAACTGGCTCAGTAAAAGCGTCTCATCCAATTCAACTCTCCGGCGAAACTCTCTCTGCCTTCGACCAATGCAAAGAAAACCTGGCCAATGCTGCATTACTCGCACACCCAGATTGTGAGGCCAAACTTGCTCTGGTAACGGATGCTTCCGATTTGGCAATGGGTGCAGTCCTCCAACAGTTGATAAGCGGCGTATGGCAACCACTCGCGTTCTTCTCGCGTAAGCTGAATCCTGCCCAGCAAAAGTACTCGCCATACGACCGAGAACTCTTAGCAATATACGATGGCATAAGATACTTCCGCCATATGTTGGAGGCTCGACATTTTGTGGTATACACTGACCACAAACCTATCAGTTTTGCTTTTAGCGAAAGAAAATCGAACTGTTCTCCACGTCAATTCAGGCATCTTGATTATATCTCACAGTTCACTACTGATATCCGGCACATATCAGGCAGCGACAATGTCGTTGCCGATACGCTTTCTAGAATCGAGGAACTGCAGATGCCAATTGACTGGGACTTACTGGCCACATCACAGGCCACTGACCAAGAAATGGCACAACTTCTCGGTGGTGAATCTTCACTCCGCCTGAAGAAACTAACATTGCCAAACAGCCAAACAGAACTCTATTGTGACGTAAGCTTGACCACACCAAGACCTTTTGTGACTAAGCCGTTCCGAAAACAAGTTTTCGACAGTCTTCATAATCTAAGCCACCCAGGCCCAAAAGCAACTGCAAAGTTAGTTGCTGAGCGTTTCATTTGGCCTGGGGCGCGTAAAGACTGTCGAGATTGGTCACAAAAATGCCTGGCTTGTCAGCGAGCAAAAGTAAGTCGACATGTGTCATCTCCACTGGGCACTTTCGACTTACCCCGTGCTAGATTTGCTTACGTTCATGTAGACATTGTTGGACCACTGCCACTATCACAAGGTCAGAGATACTGCTTTACAGCGGTTGACCGATTTACACGCTGGCCTGAGGTTACGCCGATGCCAGATATGACAGCCGAAACTGTCGGCAAAGCGTTGATGTCGTGGATATCCAGATTTGGATCTCCAACTGACATCGTAACCGACCGCGGTGCTCAGTTTGAATCCGCACTTTTCCAATATCTTGGAAAAATGACTGGATTCAAACACCGCAGAACAACTGCGTATCACCCAGCGTGTAATGGTTTAGTGGAAAGATTCCACCGCCAACTTAAAGCAGCGATAATGTGCCACGCTAACAGCAATTGGGTTGACACATTACCCATGGTGCTCCTAGGTATCAGGAGCTCATTCAAAGAGGATCTGCAAGCTTCCTCAGCGGAGTTGGTGTATGGCGAAACCTTACGTCTTCCGGGAGAGTTTTTCCAGCCAACAGTCGCTGAAAGCACCGACATTTCGGACTTCACAACTCGTTTACGCCACTTCGCTGCGAAACTACAACCCACACCAGCTGCTCGCCACAACAAAGATAAAATCTTTATTTTTAAAGATTTATCCACTACGACTCACGTATTTTTGAGGGACGATGCAGTGCGAGGTTCCTTGAAACCTCCCTTCACCGGCCCCCACCAAGTGCTCGAACGGGATGATAAAGTTTTCAAAATATTAGTAAAAGGCAAAGCGGTTACTGTCTCGATAGACCGGCTTAAACCAGCCTATATTTTGAAAGACCCTTCCCCTACGCCAACTCCTACCACCACTACTCCTTCCCTTCCGTTACCTGACCCGATCCCAATAAGACAAAAAGATATCCCAGTGCCATCTGTAGTCCAACCACCGAATCAGGTCATAAAAAAGACTCGCTCTGGGCGTACGGTTCGATTTCCCGACTTCTATCGACCGTAGTAACGGTCTGGAGGGGAGTGATGTAGGCTACTCTTAGATATAATACATAGTTACATTCATACATATAATTATATTTACTAACGTATGTAAATACTAATAATAATATTTATTTACTAGCTTACATAAAAACATAAGAAATTAAAACATTAATATATACAAAATATACTATCTGTTATATATATATACTTATATATAAATAGCTCAATAAAATAAACTAAACAAATACTAATAACTATTTCACTACATATCAAAAGTACATAAATATTTAATCGTGTTATTCGGAAGTATTGGAAACGCGCCGTCTTAGTTGCGCCCATTGTTCTATCGAACAGCAGGCGGCCACAGCTTACATAACTGTTAGTACCGCAGACCGCAGACCGGTTACTGGCCGGCGGCAGGGATCGAGCTTCGCGCGCCCTCTGCCGCCAGTCTATTATTTACCAACTGACCGCACTCTCGTATCGCACGACCGCATACAAAACTACTCTTGCTTTTGTGTTCAATTCTTTGTCGCCTCCGCTGTTAAAACTCATTCTCCTTCTGATACTAATAATTAGTATATATATGGTGAAAACTGGTTGAGAATAAATTCCTGGTTTATAGTGAAGTGGCATACTTATTTACTGACGCTAACCACCTGAATCAGGACACATCGTTGCATCAATGCAACCCATAACCGGTGACGCCACCATAGAAGCACTGGGCCTGTACCATGAAATCTTATTGCAATGTTTGTTAGGTTCCTGCACCTCGACCTAACAATCATAGCAATAAGCTTCTATTAAAAAAAAAAAGATCTATAAAAAAAAAAATGCGGTAGCTTTGCGACTGGAACGCGTTTTCATGGATACATCGCATTTGCGAATCGCAACAATGAGACGTTTGGCGTTTTCCGCGAGTTAACATGGCTACAAACGCGCCGGGAAAAAACGCTCAAACATTGTTTAAATTTCTAATATATTAATTACTTTTTAAATAGGGTAATTCATGTATTTCTGTATTATTTATCTATGAATAGCTGCGCCCCGCTGTTTCACCCACGATTCTACAGAAACCGAATATTATTCCGGAATAAAAAGTAGCCTTTGTGTTAATACAGGGTATAAGCTACCTCCGCACCAAATTGCATTCAAATCCGTTACAGAGTAACAACACAATTACATACTTACACACTTACACATAAATTTTCGCATTATAATATTAGTGTGATGTAGGTATAATTATGTTGAAGAAATACTATATAATACTACGAATCTTACCGTTACAGGGTCCTTCAACATTTGCTCAATCTGTGCATGCTTGAAGAATATGTTTCCATGGGATATCCTCCAAAGCATCCTCTCAAATGCATGCACTCTCGCCGTTGTCACCACACCGGCTATGAATCCGAGGTGTCCCAGCACAGCATCATTATTGTAGATCTGTACCGATGCAGATATCTTCCTGGCTGCGCTGTGATCTTGGAAGAAAGTCTGTGTCTTCTCGATCAGGAGTTTCAGTTCGATTAAAGAGAGATAGTCGCTTCTGAGGTTGCTTGCGTTGCGTGTTATCTCCTGGATCTCCGACTCGATGTAGTCGATCCTTTCCTGGAAAGTTTATTTATTTTATTTATTTATGCAAACTGCAACTATCCTCACAGGAATTTCGTAATTCAATAGTGTCAACGTCATTAAAAAAATATAAATCTTAGCTAAGTCAGCTACTTACTTATAAAGTCATTACATAATAAATTTTTCCTCATAACATAATTCAAATAACATTAATAAACTAAAATCTTTAACTAAGCAAACGGAAATTCGATTTTTTCAAGTTCAATGTACATGAATGTTTTTTTTTGTTTACTTATGGTTTTTGTAAGTGTTTGTGTAAATGATTTTGGAGTTTGACATTTACGTATAACTTATTTATGATTAAGTGTGGTGCTTTCACACAACAGCACAGGTTCACAACAGGTTGTGAAGAACAGTGTGTGTGTACAGTCCCAAACAGGAACTGTCAGTTTAAAATATCTATACTGAGGGTAACTTATGATTAAGTGTGGTGCTTTCACACAACAGCACACGCGACAACAGGTTGTGAACAACAGTGTGTGGTGTACAGGCCCAAACAGGAACTGTCAGTTTAAAATATCTATACTAAGGGTAACTTATGATTAAGTGTTGTGCTTTCACACAACAGCACACGCGACAACAGGTTGTGAATAACAGTGTGTGGTGTACAGGCCCAAACAGGAATTGTCATTTTAAAATATCTATACTAAGGGTAACTTATGATTAAGTGTTGTGCTTTCACACAACAGCACACGCGACAACAGGTTGTAAACAACAGTGTGTGGTGTACAGGCCCAAAAGGGAACTGTCAGTTTAAAATATATATACTAAGAGATGCTTGCTTTATTGTTTTGAAGGCTTGTTATAAGAGCCCGCTTACTTCATAAGCTGTCTCGATCCTTTTAAACATTTTTAAAGATAAAATAATAATCACTGATTGAGAAATAAAAAAGTATATTATCCCTTATTTTAGAATAAATGCTATTGATTGTTTTAAAGGATTTTTTATTAAAAAACAATTTGTTATGATAACGAAAAGAAAAAAAAAAACATTTTCTCTCTTTATTTGTCAAAATCGTATTTGCAATAAGAGGCATTTTTGAGCCGCGTCTTTTAGTTGATAGTTTTTTTATGGTACTCGATGACAAGACGAGCATTTCGCTCATCTGATTTTATGCGTCGCGCTTGCCCATAACAGTTATATGCCACCCAGACTTTTGAGTTTCATCAGTTCAAAACCATGCGCGGCAATGCACTGCGTTCGTCTCCCTGAGATATTTTAATGATAAATCTCTATAAGTCCAGTAATTACGCTGGAAATTGACCTCCCATGAACACAGTAATTCTTGCACACTACTGCTTTGCAGTGAATAACTGGCAAAGGTGTTTACGTAAGTAGCATCAAAATTAATAGTCACTGCCAAGGGTTTCTTTATTGTATTTTGGTGTATTGTGGCTTCATGGCCAAGGGCATGGATGAATTGGTTTAATCGATTTTCCTATAGTTATACTGCCGCCGGCGCCCATGCAAATTTTTTTTTTTTCTATTCTGGTCTATATTCTTCTATAGTTATGCTAAAATAACAACCTACAGGTATTTAAAATACAATGTTGATATTTCGCTGATTTAAACCAACTGGACTATTGCCACTGAATAGTTGCACTAGTTCAATCGACCGGACTAAGAACATAACCACCGCTTCCAAAAGCTGTTGATAGGTCGGTGATTTATACCAACCGGACTATTGGCACTGAATAGTTGCACAAGTTCAGTCGACCGGACTAGCAACAAACTACTGCTTCGAAAGGGTGTTGATAGGTCGGTGATTTATACCAACCGGACTATTGCCACTGAATAGTTGCACAAGTTCAGTCGACCGGACTAGCAACAAACTACTGCTTCGAAAGGGTGTTGATAGGTCGGTGATTTATACCAACCGGACTATTGCCACTGAATAGTTGCACAAGTTCAGTCGACCGGACTAGCAACAAACTACTGCTTCGAAAGGGTGTTGATAGGTCGGTGATTTATGCCAATCGGACTATTGCCACTGAATAGTTGCACAAGTTCAGTCGACCGGACTAGCAACAAACTACTGCTTCGAAAGGGTGTTGATAGGTCGGTGATTTATACCAACCGGACTATTGCCACTGAATAATTGCACAAGTTCAGTCGACCGGACTAGCAATAAACTACTGCTTCGAAAGGGTGTTGATAGGTCGGTGATTTTTCCAACCAAACTATTGCCACTGAATAAGTTGCTAAAAACAGATCTACTGCTCTTAAAGATGATGACACGTGTCTTCAGAATCGGGGTGACCAATTTATCCATGATTTAGATACCTGTTCGGAGGTCTATCTGTTCTGATCAATAGGTTCTATTTGTAATACAATCGAACAAAGTTAGGATATCGCTATCAAGACGCGTGAAAAGCACAGGATTTCCTTATAAATTTAGAGAGAATAACCACTAAAAAGGGTTTTAAAGTATTTTAATTTTTAGGGATAAAACTTTGTGTGGAAGTTCGTTTTACTGTGAGAACACAAATTCCGGGTATCAATTCTGAGCCCTAAACCCACGTACGAAGTCGCGGGTACTATCTAGTTAGGTATAAAAGTATGCTTTAAGGTACCTAAGTTTTATTATCTAGACCTCTTAGTTAATGCGATATTGATAGTGATCGTATTCTTGGAATGAAGCTGGCATAAAAAGACACTGTTCATTATCTACAACATTTCATATTTAATAAAGAACTTATTGTAATAAGTTCATTAACCTAGAAATATGCAAAAGTAAGTACCAATCTAGATGATCATAAGTAAATGTTATTATTTAATACTTGTTTAGTTAATTATACACAGGAATGTTGAAACAAGTGTCATAGAAAAACTATGAAGATGGTATTTCAATAAATAACATTTCATACTAAACTTATGCTTATCACGCAATGTTCTTTCAATTCGTGTAACACTTTGCTATATTATGAGTATTTTGTGGGGTTGTATGTGGAGCAGTCTTCAAGCAGTCAAGCAAGCTCAAGCAGTTGACTAGCCTTGTGGTTCAGTGGGAGGATCCCACTGAACCACAAGGCTGTAGGGCTGTAGGCTGTAGGTAGTGGGTTCGATTCCCACCCAGGACAGACATTTGTGCGATGAACATGAATGTTTGTTCAATGTCTGGGGGTTTCTATGACTTTTATGTAAGTATTTACAAAAAAAAAAAGGATTTATGTATTCTATCAGTTATCTGGTTTCCACAGTACAAGCTTGCTTAGTTTGGGGCTAGAGGGCGCTGTGTGTGAAAAACGTACACCAATATATAAAAAAGTCATCTGCGGGCTTATCCTCTAACTTTGAAAGGTTCGTGAATCTTATTGCGAGAGCATGCCATCTCACTAGTACCAACTTAGTTGCACTATGCGCGGTCCCGCTCGCGCTACTCTCGCTATCGCTTTCAGAATTGCGGGATAAGCCCACAGGTCTAAATAACGAGTACTATTTTTCAAAGACAAACGAAAATACCCGACTGAAGGTTACATGACGGATTATAGGCATACACACACATGTTAGGGAAGCACTCCCGAAAACGAAACTGGCGATAGTGCTGGTGATTATTGACACGATACCACCCAAAAAAAACCCTGAAACCGAGAAAAATACTTACTGTTCTATAGAAAAACATAAATGTCACGCGACTAAATACATGGAATGTTTTTTTTCGCGATTTCAGTGTTTTGTTTTTGTGGTATCGTGTCAGCAATTAGAAGCAGTATCACCATACGTTTTTGGAAGCGTTTCCCTAACACACTGTATACGTGCAGACTGATATATTTACATCCCAAATATACAGGGCTATAAGGAAAGGGTATGCTAAGCCGAAAAGGGCTCGTAGTACTCACTATTATAAACAACTTTTACTATGGGACCAACCCTGAAAACAAGAAAAAAAAAACAGATGTGCCATAGAAAAATGTCAATGACACTCGACAAAATGTATGGAACAGCTGATTATTTTTTCTCGATTTCAGGGTTGGTCCCATAGTAAAATTTGTTCACAATTATGAGTACTATGAGCCTCTTTCGGCTTAGCATACCCTTTCTTTATAACCCTGTATAACCATCCTTTTTGGAAATCGGGTAAAATGTGCTTTTCACCTCAAGTATGTTAATTTCCCTCGGAGTGAGCACTCGAAGGGACACTTTGGGCGGAGGAGGAGGTTCTGGCAGCTCCGCCCAGACCCAGCGCAGTTTCCGCTCCATCTCGCTGCATCGCCGCACTTCCGTCACGTATCGCCGCTGGAAGTCGTTCACGTGGGGGTTGAGCTGTAAACAAAGGCTTAGTTTATTTACGTGAATAAAATAAATAAATAACACTTACATTTACAGAAGGCTGATAATATTTTTAGTTTTGGGACTTTGATAACAAAGAAACATTCAGAAAATATTCGACTGGTGCGAACGATGCGGGATTAAAGTCTGTTCATCCTTACCTTACAAAAAAGGTAAACAAACTTCTCTTTCTCACAAAATCGCCGTTTTCTCATAGAAATCACAACCTAGGCACACACTATAGTCCCTGGATACATTAAAAACATGAATGCATGTATTTACTCACGGATATCAACAAAATTCATCTTATTTACACTATATTATAAATACGAAAACTACACAAAATAATCTGATCGTATTTTGTGGTTAGACTCCTCTAGAGTCTATGGATTTTAGTTTTGTTTGTTTACCTTTTCTATCAGGTGAGGATGAACAGACTATAGAGGTTGGAAAATCCCTTTGCAGTGTCTCTGATTTTAAAGAAAGTAATTTTAAAAGCTTCAAGAGAGTATTAATAATTGGGAATTAAAAAGGAGGCATATGTTCAGCATCGGACGACTGATGCTGATGATGATAATGAAGGGAATATTTAAAATTATTGTATTAACTGATTTTTCTCTTTAACAAGCCTTTTAAAAGCCAATCTAGGTGCTAGAAAATACCGCTCAAATATCTGAGTATCCAATACTCAAATTGGCAATAAACGGGGCAATTACCTTCAAAATTAATATACATTTTATCGCTGGCACGCCTCTATAACACCCGGAATTGGTAGGATTAGGGATGGAAGTTTTAGGTATTAGATATCAATGTATCGAAATTCAGTGAAAAGTATCGTAAATTTACCATATCGATAGTCTTATTTTCCCTTTCGCCAACCCGCACTGGGCCAGAGTTGTGCAAAGCCATTTTTTTTTGGTATGGATCGGTTAGTGTGATGTTTAAAAACATTACTACAACATCATGTATGGTCTTCATTACAAGTAAATTCCACCAGATTTACAACAGGCATGTTGTATTAAATGCTTGCTCAAATACTAGACTTTTGTATCGCCAGATTAACGGCCTACTTTGATAATAATGTAGTTTTTTTATTTAGTGTCCTTCATTCGTTTTATAGATTTAAAATCTTATTATGGAATACATGTTTTTTGCTTCATCTAGTATTGCATGGCGGGAAGACACGACTATATAACATTTTCTCGATCAAAAAAAAACATTGAAAATACCTCGTTTTACTCACAATTTTCTGGCTCTCGAAACCCATATTCAAGTGATTGTTACACTAATAGTGAGGTAATAATAATATCTAGGTTTGCATAGAAAAGAATTTCAATTGATTTTCTGGTTTAGACGTAATTAGCAATTATCTGTTTTTTTGAAAAGCTTGCGCTAGCTTTATCGCGAGAGAATTATGAAAAGAGAAGGCTTCATCTCTTTTCTTCTGCGCGCTAAAGTGATATAGCGATATAGCGCTATGTTTCTTTCGAAATACCCTCTTTAACAATAATTCACATTAAAGAAAATTCTAAAAACATGCCTTAAAACAAGCTTCCATTGTTTTGCCTTTTTTTCACTCAAAAAATTGGTGTTTAATCGGTTATTTTTTTTTATCAAACTTGTCCAACTCTCCTTTACCATCGTTACTAGCTCAGTTATAAAAATGTTTTTCCAGCCCTAGACAGTGATGTCGTAATTCATTATTGTAGATAATATGATCAGCTTCCTCCTGTTTTATGGATCCTTTTGCCTTATTTCTTGTGTAATAATACCCTATGTACATTGTCGATCGGTGTGGCGGTCTAAGGGGGAGGCCTATGTTCAGCAGTGGACGTCTTCTGGCTGATAATGTAATGTAATACCCTATGTTACAAAAGTATCCAAGTTCCCTACTTTGCCTTGTAACCTTGTTGCTTTGCCGGAAACGCTAAGCATCAAATAATTTATTTGTTGAGTAAAATTAATTAACACTTACAAACACATGAATTGATAGATTTTTACTTCAACAAATCTTTTCTATTTTTTTTTTATGTACCTATATGTCATGGGCTAATCGTTGAACTGGGCCGATCGAGATCTGCCTAAACAGATCACGATATTTCTTGATCAGCCCGTGTGCAGAACATGCTGTAGCACTAATTACATAGCCCCAATAGACGCGACGATATTATTCGGTATACCAACGAAAGAAAATAATGGAAATATATATTTATCTATTTCCCTCTCTCGTTTGTTAGACGACGCATAGCCCAATTAAGTTACGGGTTACGAGTATTGAGGACCCGGACATAGTTCATAACATAAATATAAAATTTTGTTGGTATAATTTGCTGACGTAGAATCAATATTAAATTAAATTAAACAGTCTCGAGGTACGGAACATAGAAAAAGGCATTTTTGCTTGAGCTATAACACACTATCGTCGCCGACGACTCACTGTCGTGCTTACGATCGTCATCTGAAATAGACTCTAAAAAGCGCAAATAGAGACGATATTGCAAAAAATAAAATTTTAGTCTGTTCCGGATAAGCATTATGTTTAATTATTGTATATCAATATGACAGATTAATTTTACAATTATATACAGAAAAAAAAAACCTGCTGTTAATTATTTCCGGCTCAAACGCTAAACTGACTGGCTAGCGAACCACGTCCACATGTCGTTTAGTACAATAAAGCATATTCCCAGTACACGAGACATCCACATGTCAGGTCGCGGCAGGATGCGCAGAGGTGGATCTCTCATTGTCGTTTCAATTATAAACAATTACTGATGCGAGGACTCGCCGCATCCAGGATGGTCTGTACATCAAACTATTACATGATGGGTTTAGTTGTGTAACCTTAGTAGGTTTGGTCACCTTTTTAACGCGATTGCTTAAGAAGGAGGGTGATGTTTTTGGGGTATATGTGAGTATGCAAGTATGTATTAACTGTAGCCAGAGCTTCTAAAATTCTAATGACACAAAACTGGCCATATATCGGCCGATCTGATAATATTTGGCAGAAACATTTGGAACATTTTTTTAAAACCATAGCTGGCAAACATGCAGACGGGCCGTCTGATGGTAAGCGATCATCACAGATACGTTGTCGACCCTTTAAGACTCTATTAACAGCCCTTTTGAAGATCCCCATGTTGTAGTTACTGAGAAAAACCGCTGGTGGTTTCCTCATTCCACAATTTGCAGGTGGCAGGCAAAAATTATGGAACCTTTCAAAATTATGATAATGTTATTACACATAGCCTTGAAGGCAATGAATTCTCTGATTGAAATGCGCGTGAGCTTTTGCTTTGATTTCCGTTCTCCACTCACCGGTATCTCATTCTGGGCTATTGGGTATGATACTGAGCTGGCAAGAAGCCAGCCTGATGGAAATCTGTTATCAAAGTGTCCTAGCATCGACACGAGTTGCTCGCAGCGCCAAACGGTATCAGTGGTAGGGTCTCAAGTGGCCTAGATTGGATTTTGACAGTAATGTGTCCAGTAATGGAAGCCGTATCTACTTGGCAACAAAAATGGGATGTCTGTCTATTCATAGGTTGCTGATAACTGATAACGTTGACAGCTAACGTATTAGCCTGCCTAGATCCATTTTGGAAGCATGTTCATAAAACACATGGTCAAAAAAATTTTTGCAATAGAAACGGTCTAGGAAATACCACCTCTAAACGGGCGAAATGGACCCAAAGTTTGTATGGAAACAAAAATTTTTTTCATGCTAACCAAATGAAGCTCGGTTTTGTACTGAGCATCCTAACTAATATTATAAATGCGAATGTAACTCTGCCTATCTCTCTGTCAGGGTGTTTGTCACATTATCACGGCTAAACGGCTGAACGGATCGAGCTGAATTTTTGCATACATATAGCTTGAGGGTCGGAGACGGATATAGGCTAGGTTTTTTTTGTAGAGCCACGCGAACGAAGTCGCGGTTAACAGCTAGCAAATAATAAAGATGCTCTTCATATGTCAGGGTTTTTCCAAAATAATCTCCTAAGGGGGCGATATGGGGTATTGAAATTACTATATTAGCCAATGCAAGCTAAGTCGAGCACACTAGTGACACTAATTTACCCAGGCTAGAATTATTATAACGTAGATGGTTATTTGAAAATGAAATAAGGGGGTTAAAAATAGAGGATGAAAGTTTGTAAGAAAGTTCGCCATTTTTCCTTTTTTGCGGGGCGGATGGCCGCGCCTCGGTTCGAGCCCTAAGGCGAAGGCCGAGCATCAATGCATACAAAGTCATGGTCGTAAGCTTGTCGTAATCGTTATCTTCGAACTTGGAACCTGTTCATTGTTTACACCTGTACAAACATATACATGCATATATATGATAGCTTATCTCTAATGATGTAATCATAGTAGGTATTTGTAGTGGCACCTCTTTGGCAGCTAATGAACCGCCAAGCAGTAGTGTGCAAACGTTACTGTGTTCCGTATTGTAGGGCAATGTTTTCGGCATAACTACTGAGCTTAAAGAGATTTAACATCTAATATCTCAGAATGACGAGTGCAGGACAATGCCATGCAGTGCTTTGACCTGCTATATAGTACAAAATTCTGGGTGACATTGAAAAGTTATGTGAAAGCATTACGCTTACCACCAGGCGAGCGACTTGCTCGTCTCGTAACTGCGTCATAAAAATACTTATTTGCCTTTGCCAGTTATTCAACCGCCAAGCAGTAGTGTGCAAACATTACTGAAGGGCAATATTTCCATCGTGATCTCTGGGCATAAAGAGATTTAACATCTAATATCTCATGGTGACAAACCACAGTGCATTGCCGCTCATGGTTTGGAACTGTTG
Source organism: Apocheima hispidaria (assembly GCA_947579745.1). NCBI lineage: Eukaryota > Metazoa > Arthropoda > Insecta > Lepidoptera > Geometridae > Apocheima > Apocheima hispidaria. The sequence continues at coordinate 3,486,491 of OX388154.1, read as the reverse complement.
AACTTCAAAATTTGGGTGGCACTGAATTGTTATGGGCAGGCGTGAACATCAGGTGAGCGACATGCTATACACATATACATGCTATACATAATACACAAAAAAAAACATTACATCTAACAAAAAATACTATTCTTTTCTTTTCGACCGATTTTATTATTAAAAACGTTTTTGAATCGACACTTAGTTCCGGTGATCGCATTAGAACAAACGGTCCAAAAATGCTCTATAAATAAGTGGGTAGGTATACTCTGAAATATGTACAAAGAAAGTTGAATATTTTTGTAGGCAAGTATTTGAGATTTGTTTGATAGGAGTACCAATACCATTACGCCGACAGTGTTTTCCCCAAAAGCTTTTGGGTAAATTTCTCCTTACGCAAATGTACATAAAAACACACCCTAACCCCTTTGCATGGTTTCAGGGTGCGACGGTGTTAGTAGATTTGGCTTAGAATCTATATAATAAAAGAGCAAGCCCTTTTCTATGAAACAACGCACAGACCAAGCCGCTTATGATAGAGCCGTGAAATTTGCACTTAATATTCCTCAAATAGTTTACAACCAGGTTTACAATGAGAACAGATTTTGCGTAATTCCATTTCTAAAGGGGTAAATTTTGTAAGGAAAAGAAAAAAAAAAAGTCGGTTAGTGTAAGCCATAAAAAAGTAAAGAAAGGCATGTCTCAGGAGTTTTCGAAAATTAACTCCTGTAGAGGTGAAATCATCATCATCATCAGCCAGACGACGTGAACATAGGCCTCCTCCTTAGACTGCCACACCTACCGACAACGTGTCACTTGCATCCACCGGTTGCCCGCGACTTTCACAATGTCGTCGGTCCACCTATTGGGAGGCCTGCCTACGTTGTGTCTTCCTGTTCGTGGTCGCCACTCAAGAACTTTTCTACCCAACGGTTACTGGTTCTTCAAGCGATGTGGCCTACCTATTGCCACTTCAGCTTCCAAACTCTGAAAGCTATATCGGTGACAGCGGACATATACTAATACTATGTTTCTATATTAACATATTTTGATCGGCATTAAACAAATATATACGTAAGCGCTATCTAGTTTTAAGCAGATTTTTCCGGGGTACACTTTTTATATGAGATGGTACTTATTCTCCTGTAGATATTCTTTGGTTAAAGAAAAAACCAAACTGAGAAAGTCACCGACCCTAACTTAATCTACCCATAACCATAACTTTACCTTGCCTGATCACAACCATAAACTTTTACTCTTTAAAAAATCCCGAGCAGAATAAACGGTGTAATATCTACCTGGATTACCTGGAACCATATTGAAATCCTAGCGTAAGACCAAGCGCAACTAGTTCACTTTGAATGAATGATCCCCCATTTTCCTATTACGCACTTTCAGCAAAACGTCCTCGACAAGGCCGGCGAGGGGCCGTTATAATGCATTTATGCTTACGACCCGTTGACACGAAAGAAGCCACGATGTACTCCTTCCTTTGCATGAACAGTCGAGCAGATACTTCCGTCCTTGTCTTAAATGCCCTATTATTTATGAGCGGCCTATACCGTGGCTTTCGTGCCGTGTCGAGCCTCGGGAGTGTCCATGGTGTCGTGACCATCATATCGATTGCAGCTTATTCAGCGGTTCGTGATTCGGAAAGGTTACATCCAAATTAAGGTTAATGGTCTTATATGATGAGGTCTGTTTAAGAGGCTAAGTCGAAAGAAATATAGCTCTACTAGCTATTACCCGCGACTTCGTTCTTATGGACTTAAAAAAATAAAATATGAAAAAGCTACTTAAATTTTTGTCTACGATCCTTAAGCTATATCTATGCAAAAATTTAGGTCGATCAGTTCTGCCGTTTATCCGTGAAATTACGACAAACTCCCAAACAGAAAGACAGAGAGACAGAGTTACTTTCGTATTTATAATATTAGTTAGGATACACTTCCGCGTGAAGATGAAAAGAGATGAAGTTAGCGTACGCCAGTCAAAAAATTAAAAAAATTACAATTACAAGTAAATAAGGAATTCAATTAAAATTGTGTACTTGATTCTTGCAAGTGTGATTATCTCACTAGAGTAATAATCGCTTAAAAATACATTAGAGGTTCTGAAGGATTATTTCCAAAGAGCTCCAAAAAAAATGTCTCAAACTAATCCACGAAGAATGTAGTGAAAAAAAATGTTTTAAGCGAGGTTTTTAAAGAATAGTTGTTTTTTATTTTAAAAAAATGGGTTATTTTTTTAATGAAACCATTCGGGACAATAAAACAAAAATATAATTTATAATCATATATAATACAAATACGATTTTAATCTACATAACTAATGAGGTGCATGAAATACAAAAACCATGTAATATAAGTTTTTGAATTTCGTAAAAAAAAATGAATATAATATTTTTTATAAAAAAAATATGTGAAAAAAAACCAGCCCCCTTAAGTTTCCGGAATGCGGACTAATAAAAGTCTGCGCTAAATTTTAAGTTGCTATTTCGCATTTTAAGCTCTTTCAGAAAATGCTATGTCATGTTTCTATCAAGAATAGCTCGAATGATTTCTCATGAACATATCATAAAAAATAAAAATAAATTAAAGATTTACTTATGATTTATTTATTTTTATTTTATTAATTATTGATAGGAAGCAAATTAGAATAGTACAAGATTGGATTTCGATCGAAAGTCAGTAATTTCAAATGATACAAGTGATATCACACGAGCGATTCAAAAATGGAGCCCCTGGACGTCAAACTGATACCACCGAAGGGCGGGAAGGAAAAATTCCAGTGTCTCTACCAGTGGTGGTGACACGAGGTTGTGGCCAACTGGAACATACCAACCAGATATTTGTTTTAAATCTCTTCATGCTCAGTAATTTCACTGGAAACATGGCCCTTCAACCCGGAACAAATTAATCTTTACACACTACTGCTTGGCAGTTGAATAACTAGCAAAGGTGTGGTACTTCCCCAGGACTCTGCAAAAGAGTCCTAATGCGGCAGCTAGCGCTTTCCGGCCTTCATGGTTGCGTGCTGGCCGGCGACAAAAAAGAAAGAAACTCGACGAGCCAAAAACGATTTCTTGATAAATAAATAAATAAATAAAAACGTCTGTTTTGGATCCACCCATAGTGTACTTAGCCAGTGTCAAGTTTTGATAGTTTCAAGTCAAAGCATCATCATCATCAGCCAGAAGATGTCCGCATAGGCCTTGAGCTAAAGCATAGTATTTCACAATAAAAACAAGTCTCAGCCATAGTAAACAATTTCAGTCACTGTCCAGTCCAAGTCATGCTTCAGTGACGTTGCGGAAGCTTTACTGGAAGCTTACACGAAGTTTTGGAAACAACACACAAAGTCACGTTTCATGACATTAACACTCGAAATAACATAAGTTTTGGAAAATAATACAATGACGTATCATAACTTCTTCACGCTCCCGCCAATAAATTATGTCATTTCTAATAATCTGTTTAGTTCAGTATACTGAGCTATAAGGAAAGAGTATCCCAAGCCGAAGAGGGCTCATAGGCTCATCATCATCATGAAGAATTTTCAGCAAGGGACCAACATGAAATCGAGAAAACAAACAGCTGTTCCTTAGAAAAAGGTCAATGACGCTCGACAAAATGTATGGAACAGCTGATTTTTCACATCGATTTCAGGGTTGGTCCCATAGTACAAGTTGTTCATAATGAATCAATACTATTGGTAATGGTATGGCTAAGCCGAAAAGGGTTCACCTTTTCGGCGAGCGAGTAGCGTCAACGCTACGACATCAAAATTAAATACAAAACAAACTACACTGTTTTGCATATTTTTTTTCTTGTCAATGGCAATCCCTTAGTGATTAATTTAATTAAGCCCATTTAAATTCAATTAGTTGATTGTTTGTTGTGTTTTTCGTGATTACTGCCAGCTAAATTATAATAAGTTACAGTAGTTAAGGTGCAACGTTACGCTAAGCGCGCCAAATTCAAATTTTCTTAAGTTTTTTGTCAATTAAAGCCTATTCTTTGCGTGATAAAATCTGGATCGAGGATATTCGCCGAAGAACCAAAGTCACCGATATAGCTTTCAGAGTTTGCAAGCTGTAGTGGCAATGGGCAGGCCGCATCACTCGCATTACAATAACCGATGGGGAAGAAAGGTTCTTATGTAGCGACCACGTACTGGAAGACGAAGCGTAGGCAGGCCTCCCACTAGGTAGGCCGACGACATTGTGAAAGTCGCGCAACCGGTGGATGTATGTGGCACTTTGTCGGTCGGTGTGGCAGTCTAAGGGGAAGGCCTATGTTCAGCAGTGGACCAGTGGATTTTTTCTGGCTGATAATGTAATTGGAAATTCACACTCCATCTACAAACTTATGAATGATTGAGCGAGATAGCTGTGATACGACTATTGTACAGTATTGATCGTGTACTGGTATGCACTTTTCACTAGATAAGAGTCTTCAGAAGCCTATGTATATTTTTTCTACTTGGATACTTTAAGAATTCTTATAGAAAACTTTGGCCGAAAAGAGCTCTTTTTGGCATTTTACGAACTAGAAGGGTCTTAATACCATCGGCCTCCATAATCAGTAACTGATTTGATAAGTAAATAATAAACAAGCTATTAGGTAATATGACAGATTACTGTCGATTGTTGACCGTAACTGCTTTGTTGATTACATGTTATCTATTTCACAACTAAGACATTGTTGTTATTCTGGGTGTTCAGTTATACGACGGAAATATTCAAGGATATTAATTCCCTCATTATTATGAACAACTTTTATTATAGAACCAACCAAAACGCGAAAAAAAAACCAGCTGGTATATTTTTCGTTATGGTGAATGGTGAATTATATTTTTGGTTGGGGGCAAGGTCGTTAAATAGTATAAATAGTTAAAAGTTGTTCATAATGATGAGTACAATGATACCCTTAAACAGGTATGGGCAACTACCGGCCCGCTGCGGAATTTGGTATGACATGGCCCGCTGAGCAGTGGTACTAAAATGACTACAAGAACTACCCCACCTTAGCTAAATACACCGACAGTGTAAATTTAATTAACTTATGAGTTATAATTTTTTTTAATGTTTTGAACGGTATAAACCTATTCAGCGGAGATATTCAAACGTAATCAACGTTATTCTTTGATTTTTCAATAAACAAACAGAAACACAACACATCTCCGTAGGGATCCGAATGTCAAGGACGATCGGGACCCTACGGCCGGCGACTTCATGAATGTTCGAAAGTTTGGGTCGCGACTTTCTAAAGCTTGGGCACACCTGCCCTAGAATAAGATAGTGTGTCGTGTGACCAAACACCCAGTATTTTGACCCTTGAACAGAAGTGGAAGAACACATTCCAAGATAGCTTTGTACAATATTATTATGTAGGTAAACGCTAAGTATTGACAAAGATTTAATCATGTTTTATTAATAGGCAAACGCAACATTTTGCCGCATATTACTTTCAACTTTGTTCCACAACTATCGATAAGAACTATATTATATTTAAATTTAAATTGTGAGCAATTTGGAAAATAAAATATAAATATCGCAGGTGGTTTTTTTGTTTTTTTTTTCCTCTTTTACACAGCAAGAGCGACAAGTCGACCTGCATTTTTGCATCGATGTGTTTTAAGGATCACAGGGTGACATAGGTTATTGCGGAAACATGCACGGTTCAGAATAAATATTGCACGTGGGTAAAACCGCAGGGCACCTAGGACATTTGGAAAACAAAATAAAACTTAGGACACTTTGATAAGTTAATCGCCACACAGTAAAAAAAAAAAAAAAATAGATATAATCATCTATAAAAATAATAATAATATTATGAACTGTTAACTGGTTCTTGCGAACTGTCAACTGGTTTTATTAGAACCAGATAGTTCGTAAATATCCATCATGAAATAATTACGTGCAAAATAGCATAAACTTGCTAAAACGTTATTGACAAGTTTATACTATTTCGTGTTGTGTTACGATCTTGACAATGTTTTCACCGATTTTGCTCATACCTATTCAAAAATCTTGTTTAGAATTGAGTAACGAATGTTTCTGCCAAATATTATCAAAATCGGTACAATAGCGCAGCAGAAAACCTCCTCCCTATTTGGGGGGACGCACCCCTCTAAACAAAAATCTCCGACGACAAAAAAAAAAACATACAATTGTAGAACCTGTTTCCAAGTTGCATTAAAATAAGGCTAGACGTAGATTCATACGGACTCGATATGGATACTAAAGTTCCGACATTATAAGCATTTTACCAAGACATTATAAGTTTTTGTTGGGGCTAAAGAGGGGATGCAAAGTCTTTCTTGCAACGCGACGTCACAGTTTATTATAGTGAGTTCATTGCCTAGCATGAAATTACAATGCTTATAGCTTCTCTATTCACTTATGAAAAAGTTTTCATTCCTTGATCTCATTTATTGAAAGCTTTTTACGAAGCAATAAAAAATAATCAGTCATCATGCCTATTGACCCGCCTGTGTTTGTCCGACTATTCAGACCCAGCAAATAAACTATGACCATGACCATGACTATGACCATGACCATGACCATGAAAATGACCATGACCGTGACCATGACCATGACCATGTCTATGAATATTACTGTATTAGGTGATGTAGGCTACGTAGTTTAGGTAGTTTGTTCACTTCAGGACTCGTAAAAAAATTTATGAGCGGCAATTAAAAAAAAAACTGTCTCTACAACTATTATGTAATAACAATGCCAATACTTAAAAGAAATTTTGATGTAAACATTATGTTTTGGCGAAAAAGAAAAAAATATTTTTTTTTAGGGATTATTCCCCTTTTCATTCGCTATTAAAAAATAATAACACATACGTAGGTACATTCGTATTCAAAACATTGGCAATAGAATTCTAAAGATAATTGGCTTCCTCTCAGTCGTTTTTAAACATGAGATAAGATTTTTAAAGATGATTAGCTTTTTTAAAATGTTCAAAGTGTGAACGAGACAGTTGAACTAGGGGAACGAGCTCTTAATAAAGGCACATGCCCTACAAGTTACAAGGCCCTACAAGGTACTCGTGTCACAATGGTGAGGTGAAGGACGCCTAAAGTTCATCGCCAACGTATTGTACTCCCTTAGGTATAATAATATATTATGTATATATTATGTATGTGAAGTTTGGATATGATTTACGTATTTGTGGCAATGGACGGACCGCTCGAAGAACCAATAACCAATAGGTACCTACTTGCGTGGCGACGACGAACTAAAAACTAAAAACACAACGTAGGTAGGCCTGCCACTAGTTGGACTGATGACATTGTAAAAGTTGCGGACTAACCGGTGGATGCAAATGACCAACTGCATTTCAATGTAGTGTTATAAGGCGCGAAACATACTGATCAGATACGGCGAAGATGCGATTCAGACGCGATGTGGGCGGGGATCGGACGCGCGACATTGAAGAGACGATGATAGTACCTCTCCTATCGGAATTTTAGCATATGTTGTATCTCTCTCTTTCCAATCTGTTCCAGGCCCACATCGCTTCGCCGCCTCATTTCTTCAGTATAATTCACGCGTTGCTTTCATACATTTAGTATGAACAAGAGCCTAAGGGCGAGGCCTATGTTCAGCAGCGGACGTCTTACGGCTGATCATGATGATGACTTGTATTTTGCCAAACCTAAGTGCTAGAATATGTTTTTCTATATATATATATATATTTATTTTTTTTGTTCTAATAACTCCACGGATTCCGAGGTCCATGCCCTTTGTCAACTTTTACATTTTTTGTTAACTATTACTTTTTTTTTTTTCTATATTTTTGAATCTAATTGGTCAACCACGAAATTAGGGTAGGCAAAATGAGAGTTATATCAACGTTATACAAGGTTATACAGAAAGGTGGCACTAAGCCAAAAGAAACTCCTTAAGCCCATCATCATAAACAACTTTTAATATGGGGTCAACATAAAAATCGCGTAAAAATCAGCCGTTTCTATAAATCATATTGAGTTGTGAATGTCATTTTTCTATAAAACAGCTGATTATTTTTGCTATTTGAGTTTCGGTTCCATAGTACATTTAATGTAGTTTAATGATGAGTTCAATGAGCCCCTTTCAGGTTAGTGCCGTCGTTCCGTGTAATCCTGTATAATGTACTCCTCCCCACTATCACCACCTACAATCTTTAGAAAACTACTTATATCGGAAATCGTAGGAGTATTTTCTGAGAAGGAGTGGATACTATTTGTATCTAATTCTTATCATTTATCTCAATAAAGTGTAGGAGTTCCAAAATGTAGAACAAATTACGCGCTAAGATTTACGACTTTATCCAGTTTTTTTCATAGCTTCCGCCTGTTAATTTGCCAGGAGAATGAATGAAGAGGTTAAAGTTCCTAAAATATTCTGGATGACTAATAAACTCGGAAACATCACGGCGTTATATCTATTGGACAGTTGCAAAATGTTACTCCTAAAATAGAAACTATGTCACAGAGTTTGGGTCTGAAAAATATAGTTTCATTTTAATAAAATATTATTTTGTGAGGGTTTTTCGGGAGAAAGATACACTCTCGTGCGCAGATAAAGAAATGGCTTTAGCGTGCGTTAATCATACATCCAGATAAATGCTAATTACATCTAAACCAGCAAATCAATCGAAATTCCGTTCCACGCGAACCTAGATATTATTATTACCTTACTATTAGTGTATAATATAATATTTTTAATATATATTATGGGTTCCGAGCGCCAGCGAAAAATGAGTGCAAATCGAAGTCTATTCAATGGTTTTTCTTTTTTATCGAGAAAATGTCATGTAACCATGTTTTCCCGTCATGCAATACTAGATAACAGAACCAAAAAAACATACAGCTATCCCAAAATAAGACTTTAAACCTAAATAACTAATGAGGGGCTATTTAGGGACTTATCTAGGGGGCACTAAATAGAAGAATCACATTTTTATCAAAGTAGGCCGAAAGCACTTGTTTGCCGCCGACCGCTGTCTAGCAAACGAGAGAAAAAGAGAAGGATATAAAAATATAAAATGTGTATATATCACTATATACACATTTTTTTTAAATCTCTCGTTGTTCTGCAGTCCGTGGTTGTCAGGTGTTAGTTTTATTATATGTCAAACAAAAATAAATACACATAGCTTACAACTCAATAGTTCACCACGCCATGAGCGGGACGTGGTAAGTAATTACGTGAGCTTACGATTAGGCGGCTTAAAATTCATGTATGCAATATGCACGTAGGATTGGCCGGCCAATTATATTATAGACGATCTAATTTTTATGATATCTTGCGCGTGATATTATCGTGAAAGGAGAATAGACACGCATTGTCAGGTGTGGAAAATTTGAAAGGTATGTATAGACTCATCATTATGATCAACTTTTACTATGGAACCAACAGTGAAATGGAGAAAAAAAAAAACAGATGTTTCATAGAAAAATGTCATTTACACTCGGCAAAATATATGGAACTGCTCGTTTTTTTTTTTGCAATTTCGGTTTTTCATTCGTTAAATTTCTGCTAACTACGTCGCACTGTAGCGTGCTTATGCGTGTGAGATTCATGTGCCAGCGAGTGCGGCGTGCGAGTGTTTCACAATGGTGCGACGCATTATAATGGTTCACATCACAGACATGGTACCATCTGATATGTAATTCGCCCCGTCCTTACTATAAGAAGTCCCTGGTTAAGGTACTTACATCTCTAAATTGTGCCGTGCCTGCCTCTCCTAGCTGGTACAAGGACACGTAAGCAGCTTCAGGCTGCACAAACAGCTGGCACAGCACCATCTCTTCACTTCGGAACATGGAACCCATGGCGGCTGATGGACGAGGCTACTTTTTGGTTTCTGCGAAAAACATACATGAAGATTAGTCACGACAACTTTAGACACTTTAGCCAGCTATTCAAACGCGAAGCAGTATGCAAACATTGTGTTGAGTGTTACTGTGTTTAGGATTGATGGGTAACATTCGCAGAAATAACTGGGCATAAAGAGATCTAACATCTCATAGCTCAGGCTGACAAGACAATATCATCACTACGTTTAAGAGAGAGGACTTCCAGAGAAAATTGAAAAAAGGCGATTGTATGAAACATGCACTAGAACTGAATACCGATAGAGATAGTGAGATAGACTCAGGCGATCGATAGAGCAAGACAGCGGATAACAGCCATTATTTCTAGTACACGTTTCACGCAGTTAGTTAAGTCTAATTTTTTTACTAGGCACTTATGCCTGACTGTGACAAACCCAGTGAATTGCTGCGCTGGTTTTGGAACTATCAAAGTTTAAAACTCTGGTTGTGAATTATAAAAGTTTTGTACAAGGCGAAGATGTGCTACATGCTGTCCCGGAATGAGCTCAAGCACATTCCTGAGAGCTCTGGTGCATTTCTTCGGAGATTCCTGAGTCCCTAACCCGGGAAGTATGTATAATATTACATAAACAGACTGCACGCCCAAAGCAGTCGGGTATCACGCATTTACCAAAGATTTCCCCACGATAAAAAAGGAAGGTTTGAACATTATAAGCGAACAGCATTTTGTACGAGCCTATTTCACGATTTCAAGATAGATTTTTTTCAGAAGCACAGTAAATAAGCAATTAATGGTTTAACGTGTTACATCTCATTACAATTTATTGTTGTTTTGGCAGCTGCTTCTTTCGTTCTGTGTGCGTGGACATGCGTTTATTTAGCACGTCTGATGTCGGTGTTAGAAGCTTTTTTCTTCTTGTATTTCAGCTCTTATGAGTTCCTTATTTCTAGACTGGAGGTTGCTAATTAGTATTATTAGCATTAGCAGTGATGTTTATCTTTTCTCAGACATGTTCTCGTATTATTTGAGTGAAGAACTTACTTCTAGGAAATTTTGCTTTTCGGGTCAAGACTTTGAAAGTAAACAAGTCATTAAAACATAAATACCGGTCTAAATCCTACTCAAGAAGCATTAAAATTTTATTAATATTAATTTTATTTCTGGTCATCATAACAAGGGGAGCACGAATCTCTGAAATACAAGTTTTAGCTTAGTTCAGAGATCCGAAACCCACAAAAAAATTCGAGGTCAAAATAAAGAAAAATAAGAAAATAATGGAAATAAAGAAATTTTGTATCAAATTTCTTGGACTGTAAAATCTAGCCTGCGATACTCCGGGCATAAAGAAGAATCCAATGACACCTCACTTGTGAAAAATCAACAAAAGGATTTAAAAAATCAAAAGGTCTGATCACATTTTCTTAAAAATAAGGAAGAAAAACAATAGCACTTTAATGTTTTATTTCTTGTTCTTTGTCATCATTACTAGCCCGCTATAGAGTATTCTCTGATGAAGCCAGACTATATAATAGTTACTGAAAACAAGAGCATGTGACAGTTTTAATTTAAACCTTAATAAAAGTCATGTGGTCTGGAATCTGGAGCCAGACTCACACCCACACATGGTAATGACACTGGACAACTAGACATACAATCGTAAACACACACACAGCATCTAATTTTCACAATTGTTACTCCTAATTAACCAGGTTGTTTCCCTACATCGTAATTAATAACCAACATTTCGCTCATTGCGCCATATTCAAATTTTCTTGAATTGTTTGTCAATTGTCGCTTAATTAACTTATCGTGGATTTATTGCAAGCAATTTTGCACCTTCATTAAAAAATATATATATATTCTTCGTATTTCATTGGTGCAAGCAAAACAGAAAAAAATGCTTCTAGTAAGATAGAAATTAATAGCTTCTATGCTTCACCCGTCTCTTGCTTTTCTTATTCAACTAATACGTATTGTTATTGTCATTTATGGGTTTTAAGTGCGTTTCCGCATCCGCCAACCTGCACTGGAACCGCGTGTTTTTTTTTTTTGTGGTATTTTGTTATGAGACGAGCAAGTCGCTCACGTGACGTTAAGCGTCACGCTTGCCTATAACAGTTCAGTGCCACCTAGAGTTTTTAACATCAACAGTTCAAAGCCAGGTGTGGCAATGCACTGCGCTTGTCATCCTGAGACATTAATGTTAAATCTCTGTATGCCCAGTGATTACGCTGGAAACATTGCCTATTAATCCGGATAATTAATATCCACAGTAATGCTTGCACACTACTGCTTGGCGGTTGAATAACAGGCAAAGGTGTGGCACTTCCTCACGTCGGACTCTGCAGAAGAGCCCTACCACTACCAAATATATAGATATGACCTAATCACCCTTCGAGTGTAGGCCGATATATTAGCAGTGGGATCTTACAAGGCTGATGCAGAAATGACGCTTCCCCATAGGTTTTAACATTTTCAATTATTTTCTTATTCTTTTATTTTCTATTTTGACGAAGAAGAAGAAAAAATAACACCATTTCGAGTTCTTTCCTTCTTTTCGCTAAAACAAAAAAATCATAACATGAAAATTGCTATGGAACATTGACAACGGTTTTCTAAATACATCAATTCAGGCAGTATATTTTAAATTCCGCCTCGGTAATTTTATTTTCTTCGAAAATTTGTGAAAAAGTTTGTTAAGACAGGGCCCTAAACCAAAACCGAAACCGCCAAGCCCTAAATTTAAAGTTTTGGGAAAAAAAAATATTTCACAATCGTCACAATCGAAGATTCTAGCATTTTAAACGTTGCATAAAATTGTATTACACTTTTTCCTAAACCATGTGGTGTGGAATCTTCACATCATTAGCCAGACCGCCTCCTACTCGTCTGCATGCCAATGACACTGTAGACGTAATGCAAGACACTGGCCTTCGCGGCTCCAACGCGCATCTGTCTTAAAATTTTAGTGCTTTAGAGAAATTTTGACGCAATAATTTTGTTACTTTTATGCCACCATTATTTGTCTACTGCTAGAAATTCTTCTCCAAGACACGCTATTTATCCTGATCTGTGACTTTTTTTTTCCGATCTATGGAAACTTTATTGTTAGTTGATTGACTCAGGCGTTATGTACTTTGCGGAAGTAGTTTTTTTTTTACGTCTTGCTTTGCATTTTTTTGACCACAATCAAACCTGATGGAAAGCGACGATGTGGCTGAAGATGTAGCACGCTTGCAAAGAAAATACCTATTCACTCTTATCTTGAACAGCCCTGGATTGCATTTGTTCGGAAAGACAGACGCAGATAATGGGTTCCACACCTCTGCTGTCCTTATTATGAAAGTGGATTGGAAACGCTTAGTACGTTTGAATGGTATTTCCACCATTAGAGGGTGCCTGTTCATGTGCAAGCTCTTTTTCAAACTGACTTTTTTATTTATTTATATTTAAATGTTATTTAATTTTTTTATTTTCTAGTAGTAATAATTCTAATCAAACAGATCAAATTATTTCTTACAAATACATTCAAAAGCTTTCTATGTGACACATTTAAACCGGTTTCTAAAAAAAAACCCTTATTTATGGGATTTGATACATACACTTGTTATCTGTTAACATCGAAGTTATTTTGCAAATTAAAATTAATCGGGAAAACAATACCAAAGCTAGATAAGATCAACCTTTTCATATATCGTCAAACAGGCGTGGCCAATAGCGAATGCCATAACAATTACGAACGATGAATCATGAATGAAAATTTTATTGTTCCAGCAACGAGGACAATATAATAACATAGAATTGTTTTGATCGCTATTAACATTGTGAATTGAATCTTTACTTGTGACTTACACCTGAACTTTGATGTTAAGACGAGTTTTGGTAGCTGCAATAATCACTGGTATGTTTGGTGTATTCTGGCTTATGCATAATAGCGCTGTGTTGCCATTTTGACTTTGTATCATAATCATCATCAGCCATAAGACGTCCACTGCTGAACATAGGCCTCCCCCTTAGAGCGCCACACCGACCGACAACGGGCCACTTGCATCCACCGGTTGCCCGCGACTTTCACAATGTCGACGGTCCACCTAGTGGGAGGCCTACCTACGCTGCGTCTTCCGGTTGCCACTCAAGAACCTTTCTTCCCCACCGGACACCGAGCATGCATAGCTCTTTCCATAGCTCGCTGTGCGGCTGAACTTGCGGACTGAAGGAATAGGCGGGCACCTAAAACATGTAATTTTAGGGCTTGCGCACGTTGAACTAGCGGGCGAAGGTGAGGGCGCAAGCGGACGCGGGTGTGGGCGCGATTTTTTGCTCACATTGGCCGCCCGGCGTTTGCGCGGGTGTGACGTAAGACTTACCTGAAACCGTGAGAGAAACAAACGACTGGACACGTTTGATGTTGCTGCGAGACAGTCGCATCTTGCCCGGTACTTCCACCCGCACCTGCATTATGTACGCGAGCACTTGCATAGTACGTCATAATTTTGTTTAAAATTTCGCGCCCGCGCCCGCTAGTTAACGTGGGTAAGCACTTAGCATTCTAGCATTTCTGGCTTTTACCCCGGTGTTGGACATAGTTTTATATTTGCTTCTTTTTCTAGATGAAGCAGACTCAGAGTACGGTTTAAAATGCGCTCACAGTGCAAACACCACATACACTGATAACGATCGGTTTAAATTGTTAGTACGCTCACAGCGCGCCAACAAATTAAACCGATCATTGGCGTGCTTATGTCAGATAGTTTCATTTTTCAGGTTATTTGTCTCAGCGTCTAATAATTTGATAGCACAGTTGCATTTCTATCTTCACAGAAGACTTTGGCCTGCATTAAATCCATTTTTTTCTAGAAAAAAAAACAGATAATAACGGAATTCACAGATGACAATTTGAATTTGACATTAGCGCACACAGTGTTGTGAGCCTCATTGTTGTGAGCACCGTGAGCACGCTATAATGACGTCACTCATGACGTCATGTGGCTGACAGGAGCCTATAAATGCGCATCTAAAACTGACTGTTTGCACGCTGACAGTGCAAATGGTAACTATGTGCACATTTTAAACTGCACTCTTATTTGACTTGCAATTATAATTTTGGTGGCGTTTATTACGAAAACGAGGCTACCTGATGTAACAAAAACATTTGACAGTTGATGAAAAAATATCTATAGCACAGCAGCAATTCGAAGTAAGAATAGATTTTATGAATTATCTAATGTTAAGTACCAAAGACTAGGGAGTATTCTATATCCTCGATATATCACGCACGGGTCAAATAATTAAGATAAAATATTTTAGTAGTGTGCGTAATATAAATATTTTGTTAGTTGACCGATAAGGAAGTTTCTAAGTATGGAAAGTTATGGTTTTATTTAAATTTTAGGTTAAGGTCCATTTTTACCCCACTGTTCTGTGTTCCTATATTACCTCATGTAGCCTAAACGGCTTGACCGATTTTGAAGAGGGAGGTGTTGTTCGATTCCTCTTTATATCCTGAGTAACGGTAGTCGGATAGTTTTTTTTTCCTTCTAATAATGGTCTGGACTGGGAAATTCTCAATAAACGATTTTCTTCGTGGTTACTTTGGTAATTATTTATAAAACGAATTTTACATGAAAAGTTACGAATTGTATAGTAGGTCGAATCGAATAATAATTGTGGCAGCTGCAGTGTTGCCACACGCATAAAAATCTCTTTTTAGTGGAAGCTTGAACAATAATATTAATATACTTGTTTATATATGTTGAACTCTCTCTCTCTCTCTCTCTCTTATGTTTACCTGAACGTTGGTACTGTATGTGAAACAATTTAAGAATTATAACAATGAATGGGAATAAAGGCCATGTATGTTATTGCTAATAATATTCGAGTTAGCATCGGCATTGCAGTAACTTATAATTTTGATTAGCTTTTCTCTCATGCTATTAATAGTAGATTGGTGATGGTCAATTTCCGAATGTGATTTGTCTAAAATCCTGCCTTAGATTCTTAATGTGCTTAGTTCTCATTTGATACTGTAATAGCATGATTGCGATGTATGAAGTCTACACGGCAATCATAATTCTTCATTTATGTGAAAGGATCATTTATGCTTACGCACAGAACAGCAAGTATTCAATTTGGCAAGCCCGTATACTTTTCGGTCAAAGAGAAAAAAAAAACATTGTAATGGTTAGGAAATAAGGCAATTATAGGTAAGTATTATGACC
This sequence comes from Apocheima hispidaria, assembly GCA_947579745.1. Taxonomy (NCBI): domain Eukaryota; kingdom Metazoa; phylum Arthropoda; class Insecta; order Lepidoptera; family Geometridae; genus Apocheima; species Apocheima hispidaria. The sequence continues at coordinate 3,470,456 of OX388154.1, read as the reverse complement.
TTACATTATGTTGAATTTTGATGCCACCTTCATAGTTGAAACTGTTGATTTAGCTTAATAATTGCTTTCAAATCAAAAGTATAAAAGTTGTGATAAACAATTTAAAAGTTTTGGGTCGAAATATCAAGTGATACGTATAAATATTAATTCAGTTCAATAGTATATAATATCAGTAATAATCCTACAGCTACTAGATTATACAAAATTTTGCTGTTCTTTCTATACTAATTCTAATTGACTGCCCCGACTGCCCCGTTGGCTCAGTTGGTAGTGAACCTACCTTCTGTGTTTGGGGGCGTGGGTTCGATTCCCATCTAGAACAAACATTAATGTGATGAACATTTGTGTTTGTTCTATGTCTGGGTGTTAATATCTATATAATTATGTATATAAAAATATATATGTACGTTTATCAGTCTCTGGCAGCCATATTACAAGCTTTGCTTAGTTTGGGGTCAGATGACAGTGTGTGAAAAAAAAAAAAGATTGTGTTGTGACGATCCATGTTTGGAGTCTGGCAGAGCTTTTACGAGGATTCGATAACATTGCAAGTGGAGCCGGATATCTGATAGAAGAGCAATAGGACAGAAAATTGTCGCGTTGATGTTGCAACCGGCCAAAGGCTGAGTATTTCGAATGTGTCCCAGACTCACTGCGTTAATCCGACGATGCGCCGTGACGCCCGGGTGGCACCGCGTCCCAGCCACACGCTAGGCATTGTATTTTTATATCTGGACATCTTCCAAATAGTACTCCCAACGGTTATCAAAAATATTGTTCGAATACCCATTGATACACCCGACATCATTATCTAAGGAATGAACTCTATTTCGGTACGGTTATTTTAGTTACGTGTGTTCCATGTGTAAACATTCCTCGTTATCGATTGTTACTTAATTAATAATTCTATTAAACTTCCAGCTATATTTCAGTCATAGGATCTCGGTAACGTCGATAACGACGCGGCAATTAGTTAAAATTTAGATTGTGAAAGCTTACTCACGTTTCGGTTTAAAATCCGAGTTGGAATATTAAGGTCACTCAAGCACACACTGTTTGTCAGTTTATTTGAGATATTGTCGTGTTTGTGTAGTTTATATCGCGGCCTCGATTTATTGTCGCAGGCGGCCGGTCCGGCCGGGAGGTAAGCGTCTACTGCAGGTCTACCTACATTATTACCACTGCTAGGACTAACTACTCTACAATCTGTGATTGCTCCCGTCCCAGTTCCAACAGCAGTAAGTACTTACTGCCAAGTGTCAGCCGATCTAAACTATATAAAATTGGAGTATCCGTCAAGATCTCGGTCGTTAAGAGGTATTTTATCACCAGCGACTAGTTGAACTCCTCTATTTTCTTATTGTTTCTTTTTTCGCATTCCTTTGTTAGAAATTCTTTATAATTTAACATTTTCAAAAACCGACTTCATTAGAACCATATATTAAATTTAAATTTGCTTCGCCATAGTCACTTAACTATCAATACAGATACTATCTTGGCACTGCCCGTGAAATACTTATCATTACGGAAATCCGGTGGCCATCTGTGGTCTTTTTAATCAGTTCCACTTCACCAAATGATTCTTTCTGAATGCAAATGCTTGACTTGATGACAATACCAAAATCGCTATATGTATGCCTATAATAATAATAAATATCTGGGACATTTTTGCACACACGGTCATCTGACCCCAAACTAAGCAAAGCTTGTAATATGGCTGCCAGAGACTGATATACGTACATAGATATTTTTAAATACATACTTATATAGATATTAACACCCAGACATAGAACAAACACAAATATTCATTACATGAATGTTTGTCCTAGATGGGAATCGAACCCCCAAACACAGAAGGTAGATTCACTACCAACTGAGCCACCGGGGCAGTGGGCAATTGAGTTCCTTCAATTCCTCATGGATCCCATTATCAGAACTGATTTTGATAAAAATTGTACTAATCAGGAAATATTTTTCATATCGGTTAGAACGGTTATCGGATAGAACTCCGTCAACAAACAACAAAAAAATGAGAACCCTTTTTTGGAAGTCGGTAAAAAATTGCAGGCATGACTTTTTCACTTGACGCTTAGTACTTTTTAGACGACTGACTTTCAGATAAAGCGAAATCTGAACCGGTAATTCACGAAGCTTGAAACTTTGCACAACTTCTCAAAGATTAATTTGCATTCGTTTAGTAAATGACCAATGGAAGGAATTTGAAAATCATCCTCTACGAGGGTTTTTTTATGGTTCTCGGCGACATGACGACCAAGTCTCTCATCTGTTCAGTAACAATATTGAACTTCAACAGTTCAAAAGCATACACGGCAATGCACTGCGCTTGTCACCCTGAGACATAAATGTTAAATCTCTGTATGCCCAGTGATTACGCCGGAAACATTGCCTATCAATCCGGAACACAGTAATGTTTGCACACTACTGCTTGGCGGTTGAATAACTTGCGAAGGTGTGCCTAGAAGAGATCGCTTTTAGCGATAAGGCCGCCACTTGTGGCGGCCTTAAGACTACTAGCCTATAAGATAGTTCTGTACGTGTGTTATTATTATTTTGGTGTACACAATAAAGAGTTTCTATCTATCTATCTTCTACCCACTACATTACTACCTCAGTATCGGTATTTAACATTTTACACATAGGTATGTAATAATATAATTATTTATTTTATATTTCCGATGACAAGTGGTACAACAGAGCTGGTCTGATGATGGAGTTGGAACGTGGGTAACTAAACTCTTGAATAAAAACTAATACAACCATCAAGTTAGGCTTATTGGATTTCTTTTTAACGCAAAGAGTATAATTTCTGTATTTTCAATACATAATTTTTTTTTATTTTTTTTTATTTGTGACTCAAACAAAATTAATTGCCTTAATTGAGCTGTTATTACTATAGTAACTAGTAGTTCGCGCCGAACTGAGACCTCGCGATCCCAATATCTTCACAACCCCTGGACCGATTCAGCTCATATTCCAACTTAAAAATTGTATTGAAATGAACTACTTGCCTACAAAATTTCATGAAGATCGGATCAACGGTTCGCAAGTTATCATCGGACAAATATACACACAAACATACATACAAATGCCGATTTGTCCCAGTAAACTCTGAGACCTTCGTTTCGCTCGGTCAATAATCGCTCGCCGCACTGCCACATATTTTTTGTTTTTGAATATGTATAGTTCTGCACCACAGATGATCTGTGTTCTGCACGAAACATGTTCCTGCCGAACTGGATCAATTGGGCACCCAGCAGGGCTAGCATGCTCACCGCGACAAAATCTTCTCTACTCTTCATGTCGTCAAAAATGAGACCAACGTATACATAATCGTAGCCGTGTCCTGTTCTTGCATAACAAAAAAAAATTGTAGCGGGGCGCATGCTAGCCCTGCAGGACACAGGCTCTGTTACGCCAAAGTCAAAGGTCGTTAATTGTTTTCTTGTCATTGTTATTTCTCTGCTTGTGAACCTAGACATAAGACTTAGAAATAAAATTAACTAATTACCACGCTGGATGGCAATGGCCAACCTTTTTCCATTTTCGCCATGTTTCGGCCACCAAGCTCCTCGCTTCGGCTTCCCAACTCTCTCTCTCTCTCTGTCTCTCTGTCTGGGTGTTTGTAGCGTTATCACGGTTAAACAGCTGAACAGCTCAAGCTGGTATTTTGTGTAGATTAAAGGCTTAGCTTAAGGGTCGGAGACTAAGACTAATTTTTTTTACTGGCCTACGCGACTAGAGTCACGGGTAACAGCTAGTATGAAATAAAACGACGTATCTACTTTCCTAGGCAATAAATGTAGACTTTACCAACTACGAAAAATGAAATTCAGCTAAACTAAAGCGTTCTGCCATATTGCGTTCAGTCATATATTGTGTGACGCAAGTGAACGGTCGTCTGTCATTAGATATGAGTATTACGAGTGGTCCCTCTATCTGTATTAGTCACAACCACAGATAATTCACAAATAACATAATTTAAAATAGTGTTGCGTGTGACCGAACATCCTGCCTGAAGTCACAACCACAGATAAGTCACAACGAACATAATTTAAAATAGTGTTGCGTGTGACCGAACATCCTGCCTGAAGTCACAACCACAGATAAGTCACAACGAACATAATTTAAAATAGTGTTGCGTGTGATCGAACATCCTGCCTGATGTTAAGCAATGAAGGGATTTAGATGGAGCACGCTAACTTAGGAGGACCTAGGAACCAGGGTTGTCTTAAAACTGCGACCAGAACCACCGGACGACCGGTAGCAGCGTCCTCTTAAGAAATGATAAACATTCTGCGATCTCTGTAGGGGCTATGGCAACCACCCCCCGATATAAACAAGACTTCATCCAGCAGTGGACGTCTAGAAGAAAAAACCTAGAAATAACCTGTTAATTCTGAATTTGAAGGCACCCATATTATTCTTGTCGGGAACAAAAACTGCCGTCGCGTAAATGTGACATCGAAGCAGTTTCTGCGTATAAAGAATGTCTACCATGTACGGGTGTCAGTTTAAGGTACGATTCCAAACTGAACTGCGAACTGCAACTGCCGACAGAACGTGCAGCGACTGCGTGCAGTCCCTAGCCGTCTGCACGTGCTGCTGTAGCGGCATTTCATAGAAATACATACCATCCAGTCGGCCAACTGCATTCAGTCCACAGAATACTATTATACTCCTAGCATTAAGTCGCTGTCGGCATTTGCAGTAGGCAGCTAGGTTCGGAATAGTACCTCGCATTTGCGTTTGGCTACCCTATTGGATCACAATGCAGTTATTATCGACTCATTTATTTTAACTAATAAATATACCTTAAATAAAGCATCCATGTAACCAAGGCTATATTTCTGTTTCTAAGGCTATTCAGAGACAAGAACGTAAGACAGTCAAAGACCAGTCTTATCCCAGCTTCGGCTAAGTCAATCTTTGAAATTGGTATTCAGAAACATAGTTAGTCACAAGCGTAGCACGGTCTTCGCTAGATTACACTTTGTTGTCTATGGCTTTTTTTTTTAGCAGAACCTTTAACCTTTAACCTTTTTATTTTTCACTTGATTAACAATCAACAAAGATAGCAATGATGATTGACGCGACGCCTGACCAAAATGCTGGCGTTTATGTGGCTCAACGCATAAGCATTGCCATTCAGCGTGGTAATGCCACCAGCTTACTGGGTACGCTGCCAACTGGTAGTGAGTTTGAATATTCGGATCATCTATAGACCTTTAATGGTCTCTGGATAATCCAACTGTTATTTTTATGTAGTAGGCTAAGTAGTTTAGGTAGTTGTATTTTGCTTAGTTAATAAAGGCACTTGCCCGATAAAAAAAGAGCAATTGTCACGTAAAACTTTGGTCTTCAATAGTTCAGAACCCTGCGGAGCGTGAGACGATTGTATTTTGATTATAATCTTTTTGGATTTATTCCTGTTATTTTAGGATATTACTTTAGAAGCATTGACCTCGTGGGATTTAGTGTCAAATTGGATGACGTGTCAAAGCATGCTCAAGCTTATAACGAAGAAACATAGTTCACGACCTTTGCCTGGCATGTTACGTGCCGCTTAGCATCGTTTTAAACATCTAAAAGTGCTTTGGATACGTATTTTTTTCTTATAAGGCCAGATTCATGTCTACAAGGACGGGTGTCTAAAAGGGACAGATTCCTAAAAACGCAGAAATAGAACATTATCCCACAAACATTTGACTTTATTCACCAAATTTTAACTATATTCAGAAGTCCCATTACGTACACATTTTTACTTCTGTTATTGGAACTCTTTTCTGATCAATGCCAACTGTGGAGTAGAAATTGACTACCTAAATAGAAACTTGACAGAATCCAAAAGTATTTATATGGTCATGTCATATTGAATTTCATTATTAATGTTACATATTAAAATTAAATATCCACCATTTTTAGCTGCGGAATGACTTTGACTTGACCACGACTTACGTTGCTTGACTTGGACTATGACTGAGACTTGTTTTAATTGAGAAATATTTTACTTTACTTGTTATATTGCAAGATTTAATCTGGCTAAATGCAATAATGAGTTAAAAAAAATATGGGAAAATAATGTTTAGAAAATAAAACTTTTATTTTCAAGTGTACTTCTCTATATTTTCATGGTTCCGCCCGTGTACTAATGTAGCCTTATAAGACCAATAAAAAACGCTTTGTAACTAAACTTATTCTTAGTACGGTTATTGCAGTTATTGCAGAGCCCATCTCTACTAATATTATAAATGCAAAAGTACTTGTATTATTTATTATTTTAAACTCGTACTATCATTCAGACAGTAAATATCAAACCACTGAAGAATTACCGAGATCATTAAAATAGCTGTATAAAAATAGCACACCCGATAAAAGATGTTAGCCACAGGAATAAACCCACCACGCTAATACTTACCTTGACCAACATAATCTGGTCTACGTTGTACGAGCTCGATGCTCAATATTCCTGCCTATGAGTGGATGAGGAGGAGGGGAAGTTTAGGGCAATTTTGTGGAGATTTAGGTCGGGTCACCGCCGGTGACTTAGATCCTGTGTCATCGTTTACCGAATCCACCTGGGGATAAGGATGGGTTGAAATGTCAGTTCATCCTAAGCCTAACTAATATTATGAATCTCTATCTGGGCGTTTGTCGCGTTTTCACGGCTGAACGGATCGAACAAAATTTTTGCATATTGGTAGCATTGTATTTTTTGTATCTCTCAATAAATAAATAAAATAAAAATAAGTGTCATAGAATGACTTTGACTTGACCATGACTTACTTTGCTTGACTTGAACTATGACTGAGACTTGTTTTAATTGAGAAATATTTTACTTGTATTATATTATATATTTTTGTATTATTACAAAATTTGTAAATTTATAATAAGCAAATTTATGTATTTTATTTATTTATTTTTTATTGTTATTGTTGCTGCTCCACGTACTCCAGGGTTTTTATCCTGAAAAATTGACCGTTCCTGTAGAATAGCGGGTGAAACCGCGGACATCACAATAGGAAAATCTACTATACTTATTACTACTAAGTTGCTTGTATGCACCGAGCAGTCCAGCTCCCACAAGCAGCACCCGTTCACAAGTTGACGCATGTGCGTATCTGTTTTTGTCGGTCCACGCGAACGAAGTCGCGGCTTACAGCTAGTTCAATATAAACAAAACACGATGAAACTTAATTTCATAGAAAACAAATCGATCTATAGTCAATATCACAGAAGAGAGAGAAGTAAAAAAATGTTTCCTCTTCTGTGGTCAATATCTACCACTGACTTTGGACTACGAACTACCTAGTAAAAATATAAATCAATGGTCAATTCAATAAGTACCTACCCACTACAATTCTGGTAAATTCTTCACATTTCACGAGATAAGTAGTACCTATTGTTTACCGAGATTAATACAAACGATGGTGTAGTAAGTATGACTTGGGAATCGCACTTTCTTCGGAGTGATTTGCTCGCTTTTGACTGTGACTATGACTTGTATGATAATATTTAACAAAACTTGAATATATATAACTATACTTGACACTGGCAAATGCATAAGACGTGCGACGCCAAAATCCTATATACTTATATTACTATCCAAATATACTTACCAGCGCCATCTGAAGAGCTATTGTAAGACTACATAAGACAAAAAATTGTGGTATTGCAAAACGTTTTGAGGCTGGTGTCTTTCTAATTGATACCTACTTACTTAGTTTAACTCCTAAATGTTAGATGGCGCTAATGCTAAAAACAGATGAACGAAACGCTTTGAGGCTTAGACCAAACCTTTGGTCGAAGGCTAAAGGTAAGTAGAAAAAAATAAAAAATATTGGAAGCCTAGAAGCGTTTATTTGTATTGTGTAGTTTAGTACGCGGTGTAAGAACCAGATGAACGTACTTAACTACCAAAAACTCGAAAATCTTTTTTTTTGATAAATGGGTATTAAACGTAGTCCTCCGTGATGTGCCAAAACGACGTAACTGTACAGTAAAAAATGATTTTTCATTGAACTAGAAGAACGTAACTTTAGTACCGGTAAAAAAAAAATAGTTGATAATAGGTAATACAAAAAGAACGTAGGTATATGCACAAAAGTCTTTATTTGAATCTTAAACTATTGCTTGGTTCATGATTCTAAGCGAGCCGTAACAGCTTCCCAAATAACGTATCTTAATGTATATAGGTTAAAACAATTAAGAATAAGTAAGAGCCTAAATAACGTACTTATGTCAACCAATTTTTGAAAAAATATAATTAAGTTCTATAGTAAGTGCATATATGTATAGTTTTATGCTTAATTTTTTTTTTTTTTTTTCTGTATTTTTCATACTTAACTTTTTTTAATTAGTCATATATATAATTATTATTCTTTGTATAACTCTTCAAAGTTCAAAGAAGTGAGATTTGCATAGTTTTAAAGTTCTCCTGTAAAATTACAAAAATGTAGATACGTTTATCTGGATCTTACACCGCGACTCTAGTTCTACACATTGCTAGTAGTACTAGTAGTACCTATGTCTACCTATATTTATACCTGTGACATGGTCTGTGACCAGCCACATTATATTGCTGCGCCCTTTTATACAGGGTATATGTCATTATGTAACCTAAAACGTAGTTATAGAAGAAGAATATGTACATAAATATGCAATAAAGAAAGAATAAAGAATACAATTATCTCAACAAAATAATGACCGATATTACGGAATTTTCGACATTCAAGTTTTCGCTGTTTCATGGAGGGATTATCAAATATTTCAAATAGAGGGACATGATTATCTTAGGTAATTGGTTGTTTCCTGTTATAGATACTTACTCCTATGAATGTTAAGTTTAGAGGTATTGCGGGAGGCTATTCTTGCTAGCTGTCAATTGCTGTTAGATTTTTAACCGACTTCCAAAAAAGGACGAGGTTCTCAAGGCGACTGTTTTTTTGACCGAGCGAAGCGAAGGTCTCAGAGGTTACTTGGACAAATCGGCATTTGTATGTATGTTTGTGTGTATTTGTCCGATGATAACTTGCGAACCGTTGATCCGATCTTCATGACATTTTGTAAGCAAGTAGTTCATTTCAATAAAAAATTTAAGTTTGAATTTGAGATGAATCGGCTCAGGGGTTGTGAAGATATAGGGATCGCGAGGTCTCAGTTCGCCGCGAACTACTATTTTATATTGAGCTTAATTTAACTGGGTTAGCGCCGGCCGCAGTCTAACAAAAGAGAGAAACAAATAGAGAAATATATTTTCTGAGGTTCGTAATTATCAGGTGTGTTACGGATGGTTTCCTTCCTTCCATATCATACTATGGTACCTACTTAGATACTTACTTTTACGGACGTGGAAGTAACTTGTACGACGTCTCAGTGTCGCCAAGCTGCATTATTTTCTTTTCTTCCTGTTGGTTTGGTTTACGCTTAGTACCTAGTGATAAGAAACAGGCAGTTTAGCTGTTTGTTTAAATAAAACGGGAATATTCACGTTAAATAGAGTCGGTTACTCCGACTATAGTTTCGATCACATTCGGTGACCTTCATCAAGGAATGCTAAGCGAGACACGCGCGACCTTGTCTTGCCTTGCACTGAAAGGAAAGACAAAGAAAGGCAGTTTAGCAGTGAAAAGAAATTTCACTTTTTCTAATTGGCTGAATTAGTTTTGGCACAGAAGTAGTAGGGATGAGAAAGGACGTAGAATAATTTTACGATCAATTCATTTTTCTAGGAATTTAATAGCTTATTAGTGCTTATTTTTTATGGTTTACCAAGCATACTTATGTTATAATTAAAAGTTTAGTGCTCTACTTTTTTTTAAACTGAGCTAATATTTTTAAAAGTTTTTCTTTCTCTTGGGCCCGTACCGTGAGGTGCTTATTGCGATGATTGTTAGGCTCAGTCGACGATGCTGCGTGTACACGTAATCGCGTCGCAATAAGGTGTATGGTTACGCAGCGTTGTCAGCTGAGCCTAACAATAATCGCAATAAGCAACTCGCGGTACTGGTCCTGGTTCCTAAACTTGACGATTTTATTCCTTTGAGCTTGTAAACTGGGTTGCACCATAATTCAGTTAAACTTACTGTTATAGTTAAATTGACTATAACTTTAACCATAGTTAATGACCATAGTTATAATGGTGCAAGGCATTTTTCTGGTTTAACTGCAATTATAACTCTGTAGTTTAAAGTTAACCTAGATGGTGCAACCCGGCCTAGTGTCCATGTTGATCCTAGAAAATTCGGTAAAACTTGAAAGGTAGGTACGTTTTAAAAAAAACGCGGATTAGTTACATAGTTATGAACAGTAGTTATATTCGTTTTTAGGGTTCCGTAGTACGTCAAAAAACTCTTCTATTATCGTTGTGTCTTTCTGTCACAGTACCTTTCATAAATATATTACTTGTATTGACCTAAGTTGTGTATTATTGTTATTTTGTATAAGTGAATTTGTAGTATAGTATTTTTTCAAATGTTTTATTTTATATATTTTTTACCCGTCTGTAATATATTGTACTTTTAGGAAGACACTGCCTGCTGCAACACAGCTAACGCTAAAGCAGCAGGCAGGGTTACAAAATTTTGTATAAACCTATAAATTAAGCTAATAAAATATTTTGTATTTGTATTTTGTATTTGTATAGACAAATAGACAAATATTTATTTGTGGAGAAAAAACACATTATGTACACAAAAGCAAAAAAACAATAAGGTACTATCATACTAGTTTACACAACATTGTTTTTCGCCACAAACCGGTCCTAACTCAGCATAATACTGGTTGCGAACAATCAGCGCTGGTCTTCCGCTGGAACCGGCGGTGACGTCAACAACCATGTCGAAATAAAACAAAAAAACACGTGAAAAACCATGGTAAAATTTGTTCATTACTCCCTCGTGTGCTGTGTCATTGAATAAAGCTTTTAAAATAAACATAATTATTAAGATTTCTCAATACTTTTATGAAGGCGTATTATTTGTGTGATATTATGCACCTTTTGTCATACTAACCTTGTTATTTTCCAACTATTTAACTTAGCTACTTATAAAATTATTAAACAGTTTTTTTCTTCTAAAAATAATTCAAGCCTATAGTGTAATACGGCTTTAGTTTATTTTCCGGAAACTACAAAAACATTCATTTAAGTAATAATTAAGTACAGAGTTGATTTACCGCAATTATTTATTTACCGCCAAGAAAATATTCAAAGATCTTTCTTCTTGTCTGGTCGAAGCAACACGTAACCAAAATGCTGGCCTCTATTTCGCTCAAAAGCATCGCAATACAACGCGGTAATGGGGCCAGCATTTTGGGAACAATTCCCACTGGTAGCGGTCTTTATTTATTTATTTTATTTTATTGAAAAAGGTTCGGTAACAGACAATAGATTATTAAAAATACAATATATATAGATAGAGACACAACACTTTAAACCTAAAGTCCAATTATAACCGGACACACTTTTAGATTAGTTTATTTTATTTAAATTATGTTTCTTTTCTTTTCTGTTATATTTTATTTAATTAGTTATAAATAAATAAATAAATATTGGTGGACGTTGTTCACACAGCGCCATCTAGCCCCAAACTAAGCAAGCTTGTACTATGGGAACCAGATGACTGATAGAATACATAAATACTTTTTTTTTGTAAATACATACATAGAATTCATAGAAACACCCAGACAAAGAACAAATGTTCATCACACAAATGCTTGTCCTGGGTGAGAATCGAACCCACAACCTACAAGCTCAGAAGGCGGAAATCCGCCCAATGAGCCATAAGGCTAGAACAATAAAAAAAGAACTGTTACTAAACAGTTCTTTTTTTGTTGTGGATTTTGATTAGATATTTGAAATTATATGTCAAGTATTGTAAATATTTCAAGTCAAATATTGACCGTAGAAAAAAATAACTCGCATACCTACAATGTTCTCCGTTCCAGTCATCTATCGAAAATAAAAATGCTTTGATGACACGTCTCTAAAATTTGCTAAAGGATACATAAAATGTATCTAAATTACAACATGTCTACGGAACTCTATGATATTATTTGTGACTATATACTCCCTTGACAACTACTTAATAATGTACTCCATTGCTGGCATATGCATAAATAAATCGAAAGCTGACCATGAAGCGTCTACAAAAACTACACGTAGAGCTCGTAGCGCTTCGAAATTCTCAGAAATCAAGCCATTCGCCGCGTGGAGATGCCGGCTTATTTAGTTAGGGTAAATGTGCCCCATCTTGACATCTGAGGCTGGGCGGGCCGCAGTCGTGTCCGGAACTCCGCCCGAACCACACGCGGGCCGAAATGTAAATAAAAAACATTTATCCCGTGTTATTCCCGCCAGTAACCTTAACCATGAGAGAATCGAGCAATTAGCGAGACAATGGAATATACGTCACAAATAGGTAGGTTATAATATTTTTATTGGCCGATTGTTTAGTTGTGTGGTATTAGTGGATATGTGTTGTCGTAAACAAGCTCCAGGAAGGTCGCGGATCGGGTGAGTGAGGTCCTGAGACCTTGAGGAGCCATGGAAAACATTTTTGTAAACATATATGTTTTTCGTTCAAATGGGTTTACCGGTCGGTGCATGCACATTTGCGTCACATTTCCCCATTTTTACAAGACTGTCCAAGTAGGACGGTAATGTTTTTGGGATATAAGTAAATATGTTTGTGTGTTCCTTTTATTACATCCTGTACTGTAGCGGCTTGACTGATTTTCACGAGAGAAGTCACTTTGGATTCCTCTTTACGTCCGGAGTGAGATGGCTACATTTAGCAGTCGGGTATTTTGTTTTTCGTTTAATAACACTCTGTGTCACTGCGGACGTAAAGAAGATTCCAAGGACACCTTACTCGTCAGAATCTGTCAAGCCGCTTAGGTTGCAGGAGATACTATAAGAGCACAAACATAATATTAGCATACACCCCAAAACATTACCCGCCTTCTTAGGCAGACGGGTAAAAACGTTACAAGCTTATTCAGATTTTAAAGATTTTGTCGTGCTTGTGATCACTTAATTTTCTATTAAAAAATAACTTTTTTTTCGAATTTTTACCGATGTCATGTTTATTCTACTAAACATGTAACTATGTACTAGTATAGCACTTTCTAAATGGGGGCGATAAGACCTGTACTGACGTCCCGCTAAGGGTGTTTTGTGTATCACTAAGTGTGTTTTTTGCATATAACACTTTATAAACAGGTCATATTTTTTACTTTAGTATATATAAAATAAGTAAATTGATGATAATGGCAAACTAAATGGTAAATTAAAAGTAGGCAGGTGAATATAACAAAATAAGGAATATTATTTCTCGGGATATCGGTCAAAGGCCATGGTGATTTGCTTATTATCGCATTTTTATCTTTCGTGTTTGTTATCATTTTGGTGACCCGATTAAGGGACTTGTCCCACCGTCGACGATGAACGAGAAGCGAGTGGAGTTATAAAGCTGGAAACGAGATAGCGAGCAGTGAATAGCGAGTGTATAATTCCGATAGCTTTGTCGCTGGGCTATAGCGAGTGTACGAATGCGACAGACGATTACTCGCATCACTCGCTTCACTCGCTCAGGCTGGGCAGCCGAGACATACACCATCGTCGTCTTCTAAACTAAATAAGAATAAATACTCTAATATTGTTCTAAACTCATAAAAAATGCACACAGATCCGCACTGTTGTAGAGTCCGACCGCTAGGAGTCTATCGGCGGTTTGTTGCCCATGTTCCAACCGCGTTGTTCTACTAGTAGGACCACTGCTGTTTTTTTTCAGTGGTCCTCTTGATAGGACCACGGACAAGTCGTATTTCCGTAGTCCAACCGCATGGTTTTACTAGTAGGACAACGGGTATTATTTTCCCCGATTGTTCTATTGGTAGGACCACAGGCAAGTGTTCTGATCCCCAGACGAGCATCACTCAGCATGTAATATTGTCTTAACCCTTAAATGGCGGAAACTTTATTTTTGATTGGTTGGCAGAGTAAGTGCTTGACCTCAACTCACCTGTTGGTATGGTCGAAGATGGTGTAAGGGCCTAGAAGCGCGATGAGGTAAATAAATAAACAGACATATATAAATATCGTCTCTACTTAGATTCCTAATACCCACTCCTATTTTAACTGCTTCAGTGGTTCCTACTCCAAGTTATCCATTCTCTGTCAGATTGTTTTAGCCAAAGTTCACGAAGTCGCTTCAAGTTTTAAACTTGTGATGAATGGTTTTCAAGTTTAATATTCTTTGGACAGAATTTCTCACCAAGTTAGATGAACTGTCACAATGTTTTGCTTTTAGTACAATGAAACTTAGTAAGTAACTTGGCAATTTTCGAGTTACTTAGAGCAGCTACTGGGGCCAAATAATCTTATAATTGAAAAAAAAAATTAGATGTTTTCCCTTCATAAATAGAATACACAAGTATTATTATGTTCTGTCTGTGTCACAAGAACAAGCCTTTTACTAATAATCTAATCAACGCACAGACCAAACCGCTTTTAAAAGAGACGTGAAATTTGAACTTTTTGGATTTTGCAAAATTCCACTTCCAAAGTTTGTATGGAAATGTTTTTTTTAATGCTAAGCCAATGGATCTCTGCTTGTGTAATCAGCATAAATAATAAAGGCATGTCTCAGTATTTTTCGAAAATCAACCCCCTATGAGGTGAAATAAAAGTTTATTTTGCCATAGGAACGTTACATTATTTGGATACAGATTTTGTGTGCATAAAAATGCCTATCGATAGTTACAGTAGATTACATAATCCAAGGCTATCCTGCGGCCCCACACTAGGCTCAAGGCCCGTATTGTGGGAACCTCTATTAGCGAAAACATAGTTAAAAAGTTAAAGGTACCCCTATGTGATATCATGGAAAAAGAAAAAGAACTCATATCGAAAAATAAAAATAAAATATGATATCTAACTTTACATTACAGACTACTTAAGACTCCCAGCGACAACAAAAAGGGTAAAAAATAATAATAATGTAAGTAAATGAAAAAATATAAATAAATGTAAATATAATAAATATAAATGTCTATAAATAAATAAAACTTTAAATAATGGGGTAACTTTTAATGGGGTATTTCATTTACTGCGAGGGAAGTCGTACGGGCAAGCTTTTTTTTTTTTTTTTGCCGTAGGTGGCAAACAAGCAGACGGTCTGCCTGATGGTAAGCGATCACCGTCGCCTATGGATACCTGTAACACCAGGGGCATCACAGATACGTTGCCGACCAAGCCGACCAAGCAAGAAACGAACAAGCCCTTTTCTAGGAATCAATGCTCAAACTAAACCGCTTTTGTTAGAGACGTGAATTTTGAGCTTAATACCTCCAATGGTCTTAGTCAACAATAAGTATGGATTTTGCGAAATTCCACCCCTCAAGGGGTAAAATTTACCTCCAAAATTTGTATGGCAATACAAACTTTTTACATGCTAAGCCAATGAAAGCCCGCAATGGTAAGTTAGTATGATATAAATATTATTAGATTTTTCACTATTTCCATTACACACATTCAGGCTAAAAGAAAAATAAAGCGTGGAAGAAGATCATTTAAAGTATAGTCCTCGTGCGTTTTTGGCGCAGTAGGTATTTGAAAATTGTAGTGCTGTCGCTCTGTTCCCAGTGCGAGCTTAAGAGAGAATTACTGAATTCACCAAAGATTTTGAAGCAATGAGCGTTTTGGAGGAAAACTGTTGTCTGGCCCTAGTAGTTAGTTCGTATGTAACTAAATCTTATCAAAATTATTTAGTTTTTGGTGTCATTGGCTTGGATAAATAATTATATGTACGCTGATAGGATTTTTATAATTTTTTCAATTTTTGCTATTTTAATCGAACCTACTTATACTAATATTCTTCGTCATAATTCCAACGCAAAAAAAAAGCACTTTATGATCATATAACTGCGAAGATATTGCGATAAATTAATAAAAATCAAACCTATAGCGCATATATGATAGTATTCGTTTTTAAATGGTGTAATAGATAACACAGAAAATAAATGGTGTAATAGATTCTGTAGAATTGTTCGACCTGGTACCGGCGTCGCGATTTTATCACCGCACCAGCCGCCACCGCTTAAAAGTTCATCCGCATATAATCGATCTGTGGAAATCGCACACTGTGCGTTTTACGCGATCCTTTTTGCCTCACACCTGCAAATTGTGGAATGAGCTTCCACCTGCGGTTTTTCCGAGTAACTACAACATGGGGGTCTTCAAAAGGGCTGTTAATCGAGTCTTTAAAGGTCGGCAACGTATCTGTGATGCCCCTGGTGTTACAGGTATCCATAGGCGACGGTGATCGCTTACCATCAGGCGGCCTGTCTGCTTGTTTGCCACCTATGCCATAAAAAAAAAAAAAAAAACATAAAAAAACATCGAAATCGGATAACATTTAAATAGTTGGCGTTTTTGTAATGACTAATAGGTGGTATACTCCAATGTCGATTATAGATTTATTATAAAATCACATTAAAGTAAATAAAAAAATTAAATTAATAATTACGGGATAATTACTATGATTGTTGTTGTTTACTAATTTAAATGTAATGTTATGCCTGCTTATGATTTATTTTATTATTTTTTAGTTTAATGGTGATCGAAAAACAATAAAAGTCATTAAATATTTTCAGGCTTTTTGGCAAATTAATATGGCGTCACATATTCCAATAGCCAAGCAACAACCTAATAACCTAAGCAGTAGAAAAAAGGGAATAAATCTAAAATGTATCTAGAAATAAACTTATATGACCACATTCCAAATATTGCCATAATATAACAAAACACACAGAAGAGAAAATATGTTTACATCTAGATCTCTTTTCTGTGTAAATTTTTTTTCTCTACTGTGAGAAAACACTACATATTGTTTACATCAAGCAAAAATAAGGCGAGGACATAACTACTTAGCCGGTTTTTAGTGTTTTAATACGTATATCTTGTTACGTATATTATATATAGGGTGATAAGGAATGGGTGTGCTAACCCGAAAAGGGCTCAAAGTATGAACAACTTTTAGTATGGGACCAATCAAGAAAAAGCAAAAAAAATTTTGCTGTTCCATATAAAAAATGCCAATGACTCGACAAAATGTTTTTTTCTCTATTTCGTAGTTAGTCTCATAGTAAAAGTTGTTTATAATGATGAGTACTATGAGCCCTTTTTTAGGTTAGCATACCCTTTCTTTATAGCCCTGTATATACTAACAAATATACACATAATATACTAAATAGAAGAGTTCTATCGTGGTTCTATCCCAAATTCCGTGTGAATTCCTCATTACCTTGACTTGACCATGAATCTTATCTTCGTATGAAACATTTTGTCTTCTGCTTCTACATCTGGTTTGTTTTGAAACGCTCGTTTTGAATTTATTTATTATGTTTATATTTCCGTCATTTATCGTACAGCGTACTGCGGTAAATTCAATGTACGTTTGAGAAAACCTATTGCTTTTGAAATAATACTACGTGTATATATAGGCACTATAGATTAGAAAACAAAAAAATAAACACACGAGGAGAGGACACGATAATTAAATACAGAAATACAGAAATTTTTATTCGTGACAAAAATACATATTAATAAATAAAAAAAATAAAAACACAGTATAAAGAATTTACGCTATTTTTGTCACAAACCCGATCCCAACTCAGCATAATGCTGATTCATTCATATGCCAAATCTATTTTCATTTAGAGCAATACAGTTGGTAAAACCAGCATCATTTCAAAAAAAATAAACTAAATAATATGTTTCTAAACTAATCTAGAGTACCTATATATTATATACACATAATAATAATACGATTTGTTTCTACCTACTTAAGTAATATGTTTAGAACTTTTATTGGCTGTACTTTATGTTTGCTTAAAATTATTTTTATATTATGCTTTTGTGCTGTTGGTATTTTAATGGCAGACGTGATATTGACACGACATGGACGTGGAATTATCAGACGTGATGGCAGTCAAACGCAAGCCTATAAATAATAAAAAAATATATATATATATTAAGCCTCAGCGAAAATACTCCAGATTCCAATTGCGTCGTCCTTGTCTCATAAGTGTTAGGCCTATTAGAGATATATTATAATTCTGTACTCAAAATTCTAAACATTACAATAAATATTTTTTATAGCGTAGTTCGACTATGTTCCTAAACGATTGACGACACGGTCAGTCTTCAGGTATGGTCGAACGTGATTGGCATTTACAAGTGAGCATTACTGTGGGTCGCAAGACAAGTTAATTTGTAGATATTCAAAGACCTTCAGGCGGGCTAAAAACTGACATCCAGGGCTTGTCACGTGCCTTAAATGAACTGCTTTTTTAGGGTTTCGTAGTACTAAAAAGAACTCTTATAAGTTCGTCATTTCCGTCTGTCTGTCTGTCTGTTTTACTATAAAATTATTGAGATTTGGGAATTTGGTGGATTGAGAATTCAGGGATTGGTGTTTCAACAATTTGTCAAAGAAAACCTACTAGAAAACGTAACTTAAAAAAATTAGTTCAATCAATGGAACCTATTAATAATAGTATCCATTGTCAGAAGTGCTCAGGACTCCAGAGCCGAACTGACCCGACACTACACCGAGGACATCCCAGACATCAGCCTGCACGAGATTAGAATGGCTCTCGAGCAGCTTAAAAACAACAAGGCGCCGGGTGATGACGGAATAACCACTGAGCTTCTGAGAGCGGGTGGAAAACCGGTACTTTTAGTCCTCCAGAAGTTATTTAATTCCGTCATACTCCAGGGAACTACGCCAGAAGCATGGCATAGGAGTGTGGTGGTGTTGTTCTTCAAAAAAGGTGATAACACCTTACTGAAGAATTATAGGCCCATCTCGCTCCTGAGCCATGTGTACAAGCTGTTTTTGAGAGTTATTACGAACCGTCTCGAACGCAGGTTTGATGACTTCCAGCCTCCCGAACAAGCCGGGTTCCGTAAAGGTTTTAGCACCATGGACCACATACACACGCTCCGCCAGATTATACAGAAGACTGAAGAGTATAATCGGCCATTATGCCTGGCGTTTGTGGACTATGAAAAAGCCTTCGATTCCATCGAGACCTGGGCGGTATTGCAGTCCCTTCAGCGATGTCATATTGACTATAGGTATATCGAGGTGATGAAGTGTTTGTATAGAAACGCCACCATGTCAATCCGATTGCAGGACGAGAGCACGAAGCCAATCCAATTGCAGAAAGGCGTGAGACAGGGAGATGTTATATCTCCAAAACTGTTCACGACCGCATTGGAGGACGTTTTCAAGCTCTTGGTCTGGAACGGATTCGGCATCAACATTAATGGCGAATACATCACTCACCTTCGTTTTGCCGATGATATAGTAATCATGGCAGAGTCGCTAGAGGACCTCAATATTATGCTCAACGATTGGGAACGATGCGCTCGAAGTAGTTGACCATTATAACTACCTTGGACAGACTGTCCAGTTAGGTAAGTCCAACTTCGACAAAGAGGTCGCCCGAAGAATCCAACTCGGATGGGCAGCGTTCGGAAAATTACGTGATATCTTCTCGTCCAAAATCCCGCAGTGCCTGAAGACGAAGGTCTTCAATCAATGTGTGTTGTGATGACATATGGAACTGAAACGTGGTCCTTGACTACTGGCCTTTTGGAAAAACTCAGAGTCGCACAGCGGGCAATGGAGAGAGCTATGCTCGGAGTTTCTTTGCGCGATAAAATCCGGAACGAGGATATTCGTCGAAGAACCAAAGTTGCCGACATAGCTTTCAGAGTAAGCTGAAGTGGCAATGGGCAGGCCATATCACTCGAGGTACCGATAACCGGTGGGGAAGAAAGGTTCTTGAGTGGCGACCACGAACCGGAAGACGCAGCGTAGGTAGGCCTCCCACTAGGTGGACCGACGACATTGTGAAAGTCGCGGGCAACCGGTGGATGCAAGTGTCCCGTTGTCGGTCGGTGTGGCGCTCTAAGGGGGAGGCCTATGTTCAGCAGTGGACGTCTTATGGCTGATGATGATGATGATGAATAATAGTATCTATTGTTACCACGGGTAATGCCATAATCCCAAGCTTGGCAGGCAGCTTGGGGTACGCAGGGCGCGTACCGCTTACTAAGAGGACGCTGCTGCCCGTCCTCTGGTGGTTCTGCTTTCTAAGCAAACTGTAACGACAAGTTTTATTGAAAACTATCTGCGCCCACGGATTCACCCGCGTGAAAAATCCCCAGGAACCGTACATTTTTCCGGCAGTAGCCCATGTCACTTTCCGGCCCTTACACTATATCCATGCAAAACTTCAGGTCGATCCGGGTTGCTCTGTTGCTGCGTGAAAGAAGAACAAAGAAACCAACAAACACTTTCACATTTATAATATTAGTAGGGATGTCGTACAGGTTATATAAAATGGGATGATTCGAGAACAGACAAATTTAAAAATTGGCGTGCGACGAGCCAATAATAGAATAAAATTAAAAGAAAAACAAAATACCTGTGACTCCAGACGTGAAGAGGAATCCATCTCACCCGCTTCCTAAGAGGACGCTACTACCCGTCCTCTGGTAGTTCTAGTCCCAGTTTTCGGAGTCGGAGTTCAGAGTCTTAAAAACATATATATATAGCCGGGCATAAAATACGCGAACCATTTTTGTTCCAATACTAGTACCAATTATTATCTATTCTATGTCTCTTCTCTAAATAATCATAGATTCTATTGCTTAAAATGTTTCCATAAAGTGTCACCACGTGATCCAGCCCAACGTTTCAATCTCAAACCAGCCGTTATCACAATCAGAGCGCCAGTCTTTTTATTACTTTCACTGTGGGGCCCTCATCGAACCCTTTGTAACTATCACGTATGGACCCTTTATGATCTCACAATGAAACGGCATAACATAATAGGCCATGAAGGGGCGAGCCGAGGGGATGTTCTGTTCGTTTAGGGGACCTGATAGTTGCAAAGATTTATTAGCCGTACGTTAGTTTTACTTCTTATCGCTAGGATAAGGTTATTAGAGAAACAGGATTTAGTCTTTGGTAACAATGGAGGGATAGGTCGAGGTAGCATTTTCGAATGTTTTAATACTAGCGAGTTTTATTCATAGCTCCCTAAAGTTGCATTGTGTTGGGGATGCCATGGAACATACAAATACATGCACAATTAACAGCCAGACCCCGAGCGTATTGGCAGGCATTTATACTAAGCCATAACGGGCGTGGACAGTACTTTGTACAGATTGAATCAATGGGTTATTGAGAAGCAGTTTGGCCATGAGGAAAAATTTTCCTCGTAGCCATATCTGGCAACCTACTTAGGTCACGAGGAAACACCCTGATTATTTATCAACATGCCTTTCTTTATTTTTTATGATTAGTTCATAAACCGAGTTTCATTTGCTTAGCATCAAAAAAATATATATTTCGTTAAAAACTTTGGGAATCCATTTTATATGTGGAATTTCGCAAAAATATTTGTTCACCTAGACCATTTGTGGAGTATTGGGTTCAAATTTCACGTCTCTTTTAAAAGCGGGTTGGTCTGTGAGTTGATTCTTAGAAAAGGGCTTATTTTTTTATATATATAGGTAGATATAGGACCTATCTTGAAGGTCAGCTACCGTCGCAACAAAATTTGCGATTCAATGAGGCGAATCAGCTAGGATTGGCAATTGAATTTCTTGTAGACAGGATGCTGGATAGTTAGATACATACACGTGCATCCTGATATTGTACATTTCTGATTGAATTTTACTTAGGTGCAAGATAACATTAAGCCTCGATAGAAAAAAATATATTATAATATTGATTGAATCAGGCATGCATTACTTTGTGGAAGTTCATCTTCAAACCAATATCTGTAACGAATGAGTTTTAGCTTCTGACTGATTAGTGTTAATTGACGAGAAAAAGTCCCAAGAACTTTTGCATTTGTTCTGTTTATTATAATACTGAACAAATGCAAAAGTCCTTGGGACTTTTTCTCATGTGACGGTTAGCAGTACTTCGAGATTCTGTAACATGTACCAACATAGCAGTTATTTGCCACTTTAACCGACGAGTAGTTTACTTGGGACTTTACTTGGAGATGACGACAGTGAAATATCAGTATTAGTAGGGCTCTTCTGCAGAGTCCGCCTGGGGAAGTTCCCTGTATAATGAACACAAAAACAAAAGATTTTGATATGGGTTTAGGGGTTGATAACAGTTTTCCCCCGAAATAAATTCATAAAATTTTATTAATTTCATAAAAAAGATTGGTAAATTTAAACAAGAATAAAATAAAAACAGAGCGATAGCAATACAATTTTCAAATATACCTAAAAATATACTGTGCCAAAACCTCACGGTAGGACGTCCCTTAAACCTAATTAATACCTAAATGGCAGTACATTAAAAGTTATTTCACCATTAACATGACTGGCTTTCCGAGGCTTTCAATGATAGAGAGATACTCGTACCCCAAGGCGAAGATAACAGAACATGCGGGAGCAATTTAATCAACTTCAATCTGAGTCATAGAAGTGTAATCACTGTTATGTAATATAAGTTACACTTGTGAGTTTTAATGCACAGATCATCCTCTAGATACTGCACTCAGGAAGATCGAAGCGCACCACGCATCTGTCAAAACACACCTAAAATTACTCTTATTTATTCATTGCTAACTTTTCAAGCGCGAGTAGCCGTCTGGGCTCGGGGCTAGTTAGGGGTGGAGCTCCAACCATCTACCTAAACGAGCCCGGAGAGGATGACAGCGTCGTGTGGTTGACCTTGTCATAGGCAGAGGCGTCTCAGGATAGGTCGTAGCTGTCCTGTGAGGAGCTGAAGCGTGGTGCTGAGTACTCCCGGGCGTTTTTTGGTCACCACGGAGCCCTTCGTCATGCATCAAGGCCGTGCCACCGGTGGGGTTTTAGTGGATATAATCCCACATAGCCTAGCTGCACCCCAAAGCGGTCGGGTATCTTGTGAAGATATCACCCTCGTCAAAAAAAAGCGCGAGTAGGCAAGTAGGTAAGTCAAAATCCCTGCAACCCGCGCTATCCTCCAACTGATGAGTTTTTGTCGGAACAACGATATCGTAATGCGGTATCTATATTTAATCTGTGTTTTTATGACAAGATATAACTTTGAATTACTCATCAGAGACTCGGATTTTAAAGACTAGACAATTTAATGACAAATAAATAAAGCCTTTATTCGCCTATGTTATTATTAATGGACGTTCAGAGAGTCTTCGTTTGGAGTCGTCCAGTAACCTAAAACACGGAATCAATAACAAATTCAACAAAAAAGACGGAGAAAAATCTTTATGAGGAAAAACTGGACCAGACTGGATGACTGAAGCAAATTATAGAGAAGAGTGGAGAAGGTTATGGGAGGCCTATGTCGAAGAGGCAACTTCTACAGATATATTTTTTAGATAACGCTAGCTCGCCTCATCTCTTTAGGGGTTGAATTTCAAAAAATCCTAAGACATAGGATTTAAATACAAGACATGTATTTATAGTTTTTTTATGCTTAGTACACAAACCCCCGAATTCTGAAACTTTGACAACAGGTTAATTCTAATACTGCCTTTGTCTGGCACTAAGTAAATGACAAAGACAGCAATAGACTTTATGTGTCGTCAAAATTAACAAACGTATCAGTATTCGAAGGAAAGCGAGTTTAAAGAAAAAACATGAATTGCTTAGCATGAAAAAATATTTTAGTTCCATTTTACCCATTTAGAGACGGAATTTTGCAAAAGCATTTGAGGAGTATTGGTTTCAAATTTCACGTCTCTATCATAAGCGGTGTGGTCTCTGCGATTATTCCTAGAAAAGAGCTTGGTTTTATATATTATAAAGATTTCGATTTTTAGGAGCATCTGTGGTACCATAAAGCATATAGCATATAGCATTGACTGGAATGTTGCTGGCTTGTCATACGCATTGGCGTTGCTGTAAGTGTGACAGGCATTTAATAATAAATAAATAAATAAATAAAGGCATTTTTTACGTTTTTTGTAATGGCTATTTTTGTTCCCTGATTTCATTCCGTCCTTTTTGTCTGGTTAGGGCAAGTCTGTGATAAACCGCATTAGTACGCACGAAAAATAATAAGTCTTGCAGATTTTGACCCCCGTATTAATAAACGTGGAGTGTCCTTGGAATAGGTACCACGTGTTTATCTTATATATTGGCTCCACACGTTGTGTATTTAGCCAGTGTCAAATATTGTAATATTTCAAGTTAGGTGAATATTTAATAAATAAAACGAGTCTTAGTCGTAGTCGAAGTCAAGCAAAGTAAGTCACGGTAAAGTCCAAGTTATGTTCCAGTAAAGTGACGTGGTAGCTTTACTAGAGGTTTATATGGAGTTTTGGAAACAACACAAAGAGTCACGTTTCACATCATTATACTATTTACCAACACTCGTGCACGTTCACGAACACTTAATGGTTTAAAATCCACCATTTTTAAACATGAACACTCGAAATAACACAAGTTTTGGAAAATAATGCAACGACGCTACATGACTTTTTCACGTTCCCGCGAAAACTCATTTATTACGTTTATTAATAAGGGGGATGCTGTGGGGGGATGAGATCTTACAAGCTAGGCCTGAATTTAGAGCAATTTAATCACCTACAATGAAATTATCCTGAAACCAAAAACATTAACCTAAAACATTGTTTTTTATCTAACAAAATGTGTTTTTTTAAATTAAATACTAGCTGTTACACAAGAGTTCGTTCACGTGAAACTACAAAAAAAAAGTTGCCTATGACCGTCACCGACCCAGGCTATATCTATGTAAAAATTCAGCTCGATCCGTTCAGCCGTGATAACGCGACAAACATCCAGACAAAGAGACAGAGAGACAGAGTTACATCCGCATTTACAAAATTATTTAAATGCATATATTTGTATACCAAAGACAAATGAAGATAATAAATA
This sequence comes from Apocheima hispidaria, assembly GCA_947579745.1. Taxonomy (NCBI): domain Eukaryota; kingdom Metazoa; phylum Arthropoda; class Insecta; order Lepidoptera; family Geometridae; genus Apocheima; species Apocheima hispidaria. Next base: position 3,445,486 of record OX388154.1, on the reverse strand, counting down.
CAATTTTATAGAAACAAGCTTACTAAAGTTATTTACTTACTACAGTGTCTCGGTGAAGGTAAACTCGATATATACATTGAACGTAGATATAAACATAAATAAATGAACATGATTTGCTCAGAGTCTATATACAGACAGTCAAACATAGACCGCATGATATCATAGTTGCCTTTTCTCGTACTAGCACTAAACTAATAAAATTTAAATAAGTAAAGTCGAGGATGGAAAATACGTGTAAATTCAATGTTAGTTGTGTACATAGATCTTTAAAACTATAGATTCAACATTACCAAGTTATTAAGTTATACAAATATTTTCAAATAAAAACCTACATTATTGCTTTATGCGTCAATATTAATTTCTCAAATGTACGTTCGTGTGTAATGGCGTTCTTCTTGCTTGTGTAAGTAGTGCATTCTGGGCTCTTTTTAGCGCGTCAATGCTACATATATAGTTTTAAGAATCATTTATTGTGTATAATTATTTAAAGTTTTTTTTTTTTAGTAATAATAACTCCACGGACTCCGAGGTCCATGCCCTTTGTCAACTTTTAATTATTTTTTTTACTATTAGATGTAATATAAGACTAACAATATAACAAGAGGAAAATCTACTATACTTATTACTATGTTGCGTGTATACACCGAGCAGGCCAGCTCCCGCAAGCGGGTGCTGCTTGCGGGAGCTGGCCTGCTCACGAGTCGACGCATGTGCCAGCCATCGCTCTCCTCAACCATATTTGAGGTAGGAGGGCGACCCGACACACGACGCCGCCGCAAGAAGTTATTTAAAGTTATGTGTAAAAGTGGTTTTGTTTGACCAGATAGTTGACATAATTATGTGGACTCATGTATGGTATTTAGTATTTTTTTTAATATACCTACATCATAAAAGCAAAAAACCCCGAAATATTTTGAACGTTATCGAATTCAGAAAAGAGCACCACCGAATGCAGTTGCCGTGTGCGTATTGGGTGCGGTAATGTCTAATACTTTGAGAATTAAACCATAACTTTTTTTTTCTCTTATGTTTTGGCTCCACACGTTAGCCAGTGTCAAGTATTGTAATATTTCAAGTTAGGTCAATATTTAACAAATACAATGAGTCTTTATAGTAGTCGAAGTCAAGCAAATTAAGACACGGTCAAGTCCAATTTATGTTCCAGTAAAGTGGTGGAGACTTTACTAGAGGTTTCTATGGAGTTTTGAAAACAACACAAAGAAAACAAAAAAAAATTATTTGTATGAATTACAATATGAATCCTAATCCTAACTAACATTATAATTGCGAACGTAACTCTGTCCCTCTGTCTATCTGTTTATCTGTCTGTCTTCCTGTCTGTATCAATCTGTCTGTCTGGTTCGTCGCGTTATCATGGCTAAACAGCTAAACGGATCGACCTGAATTTTTGCATATATATAGCTTTAGGGCATGAGACTAGCATATATACCTATATTTTTTTTTTTATTGGTCTATGCCAACGAAATCGCAGGTAACAGCTATTATGGTATAAAATTATTATATTATATAAACCTAATTATGGTATAAAGCTCAAATGAAGCAAAAACTTTTTTTGATTGCACGAACGAGGTACAGTATACAGGTTATATACTATTATAAGCAAGACATACTTATTAACAATGCTGTGTACAATGTTTGAATTAGCAAATTTATATTCATATTCATATTTATTTTAGCATTCCACAATGTATGTTGGTACTTCTTGGTACAATGTATTTAAAATATATTTTCGTTATTTCTTATTTAAGTGTCATAGTTTGCTAATTTTTTTGTACCTATCTTATAAAAAATAAAAATAAATAAAATAATAGCTTTCAAATAAAAATCGATTGTTTGAGAGCTACGAAACCACAAACACACAGATACACATTTGCGGCACTTATAGCAACCCTCGTTTGTGAAGTCAGAGTTAAAAAATCAATGCTTTCCGTTTTAACAGTAAGCACTTTTTACTTTTTCTGATGTTGGCAATATTCTGTTTTCAATAACAACTTTTACACGACGTTCTCTTATGATAGATCTAACGATTATGCATGAGGGCAAGTAACTAGCAAGTGACTTTTTACAGACGTTACTCAGAAAATCGCAATGGCCTATTTTTCAGTGCCTGTGCTTTCAATAATTTACCCACAATCACCAAATTCATTTTGAACTTTATTTCATTCGCAATAAGGTAAAAAGCTATTTGACAAGGTCTGTCAAAGGGGTGACTAGAGCTCATTACGTTTTCAACGGTCGACTTTCACGTGTTGCTAATGGTGTTTACGGATCGTACTAGTGCCACAGAGCTTAAATGTGGCTAAAAGATCACTGTCTCTCGTGTATTTGCCTTATTTTGTCTTTAGGATGAAAGTGAGACAAATAGGCAACATGTCAAAAAGGAGCAGAAAAGAAAAAAAAGCCTGGCATGAGGGGTTTTAATAAATTAAATGTCCAGAACGAATACAAAAAAGTTTTTTTTTTTCTTCTGTATATTATATTCCTCCCCATATTTCTTTACTAACTGTTACCCGCGAATTCGATTGCGGGGAACCATAAAAAAAAGTAGCTTGTGTCCGTCTCCTACACTTAAGGTATGCAAAAATTCAGGTCGATCTGTTCAGCCGTTTCGCCGTGATAATACGACAAACCACAGAAGAGGAAATATTTTTACCTTTACTTCTCTCTTCTGTGCGACAAACGCCCAGACAGAGAGACAGATGGGCAGATATAGACAGAGAGACAGAGTTACATTCTCATGTATAATATTAGTTAGGATTTACAAAGTTGGCAGCGGTTGTAGACCATTTTTGTAATGGTGTCTATAACAAAAACTAAACTGTTTAGAAATATGAAATTTCTGTAGATATATCATGTACTATAATTTATTTTAACAAAAATATACTGAAAACTCCGATTTATAATTTAAAATGGATGCTTACTAAAACAAACTGTACCTACTAATGTTTTTTTTTGATCTCAAAAGTTGATTGATCAAATGCTCAAAATCACAATAGAGCGTGGCACGACTGACAATTGGCTATTTTTCTTTTGGCCACTTAGGGGCTTAATATGTATAATATAATTAATAATAATGTCCATAATTACTCCAACAAATCGAAAAAGCTTTTATTAAGTATTCGATAGCAAAATAGATGAAAAAATTGAATTGGCGTAAATTGGGCGTAAATGGAAACTGTATATTTTCATACTATTTCCATCGAATAAAGGTACTCTTTAGGTTTTCTAAAGGTATATACGTCTTCATAAAATCTAAGAAGCGCAAATCAAAATTAAGCCCGCCCAATTGGTTGGTGCTAAATAATTCAGTTTAAAAAACATATTCATAACTCAAGAGAGGCTAAACAAGACATCGGCTATTCTATTTAAACTTTGACCCAATTGTATTGTATATCGTCCGTGGGAGCGGGCAGATGTATCACAGTGGCGCATTGTATGCCGCATCCATGCAACGTGCGCCCATTGGTACAGTCATCATCAAATAGATGCTATCGTTTATAAAAAAGTAAGTGTGAAGCGTTTATAATCAAAGGCATATAAATTCATTTGTATGTACGCAGTCAGAATAGGCATATTATTCTAAATATCCAATGTGGTAAATCACACTAATATTATAGATGCGAAAGTTTGTGTGTAAGTAGGTAAGTATGTAAGTGTGTTTGTTCCCAATCAACTCTGTAACGGCTGAACGGATTTGAATGAAAATCGGTATGGAGGTAACTTACAACCTGGATTAGCACTTAGGCTATTTATTATCCCGGAAAATATTCGATTTCTGTAGAATAGCCAGTGAAACCGCGGAACGCCGCTAGTATACATATAACTATCTTAGCAACTGTGTCCAATACTAGGGAAGAAAATTATATTATATTATTCAAATATAACTTTCATCGGTATATATGCTAGTCTAAAGAATCAGATGGGCATACATTCACATTTCACACACCTAATAATAATAAACATCTTGGAATCTAACTATATATATACACGTATTATACGTACGCTTGTAGGTCTCGCGTCAAAGTAGCTAATTCTGTACGATTGACATCGTACAGTTACCATTTATAAAAAAAAAAAAAAAAACCTGTTAATAGGTACTTACTGGTTTAAATGGTAGTAATCATGGTAAGATAAAAAAGTTGAATTTTTTTAATATTGGAAACTGTTGCTAAGACATTTTGACCACTTTAGCTGCTCTCACCAAAATGCGTATTCTTACTGCGTAGCATATCTATTTAATTTATGCCTATTCGATTATTTTGACCACAAGCAACAGTAACATCTATTTGACGCTGACTGTACGAAGTTAAAATACAAAGTTAAAATGATTATTAATTTAGGACATCAATCTGATGCTGGTATTTCATCTCGACATCAGATAGCATGAAACTGTATACTGTTTATGTTGGCTGTACTTTGTAGCCGAGACAGAACGTAGCTTATCTCACTTGCGAAGCCTTTGGCCTTGAATCCGCGCGATGGACGCGCTTTACATCTAACCTCTTTGCATCAGCCTTTAAACATCCCACTGCTGGGATATCGGCCAACCCTCGAAGGGTGATTAGGCCATATCCACCGCGATGGTCCAGTGCAGTTGCATTTCTTCTTCGGCATTATTCATTCGAAGTTTTCCTTCACCAAAAAGCCTATATATCCGTCGCTTATTCCTACGTAAGTTCTAAACAACTCATTGGTACGGGTCGGCGCGGTTTCGAACCCGCGATTTCATGGATATGAGGCAAGCGTGCTCCCACTGTGCTAAAACGATATTTAACTTTAGGCTACTTATATCTAACCTAACAACTGCGAAAGCGACAGAGCGATCACTCTCACCTCCTTTCACTCGTTGCGTGCTTGTATCTATTTATAACGAAAGCTACGACTTGCTGACTTTACTTTCTTAAACTTACTTAATTACGACGAAGAGAGAGCTTCGGAGTCAGCCTTCTGTGTCTGTACTATTATTTATTCTGTGAATGAAGAAGAAATAAAAAAAAAAATACATAAGAAGAATATAAATAAAGAAGAAGAACAATATTTTAAAATCTAGTCGGACCTCGCTCACTTGCATTCTCAGTTATGTCAAAAGCCGGTTCACGCCACATGCTATGTGCGGACGACCGCACATTAACAAAAAAAAAAAAACCTTATTTTGTGTTAAAATAAAAAATACATTAATATGTTACAAACAGTTTATTTAGCAACATGAAAAATATAGATGTCAATGAATAAAACATAACATCAAATCACAGGTTTATGTATACAACAATTGAAATGAAAATAAGTTTACTCTATTTTTGTACTTAGAGTAGTTATATTATTTCATGCAGAATCTACATTTTCAATAGTAAGCCGCTGTCTACTACAAATGTGCTGCCTGTGATGCTTCTTGCTTTATCACTCGCCAAATACAGAATCATGTCCGCGATTTCCTCAGGCTGAGTTAATATCTTCAGAGCAGTTTCATCTTCCTGTGGAACCCAGTCTTTGCCACTCCGCTGCCTAATCGGTGTCTCCACCGGCCCAGGGCTAACTATGTTCACTCTCACTCCTTTATCAGCTAGTTCCAAAGCAGCTACACGAGAGAAGTGATCCATTCCTGCTTTTGAAGTGCAGTATAACGAAAAACCAGTTCCCAGACTATTCAATGGAGACGTCCCGGCTACGCTTGATATGTTCACAATGTTCCCTTTAGTTTTTATGAGATGAGGTGCCGCCAAATTCGTTAGTAAAACAGCAGACCGAAGGTTAGTATTAATTATCTCATCGTAAACTTGAGGCAGATTTTCTTCCCAGATACTCGCCGTTCTAAGGATTCCTGCGTTATTGACTACTATATCCAATTTTCCATATTTGTCAATAGTTTGCTTGATGATTTCTTTTAAATCGTCTTTGCTGACGTCAGATTTGATTTTGAGAGGTTTCTTACCAACTTTGCTGATTTCATTGGCGATTTGCTCGAGTCTTGTCTCGTCTCTACCGACGATGACAACGTCAGCGCCTTCCTTTGCGAAAGATATGGCAGCAGAAGCACCTATGCCAGAACTGCCCCCAGTTACTATCACTACTTTACCAGAGAAGCTCATGTTTTTGGTATTGACAGCCGAATGTCCTGTTTGTGCAGAAAATTAGCATTTATATATATTGCTACGAAAACGAAATGTCATCAAGTTTTGATAAAAATTTGAATGTCATGAAATCATTTGCTTATCTAGTACCAAAATATTATATGAAACACGATTATATCTTTTACACTAAAAAAATAAAAATCACCTTCGATACAAACAATCTCGTTGAATCTCATGACTTCGTGAACATGGCGCATGCAACTGTGAAATATCGGGAACTCAAAAATCATGAAAATTGTGGTAAACATCCCGTGAGTATTAATTTTAATGTAATTTAAACAACCGCGTTAGTCTAGAACAGTCGATATCTATATCAATAATATCCGTTTAAGGTGTGCGTTAGTTATCAATTATTAGAGCCTAAAGAATGCCATCGGAATCATAATACTACGCACACAGAAGAGGAAAAATAATACGCCTACGAAGTTACGTTACAACGCCGTTCACATGTCCATGCGACAGTCTCTCCTTCTTTTAAATTGGTTGAATGTTTCAAACCGTATAGTCAGTTGGTTAACATGTTCACAGAATGTGTGTTTTTATATCAGGTATTATAAAAAATAAAAACCGGACAAGTGCGAGTCTGACTCGTGCAACGAGGCTTCCGTACAAACGTATCTTTGTAGTTGACAAAAATATCCTTACATCGATTTATATGTCACGGCTATTTCTCCAACAACAAATTTAACCTTGTAATCGCAAAAAAATGTGATGTATCTCCAAATAAACGTTTTTCAGATTGATTCCTTTACTTCTGCTGTAAGACCATGCTTCTTGCCGAATTTCATGATTCTATTGATATAACTATGCTGGGTTATTGATAATAAGTGAACAAATTTTCGCAGGCAGCGTCCATACATAATCCCTAACAACTATTTCTCTCATTTAAGAATAATCGTATTATTTCTTCTAATAAAGATGACAACAATAAAATAATCAAAATAAGGGCTTTAAATGTCAATAATTTAACGTGATTCCGAATAAGGATGTAGTGATGTAGTTATTGTTGTTATGGGGTCGTACTTTCATCACGTTATTTTTTTACTGGCCGTAGTTGATGTGATCTTCCTTATTCACTCCATTCCTCGTAAGCCTCACGTGGTTAATGAACAATCTCTTATAAAATTTACTCCTGTTTTTTTTTTTTGCGATTTCATAATTGGTCTAGTAAAAATTGTTCATAATGATGAGTACAATGATGTCGTAGTCCAGTGTTACTCGTATGTCCGTAGTCTTACCGAACACCTATAGTTAAAACTAAGCTTTACCAAAAAATAGTTGATTGACTAAGGTGGTCAGTACTTTGTGGAATTGCATTTTAAAAATGAGTCTATAATAAACAATCTGTAGTGTATGTGTGTTTTTGTATGTAGATTGGTTATTATAGACACAGTTTGATAATCTAAGCTATTTAATATATTCAAAAGTACTTGTATTTAAATTTATGCTGTAGAATCACGTGTTAGTTTGATTAGAAACACAGATTGAAATTAAATCACAATGCTATGACTGTGTGTGTATTACCATTGCACTAGTAGGGCAAAGAACCCTTTGATGATAGTACCATACTTTGTCTGAACCTATACTGCGTATCTACTAGTCGTAGATATAATTATTATTTAAAATGTATTCGCAGATCTGTTAGGGCTATTATTTATCGTTCTAATCAACTTTTTGTAATTGTTCGTATGCACAATATGTTGAAATGTATCACTAAGCATATTATTATATAACTATAGTGATATATAAATACATATATTATAAATGAAATAAAAAGTATATGAAAATAGTTAATATATATACATATTAACATGAATAATGAATGGCTAGACATTTTGACTAGGAAGTCACCTGTTGTGGTTGAAGGCTGGCGGTTGAATAACTGACAAAGGTGTGATACAGACTGTACAAAAAGGTCCTATTACAAAAAGTTTAAATTGACTGTGCTAAAAATTGAGCTCCAGAAAATATAGCTTCGCTACTTGTTACAGGCAGAGTCAACGGTGATGTGATGAACCCAGCTCACGAGCCCTTGAACGTCATGGACAACCCGGACTACTCCACGAAGACCAAGCGAGGAATCCACTTGTCCAAGTGCCTCGCATTCGTAATCCTAGTCATCTTCTCCCTGGCGCTTGTCTCTGCATCTCTGTTAGTGTACAATTACGCAGCATGTCCAAGAACTGATACATTAGCAAACGTCACAAAATACGAACTGTGCCATTGCGATCAAGCGAAGCTTCTAGTCTTGCCTCTTACGACAGAGAGCAGCAAAAGCGTCATACCGCTGGAAACTTCCACCCCTAGTGTTAAAGAAGTGAAACCCTTGCAACTGAGATTGCCTACAAACGTTAAACCAGAAAAATATTACTTGAAAATAGTGCCATATATATTTGAAGGTAACTTCACGTTTGATGGTGAAGTGAGCGTAGTTATAGATATAGTGAATGATACTAGGGAAATTACGTTCCATGGTGTAGAGCTTACTTTGCATGACGTAAAAGTGTATGAGAAAGAAGATGGAGGGGAAATGGAAGTAACGAAGAGAATCGAAGATGTTCCAAGACATTTTCACACGGTGCTGTTGAAAGAAAAACTAATCGCTGGGAGGAAGTACGTTATGAATATATCGTTCACAGGTATATTGAACGATAATCTACACGGATTTTACAGGAGCTCGTATGAAGAGAAAGGAGTAAAAACGTAAGTATATATTTCTTGAATGCAACATCTATACCTATAAAACGCTTTGTCCTGACTGACTGATCTATAGACAACGTACAGCCTAAACCGCTGGACGTAGAGACATGAAATTTGGAGGATATGTTTATTGAGGGGTGTAAACGCACACTAAGAAATAAAGGATAAAGGATTTTATGAAAATCAACCCCTAAAGTGGTGAAATGGGACGTTAAAGTTTGATGAAATTTGGAACACACATAAGCAACACATAAGCTATTTTGATCCCGGTAAAATATATAGTTTCTGTGTGATAAGTATAATTATTAATCTCCATAGTAACTTAATGGATTATCGTTTCCATGAAAAACGCGGGCGAAGCTGCGCGCAGGAGCTAGTATAGATATATGACTGGGGATTCAATTTTGTTTGTGAATGTATCTCTATCTGTTTTAGACTTCCGTTGTTGTTCACTACATTTAAATTACTACTCACGGGATATTGGCCACGATTTTCGTTATTTTTGAGTTCCCTATATTTCGCCACAGTTGTATGCGCCATGTTTACGACTGAAGAATGCGGATAGATGACATAAAATTTCAAACTATCAGGAACTCAAAATAACGATAATTTTTGTGTTAAATATCGCCTAAGAATGAATTTAAAATGTATCTCTGTACCCTGTTAATAATTTGTACTGTATAACTTTTTGACAACGTAATTCGTGAATATTGCAACAAACATACCTTTAACATAACTTACAAACATAACTTTGATTTCTGCGGAAGCTCATACCACATGTAGCTCTGACCACGGTGCGAATCGCCTTAGTGCTCTAAATTAATTGGCTCTTTTGCACCGTGGTCCGAGCTACATGTGGTTTGAGCTGCCGCTGTACCCATAACTTTGCAATCTGTACACTACTGTGCATTACGTAATTAATAATCCGTTTCTGCTAAAAAAATAAGGAAATTTATAAGAATCTTATATAATAGTATTGTAAGCGAAAATAATTCGAATATGATACTGATTATAAGCAAAATATGTAAGTATTTGTGTCGTTCCTGTAAATGCCATCGTCAATTTTTTTTTTAATATTTTATTTTGTTTTTACCATATATAATTTTTACATACTACCTACATAGGATCTCAAGTCGTATCCGCGAAAATGTAGGCATGAAATGCGCGACTGAGGTCTGTGAGGCCAAGGGCACTTCGAGCCAAAGTGAGCCAAGGCCAAGGTTCCTTAAGGTTTTAAGGGACAAATTGTAGTCGTGCTACAGGTATCTCTCTCGCACACTTGCAAATGTTTGTAGATAAGTGTAAGAATTTTCAGAAACTGTATGTTTTATGTGTCGATCATAAAATCAGAAATATTCGAAAGATTTTTTTATTTTTGAAATGAAATATGAAAAGGGGTAAAAAATCTCAATTCATTATGGAATGGGCTGATGATAATGGTGATGGTCGGATGGTGGTGATCTCTCTCGCACACTTGCAAATGTTTGTAGATAAGTGTAAGAATTTTCAGAAACTGTATGTTTTATGTGTCGATCATAAAATCAGAAATATTCGAAAGAAATTTTTAATTTTGAAATGAAATATGAAAATGGGTAAAAAATCTCAATTCATTATAGAATGGGCTGATGATAATGGTGATGGTCGAAATCTACGACCGATGAAAATCGCTGTTGGACGGAACCAAATCCCTTCATTGTAATGGAAACGCAGAAGATGATGGGGATGACTTTTTATTTTAGATAATTGTAATATTATACTTTTTAAATATTTACTCTCGGTGATTTCATATCTTCAAACAGTAAAAATGTGCGAGCGAGACAAACTGTAGTCGCGATAAAGGACCTAACTCTATGTGAAATCATTTGTTTTATTTATTTGTTAACTTACTAGTTCAAATTTTTGTTTTAATAAAACGGGAATACAACTTCACATAGATAAAAAACACTACTATTTCACTAAGACTTAACTTCATCAGCCTTTAACGTCCCACTGCTTGCATATCTGCCTACCCTCAAGAGGTGATTGGGCCATATCCACCACGCTGGCCGAGTGTGGCTTTGTGCGGACTCACATACAGAGGGTTATCAAAAAAAAAGGTTTTCATTTTCCTTCATTCAGTTATCGATCCTTAGCGGGGGAAACTACGCTCATTTTTGACTGATTTTATTTTTTTGCTATTACGCTATAGAGTTACGCTATTATCAAACGATGGTCGACGAGTTGTATGTTACTGTTTTTAGGATAGACCGGTAACAGGAAATGTCCAAAAACCACTTTCCTTGTATAGGATCAGGAAATCCTACATAACACATAATTATGTAAAAAATCAAGCGACTACAAAAAAAAGCGAGCTTTTAAAAAAACTAGGGAACATACTTACATACGTAATCATATGCAATTCATAGACTACCAAAACGTTAACCCTCCTTTTCCGTAGTCGGGTAAAAAGCAAGACTTATTGTGTTGTTACGGTGTCTATCTGTTTATTGAAGTCTATTCTACACAGTATTATTTTCCCAGATGGATAGCAGTGACACAGTTTCAAGCGATGGACGCGAGGCGCGCGTTTCCTTGTTGGGACGAGCCCGCTCTGAAAGCCCGCTTCACTATCAGCCTCGCCCGGCCACGGAACATGAGCAGTCTCTCCAATATGAACGTCGTCAGCCAGGAACAGCAGTGAGCAGAGCATGCTTGATTGATTTGCATATAAAACAAGTATTTTTTAAAAAGAAAAACAAAAAAGCCGACTACAAAAAGTAGCCTATGACACTCCAGACATACAGAGGAATCCAACGAAACCTCACTCGTGAAAAATCGGTCAAGTCGTTTAGACTAAAGGATATAAGAACACACAAATATACGTACTTGCACACATCCTAAAATATTATCCTCTCTTGGGCAGTTGGGTAAAAAACGGAGACCATACACATCGAAGCCGCCGGCAAAACCCAGCGGGGTAGGTCGCATATTCGCCCGGCGGCATGTGCTACTAAGCACCAAAGCTATGGCCGGCTTTGGTGTTTTTAATCTCATAAGGCCGCAAAGGCTTATGCAGAATTTATACAACAATAAAAAACATATTTTATTGTCATTATTTCACGTATTTTTTTTCTTTCTTAGATTTAGGTTTTTACAATACTAATACAAAAACATAAATGTTATAAAAAAACCTAAACCTGGAGGCCCGCCGGCAGCGAGGCAAGGCCCAAGCCACCGGCGGTTAGGGCTGCAGGGTGAGGAACCTCCTGACAATGCACGCCGTGTCAAGGATAACTGCTCTCTGCATCTGGCCTTTCACCCAACCGTCTAGCGAGAGCCACTTGAGATGCTGGTCGAGGCTATTCGCTATAAGGCCGTTCGCCGAAACGACTATCGGGACAATGATCGTCGAGTCGACATCCCACATGGCGGTAACCTCGTGAGCCAAGTCAAGGTACTTGCTGAGTTTGTCCTTCTCGGCTTTCACGAGGTTTTCGTCATGCGGGATGGCGATGTCGACCGGTGGACTACCACGATATCAGGCTTATTGTCATTATTATTATTATATTCCAAATCAAGAGGACACTAAAAATATATCTCATAAACACGAAAAGGGATCGACAGATTTGAATTTAAAAAAAATTGTTCGCCTCAATACTGCTGTGGGTACAGAAGAAAGAAAATTAAGAAAAACCCAAAGAAACAGCCGAAAACTCGAAAAAATAATAATGGGTAATTTTGTATGGGAATTTCAGTGGTACGAAGCTCACCGGCTCATCCAGTATTTTATATTTTTCAGTGATACTCTACCGGATTACATGTGGGATCACTACGCAGAATCACTCCCGATGTCGACTTACCTGGTGGCCTTCACCATAACTGACTTCCAAAAGATGAGTGACAAGAACTTCTCAGTTTGGGCTCGCAAGGAGGCTTTGCCATCCGCGGCATTTGCTCTGGAGATTGGGCCTAAGATACTTAGGTTCTTGGAGGACTATTATAAGATAAAATTTCCGCTTCCGAAGATCGACATGATCGCGTTGCCAGACTTTAAGAACGGCGCGATGGAGAATTGGGGACTGCTTACATATAGGTGAGTATATATTCTGTGAGTCTACATACCTGAGCCGCGTTAAGAAGCCTTCAGCCAACAACAACTCAATAAAAAGCTGAATGATTGCCGTTAATTCTGAATTCTTTTGCTAGTTTTTTTAAACAAAATACTATAGCCATATTAATAACATACAATATTATTGTCAGATCTTTTGTCAGAACGGCTCGAGTATAGAGTATACAATGTCACCCATTGGCAAGTGACTGCCCGAAAAGGGCTTAAAGTACCCAACATTATGAACAACTTTTACTATCGGACCAACATACTATTAGCCTTTTTCGGGCGGTCACATGCCGATGAGCCATCCTGTATATATTTTAGAGTATATATAGTATATTTTAGAGTATATACAATTTTATTCTCTAATAGTATAGGTTAATATCTGTAAATTTTTTTCATTAGTCAAATATGTATTACCCTTTATATAATTCTTCAAAGTTCAAAGAAGTGAAATTTGCACAGTTTTTAAGCTCTCCTGTAAAATTTACAAAAATTAGATACGTTTATCTCAAAGAAATATGTCTGGACCTTACACCGCGATTTGTTTATAATGGTTCAGTTTCTGCAGTGTATTATATTCTTCAATATCAAATCATTTGTTTCTTTCTAAGCACACGGACAGCGGACCAACAAGAGAAAAAAGAGGAAATTATATTTACCTCACGTTATTAAAAGGATCCACGCAAACCGAATCCATGGGCTGATAAATTCCATTTCACATTACAATGGGCTGGCTGCAATTCAGTAAAAGCCGATGTGTCACCTGCACCATGTTATTTCAAATGGACTCAAACACTAATAACCAAAACGCCTTTTTCAGAGAGATAGCAATGCTATACGAGGCGGGTGTGTCGGCGACGACAGACAAGGTGCACGTGGGCACGGTGGTGGCGCACGAGATCGCACACCAGTGGTTCGGCAACCTGGTCACACCTGCCTGGTGGCGCGACCTCTGGCTGAATGAGGGGTTCGCAACCTATGTCGAATACGTGGCCGTCGATGCTGTAAGTATTATTAGAGTAGCTCCACAGATCACACCCTAGATTCTGCATTCAAGACGCTCGAAGCGCACCACAGATCAGTCTAAATACACTTATAAGAAATTAGTCTGCCGAAAAACAACAACTTTTACTATAGGACCAATCCTAAAATGAAGAAAAAAGATCAACTGTGCCATATATTTTGTCGGGTGTCGTTGAAATTTTTCTATGGAACAACTGATACTTTTTTCTAGTTTTTTGGGTGGTCCCATAATTAAAGGTGTTCACAATCATGAGCACTATGAGCCCCTTTCGGGTTACCATACTCTTTTCTTATAACCCTGTATATTAGGGCCAAGAATGAAGAAAACTTCTTTCCTTCTTCTTCGTCAAAATAGAAAATAATATAATCAACATGAACATTGCTTGAATACTCTTGCAATGTTATTCTTGAGTTATTTCATTTGTTCTTATCTTCCTCTCAGTGAATTTGTATCTTCAAATATATTGAAAATACGCTAAGTGTAGCCTATGTAACGCTATTATCACTAAAAAAAATAGTTGCCAAATTACAGATATTTTAAAACCATTCGTATCATCATCGTCAGCCATAAGGCGTCCACTGCTGAACATAGGCCTCCCACTTAGAGCGCCACACCGACCGTCAACGGGCCACTTGCATCCACCGGAAAACCATTCGTATAAATATACTTTGTTGTAGGTAGAAAAGTCATGGAACATAACAGAGATCTGCATCCTCGACCAAGTCCACAACGTATTCCAGCTCGACGCTCTCAACTCCTCCCACCAGCTCTCAGTCGACGTCAGCGCTTCCGAGGAAACCGATGCTATTTTCGATAAAATTTCTTACGGCAAAGGTAATATACAATATACAATATTTTGTAGTGGTAGGGCTCTCTTGCAGAGTCCGCCTGGGAAAGTACCACACCTTTGCCAGATTTTCAACCGCCAAGCAGTAGTATGCAAGCATTACTGTGTTCCGGATTGAAGGGCAATGTTTCCAGCGTAATTACTGGGAACAGAGATTTAACATCTAATATCTCAGGGTGACGAGCGCAATGCATTGCCGCGCATAGTTTTGAACTGTTGAAGTTCAAAATTCTATGTTGCACTGAACTGTATGGGCAAGCGTGACGCTTAACATCAGGTGAGCGACTAGCTCGTCCCGTCACCGAGTAACATAAAAATAAAAAAATAAAAATAGATCCAATTATTATTATTAAAAAATAAAGACAAAACCCTACTGTAAAATGCAGCCTGTAATACTTAAAAAGTAACTGTGTATTTGATATCAATCGCTTTATCCATTTCACAGGTTCGGCCCTCCTGCGAATGTTGAACCACGTCCTGACTGACGAGGTTTTCAACTCTGGGGTCACCAATTACCTGACCTCGAAAATGTATGGGAACGCAGAACAGAGAGACCTGTGGAGTGCACTGACTACTGCTGCCAGGAAGAAAGGAGACTTTGACGCCGACGTGGCCGTGGTAATGGACTCTTGGACTTTGCAGACCGGCTTCCCCGTGCTCACTGTGACGAGAGACTATGATAGAGGAACGGTGAAGTTCAGTCAGGTTAGTAATATAATTAATGTATAACCGTATTTCTATTTGAAAATTATCTCCATCCCGAGGTTGCCTGGAAGAAATCGCTTTAGGCGATAAGGCTGACAATTATACTGCCGGATATTTATATATTATTTAGTTTAAGTTTTATTGTATTTTCGGTATTTAATAAAGTTATATTGTACTAGCGACCTTCCCCAGCTTCGCACTGGTGTGATTTAGAAAAAATATATAATAACTAGCTGTTATCCGCGACTTCATTCATGTCGACCTACAAAAGAAAAGGAACCTATGTCAGTCTTTGATGCTATATCTAAGCAATGAATCATCTCGATCTGTTAAGCCGTTGACGTGATAACGATAACCCAGACAGATTGACAGTAAGACAGATATACAGAGAGACAGAGTTACTTTCGAATTTATATTAATTCGTTAGGATTAAGATAATAAACTTTGCGGGAAAAATTATCGAACTGATGGTGAAAACCGCAACAAAATCCGTTGTCTGGTTTAAGAGGAGAACAATTACGAAAATATACGAAGTTACGAAAAAATACATGAACAAATAGGTAGAATTCTGGGCTCGAACCAAAAATATTTTAAAAAAAAAGACAATGATTGAGACAAAGAGAATATCATCACTACGCTTACTATGTTTAAGAGACGGGAGTTCAATAAAGAAAAATAAAAAAAGGCGATTGTATGAAACATGTACAAAACTGAATACCGATAGAGATAGTGCGATTGAGTCAAACCACCGATAGAGCAAGAGAGTGATAGCTGCTATTTTATTTGGTATACGTTTCATACACGATCAAGTCTCTTTGTTACTAGGCGCCAGAGTGGATTGAATTACCAACCAAATATCAAAAGATGGCGCTACGAGTAACGTATTGAACCATAAATACATTCAAATAAATTATAATTATTATGTACATTTATATGCATAGATACGAGTTTATATCTTCAAATTAAATTTTAATCAGTTATTTTGAATGACACATAGTCTTAGTGCACTAAGGATTAATGTCAAATCTTATCCGCCTAAAATTTTAAGTTTTTCAGCTATGTCTGATTATCAATTATGTGACACGAATGGCGTTTTGTGGATAAAAGGTTTTCTCTTGATTCGGCGAAATAAAGCGAAATCTTGTCTGTAGATTTAACTGAATTTGTGCCCAGCGGTTTAAACTGCGTATATCCAGTTTTCTGGATGCCCTATTAACATAGTTTATACGGAACATTAAAAAAAGGGACTAAATCATTCCTATTTCCAAGAAAAATATTCTGCTCTACATTTTTGTGAACAGACGAATAATCGTAATCATAATCAAATTTATTGATACCGCTTAGTTACAGGTCATTATTACAAATATTACAAGATTAAATACAATATTGTACAGTCCTATTATAATTTTAAGTGTTTGTCAAATAACAAATGTCAAACTGAACAGGACAAAAAAAATTAGAGATGAAGTTAACGCGCTATAATCAAACAATCAACAATACAGACAACAAACTAACAGTATTTTTTTTTATATGATACTGACTGACTATACGAGCAAGTAGCTCACCTGTTACTTCGTATAGTTCACTAGATGGCGTTGATCGATATTTTTTTGCATTTCTTGTCGTTTTGTATGGACTGACAGTTTTAATGTAAGGAGTTCTGATCGCACGAGCGAAGTTTTTTCATCGAGACTAACGTTTTCATTTTTATACTTCGAAGCTTTATTGGTTTAATATGACTACGGCTATATTCCTCTGAATTTAAATATTAATTAGGAAATTAGGATGTATAAGATTTAAGATTTGCTTCTGTAAATAATACGAGATAAACACGATAAATATTGCGTAAAAATGCAAGAAATGGGTCAAGTAATATTTTATTCTACTAAATTTCAGGAGCGTTTCGTCCTGATAAACGATACATCAAGCCTTAAAAATTCGCCGGTGTGGTGGATCCCGGTGTCCTACACCACGGCGTCAGTGAAAGACTTCGAGTCCACCCGACCGAGGATATGGGTGAAGGAGAGGTCCTTGGACAGCAACATCAACGTGAAGAATGATGACTGGCTCGTTGTGAACGTGCAGCAGACTGGTAGGGTTTATTTATATCAGTAACTAGCTGATGCCCGCGAAGCGACTTAGATACGCCTTTCGGCTTCGATGAGCTCTTCATAAGAACCCGAACACAACAAAAAATAAATCATCAAAATCGGTTCAGCCTTTCTCAAGTTGTAGCGTGACCAGGAAAAATAGGGGTTCATTTATATATATGTTGCGGCTTCACTTAGTTTTAGTTGGTTAGAACTAGATACAGCCACTTACTCTTGGTTAAATCTAGTATTAGCCGATTGTTTGCGACTAAAACTAGATCTAGTCGGTATCAATCCGGCTAGAACTAGGTCCAACCAAACTCTAGTTGCTGATACTATCTAGCCGATATCATGCTGGCTACACCTAGATCCAACCAACCCCTGTTGGATAAAACTACATGCAAACAAGTTCAAACGTGTAATAGGTGAATTTAATTAAATTTATTAATCCAATTTCCAATTATTATTTTTTTAAGTCTGAGCTCCAAATGACAATAACATTAAGCGGTTTTAAATGAGAAGGAACGCGGGGGCCTCGGGAAGCTTAGGAGCTGATTTTTGCACCAAAAGATACAAGGATATTTATGTTCCATACAAATTTTAAAAATTATTTTTTTGTGAATTTATTAAGTTCTGTAAAAAGTCATATAACAAAAGTTTTTAGGAATGATGTAGGGAACATGCCTACGAGAGGTATTGCGTTAATTACTAATGGCCCATTACACCTACATTTACACAATCCAATACTCGTGCTAGATTATTATTCAAGCGTTAGGCATGAATTGAAAATCAGAATCAATTAAGATAATCCAATACTTCGATAGTTTGTTTTATCTTATCACCAGACATATTTAATCCCTTACGAGATTACACAGGTAGGCACTGCAGTTAATAATTTACCACCATAATACTGAATTGCTTACGTCAATGACGGCCGTCTACAATGATAATTATACATTTATACTAGTGGTAACCCGCGACTTCGTTCGCGTGGACATAAAAAAAAGTATCCTATGTCTTCGTCTTCGTGATATACAGTAACTCCTTATCAAAATTTACCAAGTTCCATTCAGCCGTTTAAGCGTGATGACGCAGCAAACATCCAGACAGAGAGACAAAGTAACTTGCTACTGTTTGCTAGATGGCGTTCATCCATTTTTGTGCATTTTTTTTAACGTTTTTTATGGACTGACAGTTGTAATGTAGGGAGTTCTGAATCGCGCAAGCGAAGTTTTTTCCTAGAGACAAACGTATTCATTGTTATACCTCGAAGCTTTATTGGTCCTGATACGACTGCGGCTATTTTCCTTAGAATTATAATATTAGATGAAGTAGAACTCTAAAGCCCCTGTCACATCAAATTCAGTTGCACTCCATATGCATTGCAGGTGCATTACAAGAGGACTCGTAATTTAAAACACTAAGTTAGTAAGACGTTAAAATGCATGTAGTAAGCATTTGCATAGTAATGCGTGCAGAGTTACGTATTTTATTTTAAAAAAAACATACAATAATCCACGTGTACTCCAACCGCAGCGAATCTATACTGCACTGTAAATTTCTTGTGGCCAAGCCCTAATAATAATGTCAAGAAAATCACAGGACCAGATTTTACCACACGTTAAATCAGCCCCAGAAAAAAAAAGATAAAAAATTAAAAAAAAAAAAGAACAATTCATAAGTTAGTGATGAGTATTTATCTAATGGTATTATTTCATTGCCTCAAAAGTTCCAGTGGGAAATAAGTTATAACCAGATGAGTCACAGCCAGGTGTGATATTTAATTTTCATTAGCTGATAAGTTGGCACCACATGGTTCAATTCTGTCAGCATTTATGTTGCTGACAGTTGGTATTATTCTAACCGCTGAGGAGTTACCTACGTTAATTATTTATTTAAGAAAAACCATAATATATCTAAACAAAACAATGTGCTCTATATATTATCTCTATATAATAAAAATTATTGTATTTCTATATGCCACACTAGGGTGACTTGTGTCGTGGGTTTCAGGCTCTTCCTATTACAGAAAGTACTGAGTTACAATAACTAGTAAACATGATACCTATTTCAATAAAAGATACAAAGTATATTATATATATAATTTATAAAGTTAAAGTTAACAGCATATTTCTTACAACAGATATGGCAAGGTTATATTTTATTATAACAGATTCGAATATTATAACAGCAAAACATCAACAACTACAGTGTCTCAATCGAATAAAACATAATTGCACATTTTTCGTATTTTTTGTAGTCGCTAGTTCCTGATAAGTAATTTTAAATATTCCTTTAGATGTTTAGAAAATACGAAATGATGAAGGAATGTTATTTTTTTATTCTCTCAAGCACGACTGTCTATTCTATGACTTGATACATTTTGTGAAAGCATTTCTAGAGCATACTTTCTTGTTAACAGGGTTTTATCGAGTTAATTACGATAAGCGAAACTGGGAGCTAATCATCAAAGTCTTGAAGGATCCGTCTCGCTTCCAAGAGATCCACATCATCAACCGCGCTCAAATGATCGACGATGCTATGAATCTAGCTCTAACGGGTCGTGTGGACTACAGAACTGCTTTGGACGTTACCAGTTATTTGGCCCACGAGAGGAGCTATGTTCCTTGGAAAGCAGGATTATCTGCTCTTGGTTATATTGATACTATGCTGTCAAAAGGAGCACACTATTTGGAATATGGGGTAAGATTTTTCGTACTAGCCTTATTTAACTGCGGTCGCAAAGCGTTTTTCCTTGAAACCTGCAGAAGGAGGCTCAAACAGCCAATAGAACAAGTAAGTAAATGACAGAGTTATCACTCTCGCCTTCTGACAGATGTTGTGCGTTTGTACGTTATTTAGCTGAAGTGGCAATGGGCAGGCCATAAAGCTTGAAGAATCACCCGGAGGTGAAGACAGGATCTTGAGCGACGATAACGTAACGGAAGACGCAGGGTAGGCCTTCCATTAGGGCAACCGGGGAGAGGATATTGTGAAAGTGAGCAATCATTGTATGCAAAAGGCGGATTTTCGTTCAGTGTGGCGCTCTAAAGGGAGGCATTGGACGTCTTCTGGCTTATGCCGAAGATGTTGAGGTATTTATCGGGGTTAGTAACGCTTTGCTTTACGGGGTGATATAGCAAAAATCTCTATTGAATTCATATCGGAGGGATTCTTCGATATGTAATTGTACTATTATTTATTCTGTGTTCATACGGTACAGAAAAGGCCATGTAGTTTAAATTCTATTTTTAATTAATTAGGGTTAGATCCTTTGCAGGCAAACTTTTTTCATCACTTACAAAATAAATATTCAGGAATTAAGCCAGTTCCCGTTCGATAGCAGACATATTGACAAAAGAAAAAAAAAAAACCAATGGCATAAAAAACACAAAATAAGAATCGTATCTCATAAGAAGTGTTATTACAGGAAGCAACATAAAAATGTCGTTTGTGTGAATGATGTGATTCACAGTAGATAAACATTTTTACTTCCTTTTCTGTGATGTGATTGGTTTAAAAGTTTGAATTCAAAAAAGAAGCAACAGATGTCGCTAGTATGATCAAATTACATAATAATATATATTTTTTTACTTGTGCCATTATATATTATCTTGAGTCATTTATGAACCAGAAACAGTAACATTAAGTCGATAAGAATAAAAAATCAATATACCTCGTCGTTATATTTCGTATCCAGGATAATTTTAAAATTTCAGAGAACCGGATATCTTTCGATTATTATCTATTGTGGTAATAACGATAATACCTATGTGGTATTTATGATTGCAACTAATCTTTCTAGCTTTATGATAATTTTTATAATGCATTCAATTGTAAAGTCTAATACGGGTAAACCTACACAATTGTATCTATCCAAGTTATTTGAATATCTAGGTATGATCGCGCTCAAAACTTTAAAAGTTTCTTATTATGAGTACATTATATTTGTCCTCATACGTTTATCTCGGTTTGCGTGAACTGAAACGATAAACAAAAAAATTTAAAGCGATAAGACTCGTTTTTATGTATTGTGTTGGGGTGTATTTAATCGTCATCATAATTTTTTATATACCTTTCAGCTGTGCTGATGAAGAGGGGGTCTTCATCAGCATTCCATCTTTTCTAGTCCTTTGCTGTACCGGTTGCGAGTTGCGGGCCCACGGCCCGCAACAAGACCGTAATGATATTCAAAACTTATCATCAATCAAGGTTTCACAAATAATTGTATTAAAAACCTAGAATCTCCAACCAAACTTGAGACTTGTATTGAGATCGTCAATACGGATCGTATAGTCCGCGCTATACGCTAACCCAATATGTATATGTATGGTTGCGCACAACTTCATTGCTTGGCATCGCATTGCAATATTTTTATTATGCTGCGGTAACATAAACTAAAGAAACATCTCATTATTCCAGCGTTACGTCCTTCGCCTGCTGAGCGGGGCAGTCCAGCAAGTCGGGTGGGATGTCTCCACTAAAGAAAGCGTCATCACAGCGCAGTACAGGGTCGACCTCCTTGCCTCCGCCTGCCACTTTGAACACGTGGACTGCTTGGAGAACGCAGTCAGAATGTACACTAACTGGATGCTAGCACCTAACCCGGATTCTTATAACGAGTAATTTTTATTTTTTTTCGGAATTCTGTTAGTAAAATAATGCGTCCTAACGAAATCCACTGTATTGAAGACACTTCTTTCGAAATTTAAAACCATGTTTTAGAAGAAAATGATCTGTTTGTTTTCTATGTTACGTTGAGGTCAGTACCATAATAACAAAGATACAGAAACCCTACTGATTGATGGCCCAGACTAAGATAGCCGAGTTCCGGCAAAACAGAGAAAAAAATGACCAAGGATATAAGAAAGGCAAAAATGAAAAAGTGATTTTGCAAGGAACCAAGTAGAATGGCCTACCCAGCAGGTCATTAAAGGCTGACGATGTCAATTTACCAATGATATTAAAAAGTAAAAAAAGTGGTTTCTTCTGATTGTAGGATCCACGTGGACCTACGCGGTATAGTATACTGCGTGGGAGTCCGCGCGGGCGGCGCCCGCGAGTGGAGCTTCGCGTGGGAGAGGCTTCGAGCTGCCTCCGCCTCCGAGCGCCATCGCCTGCTGTCTGTGCTGGGCTGTACTAGAGCGCCATATCTGCTGCATAGGTATATAGTAAACCTTTTTTATATTATTTAGCTGCGTTGTTTATCTAGTCCAGTCAATTTAGTGTTTGACCCGGAAGTAACTAATAACAGTATTTTTTTTTTGTTCACAGTTGTAGAGCTAAGTTCTCATATTAATATACAATAATTAAGCAAACTGCGTATCCAGAACAGACTCAAATTTCGCTTTTTGTAATATCTTCTTTATTTGCGCTAGTGGATGTCTTCTAACTGATGATGATGATGATTCCTGTTCTATTAAAACAAAATGTGTCAAAATCACGTCATTTTTCACATAATAATATTTACAGGAGACTATAGAATATTTTTGTGAATACATAATCAATTGTTTTTATGGCTAAATTCGCCTATTCTCTCTTGGCTTGAAAATACCAGGTTGTTCTGAAAAGGGAACATCAAAACAAAACTATAATGTATTCCACTCCTTGGTAATCTTCTCTGCGTGTGTGGTAACAGAAAGGGATGTAAAAGGTCTTGCTAAAGATATTTTATTGGATGGTTAAAAAACAAATTTGAACTTTATTTATTTACCATCGAAATTCTGAAACAGATCACCACATCATAATTATTGTATAATTGTTATTCCGTAAAAAAATGAATCATGCACCTGGCTGAAAACCCAAGTCATTCTGACTAATGAAAGTCTTCAGCCATATTGATTATTGCTAATCTTTCGGCGATATTTATTTTTCCTACTTTCATATTATTATACTATGACGCAAGAAAATATTTTAATGACTAGTCATTAAAATATTTCCCAATATAACCACGCCCATAGTCACAGGTCACAATAACCCGAATATTTTATTTCTCAGGCAAAAAGCTTGTAAAAATTATGTTTCACATCTTTATTTGTTGGACTACCCCTGGATTAAAACGAAGCGATTTGAATCTCCGTTACTAATTCATCGGCCTAGATATTGAATATTCTGCCGTCTTCCTTGTTTCCCAAGTTATTGAACCAAGGTTAGAGTACACGGTCATTTTAACTTTCTGCCCCTGAACACTTTCTGCTACTTTATGAACTTTCTAGGTTTGTGTGATCTCTTGACTGCATCATCAGTGAGTTGGTAGTCAAACGTGGACCTACTCATGATAAAAACACCCCTTTTCACGATATTTTTTTCCAGATACCTGGAGCTCTCTTTGCGGAATGACAGTGGGATCCGTAAGCAGGACGTGGTGCGCGTGTTCTCGGCGGTAGCGGGCACAGCCACAGGGCAGCCCATAGCTTTCAACTTCGTACGGGCTAATTGGCAGAGACTCAGGACTTTGTGAGTTATTGTCCAGATTTAAATATTAGTCAAGTTTTTTTTGTGAATTTTCAAAAGTCGTCGTTATCTTTTTTTTAGACAAATTCAATACATTTTATTTATTCTTATTGATATATACGAAAAGCCATGTATAATTTCAGTTCAACATAAATTATTATATTTCTATAGATTTTTTTGCTAAGATTAAATTACCTACTTACCTTACCTACCTTAAAAATATTATACAGGACTAGTTTTTACCCGCGACTTAGTTTGCGTGGACATAAAAAAAGTATCGTATGTCCGTTTTTGTGATATACAGTAACTCCTTATCAAATATTATCAAGATCCGTTCAGCCGTTTAGCCGTGATAACGCGACAAACATCCAGACAGAACGACAAAGTCACTTCATATAGTTCGCTAGATGTCGTTGATCCATTTCTGTGCATTTTTGACGTGTGGACTGACAGTTGTAATGAAGGGAGTTCTGAATCGTGTAAGCGAAGTTTTTTCCTCGAGACGAACTTATTCATTTTATACTTCGAAGTTTTATTGGTCTTGATACGACTGCGGCTTTATTCCTCTGAATTATAATATTAATTAGGATTAGGAGTACTGAATCGCGTAAGCGAAGTTTTTTCCTCGCGACGAACGTATTCATTTTTATACCTCGAACTTTATTAGTCTTGATACGACTGCGGCTATATTCCTCTGAATTATAATATTAGTTAGGAAGTTAAGATTACAATATATTAGCTAGGATTTTCTTTACTACTACCTACGTCCAAATAAGCTAGTACCTACTAAAATGCTTCTTAAAAACATATTTTACTTAATTCTTATGAATGAGTTATCCATTGATGATCCGCTGGATAACTTTAAAATTCATTATCCATTTCCATCACATTTTGATACCATTTATAAAACAGGTAGCAAGCCGGTACATCAAAGACGCCGGCAAATCTATTAAGTTGTTATTTTTTAGATAAAATAATGTAATCTTTGAAAACGAAACCGACATTTGTGAGATTAACTTAAATTGCAATTTTAAAAAACGTACTTATATGTATATGTGCATACTTATAAATGAAGTATGCTCTTTCACGGATGAGTGTAAAGCAAAGAAATTTCATATTTCTTTTAAATCTCTAATAATTCAAAATATATACATTTTTCAGAATATTTGAAATTCACAAAAGTAATTGACTAGCCTTGTGGCTCAGTGGGTGGATTTCCGCCTTCTGAGCTGTGGGTTGTGGGTTCGATTCCCACCCAGGACAAACATTTTTGTGTGATGAACATGGATGTTTGTTCTTTGTCTGGGTGTTTCTATGTATTCTATGTATGTATTTACAAAAAAAAGTATTTATGTATTCTATCAGTTATCTGGTTCCCATAGTACAAGCTTGCTTAGTTTGGGGCTAGATGGCGCTGTGTGTAAATAACCGGTGTGAAGTTGGCAGCCAAATCTAGCAGCCATATAATCCGACCAAATTAGGTGGTATTTTTTTGTGAAGTTATCAGCCAACGCAATTGAAGCCTCTTATATTACATAACCTGCTATAAGGTTATTTGAAACAGCCTGCATTACGTCTAGGCTAAAATAAAACACGCTTGTGAGGTGACTACTTATGCTTCAAAACACTCTAAAAATGTGACAATGGCACAGTCGAGTCCGACCTCTGAAACGCCGATTTATGTGACAAATGATAACAAAATGTATGCAATGATGTCTAAATTATCTGGAAAATGCAATGAGAAGGTGGCTTACCGTAGGAATTTTTAGAAATGTGTCGACAAAAATTAAGGTTAATTTTATGATTTTTTTTTTCTGAAAATCGTTCGGAAAATAATTCTGACTGTTAAATATCGTTCTGTCTGTAGCTATTACATAAGCCTGTATATAGAGCTATATTATGTAAGCCAATAAATTTGGCTAGATCCCTTAGTCAGACGAAAATCGAAGACAGAAATTGCAAAAGAGCAAAAAATTTTAGCCGAATAATTGGCTGCTGGTGAATTTTGACCAAATTTTCCTTTAAGTATACAAAGCTATCTTCTGAAATGGCAATTAAAATATCAGAACTTACATGTAAAGCCTAATACAGAACAGTAAAATACCTACTTAGCCTTTAAATAGGAAAACAAAATGTAGAGTCTGTGTTTTTGAAGATTTTTACATGGCACTGTGGATTTCGACCTCTGTAACGCTGGAATATGAAACAAATCCTACGTATTGGTATTCAGTGATTTGTAAGCTTCCTGAAAATTTTAGCTAGAAACTGGCTTAACGGGTAGATTTTATAAAATGTGTGAACAAAAATTCAGATTAATTTAATGCATTATTTTTTTCTGAAAATCGTTCGGAAAAATAACTACCACTGCTAAATATCATACTGTCTGTAGCTTTAAGATAAGCCTGTATATAGAGCTATATTAAATAAGCCAAATAATTTGGCTAGATTCCTTAGTCAGACGAAAATCGAAGACAGAAATTGCAAAAGAGCAAAAAATTTTAGCCGAATAATTGGCTGCTGGTGAATTTTGACCAAATTTTCCTTTAAGTATACAACGCTATCTTCTGAAATGGCAATTAAAATATCTAGACTTACATGTAAAGCCTAATACAGAACAGTAAAATACCTACTTAGCCTTTAAATAGGAAAACAAAAAGTAGAGTCTGTGTTTTTGAACATTTTTACATGGCACTGTGGATTTCGACCTCTGTAACGCTGGAATATGGAACAAATCCTACGTATTTGTATTCAGCGATGTGTAAGCTTCCTGAAAATTGTAGCTAGAAACTGGCTTAACGGGTAGATTTTATAAAATGTGTGAACAAAAATTCAGATTAATTTCATGCATTCTTTTTTTCTGAAAATCGTTCAGAAAAATAACTACCACTGCTAAATATCATACTGTCTGTAGCTTTTACATAAGCCTTGTATATAGAGCTATATTAAATAAGCCAAATAATTTGGCTTGATCCCTTAGTCAGACGAAAATCGAAGACAGAAATTGCAAAAGAGCAAAACATTTTTGCTGAGTAATTGGCTGCTGGTGAATTTTGACCAAATTTTCCTTTAAGTATACAACGCTATCTTCTGAAATGGCAATTAAAATTTTTAGACTTACATGTAAAGCCTAATACAGAACAGTAAAATACCTACTTAGCCTTTAAATAGCAAAACAAAATGTAGAGTCTGTGTTTTTGAACATTTTTACATGGCACTGTGGATTTCGACCTCTGTAACGCTGGAATATGGAACAAATCCTACGTATTTGTATTCAGCGATGTATAAGCTTCCTGAAAATTGTAGCTAGAAACTGGCTTAACGGGTAGATTTTATAAAATGTGTGAACAAAAATTCAAATTAATTTCATGCATTATTTTTTTCTGAAAATCGTTCGGAAAAATAACTACCACTGCTAAATATCATACTGTCTGTAGCTTTTAGATAAGCCTGTATATAGAGCTATATTAAATAAGCCAAATAATTTGGCTTGATCCCTTAGTCAGACGAAAATCGAAGACAGAAATTGCAAAAGAGCAAAAAATTTTTGCTGAGTAATTGGCTGCTGGTGAATTTTGACCAAATTTTCCTTTAAGTATACAACGCTATCTTCTGAAATGGCAATTAAAATATCTAGACTTAAATGTAAAGCCTAATACAGAACAGTAAAATACCTACTTAGCCTTTAAATAGCAAAACAAAATGTAGAGTCTGTGTTTTTGAACATTTTTACATGGCACTGTGGATTTCGACCTCTGTAACGCTGGAATATGAAACAAATCCTACGTATTTGTATTCAGCGATGTGTAAGCTTCCTGAAAATTGTAGCTAGAAACTGGCTTAACGGGTAGATTTTATAAAATGTGTGAACAAAAATTCAGATTAATTTCATGCATTCTTTTTTTCTGAAAATCGTTCAGAAAAATAACTACCACTGCTAAATATCATACTGTCTGTAGCTTTTACATAAGCCTTGTATATAGAGCTATATTAAATAAGCCAAATAATTTGGCTTGATCCCTTAGTCAGACGAAAATCGAAGACAGAAATTGCAAAAGAGCAAAAAATTTTTGCTGAGTAATTGGCTGCTGGTGAATTTTGACCAAATTTTCCTTTAAGTATACAACGCTATCTTCTGAAATGGCAATTAAAATGTCTAGACTTACATGTAAAGCCTAATACAGAACAGTAAAATACCTACTTAGCCTTTAAATAGCAAAACAAAATGTAGAGTCTGTGTTTTTGAACATTTTTACATGGCACTGTGGATTTCGACCTCTGTAACGCTGGAATATGGAACAAATCCTACGTATTTGTATTCAGCGATGTGTAAGCTTCCTGAAAATTGTAGCTAGAAACTGGCTTAACGGGTAGATTTTATAAAATGTGTGAACAAAAATTCAGATTAATTTCATGCATTCTTTTTTTCTGAAAATCGTTCAGAAAAATAACTACCACTGCTAAATATCATACTGTCTGTAGCTTTTACATAAGCCTTGTATATAGAGCTATATTAAATAAGCCAAATAATTTGGCTTGATCCCTTAGTCAGACGAAAATCGAAGACAGAAATTGCAAAAGAGCAAAAAATTTTTGCTGAGTAATTGGCTGCTGGTGAATTTTGACCAAATTTTCCTTTAAGTATACAACGCTATCTTCTGAAATGGCAATTAAAATATCTAGACTTACATGTAAAGCCTAATACAGAACAGTAAAATACCTACTTAGCCTTTAAATAGCAAAACAAAATGTAGAGTCTGTGTTTTTGAACATTTTTACATGGCACTGTGGATTTCGACCTCTGTAACGCTGGAATATGGAACAAATCCTACGTATTTGTATTCAGCGATGTGTAAGCTTCCTGAAAATTGTAGCTAGAAACTGGCTTAACGGGTAGATTTTATAAAATGTGTGAACAAAAATTCAGATTAATTTCATGCATTCTTTTTTTCTGAAAATCGTTCAGAAAAATAACTACCACTGCTAAATATCATACTGTCTGTAGCTTTTACATAAGCCTTGTATATAGAGCTATATTAAATAAGCCAAATAATTTGGCTTCATCCCTTAGTCAGACGAAAATCGAAGACAGAAATTGCAAAAGAGCAAAAAATTTTTGCTGAGTAATTGGCTGCTGGTGAATTTTGACCAAATTTTCCTTTAAGTATACAACGCTATCTTCTGAAATGGCAATTAAAATGTCTAGACTTACATGTAAAGCCTAATACAGAACAGTAAAATACCTACTTAGCCTTTAAATAGCAAAACAAAATGTAGAGTCTGTGTTTTTGAACATTTTTACATGGCACTGTGGATTTCGACCTCTGTAACGATGGAATATGGAACAAATCCTACGTATTTGTATTCAGCGATGTATAAGCTTCCTGAAAATTGTAGCTAGAAACTGGCTTAACGGGTAGATTTTATAAAATGTGTGAACAAAAATTCAAATTAATTTCATGCATTCTTTTTTTCTGAAAATCGTTCGGAAAAATAACTACCACTGCTAAATATCATACTGTCTGTAGCTTTTAGATAAGCCTGTATATAGAGCTATATTAAATAAGCCAAATAATTTGGCTTGATCCCTTAGTCAGACGAAAATCGAAGACAGAAATTGCAAAAGAGCAAAAAATTTTTGCTGAGTAATTGGCTGCTGGTGAATTTTGACCAAATTTTCCTTTAAGTATACAACGCTATCTTCTGAAATGGCAATTAAAATATCTAGACTTAAATGTAAAGCCTAATACAGAACAGTAAAATACCTACTTAGCCTTTAAATAGCAAAACAAAATGTAGAGTCTGTGTTTTTGAACATTTTTACATGGCACTGTGGATTTCGACCTCTGTAACGCTGGAATATGAAACAAATCCTACGTATTTGTATTCAGCGATGTGTAAGCTTCCTGAAAATTGTAGCTAGAAACTGGCTTAACGGGTAGATTTTATAAAATGTGTGAACAAAAATTCAGATTAATTTCATGCATTCTTTTTTTCTGAAAATCGTTCAGAAAAATAACTACCACTGCTAAATATCATACTGTCTGTAGCTTTTACATAAGCCTTGTATATAGAGCTATATTAAATAAGCCAAATAATTTGGCTTGATCCCTTAGTCAGACGAAAATCGAAGACAGAAATTGCAAAAGAGCAAAAAATTTTTGCTGAGTAATTGGCTGCTGGTGAATTTTGACCAAATTTTCCTTTAAGTATACAACGCTATCTTCTGAAATGGCAATTAAAATGTCTAGACTTACATGTAAAGCCTAATACAGAACAGTAAAATACCTACTTAGCCTTTAAATAGCAAAACAAAATGTAGAGTCTGTGTTTTTGAACATTTTTACATGGCACTGTGGATTTCGACCTCTGTAACGCTGGAATATGGAACAAATCCTACGTATTTGTATTCAGCGATGTGTAAACTTCCTGAAAATTGTAGCTAGAAACTGGCTTAACGGGTAGATTTTATAAAATGTGTGAACAAAAATTCAGATTAATTTCATGCATTCTTTTTTTCTGAAAATCGTTCAGAAAAATAACTACCACTGCTAAATATCATACTGTCTGTAGCTTTTAGATAAGCCTGTTTATAGAGCTATATTAAATAAGCCAAATAATTTGGCTAGATTCCTTAGTCAGACGAAAATCGAAGACAGAAATTGCAAAAGAGCAAAAAATTTTTGCTGAGTAATTGGCTGCTGGTGAATTTTGACCAAATTTTCCTTTAAGTATACAACGCTATCTTCTGAAATGGCAATTAAAATGTCTAGACTTACATGTAAAGCCTAATACAGAACAGTAAAATACCTACTTAGCCTTTAAATAGCAAAACAAAATGTAGAGTCTGTGTTTTTGAACATTTTTACATGGCACTGTGGATTTCGACCTCTGTAACGCTGGAATATGGAACAAATCCTACGTATTTGTATTCAGCGATGTGTAAGCTTCCTGAAAATTGTAGCTAGAAACTGGCTTAACGGGTAGATTTTATAAAATGTGTGAACAAAAATTCAGATTAATTTCATGCATTCTTTTTTTCTGAAAATCGTTCAGAAAAATAACTACCACTGCTAAATATCATACTGTCTGTAGCTTTTAGATAAGCCTGTTTATAGAGCTATATTAAATAAGCCAAATAATTTGGCTTGATCCCTTAGTCAGACGAAAATCGAAGACAGAAATTGCAAAAGAGCAAAAAATTTTTGCTGAGTAATTGGCTGCTGGTGAATTTTGACCAAATTTTCCTTTAAGTATACAACGCTATCTTCTGAAATGGCAATTAAAATGTCTAGACTTACATGTAAAGCCTAATACAGAACAGTAAAATACCTACTTAGCCTTTAAATAGCAAAACAAAATGTAGAGTCTGTGTTTTTGAACATTTTTACATGGCACTGTGGATTTCGACCTCTGTAACGCTGGAATATGGAACAAATCCTACGTATTTGTATTCAGCGATGTGTAAACTTCCTGAAAATTGTAGCTAGAAACTGGCTTAACGGGTAGATTTTATAAAATGTGTGAACAAAAATTCAGATTAATTTCATGCATTCTTTTTTTCTGAAAATCGTTCAGAAAAATAACTACCACTGCTAAATATCATACTGTCTGTAGCTTTTAGATAAGCCTGTTTATAGAGCTATATTAAATAAGCCAAATAATTTGGCTTGATCCCTTAGTCAGACGAAAATCGAAGACAGAAATTGCAAAAGAGCAAAAAATTTTTGCTGAGTAATTGGCTGCTGGTGAATTTTGACCAAATTTTCCTTTAAGTATACAACGCTATCTTCTGAAATGGCAATTAAAATGTCTAGACTTACATGTAAAGCCTAATACAGAACAGTAAAATACCTACTTAGCCTTTAAATAGCAAAACAAAATGTAGAGTCTGTGTTTTTGAACATTTTTACATGGCACTGTGGATTTCGACCTCTGTAACGCTGGAATATGGAACAAATCCTACGTATTTGTATTCAGCGATGTGTAAACTTCCTGAAAATTGTAGCTAGAAACTGGCTTAACGGGTAGATTTTATAAAATGTGTGAACAAAAATTCAGATTAATTTCATGCATTCTTTTTTTCTGAAAATCGTTCAGAAAAATAACTACCACTGCTAAATATCATACTGTCTGTAGCTTTTAGATAAGCCTGTTTATAGAGCTATATTAAATAAGCCAAATAATTTGGCTAGATTCCTTAGTCAGACGAAAATCGAAGACAGAAATTGCAAAAGAGCAAAAAATTTTAGCCGAATAATTGGCTGCTGGTGAATTTTGACCAAATTTTCCTTTAAGTATACAACGCTATCTTCTGAAATGGCAATTAAAATGTCTAGACTTACATGTAAAGCCTAATACAGAACAGTAAAATACCTACTTAGCCTTTAAATAGCAAAACAAAATGTAGAGTCTGTGTTTTTGAACATTTTTACATGGCACTGTGGATTTCGACCTCTGTAACGCTGGAATATGGAACAAATCCTACGTATTTGTATTCAGCGATGTGTAAACTTCCTGAAAATTGTAGCTAGAAACTGGCTTAACGGGTAGATTTTATAAAATGTGTGAACAAAAATTCAGATTAATTTCATGCATTCTTTTTTTCTGAAAATCGTTCGGAAAAATAACTACCACTGCTAAATATCATACTGTCTGTAGCTTTTACATAAGCCTTGTATATAGAGCTATATTAAATAAGCCAAATAATTTGGCTTGATCCCTTAGTCAGACGAAAATCGAAGACAGAAATTGCAAAAGAGCAAAAAATTTTTGCTGAGTAATTGGCTGCTGGTGAATTTTGACCAAATTTTCCTTTAAGTATACAACGCTATCTTCTGAAATGGCAATTAAAATGTCTAGACTTACATGTAAAGCCTAATACAGAACAGTAAAATACCTACTTAGCCTTTAAATAGCAAAACAAAATGTAGAGTCTGTGTTTTTGAACATTTTTACATGGCACTGTGGATTTCGACCTCTGTAACGCTGGAATATGGAACAAATCCTACGTATTTGTATTCAGCGATGTGTAAACTTCCTGAAAATTGTAGCTAGAAACTGGCTTAACGGGTAGATTTTATAAAATGTGTGAACAAAAATTCAGATTAATTTCATGCATTCTTTTTTTCTGAAAATCGTTCAGAAAAATAACTACCACTGCTAAATATCATACTGTCTGTAGCTTTTAGATAAGCCTGTTTATAGAGCTATATTAAATAAGCCAAATAATTTGGCTAGATTCCTTAGTCAGACGAAAATCGAAGACAGAAATTGCAAAAGAGCAAAAAATTTTAGCCGAATAATTGGCTGCTGGTGAATTTTGACCAAATTTTCCTTTAAGTATACAACGCTATCTTCTGAAATGGCAATTAAAATGTCTAGACTTACATGTAAAGCCTAATACAGAACAGTAAAATACCTACTTAGCCTTTAAATAGCAAAACAAAATGTAGAGTCTGTGTTTTTGAACATTTTTACATGGCACTGTGGATTTCGACCTCTGTAACGCTGGAATATGGAACAAATCCTACGTATTTGTATTCAGCGATGTGTAAACTTCCTGAAAATTGTAGCTAGAAACTGGCTTAACGGGTAGATTTTATAAAATGTGTGAACAAAAATTCAGATTAATTTCATGCATTCTTTTTTTCTGAAAATCGTTCGGAAAAATAACTACCACTGCTAAATATCATACTGTCTGTAGCTTTTACATAAGCCTTGTATATAGAGCTATATTAAATAAGCCAAATAATTTGGCTTGATCCCTTAGTCAGACGAAAATCGAAGACAGAAATTGCAAAAGAGCAAAAAATTTTTGCTGAGTAATTGGCTGCTGGTGAATTTTGACCAAATTTTCCTTTAAGTATACAACGCTATCTTCTGAAATGGCAATTAAAATGTCTAGACTTACATGTAAAGCCTAATACAGAACAGTAAAATACCTACTTAGCCTTTAAATAGCAAAACAAAATGTAGAGTCTGTGTTTTTGAACATTTTTACATGGCACTGTGGATTTCGACCTCTGTAACGCTGGAATATGGAACAAATCCTACGTATTTGTATTCAGCGATGTGTAAGCTTCCTGAAAATTGTAGCTAGAAACTGGCTTAACGGGTAGATTTTATAAAATGTGTGAACAAAAATTCAGATTAATTTCATGCATTCTTTTTTTCTGAAAATCGTTCAGAAAAATAACTACCACTGCTAAATATCATACTGTCTGTAGCTTTTACATAAGCCTTGTATATAGAGCTATATTAAATAAGCCAAATAATTTGGCTTGATCCCTTAGTCAGACGAAAATCGAAGACAGAAATTGCAAAAGAGCAAAAAATTTTTGCTGAGTAATTGGCTGCTGGTGAATTTTGACCAAATTTTCCTTTAAGTATACAATGCTTTCTTCTGAAATGGCAATTAAAATATCTAGACTTACATGTAAAGCCTAATACAGAACAGTAAAATACCTACTTAGCCTTTAAATAGCAAAACAAAATGTAGAGTCTGTGTTTTTGAACATTTTTACATGGCACTGTGGATTTCGACCTCTGTAACGCTGGAATATGAAACAAATCCTACGTATTTGTATTCAGCGATGTGTAAGCTTCCTGAAAATTGTAGCTAGAAACTGGCTTAACGGGTAGATTTTATAAAATGTGTGAACAAAAATTCAGATTAATTTCATGCATTCTTTTTTTCTGAAAATCGTTCAGAAAAATAACTACCACTGCTAAATATCATACTGTCTGTAGCTTTTAGATAAGCCTGTTTATAGAGCTATATTAAATAAGCCAAATAATTTGGCTTGATCCCTTAGTCAGACGAAAATCGAAGACAGAAATTGCAAAAGAGCAAAAAATTTTTGCTGAGTAATTGGCTGCTGGTGAATTTTGACCAAATTTTCCTTTAAGTATACAACGCTATCTTCTGAAATGGCAATTAAAATGTCTAGACTTACATGTAAAGCCTAATACAGAACAGTAAAATACCTACTTAGCCTTTAAATAGCAAAACAAAATGTAGAGTCTGTGTTTTTGAACATTTTTACATGGCACTGTGGATTTCGACCTCTGTAACGCTGGAATATGGAACAAATCCTACGTATTTGTATTCAGCGATGTGTAAACTTCCTGAAAATTGTAGCTAGAAACTGGCTTAACGGGTAGATTTTATAAAATGTGTGAACAAAAATTCAGATTAATTTCATGCATTCTTTTTTTCTGAAAATCGTTCAGAAAAATAACTACCACTGCTAAATATCATACTGTCTGTAGCTTTTAGATAAGCCTGTTTATAGAGCTATATTAAATAAGCCAAATAATTTGGCTTGATCCCTTAGTCAGACGAAAATCGAAGACAGAAATTGCAAAAGAGCAAAAAATTTTTGCTGAGTAATTGGCTGCTGGTGAATTTTGACCAAATTTTCCTTTAAGTATACAACGCTATCTTCTGAAATGGCAATTAAAATGTCTAGACTTACATGTAAAGCCTAATACAGAACAGTAAAATACCTACTTAGCCTTTAAATAGCAAAACAAAATGTAGAGTCTGTGTTTTTGAACATTTTTACATGGCACTGTGGATTTCGACCTCTGTAACGCTGGAATATGGAACAAATCCTACGTATTTGTATTCAGCGGTGTGTAAACTTCCTGAAAATTGTAGCTAGAAACTGGCTTAACGGGTAGATTTTATAAAATGTGTGAACAAAAATTCAGATTAATTTCATGCATTCTTTTTTTCTGAAAATCGTTCAGAAAAATAACTACCACTGCTAAATATCATACTGTCTGTAGCTTTTAGATAAGCCTGTTTATAGAGCTATATTAAATAAGCCAAATAATTTGGCTAGATTCCTTAGTCAGACGAAAATCGAAGACAGAAATTGCAAAAGAGCAAAAAATTTTAGCCGAATAATTGGCTGCTGGTGAATTTTGACCAAATTTTCCTTTAAGTATACAACGCTATCTTCTGAAATGGCAATTAAAATGTCTAGACTTACATGTAAAGCCTAATACAGAACAGTAAAATACCTACTTAGCCTTTAAATAGCAAAACAAAATGTAGAGTCTGTGTTTTTGAACATTTTTACATGGCACTGTGGATTTCGACCTCTGTAACGCTGGAATATGGAACAAATCCTACGTATTTGTATTCAGCGATGTGTAAACTTCCTGAAAATTGTAGCTAGAAACTGGCTTAACGGGTAGATTTTATAAAATGTGTGAACAAAAATTCAGATTAATTTCATGCATTCTTTTTTTCTGAAAATCGTTCGGAAAAATAACTACCACTGCTAAATATCATACTGTCTGTAGCTTTTACATAAGCCTTGTATATAGAGCTATATTAAATAAGCCAAATAATTTGGCTTGATCCCTTAGTCAGACGAAAATCGAAGACAGAAATTGCAAAAGAGCAAAAAATTTTTGCTGAGTAATTGGCTGCTGGTGAATTTTGACCAAATTTTCCTTTAAGTATACAACGCTATCTTCTGAAATGGCAATTAAAATGTCTAGACTTACATGTAAAGCCTAATACAGAACAGTAAAATACCTACTTAGCCTTTAAATAGCAAAACAAAATGTAGAGTCTGTGTTTTTGAACATTTTTACATGGCACTGTGGATTTCGACCTCTGTAACGCTGGAATATGGAACAAATCCTACGTATTTGTATTCAGCGATGTGTAAACTTCCTGAAAATTGTAGCTAGAAACTGGCTTAACGGGTAGATTTTATAAAATGTGTGAACAAAAATTCAGATTAATTTCATGCATTCTTTTTTTCTGAAAATCGTTCAGAAAAATAACTACCACTGCTAAATATCATACTGTCTGTAGCTTTTAGATAAGCCTGTTTATAGAGCTATATTAAATAAGCCAAATAATTTGGCTAGATTCCTTAGTCAGACGAAAATCGAAGACAGAAATTGCAAAAGAGCAAAAAATTTTAGCCGAATAATTGGCTGCTGGTGAATTTTGACCAAATTTTCCTTTAAGTATACAACGCTATCTTCTGAAATGGCAATTAAAATGTCTAGACTTACATGTAAAGCCTAATACAGAACAGTAAAATACCTACTTAGCCTTTAAATAGCAAAACAAAATGTAGAGTCTGTGTTTTTGAACATTTTTACATGGCACTGTGGATTTCGACCTCTGTAACGCTGGAATATGGAACAAATCCTACGTATTTGTATTCAGCGATGTGTAAACTTCCTGAAAATTGTAGCTAGAAACTGGCTTAACGGGTAGATTTTATAAAATGTGTGAACAAAAATTCAGATTAATTTCATGCATTCTTTTTTTCTGAAAATCGTTCGGAAAAATAACTACCACTGCTAAATATCATACTGTCTGTAGCTTTTAGATAAGCCTGTATATAGAGCTATATTAAATAAGCCAAATAATTTGGCTTGATCCCTTAGTCAGACGAAAATCGAAGACAGAAATTGCAAAAGAGCAAAAAATTTTAGCCGAATAATTGGCTGCTGGTGAATTTTGACCAAATTTTCCTTTAAGTATACAACGCTATCTTCTGAAATGGCAATTAAAATGTCTAGACTTACATGTAAAGCCTAATACAGAACAGTAAAATACCTACTTAGCCTTTAAATAGCAAAACAAAATGTAGAGTCTGTGTTTTTGAACATTTTTACATGGCACTGTGGATTTCGACCTCTGTAACGCTGGAATATGGAACAAATCCTACGTATTTGTATTCAGCGATGTGTAAACTTCCTGAAAATTGTAGCTAGAAACTGGCTTAACGGGTAGATTTTATAAAATGTGTGAACAAAAATTCAGATTAATTTCATGCATTCTTTTTTTCTGAAAATCGTTCAGAAAAATAACTACCACTGCTAAATATCATACTGTCTGTAGCTTTTACATAAGCCTTGTATATAGAGCTATATTAAATAAGCCAAATAATTTGGCTTGATCCCTTAGTCAGACGAAAATCGAAGACAGAAATTGCAAAAGAGCAAAAAATTTTTGCTGAGTAATTGGCTGCTGGTGAATTTTGACCAAATTTTCCTTTAAGTATACAACGCTATCTTCTGAAATGGCAATTAAAATATCTAGACTTACATGTAAAGCCTAATACAGAACAGTAAAATACCTACTTAGCCTTTAAATAGCAAAACAAAATGTAGAGTCTGTGTTTTTGAACATTTTTACATGGCACTGTGGATTTCGACCTCTGTAACGCTGGAATATGAAACAAATCCTACGTATTTGTATTCAGCGATGTGTAAGCTTCCTGAAAATTGTAGCTAGAAACTGGCTTAACGGGTAGATTTTATAAAATGTGTGAACAAAAATTCAGATTAATTTCATGCATTCTTTTTTTCTGAAAATCGTTCGGAAAAATAACTACCACTGCTAAATATCATACTGTCTGTAGCTTTTAGATAAGCCTGTTTATAGAGCTATATTAAATAAGCCAAATAATTTGGCTAGATTCCTTAGTCAGACGAAAATCGAAGACAGAAATTGCAAAAGAGCAAAAAATTTTAGCCGAATAATTGGCTGCTGGTGAATTTTGACCAAATTTTCCTTTAAGTATACAACGCTATCTTCTGAAATGGCAATTAAAATATCTAGACTTACATGTAAAGCCTAATACAGAACAGTAAAATACCTACTTAGCCTTTAAATAGCAAAACAAAATGTAGAGTCTGTGTTTTTGAACATTTTTACATGGCACTGTGGATTTCGACCTCTGTAACGCTGGAATATGAAACAAATCCTACGTATTTGTATTCAGCGATGTGTAAGCTTCCTGAAAATTGTAGCTAGAAACTGGCTTAACGGGTAGATTTTATAAAATGTGTGAACAAAAATTCAGATTAATTTCATGCATTCTTTTTTTCTGAAAATCGTTCGGAAAAATAACTACCACTGCTAAATATCATACTGTCTGTAGCTTTTAGATAAGCCTGTTTATAGAGCTATATTAAATAAGCCAAATAATTTGGCTAGATTCCTTAGTCAGACGAAAATCGAAGACAGAAATTGCAAAAGAGCAAAAAATTTTAGCCGAATAATTGGCTGCTGGTGAATTTTGACCAAATTTTCCTTTAAGTATACAACGCTATCTTCTGAAATGGCAATTAAAATATCTAGACTTACATGTAAAGCCTAATACAGAACAGTAAAATACCTACTTAGCCTTTAAATAGGAAAACAAAAAGTAGAGTCTGTGTTTTTGAACAGTTTTACATGGCACTGTGGATTTCGACCTCTGTAACGCTGGAATATGGAACAAATCCTACGTATTTGTATTCAGCGATGTGTAAGCTTCCTGAAAATTGTAGCTAGAAACTGGCTTAACGGGTAGATTTTATAAAATGTGTGAACAAAAATTCAGATTAATTTCATGCATTCTTTTTTTCTGAAAATCGTTCGGAAAAATAACTACCACTGCTAAATATCATACTGTCTGTAGCTATTACATAAGACTGTATATAGAGCTATATTACATAAGCCAAATAATTTGGCTAGATTCCTTAGTCAGACGAAAATCGAAGACAGAAATTGCAAAAGAGCAAAAAATTTTAGCCGAATAATTGGCTGCTGGTGAATTTTGACCAATTTTTCCTGCAAGCATATAGCGCTATCTTATGAAATAGCAATTAAAATATCTAGACTTACACGTGAAGCCTAATATGGAACAGTAAAGCACCTACTTAGCCCTTAAATAGCAACACAAATTGTAGAGTCTGTGTTTTTGAACAATATTTCATGGCACTGTGGATTTCGACCTCTGCAACGCTGAAATATGGATCAAATTCTACATAATAGAATTAACAGATCTATACGCTACTAGGAAATTGTAGTTAGAAACTGGCTTAACGGGTAAATTTTATAAAATTTGTCAACAAAAATCGAGATTAATTTTATGAATATTTTTTTCTGAAAGTCGTTCGGAAAAATAATTCTGACGGCTAAATGTCACACTTTCTCTAGCTATTACATAAGCCTGTATATAGTGCTATATTATAACAGTCAATTAATTTGGCTAGATCCCTTAGTAGGACGAAAATCGAAGACAGGCTTTGCAAAAGAGCAAACATTATTAGCTGAAATAATGGCTGCTGGTGAATTCTGACCAATTTTTCCTGTATGCATACAGCGTTATCATATGAAATGGCAAATAAAATATCTAGGCTTACATGTAAAGCCTAATACAGAACAGTAAAATACCTACTTAGCCTTTAACTAGCAATAAAAAATGTTGAGCCTGTGTTTTTGAACAACTTTACATGGCACTGTGGATTTCAACCTCTGTAACGCTGGAATATGGAAGAAATCCTACGTATTGGTATTCAGCAATGTGTACGCTTCCTGAAAATTGTAGCTAGAAACTGGTTTAACGGGTAGATATTATAAAATGTTTCGACAAAATATGAGGTTAATTTTATGCATTTTTTTCCTGAAAATCGTTCGGAAAAATAATTCTGACGGCTAAATATCATACTTTCGTTAGCTATTACATAAGCTCGTATATAGAGATATATTATATCAGTCAATTAATTTGGCTAGATCCCTTAGTCAGACGAAAATCGAAGAAAAGAATTACAAAAGAGCAAACATTTTTAACCGAATAATTAGCTGCTGGTGAATTTTGACCAATTTTTATTTTAAGCATTAAACGCTTTCTTCTAAAATGGCAATCAAAATATCTAGACTTCAATTTAAAGCCTAATACAGAACAGTTAAACTCCTACATAGCCTTTAAATAACTATACAAAATGTAGAGCCTGTGTTTTTGACCAACTTTACATGGCACTGTAGATTTCGACCTCTGTAACGCTGAAATATGGAACAAGTTCTACATATTACAATTGAAAGATGTGTAAGCTACCTGAAAATTGTAGCTAGGAACTGGTTTACGGGTAAATTTTATAAAATGTTTCGACAAAATATGAGGTTAATTTTATGCATTTTTTTCCTGAAAATCGTTCGGAAAAATAATTCTGACTGCTAAATATCATACTATCTGTGGCTTTTATTTAAGCATGTATACAAAACTATTTATTATAAAAGCCAAATCATTCGGCTAGATCCCTAAGTCAGACGAAAATCGAAGACAGAAATTGCAAAAGTGCAAACATTTTTGCCGAATAACTGGCTATTGGTGAATTTTGACCTTTATTTTCGTTTAAGCACATGAAACTTTCTCCTGAAATGGCAATTAAAATATCTAGACTTTCATTTAAAGCCTAACATGTAACAGTAGAGCACGTACTCAGCCTTGAAATAGCAACACAAAAGTAGAGACGTTGTTTTTGAACAATGTGACGCTATTTATTTACACACAATGTCAATGTCGCATATTCATTCTTAAAAGTTTTTTTTTTTTTTTCTGATGTATATTTTATTTAGCATACAATGAGCAAACATTTATTTAGGTTTGAATTAAAATTTACACTAAAAATCTATAATAATATAAAATAAGTATCTTTGTACCTATCAATTAAGAGCTTTATCACACAAACATCCGTGGTAATAAACAAACATTACTAGTAATAATATTGAACGGCATTGCTATAAATTGCATTCATAATTTTACAAAATCTTGACACTATTTATTTACACACTATATCAATGTCTCATATTAATTTTTATAAGACATACTTTTTTAAAATAATTTTTATAGCTATTTTAAGTAGCATTCAATAAGCAAACATTTATCTTGATTTGAATTAAAATGTACACTAAAAATCTAGAATAATATAAAATGAGTACCTATATAAGTATTACTAACCTTGATACATATTATATAGGTTAAAAAAAAAACAATTACGAGCTTTATCACGCAAAAATTCGTGCTATGTTTTGTTTGTAATAATATTAAACGGCATTGCTATAAATCGTGCTACAAAATCGTGACACTACTTATTTACACACAATCTCGATGTCTCATATTAATTTTTACAAATCATTTATTATTTTTCATGATTCCGATAGTTCAAGCATACAGCTATTTTAATTACAATGAAAATTTACACAAAAAATCTAGAATTATTAAAAATGAATACTTACATATTCCTACTCTCACTTACATATTTTGGTACAAAAAATCAATTATGTGCTTTACCACACAAACATCCGTGGCAATAAATAAACATTGCTTGTAATAATATTGAACGGCATTGCTATAAATGGCATTCATATTTTTACAAAATGGTGCGCTATTTATTTACACACGTCAATATCTTTTTTTTTTTTTTTTTTTTTTAATTCTTATAATTATTTTAAGTAGCATACAATAAGCAAACTTTTATCTTGATTAGAATTAAAATGTACACTAAAAATCTAGAATAATATAAAATGAGTACCTATATAAGTATTACTAACCTTGATACATATTATATAGGTTAAAAAAAAAACAATTACGAGCTTTATCACGCAAAAATTCGTGCTATGTTTTGTTTGTAATAATATTAAACGGCATTGCTATAAATCGTGCTACAAAATCGTGACACTACTTATTTACACACAATCTCGATGTCTCATATTAATTTTTACAAATCATTTATTATTTTTCATGATTCCGATAGTTCAAGCATACAGCTATTTTAATTACAATGAAAATTTACACAAAAAATCTAGAATTATTAAAAATGAATACTTACATATTCCTACTCTCACTTACATATTTTGGTACAAAAAAATCAATTATGTGCTTTACCACACAAACATCCGTGGCAATAAATAAACATTGCTTGTAATAATATTGAACGGCATTGCTATAAATGGCATTCATATTTTTACAAAATGGTGCGCTATTTATTTACACACAATGTCAATATATTTTTTTTTATTTTTTTTTATGTTTAATTCTTATAATTATTTTAAGTAGCATACAATAAGCAAACATTTATCTTGATTAGAATTAAAATGTACACTTAAAATCTAGAATAATATAAAATGAGTCCTTCATAAGTATTACTAACCTTGATACATATTATATAGGTTAAAAAAAAAACAATTACGAGCTTTATCACGCAAAAATTTGTGCTTTGTTTTGTTTGTAATAATATTAAACGGCATTGCTATAAATCGTGCTACAAAATCGTGAC
This sequence comes from Apocheima hispidaria, assembly GCA_947579745.1. Taxonomy (NCBI): domain Eukaryota; kingdom Metazoa; phylum Arthropoda; class Insecta; order Lepidoptera; family Geometridae; genus Apocheima; species Apocheima hispidaria. The sequence goes on along the minus strand of OX388154.1, from coordinate 3,402,336 downwards.
ACTACTTATTTACACACAATGTCGATGTCTCATATTAATTTTTACAAGGCATTTATTATTTTTCATGATTTCGATAGTTCAAGCATACAGCTATTTTAATTAAAATGAAAATTTACACTAAAAATCTAGAATTATTAAAAATGAATACTTACATAATAAGTACACTCTTACTTAATTATTTTGGTACAGAATTATAGAGGCGTACTAAATAATATAATAAATTTCAAAGGGGCATAATATATGTTTTTGCCCTTTGTCAAAGTGACATGTTTCGTTATAAAAATTGTTTGACCAACACAGAGATATTATTAACAGAATATAATGACATAAATTAAAGTTGTTTTAAGAGTTTTTTTTTCTTGCATTATTTGTGATTCTTTTTATTCCAATATCATACAAGTAAAAATTACAACAATCAGCATTATGTACACAAAAATCCGTGCTTAATTTGTAATCACATTGCGCGGCATTGCTATGGATGATACTTCTATTCTTCTTACACATTCTCTCACACCATTTTTTTTTTACACACGATGACATTATCATTTTAATATTTAACTGCTTACGAGCTTTATCTTTATTAACTGCCTAATATTTTATTTTTTCAGCGCTTATTATCTTACAAATATTCTAATTACGTAATATTTATATTTATACAGAAAGCTACAATTATAAAAAAATAATACCTATTACCTATTAAAATAATACGTTAATAGTATTCTTACTTACCCAATTATTTCGAACAATAATTATATCTGCGTACTGCATTTAACGAAGCATTAAAATATCAGTTACAAAAAGGCATGCATTTCTTGGAATTTTTCATAGAGACATGTTTCGTTATCTAGTTATATTATGTATAAACATAAACATAACATTAAACAAAACAACATAACATTAACATAACATAACATAACATTTATGTTAAACCACATAAAAACAAAAAAAAAACTCTTTTACAGTGACATTTTTTTTTACATTTTTTCTCTATTACCTAATGTGGCATTTTGTATAATTCACTATTTAGATGTCATTAATTATTATAACAATGATCTTCAATACACAAAAAACCGTAATCAAATCCAGATATTTTTTTTACCTATTAATGTTATACTAAAAAACTTTTGTAATTCTGTATTCTTGTAGTTGGGTTTCATATTACATTATTATTGTTAGACCAAAGTTATGCAAGTTCTTTGCACACAATACACAGTGCATAATAAATACAATAGTTATTTATTTTTTATGTACAACGTAAACAAAATTGTCTTTTTTACTACGAAATAATTCTTGTTTTCGAGGGCGCCGTTCATTTTTTAGTATTTGCAAACAAACGGTCATAATGTTTGCATAAATAACAGGTTTGTTGTTTTAATGCTTGAGAGAGTGACAGTTTTTTCCTCTTTAGCTGGCCAGGGCTTATGATACACGCTTTGTGCAATAATCTTAAGCATTTCCTACATTGGTAAGGGTATTTTTCCAAAACAGAAACGCCGCAAGATAAACACTTACCTGTCATATTTTCGCTCTTTGCAATCAGCATCTTTTTCATATCTATGCGATATTTGTCAAAATTAGTAGCAATGTTTAGGTCCTTATTCTGTACCATTGCTTGAAATATGTGGACAATCACTGCACCACAATTGTAGCTGTCGTTTTGTTGTGTATGTTTAGGTGCCACAATATTTACAATTGTTTCTTTCATTTTTTTTTTGTGAAGCAAATGCATTATTTTTATATAATACAATTGCTTCTTAAGTGTTGCATTGCCCAACGGATCTATTATTGTTAGAGTTTTTGTTTTAAAGGAAACTATAGCCATGGTGTAATGTGAGCTTAAGCAAATGGGAAATACGATTTTTTTATCTATATCTAATACTACCATTGTGTAATCTTCCAGAGGCCGAGCCCCAAATATTAGTGTAGAGAGTTCTACGTTGAATATTTGGTATTCATTTTTGGCGTTTAATAAATATAAACAGTGGTCAATCACAAAACTGGATATGTATTGACCCGGTTCTAGAGTGGCAAAGTCATCGATCAAAAGTTGTTGGATGGAGTTAGGGACATTCGCTATACTTACAACATACCCTCTTTCGCCTTTATATTTTTTGTAATACTCAATATCAGCAACCAAACCGTTAGGCAATATTTTAAGATCAAGTTGACAAGGTTCTTTTTTGGGCAAATGTTGCTTATCGATTACCAAAGGCATGTCATGATTAGTCGACAGCACCTTACATACACGACATTCAAAAACACCATCGAGAGTATAGTTTCCAGTGGTGCAAGCACTGTGCACCCATCTATCGCACGCATCACACTGCACCCAATCTGTTATAATATCATTTTGTGACGAGCCGTGACCGCAATAGGCGCATTGAATTAAATTTTCATTCGCTTGCTTGTCATAACTAATTTTTTGCCTCTTTAAGTGCCTACCATCGAAATGACTAAACCCTTTTTTAGTTTTCTTGTTCCACTGCTCTTCTTCATATGTGTCAAATTTGTTTTGTTTTGTGAGTCTGCTTTTTGGAATTTTATTCATACTCTCTTTGGAGATAGCTAGCACTTCAGATCTCACCTTTCGTATAAACTGAGTGCATTTAAGATTTTTTTGTCCGCTAAGTGTTATTGTTTTAAGTTGCCCGAAATAATTTTCAACTAAAGCATTACTTGTTCTATTTTCTTTCAATAAATTTGTCCAAAGCGGTGCTAGCCACATATATTTTTTTAGTATTATAGTCCACATTTCAGGACAGAAAAAATCATTTATGTCTGTATCAGCTTCAAAAATTACAACAGACTCACAAATTTTCTTGGAGCGTTCGTAAAATCTACTGCTTTGATATTGAGAGGCGTTTTCAATGTCATTTAGAACAACGGAGTCTTCTTGTAAAGGAGTTTGGTCAATTTTACAACTCATTTCAGCTACTGTCAAATTCTGCAAAGCATTAGCAGCTTGGTTATCTAAGCCTTTTGAATTTGTTAAAATAAACAAATTTTTCACAAAGTTGTCAAACTCCGTCATATTATTACACAGCGTAAATTGTGCCAATATGTCTTTCAATTCGTTTTTCTTTTTTGTGCAATTCTTTTCAACGTCGTTTGTCATCATTTTGATAAAGTGTGCACAACAAAGAAAAATCGGTGTCTTTTTTTTGGTCGTCTTCAAATCGCTTGTGTTTGTCAGGCAGGCATAACAGTCATTCAAATATTCTATCAAATCACAACGGTTGAAAGATTTAGATATGGCATGAATTGACGCTAACGCCATATCAGTAACCACTCCACTAAATACCGGCCAGTGTCCGTTGATTTCACAAAAATTCCGGAAGTCGTTTAATAGTTTCGCAATGCTATTGCTGTCGTGTTTTTCTGACAGCATCGCAAAGACTGGAAAAATGCGACCTGTCGGCAGTGATACTACACCTGTGTAGTACAAAATTCTTTTTGTTTTGAAAGATTTGTCATTTATAGGTCTTACCACACTCCCTGTTGCATCAAAGTGAAGTAAAACGGGACCGATTCGTTTTAAAATCTCTATTTGCTCTGTGCTGAACATTTTTACGCAGAATGGCAAACTAACTTCTTGCACGTACTGTTTGTGGTCTTTGTAATACAGCAGTAAATCAAGTACATCATTTTTTGATCTGTCATTCTTACACAAAACCTCTGACCTAATTTTTCTAAAAGTGGCATCAGATTTGATGCCCTCTAAATTTTTCGTGTCTCCTAATTTGGTTTCCTTTATTTTTAAAAGCTGCGAATTTTTGTACAATTTGGGTTTGTGAATGAGCAACTTTTGTTTCACAATGTCTCTCTCCACTTTAGATACCGGCAGTGTCAAATTTTCCCTGTGACAATAATTTTTGTTATTACTGTAGACTGACACACTAGTTCCTTTAATGATTAATTTGAACTTTTTACAGTTTGTATGCTTGCATCGGGCTGCAATAGAAATATTAGAACTATTATATTTTACATATTTAAAAATAAACAAGCATGTGTTATTGACTTCCGAGTTAATTTTCTTTCTTAACACGTAAGGGTACGTGTAACTGTTGAGCTTTTCACCTTTAAACATTAGTCGAGACACTTTTTTCTCCAATTGAAAGCTGCCTTCAACATAATTTATGCTTTGCGAAGCGTCTAAATTTTCTATATTTTTTGTTCCCAAAGGTAGTATAATTGCTGAGTTTTCAGCACTAGATATATTTAAAATACATTTAGGAACATCTGGTTTTTCTGGTGTCAGACTGATGTTTGTCTCAGTCTTGTTTTCAGGAGCCTCAAACAAATCTAGGTTTTCCACCTTCAAATATGGAGAAATAGCGGCGCTTTCTACGTTTGGGTCATTTGTATCATTGTTTGTATTTCTCTCGAAACTTTCATTTTGTTCGTGTTTGTTACTTGTTTTAAAGAAAACTACATTTTCTGCATCTAAACATGGAACAAAAGCGGTGCTTTCTACGTTTGGAATTTTTGTGTCATAATTTGTATTTTTCACTAAAATTTTATTTTGATTATGTTTGTTATTTCCTTTAATAAAAACACACTCTGGCAAGTCCTTCATTTCTGCGGTTAGGCTGTCATTTTCCGTGTCTGAATACGTAGTATACTTCACAGTGCCAATGTCATAATTTGTATTTATCTCTAAACTTTCATTTTGATCATGTTTGTTATTTCCTTTAACAAAAACACACTCTGGCAAGTCCTTCATTTCTGCGGTTAGGCTGTCATTTTCCGTGTCTGAATACGTAGTATACTTCACAGTGCCAATGTCATAATTTGTATTTATCTCTAAACTTTCATTTTGATCATGTTTGTTATTTCCTTCAATAAAAGCACACTCTGGCAAGTCGTTCATTTCTGCGGTTAGACTATCATTTTCTATGTCTGAATATGTATACTTCACAATGTCAATGTCACTATTAGTGTTTTTCTCTAAACTTTCATTTTGATCATGTTTGTTATTTCCTTCAATAAAATCACACTCTGGCAAGTGGTTCATTTCTGCGGTTAACCTGTCATTTTCAGTGCCTGAATAGGTGCTATACTTCATAATACCGATGTCACATTTTTTGATATTTTTGACCTTATACATATTCTCATCAGATGCGATATTCATCCAGTAATTATATATTTTTTTTCTGTTCTTGGTACTATTTTTAATGTTGAACTGCTGCGTTATTAATGTATATTCATGGCTATTATTTCTCCAGCCCGTTGGTTCTAATGGAATGTTTTCTGTTTGAATTAACGTTTTAAGTAGCTCCCTATACTCAAGGTTAAAAACATTCATTGTTATTTTTTACGCCAAGCAATTAATAATAAAGTCAAAAAGACACAAAAATAGTGACACGAAGTGAAAAATAACTTTAATAGATAAAATTGTAATATCTTAAACATACGTGTTCATGTATGTATAGCTATTATCAACATAATCTAAAACTTGCAACACCACAATAAAATATCGTAAGAAATAATATTAAAATTAAATTAAATCGTAATTAAAAATACAGAAGCAAACGCAAAACCTAATTTTCTCTCTTTGTCTATCGTAAAACCCGATGCATTCATTAACGAATGTATTAAAATAAAATTTAACGACTAAGAATGAATAAAAACATTTTAAAAAAAGCTATTGATTAACAATCAAGTATAAAAAAGTATTAAATTCACTAAAACTAAAACTTGCGAAACAACAATTATTTATTTAATATTAGATATTCTCGTAAAGAGTCCTGTGTATTAGGTATACTTAGATAAACGCAAAAATTTCCTGTTCGTGTATCTTCAATCTCGACATATAAACTAATAATAAATTAAACATACAATTTAATTAACAGCTAGCAATTTTTAATATAAAAAACTTAATTAAAATACATTAACTTTCATAACAAAAAAAGTAATAATGTATAAAAGAATGTTTAATTGTTATTTAATTTACCTAATATACACAACAACAATTATTAATTTAGCAACGAATAATATCTTAAGCAATATTTTAATATAATAAACCTGTATTATACGTAATTTCTAAAACTTTAGAAGTAAACGAAACTAAGTATAGAAATATGGTAAAATTAATACAATTTAAAACCAACCATAATTATTAAAAAACATTCAATAGAAATAAAAAAAAATGCAGGATAAAATCACATTTAATCCTTAGGTAATTAATACAGATTACAATATGATCAGTAAAGAGCACAATGTTTTATTATTGAGTACAAGAATTAAGTATAAGTTATATTACTCGGTATTATCACCTAATAATTAGCTCAAAGTTAAAAATGTTAATGTAAAAGTAACAACAATAACAATATTAAGCACTCGCTCTATTTTTCCTGTTCCAGTAAAAAAGGTAGGTAGTATAACTAAATTACACAAGAAGCTAAGAATTTCACCACAAAGTAAATTTTTTTGAAATGATATATTCATATAAATATAATACATAGGTATTGTAATCCGAAGTAAAATTTTAAGACGACACTTGCGCGATAAAACAATAACCCTAAATATAAATTTTGTGGTTAAAGGAAATGTAACAGATTAGCACAAATACATTTTACCGAGCTTATATGTTTAACGCAAGCAATAAAAAACAATATTGATGGACTAGTTAATATGTTATTGCAAACTATTACTATATTTTATAAACAATAAAATAATTATTACTAAACGTATGCGTTAAATATCCGACATAATCTTAAAATGCAACCAACTGATTTTACGATGTTTTTTTGTAATATTACTATTTATGATGATGATAGTCAACCTGATAGGCAGTCACAGTCAACGAATATTTGTCCTGTTTATTCCTACACACCTTAGTCCTAATTTAGTTCTTTTTTTTTTCAGCCATGGAAATAAATAAACGCGTATTACATTTTAGGAAGAATTACGCCATTGCGATTTAACTACAAAAGTATAGGTCCCTTTTAATGAAAAGATATTTGGATGTTGAATTACTAAAAAAAGTTTGGTTCTTTGCAGTTATAATCATAGATTCTTGCAGCTAAGCAGGTGGTTGACTACTCTGCAAAATGACTTTAGTTGATAATCGAGGTATTTCAATTAGTAATTTGTATTTAGGTTAGGTTAGCAAGTTGGGAGTAGAAAAGTTTAAAATCCACCAACAGCCAAGTTTTTAACTGAATAAGTTTGGTTCTTTGCAATTACAATCATAGATTTTTGCAGCTAATCAGGTGATTGACTACTCTGCAAAATGACTTTAGTTGAAAATCGAGGGAATTATTGAAATTATTAGATTTATTAAATTATTAGAAATTTGTATTTAGGTTAGGTTAGATTAGCCAGTTGGACGTAGAAAAGTTCAAAATCCACCAGCATTCAAAAATAATTCAGTTAAAAAACTAGGTATTTTCATGGTAATTTTGTTCCAAGCTTCTACATTATAGGTTAGGTTAGCAAGTTGGAAGTAGATAAGTTTAAAATCCGGCAACAGCCAAGTTTTTGACTGAAAAAGTTTGTTTTTTTGCAATTATAATCATAGATTCTTGCAGCTTAGCAGGTGATTGACTACTCTGCAAAATGTCTTTAGTTGAAAATCGAGGTATTTTAATTAGAAAATTGTATTTAGGTTAGGTTAGGTTAGCAAGTTAAGAGTAGAAAAGTTTAAAATCCACCAACAGCCAAGTTTTAAACTGAATAAGTTTGGTTCTTTGCAATTATAATCATAGATTCTTGCAGCTAAGCAGGTGATTGACAACTCTGCAAAATGACTTTAGTTGAAAATCGAGGTATTATTATTAGAACTTTGTATTTAGGTTAGGTTAGGTTAGCAAGTTGGAAGTAGAAAAGTTTAAAATCCACCAACAGCCAAGTTTTAGACTGAAAAAGTTTGGTTTTTGCAATTTCAACCATCGATTCTTGCAGCTTAGCAGGTTGATTACGATTCTTGAAAATGGATTTAGGTGAAACTAATGGTATATTATTTAAAATATAAAAGAAAATTTTATTTAGGTGTAAATTTTTATTTATATTATGTTTGCCAGTTGGAGCTTAAAATCCAATGGCTACCAAGTTTTTCACTGAAAAGTTTGGTTCTTTGCAGTTATAATCATAGATTCTTGCAGCTAAGCAGGTGATTGACTACTCTGCAAAATGACTTTAGTTGAAAATCGAGGTATTTTAATTAGAAAATTGTATTTAGGTTAGGTTAGGTTAGCAAGTTGGGAGTAGAAAAGTTTAAAATCCACCAACAGCCAAGTTTTAAACTGAATAAGTTTGGTTCTTTGCAATTATAATCATAGATTCTTGCAGCTAAGCAGGTGATTGACAACTCTGCAAAATGACTTTAGTTGAAAATCGAGGTATTATTATTAGAACTTTGTATTTAGGTTAGGTTAGGTTAGCAAGTTGGAAGTAGAAAAGTTTAAAATCCACCAACAGCCAAGTTTTAGACTGAAAAAGTTTGGTTTTTGCAATTTCAACCATCGATTCTTGCAGCTTAGCAGGTTGATTACGATTCTTGAAAATGGATTTAGGTGAAACTAATGGTATATTATTTAAAATATAAAAGAAAATTTTATTTAGGTGTAAATTTTTATTTATATTATGTTTGCCAGTTGGAGCTTAAAATCCAATGGCTACCAAGTTTTTCACTGAAAAGTTTGGTTCTTTGCAGTTATAATCATAGATTCTTGCAGCTAAGCAGGTGATTGACTACTCTGCAAAATGACTTTAGTTGAAAATCGAGGTATTTTTATTAGAAATTTGTATTTAGGTTAGGTTAGGTTAGCAAGTTGGAAGTAGAAAAGTTTAAAATCCACCAACAGTCAAAGTTTTTGACTGAAAAAGTTTGGTTCTTTGCAGTTATTATCATAGATTCTTGCAGGTAAGCAGGTGATTGACTACTTTGCAAAATGACTTTAGTTGAAAGTCGAGGTATTTTTATTAAAAATTTGTATTAAGTTTAGGTTAGGTTAGCAAGTAGGACGTAGAAAAGTTCAAATTCCATCAGAATACAAAATTACTTCGTTGAAAATCTAGGTATTTTTATGGCAATTTTTGTTTCAAGCTTCTACATTATAGGTTAGGTTAGGTTAGCAGGTTGGAAGTAGAAAAGTTTAAAATCCACCAACAGCCAAGTTTTTGTCTGAAAAAGTTTGGTTCTTTGCAGTTATAATCATAGATTCTTGCAGCTAAGCAGGTGATTGACTACTCTGCAAAATGACTTTAGTTGATAATCGAGGTATTTCAATTAGAAATTTGTATTTAGGTTAGGTTAGGTTAGCAAGTTGGGAGTAGAAAAGTTTAAAATCCACCAACAGCCAAGTTTTTAACTGAATAAGTTTGGTTCTTTGCAATTATAATCATAGATTCTTGCAGCTAAGCAGGTGATTGACTACTTTGCAAAATGACTTTAGTTGAAAGTCGAGGTATTTTTATTAAAAATTTGTATTAAGGTTAGGTTAGGTTAGCAAGTTGGACGTAGAAAAGTTCAAAATCCATTAGCATACAAAATTACTTCAGTTAAAAATCTAGGTATTTTTATGGCAATTTTTGTTTCAAGCTTGTACATTATAGGTTAGGTTAGGTTAGCAAGTTGGAAGTAGAAAAGTTTAAAATCCACCAACAGCCAAGTTTTTGTCTGAAAAAGTTTGGTTCTTTGCAGTTATAATCATAGATTCTTGCAGTTAAGCAGGTGATTCACTACTCTGCAAAATGACTTTAGTTGATAATCGAGGTATTTCAATTAGAAATTTGTATTTAGGTTAGGTTAGGTTAGCAAGTTGGAAGTAGAAAAGTTTAAAATCCACCAACAGCCAAGTTTTAGACTGAAAAAGTTTGGTTTTTGCAATTTCAACCATCGATTCTTGCAGCTTAGCAGGTTGATTATGATTCTTGAAAATGGATTTAGGTGAAACTAATGGTATATTATTTAAAATATAAAAGAAAATTTTATTTAGGTGTAAATTTTTATTTATATTATGTTTGCCAGTTGGAGCTTAAAATCCAATGGCTACCAAGTTTTTCACTGAAAAGTTTGGTTCTTTGCAGTTATAATCATAGATTCTTGCAGCTAAGCAGGTGATTGACTACTCTGCAAAATGACTTTAGTTGAAAATCGAGGTATTTTTATTAGAAATTTGTATTTAGGTTAGGTTAGGTTAGCAAGTTGGAAGTTGAAAAGTTTAAAATCCACCAACAGTCAAAGTTTTTGACTGAAAAAGTTTGGTTCTTTGCAGTTATTATCATAGATTCTTGCAGGTAAGCAGGTGATTGACTACTTTGCAAAATGACTTTAGTTGAAAGTCGAGGTATTTTTATTAAAAATTTGTATTAAGGTTAGGTTAGGTTAGCAAGTAGGACGTAGAAAAGTTCAAATTCCATCAGAATACAAAATTACTTCGTTGAAAATCTAGGTATTTTTATGGCAATTTTTGTTTCAAGCTTCTACATTATAGGTTAGGTTAGGTTAGCAGGTTGGAAGTAGAAAAGTTTAAAATCCACCAACAGCCAAGTTTTTGTCTGAAAAAGTTTGGTTCTTTGCAGTTATAATCATAGATTCTTGCAGCTAAGCAGGTGATTGACTACTCTGCAAAATGACTTTAGTTGATAATCGAGGTATTTCAATTAGAAATTTGTATTTAGGTTAGGTTAGGTTAGCAAGTTGGACGTAGAAAAGTTCAAAATCCATTAGCATACAAAATTACTTCAGTTAAAAATCTAGGTATTTTTATGGCAATTTTTGTTTCAAGCTTGTACATTATAGGTTAGGTTAGGTTAGCAAGTTGGAAGTAGAAAAGTTTAAAATCCACCAACAGCCAAGTTTTTGTCTGAAAAAGTTTGGTTCTTTGCAGTTATAATCATAGATTCTTGCAGCTAAGCAGGTGATTGACTACTCTGCAAAATGACTTTAGTTGATAATCGAGGTATTTCAATTAGAAATTTGTATTTAGGTTAGGTTAGGTTAGCAAGTTGGACGTAGAAAAGTTCAAAATCCATTAGCATACAAAATTACTTCAGTTAAAAATCTAGGTATTTTTATGGCAATTTTTGTTTCAAGCTTGTACATTATAGGTTAGGTTAGGTTAGCAAGTTGGAAGTAGAAAAGTTTAAAATCCACCAACAGCCAAGTTTTTGTCTGAAAAAGTTTGGTTCTTTGCAATTATAATCATAGATTCTTGCAGCTAAGCAGGTGATTGACTACTTTGCAAAATGACTTTAGTTGAAAGTCGAGGTATTTTTATTAAAAATTTGTATTAAGGTTAGGTTAGGTTAGCAAGTTGGGAGTAGAAAAGTTTAAAATCCACCAACAGCCAAGTTTTTGTCTGAAAAAGTTTGGTTCTTTGCAATTATAATCATAGATTCTTGCAGCTAAGCAGGTGATTGACTACTTTGCAAAATGACTTTAGTTGAAAGTCGAGGTATTTTTATTAAAAATTTGTATTAAGGTTAGGTTAGGTTAGCAAGTTGGACGTAGAAAAGTTCAAAATCCATTAGCATACAAAATTACTTCAGTTAAAAATCTAGGTATTTTTATGGCAATTTTTGTTTCAAGCTTGTACATTATAGGTTAGGTTAGGTTAGCAAGTTGGAAGTAGAAAAGTTTAAAATCCACCAACAGCCAAGTTTTTGTCTGAAAAAGTTTGGTTCTTTGCAGTTATAATCATAGATTCTTGCAGTTAAGCAGGTGATTCACTACTCTGCAAAATGACTTTAGTTGAAAATCGAGGTATTTTTATTAGAACTTTGTATTTAGGTTAGGTTAGGTTAGCAAGTTGGACGTAGAAAAGTTCAAAATCCATCAGAATACAAAATTACTTCAGTTAAAAATCTAGGTATTTTTATGGCAATTTTTGTTTCAAGCTTGTACATTATAGGTTAGGTTAGGTTAGCAAGTTGGAAGTAGAAAAGTTTAAAATCCACCAACAGCCAAGTTTTTGTCTGAAAAAGTTTGGTTCTTTGCAGTTATAATCATAGATTCTTGCAGGTAAGCAGGTGATTGACTACTTTGCAAAATGACTTTAGTTGAAAGTCGAGGTATTTTTATTAAAAATTTGTATTAAGGTTAGGTTAGGTTAGCAAGTTGGACGTAGAAAAGTTCAAAATCCATCAGAATACAAAATTACTTCAGTTGAAAATCTAGGTATTTTTATGGCAATTTATGTTTCAAGCTTGTACATTATAGGCTAGGTTAGGTTAGCAAGTTGGAAGTAGAAAAGTTTAAAATCCACCAACAGCCAAGTTTTTGTCTGAAAAAGTTTGGTTCTTTGCAGTTATAATCATAGATTCTTGCAGCTAAGCAGGTGATTGACTACTCTGCAAAATGACTTTAGTTGAAAATCGAGGTATTTTTATTAGAAATTTGTATTTAGGTTAGGTTAGGTTAGCAAGTTGGAAGTAGAAAAGTTTAAAATCCACCAACAGCCAAGTTTTTGTCTGAAAAAGTTTAGTTCTTTGCAGTTATAATCATAGATTCTTGCAGGTAAGCAGGTGATTGACTACTTTGCAAAATGACTTTAGTTGAAAGTCAAGGTATTTTTATTAAAAATTTGTATTAAGGTTAGGTTAAGTTAGCAAGTTGGACTTAGAAAAGTTCAAAATCCATCAGAATACAAAATTACTTCAGTTGAAAATCTAGGTATTTTTATGGCAATTTTTGTTCCAAGCTTCTACATTATAGGTTAGGTTAGGTTAGCAAGTTGGAATTAGTTGGCATAGATTCTTGCAGCTAAGCAGGTGGTTGACTACTCTGCAAAATGACTTTAGTTGATAATCGAGGTATTTCAATTAGAAATTTGTATTTAGGTTAGGTTAGGTTAGCAAGTTGGAAGTAGAAAAGTTTAAAATCCACCAATAGCCAAGTTTTTAACTGAATAAGTTTGGTTCTTTGCAATTATAATCATAGATTCTTGCAGCTAAGCAGGTGATTGACAACTCTGCAAAATGACTTTAGTTGAAAATCGAGGTATTTTTATTAGAAATTTGTATTTAGGTTAGGTTAGGTTAGCAAGTTGGAAGTAAAAAAGTTTAAAATCCACCAACAGTCAAAGTCTTTGACTGAAAAAGTTTGGTTCTTTGCAGTTATTATCATAGATTCTTGCAGGTAAGCAGGTGATTGACTACTTTGCAAAATGACTTTAGTTGAAAGTCGAGGTATTTTTATTAAAAATTTGTATTAATAGGTTAGGTTAGCCAGTTGGACGTAGAAAAGTTCAAAATCCATCAGAATACAAAATTACTTCAGTTGAAAATCTAGGTATTTTTAGGGCAATTTTTGTTCCAAGCTTCTACATTATAGGTTAGGTTAACAAGTTGGAAGTAGAAAAGTTTAAAATCCACCAACAGCCAAGTTTTTGTCTGAAAAAGTTTGGTTCTTTGCAGTTATAATCATAGATTCTTGCAGCTAAGCAGGTGATTGACTACTCTGCAAAATGACTTTAGTTGAAAATCGAGGTATTTTTATTAGAAATTTGTATTTAGGTTAGGTTAGGTTAGCAAGTTGGGAGTAGAAAAGTTTAAAATCCACCAACAGCCAAGTTTTTAACTGAATAAGTTTGGTTCTTTGCAATTATAATCATAGATTCTTGCAGCTAAGCAGGTGATTGACAACTCTGCAAAATGACTTTAGTTGAAAATCGAGGTATTATTATTAGAACTTTGTATTTAGGTTAGGTTAGGTTAGCAAGTTGGAAGTAGAAAAGTTTAAAATCCACCAACAGCCAAGTTTTAGACTGAAAAAGTTTAGTTTTTGCAATTTCAACCATCGATTCTTGCAGCTTAGCAGGTTGATTACGATTCTTGAAAATGGATTTAGGTGAAACTAATGGTATATTATTTAAAATATAAAAGAAAATTTTATTTAGGTGTAAATTTTTATTTATATTATGTTTGCCAGTTGGAGCTTAAAATCCAATGGCTACCGAGTGCCACAGTGTCATATAAAGTTGTTCAAAAACACAGACTCTATATTCTGTGTTGCTATTTAAAGGCAAAGTAGGTATTTTACTGTTCTCTATTAGGCTTTACATATAAGTCTAGATATATTAATTGCCATTTCAGAAAGAAACGTTGTATGCTTAAAGGAAAGATTGGTCAAAATTCACCAGCAGCCATTTATTCAGCTAAAAATGTTTGCTCTTTTGCAAATGCTGGCTTCGATTTTCGTCCTACTAAGGATTCTAGCTAAATTATTTGGCTTATATAATATAGCTACATATACAGGCTTGTATAATAGCTACAGAAAGTATGATATTTAGCCGTCAGAATCATTTTTCCGAACGATTTTCAGAAAATGAAATGCATAAAATTAATCTCAATTTTTGTTGACACATTTAAAAAAAAATTACCCGTTAAGCCAGTTTTTAGCTACAATTTTCAGAAAGCTTACACATCGCTGAATACCAATACGTAGGATTTGTTTCATATTTCAGCGTGAGAGAGGTCTAAATCCACAGTGCCATGAAATATTATTCAAAAACACAGACTCTACATTTTGTGTTGCTATTTCAGCGCTAAGTAGGTGTTTTACTTTTCTGTATTAGGCTTAACATGTAAGTCTAGATATTTTAATTGCCTTTTCAGAAAGAAACGTTGTATGCTTGAAAAAAAAAATTGGTCAAAATTCACCAGCAGCCATTTATTCAGCTAAAAATGTTTGCTCTTTTGCAATTTCTGTCTTCGATTTTCGTCTGACTAAGGAATCTAGCCAAATTATTTGGTTTATATAATATAGCTCTATATAGATGCTTATGTAATAGCTACAGACAGTATGATTTTTAGCAGTGGTAGTTATTTTTTCGAACGATTTTCAGAAAAAAAGAATGCATGAAATTAATCTGAATTTTTGTTCACACATTTTATAAAATCTACCCGTTAAGCCAGTTTCTAGCTACAATTTTCAGGAAGCTTACATATCGCTGAATACCAATACGTAGGATTTGTTCCATATTCCAGCGTTACAGAGGTCGAAATCCACAGTGCCATGTAAAAATGTTCAAAAACACAGACTCTACATTTTGTTTTGCTATTTAAAGGCTAAGTAGGTATTTTACTGTTCTGTATTAGGCTTTACATGTAAGTCTAGATATTTTAATTGCCATTTCAGAAGATAGCGTTGTATACTTAAAGGAAAATTTGGTCAAAATTCACCAGCAGCCAATTACTCAGCAAAAATTTTTTGCTCTTTTGCAATTTCTGTCTTCGATTTTCGTCTGACTAAGGGATCAAGCCAAATTATTTGGCTTATTTAATATAGCTCTATATACAAGGCTTATGTAAAAGCTACAGACAGTATGATATTTAGCAGTGGTAGTTATTTTTCTGAACGATTTTCAGAAAAAAAGAATGCATGAAATTAATCTGAATTTTTGTTCACACATTTTATAAAATCTACCCGTTAAGCCAGTTTCTAGCTACAATTTTCAGGAAGTTTACACATCGCTGAATACAAATACGTAGGATTTGTTCCATATTCCAGCGTTACAGAGGTCGAAATCCACAGTGCCATGTAAAAATGTTCAAAAACACAGACTCTACATTTTGTTTTGCTATTTAAAGGCTAAGTAGGTATTTTACTGTTCTGTATTAGGCTTTACATGTAAGTCTAGACATTTTAATTGCCATTTCAGAAGATAGCGTTGTATACTTAAAGGAAAATTTGGTCAAAATTCACCAGCAGCCAATTATTCGGCTAAAATTTTTTGCTCTTTTGCAATTTCTGTCTTCGATTTTCGTCTGACTAAGGAATCTAGCCAAATTATTTGGCTTATTTAATATAGCTCTATATACAGGCTTATCTAAAAGCTACAGACAGTATGATATTTAGCAGTGGTAGTTATTTTTCCGAACGATTTTCAGAAAAAAAGAATGCATGAAATTAATCTGAATTTTTGTTCACACATTTTATAAAATCTACCCGTTAAGCCAGTTTCTAGCTACAATTTTCAGGAAGCTTACACATCGCTGAATACAAATACGTAGGATTTGTTTCATATTCCAGCGTTACAGAGGTCGAAATCCACAGTGCCATGTAAAAATGTTCAAAAACACAGACTCTACATTTTGTTTTGCTATTTAAAGGCTAAGTAGGTATTTTACTGTTCTGTATTAGGCTTTACATGTAAGTCTAGATATTTTAATTGCCATTTCAGAAGATAGCGTTGTATACTTAAAGGAAAATTTGGTCAAAATTCACCAGCAGCCAATTACTCAGCAAAAATTTTTTGCTCTTTTGCAATTTCTGTCTTCGATTTTCGTCTGACTAAGGGATCAAGCCAAATTATTTGGCTTATTTAATATAGCTCTATATACAGGCTTATCTAAAAGCTACAGACAGTATGATATTTAGCAGTGGTAGTTATTTTTCTGAACGATTTTCAGAAAAAAAGAATGCATGAAATTAATCTGAATTTTTGTTCACACATTTTATAAAATCTACCCGTTAAGCCAGTTTCTAGCTAAAATTTTCAGGAAGCTTACAAATCCCTGAATACCAATACGTAGGATTTGTTTCATATTCCAGCGTTACAGAGGTCGAAATCCACAGTGCCATGTAAAAATGTTCAAAAACACAGACTCTACATTTTGTTTTGCTATTTAAAGGCTAAGTAGGTATTTTACTGTTCTGTATTAGGCTTTACATGTAAGTCTAGATATTTTAATTGCCATTTCAGAAGATAGCGTTTTATACTTAAAGGAAAATTTGGTCAAAATTCACCAGCAGCCAATTATTCGGCTAAAATTTTTTGCTCTTTTGCTATTTCTGTCTTCGATTTTCGTCTGACTAAGTAATCTAGCCAAATTATTTGGCTTATGTAATATAGCTCTATATACAGTCTTATGTATTAGCTACAGACAGTATGATATTTAGCAGTGGTAGTTATTTTTCCGAACGATTTTCAGAAAAAAAGAATGCATGAAATTAATCTGAATTTTTGTTCACACATTTTATAAAATCTACCCGTTAAGCCAGTTTCTAGCTACAATTTTCAGGAAGCTTACACATCGCTGAATACAAATACGTAGAATTTGTTCCATATTCCAGCGTTACAGAGGTCGAAATCCACAGTGCCATGTAAAAATGTTCAAAAACACAGACTCTACTTTTTGTTTTCCTATTTAAAGGCTAAGTAGGTATTTTACTGTTCTGTATTAGGCTTAACATGTAAGTCTAGATATTTTAATTGCCATTTCAGAAGATAGCTTTGTATACTTAAAGGAAAATTTGGTCAAAATTCACCAGCAGCCAATTATTCGGCTAAAATTTTTTGCTCTTTTGCAATTTCTGTCTTCGATTTTCGTCTGACTAAGGAATCTAGCCAAATTATTTGGCTTATTTAATATAGCTCTATATACAGGCTTATCTAAAAGCTACAGACAGTATGATATTTAGCAGTGGTAGTTATTTTTCCGAACGATTTTCAGAAAAAAAGAATGCATGAAATTAATTTGAATTTTTGTTCACACATTTTATAAAATCTACCCGTTAAGCCAGTTTCTAGCTACAATTTTCAGGAAGCTTATACATCGCTGAATACAAATACGTAGGATTTGTTCCATATTCCAGCGTTACAGAGGTCGAAATCCACAGTGCCATGTAAAAATGTTCAAAAACACAGACTCTACATTTTGTTTTGCTATTTAAAGGCTAAGTAGGTATTTTACTGTTCTGTATTAGGCTTTACATGTAAGTCTAGACATTTTAATTGCCATTTCAGAAGATAGCGTTGTATACTTAAAGGAAAATTTGGTCAAAATTCACCAGCAGCCAATTACTCAGCAAAAATTTTTTGCTCTTTTGCAATTTCTGTCTTCGATTTTCGTCTGACTAAGGGATCAAGCCAAATTATTTGGCTTATTTAATATAGCTCTATAAACAGGCTTATCTAAAAGCTACAGACAGTATGATATTTAGCAGTGGTAGTTATTTTTCTGAACGATTTTCAGAAAAAAAGAATGCATGAAATTAATCTGAATTTTTGTTCACACATTTTATAAAATCTACCCGTTAAGCCAGTTTCTAGCTACAATTTTCAGGAAGCTTACACATCGCTGAATACAAATACGTAGGATTTGTTCCATATTCCAGCGTTACAGAGGTCGAAATCCACAGTGCCATGTAAAAATGTTCAAAAACACAGACTCTACATTTTGTTTTGCTATTTAAAGGCTAAGTAGGTATTTTACTGTTCTGTATTAGGCTTTACATGTAAGTCTAGATATTTTAATTGCCATTTCAGAAGAAAGCGTTGTATACTTAAAGGAAAATTTGGTCAAAATTCACCAGCAGCCAATTACTCAGCAAAAATTTTTTGCTCTTTTGCAATTTCTGTCTTCGATTTTCGTCTGACTAAGGGATCAAGCCAAATTATTTGGCTTATTTAATATAGCTCTATATACAAGGCTTATGTAAAAGCTACAGACAGTATGATATTTAGCAGTGGTAGTTATTTTTCTGAACGATTTTCAGAAAAAAAGAATGCATGAAATTAATCTGAATTTTTGTTCACACATTTTATAAAATCTACCCGTTAAGCCAGTTTCTAGCTACAATTTTCAGGAAGCTTACACATCGCTGAATACAAATACGTAGGATTTGTTCCATATTCCAGCGTTACAGAGGTCGAAATCCACAGTGCCATGTAAAAATGTTCAAAAACACAGACTCTACATTTTGTTTTGCTATTTAAAGGCTAAGTAGGTATTTTACTGTTCTGTATTAGGCTTTACATGTAAGTCTAGACATTTTAATTGCCATTTCAGAAGATAGCGTTGTATACTTAAAGGAAAATTTGGTCAAAATTCACCAGCAGCCAATTACTCAGCAAAAATTTTTTGCTCTTTTGCAATTTCTGTCTTCGATTTTCGTCTGACTAAGGGATCAAGCCAAATTATTTGGCTTATTTAATATAGCTCTATATACAAGGCTTATGTAAAAGCTACAGACAGTATGATATTTAGCAGTGGTAGTTATTTTTCTGAACGATTTTCAGAAAAAAAGAATGCATGAAATTAATCTGAATTTTTGTTCACACATTTTATAAAATCTACCCGTTAAGCCAGTTTCTAGCTACAATTTTCAGGAAGCTTACACATCGCTGAATACAAATACGTAGGATTTGTTTCATATTCCAGCGTTACAGAGGTCGAAATCCACAGTGCCATGTAAAAATGTTCAAAAACACAGACTCTACATTTTGTTTTGCTATTTAAAGGCTAAGTAGGTATTTTACTGTTCTGTATTAGGCTTTACATTTAAGTCTAGATATTTTAATTGCCATTTCAGAAGATAGCGTTGTATACTTAAAGGAAAATTTGGTCAAAATTCACCAGCAGCCAATTACTCAGCAAAAATTTTTTGCTCTTTTGCAATTTCTGTCTTCGATTTTCGTCTGACTAAGGGATCAAGCCAAATTATTTGGCTTATTTAATATAGCTCTATATACAGGCTTATCTAAAAGCTACAGACAGTATGATATTTAGCAGTGGTAGTTATTTTTCCGAACGATTTTCAGAAAAAAAGAATGCATGAAATTAATTTGAATTTTTGTTCACACATTTTATAAAATCTACCCGTTAAGCCAGTTTCTAGCTACAATTTTCAGGAAGCTTATACATCGCTGAATACAAATACGTAGGATTTGTTCCATATTCCAGCGTTACAGAGGTCGAAATCCACAGTGCCATGTAAAAATGTTCAAAAACACAGACTCTACATTTTGTTTTGCTATTTAAAGGCTAAGTAGGTATTTTACTGTTCTGTATTAGGCTTTACATGTAAGTCTAGACATTTTAATTGCCATTTCAGAAGATAGCGTTGTATACTTAAAGGAAAATTTGGTCAAAATTCACCAGCAGCCAATTACTCAGCAAAAATTTTTTGCTCTTTTGCAATTTCTGTCTTCGATTTTCGTCTGACTAAGGGATCAAGCCAAATTATTTGGCTTATTTAATATAGCTCTATATACAAGGCTTATGTAAAAGCTACAGACAGTATGATATTTAGCAGTGGTAGTTATTTTTCTGAACGATTTTCAGAAAAAAAGAATGCATGAAATTAATCTGAATTTTTGTTCACACATTTTATAAAATCTACCCGTTAAGCCAGTTTCTAGCTACAATTTTCAGGAAGCTTACACATCGCTGAATAGAAATACGTAGGATTTGTTTCATATTCCAGCGTTACAGAGGTCGAAATCCACAGTGCCATGTAAAAATGTTCAAAAACACAGACTCTACATTTTGTTTTGCTATTTAAAGGCTAAGTAGGTATTTTACTGTTCTGTATTAGGCTTTACATGTAAGTCTAGATATTTTAATTGCCATTTCAGAAGATAGCGTTGTATACTTAAAGGAAAATTTGGTCAAAATTCACCAGCAGCCAATTACTCAGCAAAAATTTTTTGCTCTTTTGCAATTTCTGTCTTCGATTTTCGTCTGACTAAGGGATCAAGCCAAATTATTTGGCTTATTTAATATAGCTCTATATACAAGGCTTATGTAAAAGCTACAGACAGTATGATATTTACCAGTGGTAGTTATTTTTCTGAACGATTTTCAGAAAAAAAGAATGCATGAAATTAATCTGAATTTTTGTTCACACATTTTATAAAATCTACCCGTTAAGCCAGTTTCTAGCTACAATTTTCAGGAAGTTTACACATCGCTGAATACAAATACGTAGGATTTGTTCCATATTCCAGCGTTACAGAGGTCGAAATCCACAGTGCCATGTAAAAATGTTCAAAAACACAGACTCTACATTTTGTTTTGCTATTTAAAGGCTAAGTAGGTATTTTACTGTTCTGTATTAGGCTTTACATGTAAGTCTAGACATTTTAATTGCCATTTCAGAAGATAGCGTTGTATACTTAAAGGAAAATTTGGTCAAAATTCACCAGCAGCCAATTACTCAGCAAAAATTTTTTGCTCTTTTGCAATTTCTGTCTTCGATTTTCGTCTGACTAAGGGATCAAGCCAAATTATTTGGCTTATTTAATATAGCTCTATATACAAGGCTTATGTAAAAGCTACAGACAGTATGATATTTAGCAGTGGTAGTTATTTTTCTGAACGATTTTCAGAAAAAAAGAATGCATGAAATTAATCTGAATTTTTGTTCACACATTTTATAAAATCTACCCGTTAAGCCAGTTTCTAGCTACAATTTTCAGGAAGCTTACACATCGCTGAATACAAATACGTAGGATTTGTTCCATATTCCAGCGTTACAGAGGTCGAAATCCACAGTGCCATGTAAAAATGTTCAAAAACACAGACTCTACATTTTGTTTTGCTATTTAAAGGCTAAGTAGGTATTTTACTGTTCTGTATTAGGCTTTACATGTAAGTCTAGACATTTTAATTGCCATTTCAGAAGATAGCGTTGTATACTTAAAGGAAAATTTGGTCAAAATTCACCAGCAGCCAATTATTCGGCTAAAATTTTTTGCTCTTTTGCAATTTCTGTCTTCGATTTTCGTCTGACTAAGGGATCAAGCCAAATTATTTGGCTTATTTAATATAGCTCTATATACAGGCTTATCTAAAAGCTACAGACAGTATGATATTTAGCAGTGGTAGTTATTTTTCTGAACGATTTTCAGAAAAAAAGAATGCATGAAATTAATCTGAATTTTTGTTCACACATTTTATAAAATCTACCCGTTAAGCCAGTTTCTAGCTACAATTTTCAGGAAGCTTACACATCGCTGAATACAAATACGTAGGATTTGTTCCATATTCCAGCGTTACAGAGGTCGAAATCCACAGTGCCATGTAAAAATGTTCAAAAACACAGACTCTACATTTTGTTTTGCTATTTAAAGGCTAAGTAGGTATTTTACTGTTCTGTATTAGGCTCTACATGTAAGTCTAGATATTTTAATTGCCATTTCAGAAGATAGCGTTGTATACTTAAAGGAAAATTTGGTCAAAATTCACCAGCAGCCAATTACTCAGCAAAAATTTTTTGCTCTTTTGCAATTTCTGTCTTCGATTTTCGTCTGACTAAGGGATCAAGCCAAATTATTTGGCTTATTTAATATAGCTCTATATACAGGCTTATCTAAAAGCTACAGACAGTATGATATTTAGCAGTGGTAGTTATTTTTCCGAACGATTTTCAGAAAAAAAGAATGCATGAAATTAATTTGAATTTTTGTTCACACATTTTATAAAATCTACCCGTTAAGCCAGTTTCTAGCTACAATTTTCAGGAAGCTTATACATCGCTGAATACAAATACGTAGGATTTGTTCCATATTCCAGCGTTACAGAGGTCGAAATCCACAGTGCCATGTAAAAATGTTCAAAAACACAGACTCTACATTTTGTTTTGCTATTTAAAGGCTAAGTAGGTATTTTACTGTTCTGTATTAGGCTTTACATGTAAGTCTAGACATTTTAATTGCCATTTCAGAAGATAGCGTTGTATACTTAAAGGAAAATTTGGTCAAAATTCACCAGCAGCCAATTACTCAGCAAAAATTTTTTGCTCTTTTGCAATTTCTGTCTTCGATTTTCGTCTGACTAAGGGATCAAGCCAAATTATTTGGCTTATTTAATATAGCTCTATATACAAGGCTTATGTAAAAGCTACAGACAGTATGATATTTAGCAGTGGTAGTTATTTTTCTGAACGATTTTCAGAAAAAAAGAATGCATGAAATTAATCTGAATTTTTGTTCACACATTTTATAAAATCTACCCGTTAAGCCAGTTTCTAGCTACAATTTTCAGGAAGCTTACACATCGCTGAATACAAATACGTAGGATTTGTTCCATATTCCAGCGTTACAGAGGTCGAAATCCACAGTGCCATGTAAAAATGTTCAAAAACACAGACTCTACATTTTGTTTTGCTATTTAAAGGCTAAGTAGGTATTTTACTGTTCTGTATTAGGCTTTACATGTAAGTCTAGACATTTTAATTGCCATTTCAGAAGATAGCGTTGTATACTTAAAGGAAAATTTGGTCAAAATTCACCAGCAGCCAATTACTCAGCAAAAATTTTTTGCTCTTTTGCAATTTCTGTCTTCGATTTTCGTCTGACTAAGGGATCAAGCCAAATTATTTGGCTTATTTAATATAGCTCTATATACAAGGCTTATGTAAAAGCTACAGACAGTATGATATTTAGCAGTGGTAGTTATTTTTCCGAACGATTTTCAGAAAAAAAGAATGCATGAAATTAATTTGAATTTTTGTTCACACATTTTATAAAATCTACCCGTTAAGCCAGTTTCTAGCTACAATTTTCAGGAAGCTTATACATCGCTGAATACAAATACGTAGGATTTGTTCCATATTCCAGCGTTACAGAGGTCGAAATCCACAGTGCCATGTAAAAATGTTCAAAAACACAGACTCTACATTTTGTTTTGCTATTTAAAGGCTAAGTAGGTATTTTACTGTTCTGTATTAGGCTTTACATGTAAGTCTAGACATTTTAATTGCCATTTCAGAAGATAGCGTTGTATACTTAAAGGAAAATTTGGTCAAAATTCACCAGCAGCCAATTACTCAGCAAAAATTTTTTGCTCTTTTGCAATTTCTGTCTTCGATTTTCGTCTGACTAAGGGATCAAGCCAAATTATTTGGCTTATTTAATATAGCTCTATATACAGGCTTATCTAAAAGCTACAGACAGTATGATATTTAGCAGTGGTAGTTATTTTTCCGAACGATTTTCAGAAAAAAAGAATGCATGAAATTAATTTGAATTTTTGTTCACACATTTTATAAAATCTACCCGTTAAGCCAGTTTCTAGCTACAATTTTCAGGAAGCTTATACATCGCTGAATACAAATACGTAGGATTTGTTCCATATTCCAGCGTTACAGAGGTCGAAATCCACAGTGCCATGTAAAAATGTTCAAAAACACAGACTCTACATTTTGTTTTGCTATTTAAAGGCTAAGTAGGTATTTTACTGTTCTGTATTAGGCTTTACATGTAAGTCTAGACATTTTAATTGCCATTTCAGAAGAAAGCGTTGTATACTTAAAGGAAAATTTGGTCAAAATTCACCAGCAGCCAATTACTCAGCAAAAATTTTTTGCTCTTTTGCAATTTCTGTCTTCGATTTTCGTCTGACTAAGGGATCAAGCCAAATTATTTGGCTTATTTAATATTGCTCTATTTACAAGGCTTATGTAAAAGCTACAGACAGTATGATATTTAGCAGTGGTAGTTATTTTTCTGAACGATTTTCAGAAAAAAAGAATGCATGAAATTAATCTGAATTTTTGTTCACACATTTTATAAAATCTACCCGTTAAGCCAGTTTCTAGCTACAATTTTCAGGAAGCTTATACATCGCTGAATACAAATACGTAGGATTTGTTCCATATTCCAGCGTTACAGAGGTCGAAATCCACAGTGCCATGTAAAAATGTTCAAAAACACAGACTCTACATTTTGTTTTGCTATTTAAAGGCTAAGTAGGTATTTTACTGTTCTGTATTAGGCTTTACATGTAAGTCTAGACATTTTAATTGCCATTTCAGAAGATAGCGTTGTATACTTAAAGGAAAATTTGGTCAAAATTCACCAGCAGCCAATTATTCGGCTAAAATTTTTTGCTCTTTTGCAATTTCTGTCTTCGATTTTCGTCTGACTAAGGGATCAAGCCAAATTATTTGGCTTATTTAATATAGCTCTATATACAGGCTTATCTAAAAGCTACAGACAGTATGATATTTAGCAGTGGTAGTTATTTTTCTGAACGATTTTCAGAAAAAAAGAATGCATGAAATTAATCTGAATTTTTGTTCACACATTTTATAAAATCTACCCGTTAAGCCAGTTTCTAGCTACAATTTTCAGGAAGCTTACACATCGCTGAATACAAATACGTAGGATTTGTTCCATATTCCAGCGTTACAGAGGTCGAAATCCACAGTGCCATGTAAAAATGTTCAAAAACACAGACTCTACATTTTGTTTTGCTATTTAAAGGCTAAGTAGGTATTTTACTGTTCTGTATTAGGCTCTACATGTAAGTCTAGATATTTTAATTGCCATTTCAGAAGATAGCGTTGTATACTTAAAGGAAAATTTGGTCAAAATTCACCAGCAGCCAATTACTCAGCAAAAATTTTTTGCTCTTTTGCAATTTCTGTCTTCGATTTTCGTCTGACTAAGGGATCAAGCCAAATTATTTGGCTTATTTAATATAGCTCTATATACAGGCTTATCTAAAAGCTACAGACAGTATGATATTTAGCAGTGGTAGTTATTTTTCCGAACGATTTTCAGAAAAAAAGAATGCATGAAATTAATTTGAATTTTTGTTCACACATTTTATAAAATCTACCCGTTAAGCCAGTTTCTAGCTACAATTTTCAGGAAGCTTATACATCGCTGAATACAAATACGTAGGATTTGTTCCATATTCCAGCGTTACAGAGGTCGAAATCCACAGTGCCATGTAAAAATGTTCAAAAACACAGACTCTACATTTTGTTTTGCTATTTAAAGGCTAAGTAGGTATTTTACTGTTCTGTATTAGGCTTTACATGTAAGTCTAGACATTTTAATTGCCATTTCAGAAGATAGCGTTGTATACTTAAAGGAAAATTTGGTCAAAATTCACCAGCAGCCAATTACTCAGCAAAAATTTTTTGCTCTTTTGCAATTTCTGTCTTCGATTTTCGTCTGACTAAGGGATCAAGCCAAATTATTTGGCTTATTTAATATAGCTCTATATACAAGGCTTATGTAAAAGCTACAGACAGTATGATATTTAGCAGTGGTAGTTATTTTTCTGAACGATTTTCAGAAAAAAAGAATGCATGAAATTAATCTGAATTTTTGTTCACACATTTTATAAAATCTACCCGTTAAGCCAGTTTCTAGCTACAATTTTCAGGAAGCTTACACATCGCTGAATACAAATACGTAGGATTTGTTCCATATTCCAGCGTTACAGAGGTCGAAATCCACAGTGCCATGTAAAAATGTTCAAAAACACAGACTCTACATTTTGTTTTGCTATTTAAAGGCTAAGTAGGTATTTTACTGTTCTGTATTAGGCTTTACATGTAAGTCTAGACATTTTAATTGCCATTTCAGAAGATAGCGTTGTATACTTAAAGGAAAATTTGGTCAAAATTCACCAGCAGCCAATTACTCAGCAAAAATTTTTTGCTCTTTTGCAATTTCTGTCTTCGATTTTCGTCTGACTAAGGGATCAAGCCAAATTATTTGGCTTATTTAATATAGCTCTATATACAAGGCTTATGTAAAAGCTACAGACAGTATGATATTTAGCAGTGGTAGTTATTTTTCCGAACGATTTTCAGAAAAAAAGAATGCATGAAATTAATTTGAATTTTTGTTCACACATTTTATAAAATCTACCCGTTAAGCCAGTTTCTAGCTACAATTTTCAGGAAGCTTATACATCGCTGAATACAAATACGTAGGATTTGTTCCATATTCCAGCGTTACAGAGGTCGAAATCCACAGTGCCATGTAAAAATGTTCAAAAACACAGACTCTACATTTTGTTTTGCTATTTAAAGGCTAAGTAGGTATTTTACTGTTCTGTATTAGGCTTTACATGTAAGTCTAGACATTTTAATTGCCATTTCAGAAGATAGCGTTGTATACTTAAAGGAAAATTTGGTCAAAATTCACCAGCAGCCAATTACTCAGCAAAAATTTTTTGCTCTTTTGCAATTTCTGTCTTCGATTTTCGTCTGACTAAGGGATCAAGCCAAATTATTTGGCTTATTTAATATAGCTCTATATACAGGCTTATCTAAAAGCTACAGACAGTATGATATTTAGCAGTGGTAGTTATTTTTCCGAACGATTTTCAGAAAAAAAGAATGCATGAAATTAATTTGAATTTTTGTTCACACATTTTATAAAATCTACCCGTTAAGCCAGTTTCTAGCTACAATTTTCAGGAAGCTTATACATCGCTGAATACAAATACGTAGGATTTGTTCCATATTCCAGCGTTACAGAGGTCGAAATCCACAGTGCCATGTAAAAATGTTCAAAAACACAGACTCTACATTTTGTTTTGCTATTTAAAGGCTAAGTAGGTATTTTACTGTTCTGTATTAGGCTTTACATGTAAGTCTAGACATTTTAATTGCCATTTCAGAAGAAAGCGTTGTATACTTAAAGGAAAATTTGGTCAAAATTCACCAGCAGCCAATTACTCAGCAAAAATTTTTTGCTCTTTTGCAATTTCTGTCTTCGATTTTCGTCTGACTAAGGGATCAAGCCAAATTATTTGGCTTATTTAATATTGCTCTATTTACAAGGCTTATGTAAAAGCTACAGACAGTATGATATTTAGCAGTGGTAGTTATTTTTCTGAACGATTTTCAGAAAAAAAGAATGCATGAAATTAATCTGAATTTTTGTTCACACATTTTATAAAATCTACCCGTTAAGCCAGTTTCTAGCTACAATTTTCAGGAAGCTTATACATCGCTGAATACAAATACGTAGGATTTGTTCCATATTCCAGCGTTACAGAGGTCGAAATCCACAGTGCCATGTAAAAATGTTCAAAAACACAGACTCTACATTTTGTTTTGCTATTTAAAGGCTAAGTAGGTATTTTACTGTTCTGTATTAGGCTTTACATGTAAGTCTAGACATTTTAATTGCCATTTCAGAAGATAGCGTTGTATACTTAAAGGAAAATTTGGTCAAAATTCACCAGCAGCCAATTACTCAGCAAAAATTTTTTGCTCTTTTGCAATTTCTGTCTTCGATTTTCGTCTGACTAAGGGATCAAGCCAAATTATTTGGCTTATTTAATATTGCTCTATTTACAAGGCTTATGTAAAAGCTACAGACAGTATGATATTTAGCAGTGGTAGTTATTTTTCTGAACGATTTTCAGAAAAAAAGAATGCATGAAATTAATCTGAATTTTTGTTCACACATTTTATAAAATCTACCCGTTAAGCCAGTTTCTAGCTACAATTTTCAGGAAGCTTACACATCGCTGAATACAAATACGTAGGATTTGTTTCATATTCCAGCGTTACAGAGGTCGAAATCCACAGTGCCATGTAAAAATGTTCAAAAACACAGACTCTACATTTTGTTTTGCTATTTAAAGGCTAAGTAGGTATTTTACTGTTCTGTATTAGGCTTTACATGTAAGTCTAGATATTTTAATTGCCATTTCAGAAGATAGCGTTGTATACTTAAAGGAAAATTTGGTCAAAATTCACCAGCAGCCAATTACTCAGCAAAAATTTTTTGCTCTTTTGCAATTTCTGTCTTCGATTTTCGTCTGACTAAGGGATCAAGCCAAATTATTTGGCTTATTTAATATAGCTCTATATACAAGGCTTATGTAAAAGCTACAGACAGTATGATATTTAGCAGTGGTAGTTATTTTTCTGAACGATTTTCAGAAAAAAAGAATGCATGAAATTAATCTGAATTTTTGTTCACACATTTTATAAAATCTACCCGTTAAGCCAGTTTCTAGCTACAATTTTCAGGAAGTTTACACATCGCTGAATACAAATACGTAGGATTTGTTCCATATTCCAGCGTTACAGAGGTCGAAATCCACAGTGCCATGTAAAAATGTTCAAAAACACAGACTCTACATTTTGTTTTGCTATTTAAAGGCTAAGTAGGTATTTTACTGTTCTGTATTAGGCTTTACATGTAAGTCTAGACATTTTAATTGCCATTTCAGAAGATAGCGTTGTATACTTAAAGGAAAATTTGGTCAAAATTCACCAGCAGCCAATTACTCAGCAAAAATTTTTTGCTCTTTTGCAATTTCTGTCTTCGATTTTCGTCTGACTAAGGGATCAAGCCAAATTATTTGGCTTATTTAATATAGCTCTATATACAAGGCTTATGTAAAAGCTACAGACAGTATGATATTTAGCAGTGGTAGTTATTTTTCTGAACGATTTTCAGAAAAAAAGAATGCATGAAATTAATCTGAATTTTTGTTCACACATTTTATAAAATCTACCCGTTAAGCCAGTTTCTAGCTACAATTTTCAAGAAGCTTACACATCGCTGAATACTAATACGTAGAATTTGTTCCATGTTTCAGCGTTACAGAGGTTGAAGTTCACAGTGCCATGTAAAGTTGTTCAAAAACCAGACTCTACATTTTGTTTTGCTATTTAAAGGCTAAGTAGGTATTTTACTGTTCTGTATTAGGCTTTACATGTAAGTCTAGATATTTTAATTGCCATTTCAGAAGATAGCGTTTTATACTTAAAGGAAAATTTGGTCAAAATTCACCAGCAGCCAATTATTCGGCTAAAATTTTTTGCTCTTTTGCAATTTCTGTCTTCGATTTTCGTCTGACTAAGGGATCAAGCCAAATTATTTGGCTTATTTAATATAGCTCTATATACAAGTCTAATGTAAAAGCTACAGACAGTATGATATTTAGCAGTGGTAGTTATTTTTCCGAACGATTTTCAGAAAAAAAGAATGCATGAAATTAATCTGAATTTTTATTCACACATTTTATAAAATCTACCCGTTAAGCCAGTTTCTAGCTACAATTTTCAAGAAGCTTACACATCGCTGAATACCAATACGTAGGATTTGTTTCATATTCCAGCGTTACAGAGGTCGAAATCCACAGTGCCATGTAAAAATGTTCAAAAACACAGACTCTACATTTTGTTTTGCTATTTAAAGGCTAAGTAGGTATTTTACTGTTCTGTATTAGGCTTTACATGTAAGTCTAGATATTTTAATTGCCATTTCAGAAGATAGCGTTTTATACTTAAAGGAAAATTTGGTCAAAATTCACCAGCAGCCAATTATTCGGCTAAAATTTTTTGCTCTTTTGCAATTTCTGTCTTCGATTTTCGTCTGACTAAGGGATCAAGCCAAATTATTTGGCTTATTTAATATAGCTCTATATACAAGGGTAATGTAAAAGCTACAGACAGTATGATATTTAGCAGTGGTAGTTATTTTTCCGAACGATTTTCAGAAAAAAAGAATGCATGAAATTAATCTGAATTTTTGTTCACACATTTTATAAAATCTACCCGTTAAGCCAGTTTCTAGCTACAATTTTCAAGAAGCTTACACATCGCTGAATACTAATACGTAGAATTTGTTCCATGTTTCAGCGTTACAGAGGTTGAAGTTCACAGTGCCATGTAAAGTTGTTCAAAAACCAGACTTTACATTTTGTTTTGCTATTTAAAGGCTAAGTAGGTATTTTACTGTTCTGTATTAGGCTTAACATGTAAGTCTAGATATTTTAATTGCCATTTCAGAAGATAGCTTTGTATACTTAAAGGAAAGTTTGGTCAAAATTCACCATCAGCCAATTATTCGGCTAAATTTTTTTGCTCTTTTGCAATTTCTGTCTTCGATTTTCGTCTGACTAAGGGATCTAGCCAAATTATTTGGCTTATATATTATAGCTCTATATACAGACTTATGTAATAGCTACAGACTGTATGATATTTAGCAGTGGTAGTTATTTTTCCGAACGATTTTCAGAAAAAAAGAATGCATGAAATTAATCTGAATTTTTGTTCACACATTTTATAAAATCTACCCGTTAAGCCAGTTTCTAGCTACAATTTTCAGGAAGCTTACACATCGCTGAATACAAATACGTAGGATTTGTTCCATATTCCAGCGTTACAGAGGTCGAAATCCACAGTGCCATGTAAAAATGTTCAAAAACACAGACTCTACTTTTTGTTTTCCTATTTAAAGGCTAAGTAGGTATTTTACTGTTCTGTATTAGGCTTTACATGTAAGTCTAGATATTTTAATTGCCATTTCAGAAGATAGCGTTGTATACTTAAAGGAAAATTTGGTCAAAATTCACCAGCAGCCAATTATTCGGCTAAAATTTTTTGCTCTTTTGCAATTTCTGTCTTCGATTTTCGTCTGACTAAGGAATCTAGCCAAATTATTTGGCTTATTTAATATAGCTCTATATACAGGCTTATCTAAAAGCTACAGACAGTATGATATTTAGCAGTGGTAGTTATTTTTCCGAACGATTTTCAGAAAAAAATAATGCATTAAATTAATCTGAATTTTTGTTCACACATTTTATAAAATCTACCCGTTAAGCCAGTTTCTAGCTAAAATTTTCAGGAAGCTTACAAATCACTGAATACCAATACGTAGGATTTGTTTCATATTCCAGCGTTACAGAGGTCGAAATCCACAGTGCCATGTAAAAATGTTCAAAAACACAGGCTCTACATTTTGTTTTGCTATTTAAAGGCTAAGTAGGTATTTTACTGTTCTGTATTAGGCTTTACATGTAAGTTCTGATATTTTAATTGCCATTTCAGAAGATAGCTTTGTATACTTAAAGGAAAATTCGGTCAAAATTCACCAGCAGCCAATTATTCGGCTAAAATTTTTTGCTCTTTTGCAATTTCTGTCTTTGATTTTCGTCTGACTAAGGGATCTAGCCAAATTATTTGGCTTATATAATATAGCTCTATATACAGGCTTATGTAATAGCTACAGGCAGTATGATATTTAGCAGTGGTAGTTATTTTTCCGAACGATTTTCAGAAAAAAAGAATGCATGAAATTAATCTGAATTTCTGTTTACACATTTTATAAAATCTACCCGTTAAGCCAGTTTCTAGCTACAATTTTCAAGAAGCTTACACATCGCTGAATACCAATACGTAGGATTTGTTCCATATTCCAGCGTTACAGAGGTCGAAATCCACAGTGCCATGTAAAAATCTTCAAAAACACAGACTCTACATTTTGTTTTCCTATTTAAAGGCTAAGTAGGTATTTTACTGTTCTGTATTAGGCTTTACATGTAAGTTCTGATATTTTAATTGCCATTTCAGAAGATAGCTTTGTATACTTAAAGGAAAATTTGGTCAAAATTCACCAGCAGCCAATTATTCGGCTAAAATTTTTTGCTCTTTTGCAATTTCTGTCTTCGATTTTCGTCTGACTAAGGGATCTAGCCAAATTTATTGGCTTACATAATATAGCTCTATATACAGGCTTATGTAATAGCTACAGATAGAACGATATTTAACAGTCAGAATTATTTTCCGAACGATTTTCAGAAAAAAAAAATCATAAAATTAACCTTAATTTTTGTCGACACATTTCTAAAAATTCCTACGGTAAGCCACCTTCTCATTGCATTTTCCAGATAATTTAGACATCATTGCATACATTTTGTTGTCATTTGTCACATAAATCGGCGTTTCAGAGGTCGGACTCGACTGTGCCATTGTCACATTTTTAGAGTGTTTTGAAGCATAAGTAGTCACCTCACAAGCGTGTTTTATTTTAGCCTAGACGTAATGCAGGCTGTTTCAAATAACCTTATAGCAGGTTATGTAATATAAGAGGCTTCAATTGCGTTGGCTGATAACTTCACAAAAAAATACCACCTAATTTGGTCGGATTATATGGCTGCTAGATTTGGCTGCCAACTTCACACCGGTGTGTAAATAACGTCCACCAATATTTATTATTTATTTATTTATTTAATATAGCTAAATACTAGATTGTAATGATCTAATGTTGTTGGTTATTTTTTTTTAACTATATGATTGTCATTTGATATCTATTAACGTATTTTATTTGATGAAACAACATAAAAGTTATAAACATCATCATGAACTAAAAACTCCCTCTTGGTAGATGGTAAACCAGCATGAAATCAAGGATGGAAGTAGCCCAGTAGCCAAAAAGTAGCCCGAAGGAAACCCAATTATTCTTCTTTTAAGAACATTTATGAAGTATTTTGTGTTAATAAAACGGGAATACTCACGTTCAATTGAGTTCGTTATTCCGACTATAGTTTCGATCACAATCGGTAACCTTTATCAAGGAATGCTAAGTGTGACACGCGCGCGACCTCGTTTTGCCTTGCACTGCGGGCCGCGGCAAGTCGCGCGCGTGACGTCATCGGCTGCTCTGCATTTTATTAAAAGTCGGCGTTTCATTAAAACAAAATGTGTCAAAACCACGTCAGTTTTGATAGTAAAATTTATGAAGTATGTATTTGGAGCAACTAAAAACACCAAGCTCAAAGTCTCGGCTCAAAAGTTTCAAAGGCTCAAGTCATGTCAGTGTCAACTTAGCAGATCCTTGTCTAGGAGATCATCAATAAATTAGAGTTCTATTCGCATGCAGCTGAGTTCTATAGTTCCTGATACTTTATAGAGATAGTTCTGGCGTTTTTCCCGTTGCTAACTTCCAGTAGCAGATCATTTTGCTGCAATATAAAAAAAAAATGCAAATTCTGTTCGCATGCCAGTCAGTTTCAAAATTCTTGACACTTCTCAGGAAATTTTGTCCATATTACCTACCTATGTATCTTAGAGAAGTAATATTTTCTCTATACTATGTACTAATCTTCTCAAATTCTTTTGTTTTGGTTACAGTGTCGGCTCTCTCTCAACCCTCAATCTTCTTTTGAAGGTGGTCACCAGAAGATTAAACCAGCCGCATGAGTATGACGAGGTAGGTGTGGTAACTGTGCTAAGTACTTGTTTCAATGATTAACAATTATTACTATTAAAACAAAAATTAACCGACTACAAAATATAGGTCCGGATATAAAGAGGAATTTAGCGAAACTCGTCTAACCCCCGAATACTGAAACGTTTGTTAACTTTGACAACAGATTAATTCTATTACTGCCATTGTCTGGCACTAAGCAAATGACAAAGACAGCAATAGACTTAATCTGTCGTCAAAGTTAACAAACGGGGGTTCAGTATTCGGGCGTAAATCGATCAAGCCATTTAGGCAAAAGATCTATCTAGGAACTCACAAAGACAAAAATACACACTTAAATACTCATACACACATACTTATATATACCCCAAAAAAATTGCCTCTGCCTTGGTCAAACGCGTAAAAAGAAAAAAGAAGCATACAAACTAAAGAAAAATAGCTAACTTGGAATTTTTATAGAAAAAATATGGAGGGATTAGAAACGAACCGATGAGAGTGACAGAATGATAGTGAGATGATAATTGAGAGATGATGCTGACGATTACATAGAATATAGAACCAGGTTTTTTTTTTAATGATTTGAGAAACAAAACTGAATTAATACCGATAGATGTCACCACTGGTATCAAATCGAATACTATAAATGATAAACGAAATTTTGATTAATGAAATAATAATCGCACTTCACACCGATAACGATGATTGGAATGATGATAAATAATATTATATGGTATGAATATTTTGATTTTTTAATAAATTTTTTTCATAAAATGCACATCAAATTGCTGAAAGGATTTCATAAAATCTACTTAGATTCTAAATATATTTGGAACCTATATTATAACAGGGTCAAATAATACCAAACTATTAACGGGCTGTTGCTGTTACAGGCTAGTCTGCTATCACCGAAACGTTAATTTCATCAAAAAAATATGAAAATTCACTAACCCTCTCTATCGCACGCAAGAGAAACAGAGATCTATACAATTTCAAATCGAATGCACCGAAATCTCACGGAACGCCTATCCTCTAAAATATTCAGCTAGTAATATTACAGAGCATAAGAAAATATAACAGCTAAAGTTCTAACGTGATGGCAGCGGTAGACCGACTACATACAAGATTATAAATTTTTGAAGTTTGACATTTTGGGTGGCACTGAACTGAATAGACAAGCGCAGCGCTTGAGAGGGAGTTGCTCTTCAATCGTCACTCTGTTGTATAAAAAACTAAATAGCTTCTATATTTCAGCTAAAACGCTTCGTGTCCGAAGAATGCAGTGACCTAGGACGTCCAGTCCAGCAGGTCCTAGAGACCATCGCGTCTAACGTGCAGTGGAGGGAACGGAACTATCAGACTATAGTCGACTGGCTACTTAAACATGATACTAAAGAACGATAGTAATACCGGAGGAGGATTAAAGATAGCCACATTTAAATAAGTACTTACTAAATTATTCGGGATCTATTTCTCTCCTCGGGCTCATCTAGATCTCTTCTCGATCTTGTCATCTACCACTGACATCTGTCACTTGGATATCTGCCTCGTACGTCGTCTTAGCCGTACGTGTTTTTATTCTGTTTTGTTCTAGGAAATCCTTTGAAATTTTGTGGTTTTGTCGTGTTGACATTTTAATGATCATTGTATTCAGTGAATAGCCTCTGTGTAATTTGCATACTATTGTATACAACAGGTTATTATTTTTGACTTGTAGATGAATATTTACCAATAAATAACTTTGACTTTGACTTTGTGGAATCAGCATAAAACTGAGCATGGTTTTTTTTGGTTCTTTGTTTTGTTGATCTGATAAAACACCAAGGTATATTCTGAGATACCGTTTACGAAGATAGCACGGAACGGACATTATACTTTTTCAGATTGATTGATGTGGTGACACTTTTAATTTAATAGTTCTAGGGATATGGTAACTTGGTGGAAATCCTCCCACTGAGCCGCAAGTCTAGGATGGTTTAAATATGGAACTTCCAACCAATAAGTGATTACTTACATAAATGTATATCTACACAATTGTGAAACTTTGTAAGAGTTTTTTATGAGTTAGACCCAGAATCACGGATGTTGGTCCTTATTGTACAAAATTTGAACATTTTTAATTTATAATATTTTTGTACAAAATAGGCAAACGACAAGTTAAAAGTTAAGCAACGCTCTTGGATAACTTAAAAGCCCATTTTGGCACATTTGAAACACTGTTTATTTTACATAGGCTTATACATAATAATACTCTTACTGACTTTTTATTGGTATTTTAACTAATTGTATTAAATTACTGTAAGGTTAATATGACTTAAATGTTAATAATACAATAAGTACGTAGATAAGGTATTTTAAAATTATCGATACTCGAATTTAACCCGACAGGTTAACTATATATTAGTTAATTTTATTAGTAGTTACAAAGGGTACCTAAAAGTCATTTTGTAAATCTTCGTAGTTACAATTTCACAACTTAGTTTAAAAACAGGATAAGCTAACTTTCAATATACTTATCTAGCTAGTTTTTAATTAATTAATATAATCTTGAATAATTCGTAATAGCAAAAAACCCAAAAATATGTGGTTTTTCTGTTCAGTGCATCTTATCTGTATGTAGATTAGAAATCTCATGTTGTGAAATATGGTAACTCATTTTGGTTCTGTCGGCTAGTATGAATAAATAAAAAACATGATATCATTAAACCATCTCGATAAGAAAAAAAAAAACGATCTCGAAATACACGTATTTTCACCAGATCTTTGAACCCCTAATTGTATAATTTAAGTGATTATTACTGTAATAGCGAAGTTTATAGAATTTCTAGGATAGCATAAATATAATTTTAATTTAAATCTTGGTCTAGTAGTAATTGCAATCATTTGATTTTTTGACAAGCGCAAGCTACCTCTACCTTTATGAAAAGAAAATTAAAAATACGCAAAAGAAGTTTAAAATAAAACCAATGGTATTGATGCTTACGTGGAAAATGTATGTACCTACAATAATTGAATATCAACATCAATCAATATATATATTGATGTTGATATTCAATTATTGTGCAATTAATTGTTATTGTGCATTCAATTATTGTATAAAGTGCACTGTCACTTCTCAATATGTACGGGGAAGTCGTTTCGGCGGCTTAGGACTTCAATTAAAAACTTCCACTTCTTCTTCGCATGACCACTTCTTGAAATGAGAACTTCTAGAAATGACCACTTCTATAAATGACCACTTCTTCAAATTACCTTTTATTCCATTTCATAATCGATGTACGGAGAATTTAGATAAAAGGGATTCACAGATAATTAACATAAATTAACATAAGTGTTTTATTACTATAGACGATGGGCGTCCAAATTTAACAAATAGTCCCCACAGTCAGTGCTCTTTCAGGCAATGGTTATTTCAAGAAGTAGTCATTAAAAGAAGTAGTTATTTTCATTGTGACCCAAAACCGCCGAAAAGGGTGTATAGCGCCTCCTTTACTCGACTTAGCCTCTTAATTTTAATCTAAAAGGCCGCATATGAGTATTGTTGCATTCGTTTTTAAGCCGTTTTGTCAAATGTATGTAAATTAAAATATACAAAATAATAATACATTAACTATTTATCCTAATTTATATATTTTTTTAACAATATGATTTAATGTAAAATTAAATAAAGATACCTGTCTGATTTAATGTGTGTATTATTAAAACTTTCTTCCGCCTGTCTGGCAAGTGTTTCGGAGGTAATTGAAATCTCGTAAAAAAAAAACTCCTGTAAGAAATATGAGGTTTAGCAATTCTTTCCTAACTAATATTATAAATGCCGAAGTAACTCTGCATCTCTGTCTATCTGTCTCTCTGTCTATCTGTGTGTTTGTTGCGTTATCACAGCTAAATGGATCGGACTGAATTTTGCATATATTATATATAGCTTAAGGACCGGAGACGGACTCAAGCTACTTTATTTTGGATGTCCACGCGATTGAAGTCGCGGGTAATAGCGACGATTCTATATCCTAACTAATATTATAATTCAGAAGAATATAGACGCAGTTGTTTCAAGACCAATAAAACTTCGAGGTATAAAAATGAATACGTTCGTCTCAAGGAAAAAACTTCGCTTGCACGATTCAGAACTGCCTACATTACAACTGTCAGTCACGTTATCACGGCTAACGGCTGAACGGATCATAATAAAAGTTGATAGGGGGTTACTGTATATCGTCGGACTGTACTAAGTCGGACATAGGACATAGTATACTTTTTTTAAGTCCACGCGAACGAAGTCGCAGTTAATAACTAGTAATTTATATCTGTATGATGTTAGACAGATTATTGATAATGTAGCTTCAACAAATCTGTAGTGTAGTTCCCGCTGCAAAATTTGTATCCCTAGAGTACTGTGCTGACACGTGTTTCACACCTGCGCGAGGCACCATCAGCCGGTCGATTCTGGCAGCTGAGTGTATGCGCAAGTGAGGCGATAAGCTAAGCGAATGAGCATTTTTCTACCTAATACTACAGGCAAAAGTTAAAATATAGAATTGAAAAGATAAATACTATTCACAAAGCCTATTCACGAGATTTATTGTAATCACTCAACATTTTGATATTTCTGTGCAGTAAGCTGCAAGAAAAATACAAGTTCAGTTAGCGTCTCACCTCATTTACGCGGTCAAATTTGCTTGCCGAATATGGTACAGGATTATTCCCAAAAGGTGAGATTCAATCACGACTCCAAAAAAAATGTCGAACTTCGAGATTTCTTATTCTTAACGCTATATTTCGAGATATTCTCGATGGCTAGCGTTCGAGATACATCGAGTGGTCGGAAGTAATCGAGACGAGAGGCGAATATTTGTCTCATATCATTTGTCATTTTAATTTGTCATATCTCCGAATGGGGGGGGGGGGGCATATAGCAAATAAAGCATATAATTGAGAACCTTCTTTTTTTGGAATTCGATTAAAAAATAAATAAGATTTATAAAAAACTTTACTACCATCTTGCCCTTCAAATAATGACCATGTACTTTAACCACGGATATAAATATTATGATATCGATTAATTAATTGATTAATAGACACCTTATTTAGATATACCCGTATTACATCCTACCAATTAAAATGGTTATTAGAATATGGTTATCTTAATATATTTTTTAATCTACCTTTTGTCTTTGTCTAAAGAATTATAACTAAAACGATTTTTAATATCTGAAAACACGCGAAGAGAAATCCCGTTGTTCCCGTTCCGTTCCGTTGTTAAAATCAATCCCCGTTGTTGATATCTCTGATATGTCCTAAATCTGTGACTAGAAACACAGAAGGACGGGCAGCAGCGTTCTTTTAGTAAGCCAAAAAGTGAGCCAAGCGTAAAGATAATCGCCCCTGTTAAGGAGGACGCTTTTGTTCAGCAGTGATCGTCTTCTGGCCTACGATGGTGATGATGAAGGTATTTTATCTCTCGATAACCAGATTTAGAGTTACGGTTTTTGTCGCGTCTGTAGGTAGTTGTCTCGCTCGTTTTTTTTTCTACCCCCGACTCCAACAGATACTTACTTGTTGTAAGTTTAACTTGTAGGTATATCTTGTCTGTAATGGTAACTCCGACACTGATGAACCGAGTATAATTTTTTTTTTTAATTTTGGAGTTGACTTGATCGAGAATATTCTCAGCTATGACTTAAGAAATTGTGTTTAGCCGTTTAAAGATCATCACCTTTTTTCATAGTCATGTGCGGGTTTTGTGGCCTTTTGTTTTTTTTTGTTTTTTGTTTCAGAAATACAGAAAATACAGAAATATTTATTTCGTTACAAAAAATACAGACACACAAAAGAAACATATTAATAAATTAAATATACACGTAATAGACAGGAAGTGTACCTATTTGTCACGTAACCGGCCCCAACTCAGAGTAAGCTGGCTGTGAACAACCAGCGCTGGTATTCTGTTGGGGCCGGCAGGTGACGTCACGCGCGGTACTATGCAGTTGTGTGCGAAAAAGTGCAGCGGAAACCATATTGCATATATCCTATACATACAGGGTAACTTTTAAGTAGTGCACAATTTTTTATCGAGCAATCAGTTTCGTTAATAGAACATAAGTATATAACCAATAAGAAAAACCTATATTTTTTACTTACTTTATTCCAAATAGTTATCTAACACACTGAAAGTCTAAAGTTATGTAACTTGCTATA
Organism: Apocheima hispidaria; assembly: GCA_947579745.1. NCBI lineage: Eukaryota > Metazoa > Arthropoda > Insecta > Lepidoptera > Geometridae > Apocheima > Apocheima hispidaria. Next base: position 3,362,701 of record OX388154.1, on the reverse strand, counting down.
CGTAATATATGAAATTTAATTGTAAGGCTAATTGTATTCTACAGAAAAAATATATTGTTATTCCTTTTTTTTTTTCAAATCTTTTTTTTATTAATTTCCTATTATTTTTATGCTTATTACAAGCAACATAATATTTACTATTAACAAATATGGTAACATATGGGTACACGCAGCGCCAAGTAAAAGTAGAGATAGGCAGGCCACCGTCTTAATTTGCACTTGACGCGCTTGGCGTGGCGAGGGATCAGTTAACAGGTGGGCCAGAGCAAACGCCGAGTGGTGGTATCCGCGAAACGGGTGACGCAAAGGCGGACGACATCAATCGACATTGTCAAGCTTTTTGATAGACTTTAGATGCGATTCAAACAGGACCGGAAAGGACTACGTGAACGAGAGGAGGCCTAGGCTCTCTATTCCATAGAAAAATCCATCCGCCATCTGGTTTTATACTGTTTTTTCGGGGGTACACTTTTTTGTATGAGATGGTCATTCTCATTTTTTCTAAACCTGTACCTAACAGTGGATGTGTACAGGCTCATTAGATAGGGAGGGTGGTTACTCTATTTATCATCGACTGAGCTTTGCGTTGTAAGGCATGGTAGCTCAGTTGCAGCCCGGTCGTATTATATTTGTTTGAACACGGACGGGCTCGCACCAGTGAGTTCTTTGGAACTTATGTAAGGGTGGACCACTGGTTTTTCGGCGAAGGAAAACATCGTGAGGAAACTTGCTTGTTTCCGGAGAACAAATTCGATGGCGTATGTGAATCTGCACCTGCCTGGGCCAGCGTTGGTGGATATAGCCCTAGCTATCACCCTTCGCAGGTACGATACGAAGGCCGATATCCCATAAATGAGGATGTAAGGCTGGTGCAGAGCTTTGTGATGAAGAAAGCACGAAAACCATATAGTATACCTAGCTCTAGACAAGCATACAACGTAGGTACGAACTAAGTGTACGTAACGTTAATAAATTGTATTTTGCGATAATGCAACCAACGCCGATATAATTAAGATTAGGGATATTTAAGATAGCAAGTTTGATATTATATCTATCGATTAGGGTATATTTCAATACTTTTATTACAATAATCCAGTTGCGGGCACACTTTCCGCTTCGGAGGAGCTGTCGCCTTATTAATCAAGGTATTTTTGAACTTTTTATAATAAACCTAGATATATCATAAATATCGTTTTGTAATATTGTGTGTAATACTTATCACATTAGCACCGACTTGAAATTATAGTCAAGGATCATAAAGATGAGTCTAATAAAAATCTGTCAGGAACATACCGTGACAAAATGGTAGGGTTCCGTATCTAGGATGATAACAATTATCATCATCAAACCAAATTAAGCCACTAATTATGCGCTAAGTTGTTTTTGCTTTTTGTTAAACTTCTCATAAACTTGGTAGGCAATAATAATATATTCTTGTAAAGTAAACCATTCGATTTTACTACAAGTAGGTATTTTTATTTTATGATGTTTCGGAAAATGTTTGGTTTTGGTTGGTTTTAGAATTTTCCTAACCGACACGTAATTAAATCATAAATTACTAGGTTTGATTACGTACCTATATTTAAAAAAAATAGATATGATTTTCTAAAATGGTTTTACGAACCTCATTTTACTTGTATAAATTTTCCTGTTTTTGAATAAGTGGCGGGGTTTTTTTTGACGAACGACCGTCACCATTATATGGTGTCCTGCCACCTGTTCAAAAACAACGCACGCAGCATTTTGTAACTAATATTTATGTAATTTTTTAATAAGATTGAATAAATCCATCGAAAGTGGGTCTTTTCGATCATTCTAATAAATAATTTATGTACTATATAAGTTAATATGCATTGATCTCATCAAGGAAAACATCAACTGATAATTATGCAAAATATAACTCATCTCATCCATTTCGTGCAGTCGCCCAAAATAAAAATGTTCTTTTATCTGAACGTTGTGTTGTGATAGGATCATTTATAAATTTTTAACTTAAATATTCTAAAAATGTTATAGCGAAGAAAATTCGGCTAATTAAGTACGAAAAATGCTAATAATTTGGGTCGTTGATATCTGTAATCTTTAAGGCTAGATCGATAAACATTTTTTTATCAGAGATAAACAATATTCGTCGAACCATATTATCATACATTTAGCAGCCTAAAAGTAATAGTGCACGTCATCTTTGATAAACGAACAGATAATAGTAGCTGATTAGCAGAATTAATCTAGTGCATGCCATAAAAAAAGGCTTTGTTTTTTTTAGGGTCCGGTAGTACTACAACCCTTATACGTTCGTCATATCCAGACTGACATGACGTCGGTCTATATGTCTGAATCCTTTACAGCTATAATAATATAACATCCAAAGTAATAAACGAACATCTAAGGAATTTTGCACAACGATAGATAATCTAATTTCAATAACTAAAAATACTTTTTTTTTTAAATTTATAACGGTACTTTGAATACATGGGAATACATGTAAAGAGAGGATGAAAATAAAAATCGCTGTACCCCGTGATGTGGGTGTCATTGAACAAGTATTTTATAGTTAGCAATTTTCAAAGAATAAAAAAACCATAATTTTATATTAATGGGGTCATACAAGGTTTTCTACACCATTTTTTAAATCAGATGTACCGCTTGCGAAATATGCCGACAAAGTTGCTTGCAATTTGTCCCTCCCCTGCCATTTCTAAACTATGCATCTCAGAAACTTGTTATCTTCCAGGTTGATAGGTCTTAGTAAAAACTTTCTTATAAAATTATTTCGGGCAACATGACTGTCATTACTCTTTGAGATAAGCGGAAAAAAACTGATAAATGTTTCAAACGTCATACGCGCATACGGAACCCTACTAAGCATGGCCTGACATGCTCTTATTAAGTAATTTATTTCGTCATCATACACAGCCTCCCTTGTCCCACTGCTGGACTCCTATATATATATATAGACTCCTCTCTTGCTTTGCTATCTGCCTCAAACCTTTGTTAATCTAGCCCAGGTTCGACCTGCAATGTTGAAAACATCGTCGATCCATCTCGCAGCTGGACGACCATCGCTTATTTTTGATCGTCCTGAACAAAATCGAACATTGACAACTTAGGGCCCTACACATAGCTGAAATGCCTCTCTAAATTCACAATCATAATTCATATTATTTATTTATTTGTTTCTGTTGACTCTATAAACTAAACCAATCTGAAAAAAGATTGGCAACAGTTTATTTAGAAAATGGCACAACAGAATTGACGTCATTGCGTACAATCTTACCTAACCCTTTCCTAACTGAACATTCTGTCCAAGGTTTCTTAACGACTACCGACTCTTTGTCAAAGGTGGATAATGACGACCCCGAATTATAAAATTAGAGAGCCTTTCTGGTGTGATATATGCTGCCTGAATTCAGATTAAATTTAGGAATTCACAGAAAGATGCATTCCGGTTATGTGAGATTAGCTTTAGAGTCTCTGAACTCTAGACTCAAGAAATATTGTTTTTAATAAAATATTATTATTCTATTATTATATATAAATATGTATCGCTACATGTATCGGATGATATTATGTGGCAAGGCACAGCGAAGATACACGAAAACATGTGGCTCGTGTAAAATATAGCGTCACCAACGTTGCGCCACAATTGTAGCTCTAGTATGCGGCCGTATTTGCATTACCAGTGATTATATAGTATACGATATAAAAAAAGAAATTATGATTAGAATTTTCAGTTTCGCCTAAAACCGATTAGCCTAGAACCGAATTTTTGGATAATTATGACTTAAATAGCTGTAGGAAAAATAATATTTTTGTAAATTTTTAAGATGGCGACAATGAGGTTCATCGTTCTTGCTACCGCGTGTATCTACGCGCATGCGTTCCCTATGGAGCCCACCGTGCCATTGACCAGGAACACTATCTTTGCTGATGAGAAGCTCGAAGGACAAATCTTCGAAAACCTCGAAAAATTCGATTTGCTCGATGCGGCAAGAAATACAGGCGACAACTCCAGCGCTTACCGTCTGCCAACCACCACCAGACCCAGACACTATGACGTCTTGTGGGTCATCGATATTGAAAGAAGGTCTTTCGCCGGGGAAGTTAGCATCGAATTATATGCGACCCAACCTGGAGTCAACGAAATCGTTATCCATGCTTCTGAAATGGATCTTTCAAACATAAACCTTTACCTTAATAACATTGCTCTTAACACTACTGTAATAGAAGAAGAAGACACTCAATTTTTACGCATCCAACTTGAAAATGCTGTTCTGCAATACTCAGAAACCAACCCTGTTTACTACACCCTGTCTATTTCTTTTCTCGCTCCATTGAGAACTAACATGTATGGCATCTATGAGACTTGGTACAGAAACAATGACACGGATGTCATAAACTGGATGGCATCCACTCAGTTCCAAGCTACTGCGGCCCGTTGGGCGTTCCCTTGCTATGACGAACCCTCTTTTAAGGCTACTTTTGACATTACGATCAGACGTCCCACAGGTTATAAAAGCTGGTCTTGTACTAGAATCAGAACGACGACTACTGCAATCAAGTAAGTTTTTGTTTTCAAATAGAGAAAGAGCTAATGCTGAACTATTTTTTGTATTATATTGTTATTAACTCTAAACATAAAATATATATTTCAGTGGATATGAAGATGATGTTTACTACAGAACTCCAGTAATGTCTACATATCTTTTGGCTCTTATTGTCGCCGATTACGATTCTAAAGGGTATTTTGAGAATGATCTTCTGATGTACGAGGTCATCGCACGTCCTGGTGCTATGCGTGCGGATCAGGGAGACTACTCTTTCGATGTAGGAATGGAACTCTTGGCTGAGATGAGCAACCACACAGCGATGGACTATTACAGTGTTCATTCTGATCTAAAAATGACACAGGCTGCTATTCCTGATTTTGGTGCTGGAGCCATGGAAAACTGGGGATTGCTAACTTACAGGTAAAAAACTGCTAAATACAATTGTCATATTTTATTGTTAGCCGAATGCTTAAAACCTCATAGCATCACAATTTAGAAAATTACACAGAACCTTTTTCAATGGATATTTTATTAGTAGTAGATATTTATCAATTAATTTGACTATGCACCTAAGCAAATTGAAATGCAAGACTAAGACGTTAATTTTGTACTTTTATTTTCAGAGAAGCTTACTTGATGTACGATGAGGAACATACCAACGGCTATTTCAAGCAGTTAATTGCTTACATCTTATCTCACGAGATTGCCCACATGTGGTTTGGTAACCTGGTTACATGCGATTGGTGGGACGTTCTCTGGCTGAACGAAGGGTTCGCTAGATATTACCAGTATTTCCTTACTCACTGGGTAAGTTCTTTTTTTTTCTCTGTAACGTTTGTATAAACTATTCTAGAACGTGTAGAATATTTTTTTTCCTTGTATTATTGAAATTAATTTAAATTTATTAATTTATTTTAATTTAAATAAGAAAATCTTATTTTAATTACTGTAAATAAGAAAAGGAAAAAAACGATGTTACACGTTCTAGAATTAGTTTTTACAATATGGGCGTAGAGGGGTTGTCGTTGAATTTTTTGTCAGTGTTTTAGCTAAATTTCTAACTCGCCTGTTATAAAAGACTAATTAGTTTATCGAAAAGCATTATTATGGAATATAGTATTTTTTTGTAATACGTGGTTATTACAATAATTACCATCATTATTATGACCTTGAATAGGTTGCATAATTTTATGTTATACTTATTATTGTTATTGTGTACTAACATCATAAAACTTAAAAAATATATATATATATATATACAGGTCGAGGATTACATGGGCTTGGAGACACGTTTCATAACCGAACAGATGCACACGTCTCTTTTAAGTGATTCCGCTAACAACCCTCATCCTTTATCGACCACTTCCATCGGAAATACTGCCTCAGTCAGCGCCATGTTCTCCACCATTAGTTACAACAAGGGCGCCGCTATCATCAGGCAGACGGAGCATCTGCTTGGCTTTGATGTTCACAGAGAAGGCTTGAGGAACTACTTAGTTAAGAAGTAAGATTATTATTTTTTATTTCGTTTTGTCCTCTGTAATAGCCATGTTAGACAAAACACCAATACCTTATGTGACTTTTAAATGCAACTTTTGCGTTAGGGCTTTCGAGACGGCTCTTCCCATCGATTTGTTCGAGTCTCTGCAGAACGCCAGTGTGACGTACAATGCTATCTCGGAGTATGGATCTGAATTCAACGTCATTGATTACTACAAGAGCTGGACCGAGCAACCTGGACATCCCGTTCTTAATGTTCAGGTTAACCACCAGACCGGTGAAATGACCATCTATCAGGTAAAAGTTTTGTTCCTTGAATTCTCCCAATAGTAACTTTTGTAAAAGAAAGCATTAGGAAACAAAATGTAGTAAGCATAATGCTTACCATTGCTCGTTTCTTTACATTATTAACCAATCAATCTAGACAAATATCCTTACAAATATTACCTAGAGGGCAGCAAAATAATAGCTATTGAATTTGCTTTCTGGATGGATAATCACTTTTGGTTATTTGTACTTCATGAGTCAATTGTTTCCAGCGCCGTTTTAACATCAACACGGGCTATTCTCCCATCAATAATAACTACATCATCCCGATTACTTTTGCTACGGCTAGCAACCCTGACTTCATTAATACCAAGCCCACACACGTTATCCGCAAAGCGGTCACCACCATCCAGCGTGGTTCTATCGGCGACGAATGGGTTGTTTTCAACAAGCAGCAGACTGGTATGTTTTTTTATTTCTTTCTTAGATATCTAGCTCTGATCTCCTAGTTTTTAGGATTCACGAAGGTCTGTAATGTGGACTAATTACTTACGCTTTGACTTTACTAAATTTTTTTTGCTCTAAAATGATAAAAAATGTTGATGTTGAAAATTTACTAGTTTCACTTCAATTTTCCAGGTTTCTACAGAGTCAATTACGATGATTACACATGGGATCTTATTGTAGCTACTCTTCGTGGTCCCTACAGAACTCAGATCCATGAATACAACAGGGCTCAGGTAAATAATAACAACAATTCCCAACACGTGACTAATCAAAATTAGACGACGAAGATTTCATCTAGGGAACAAAGGAGAGTTTTAGTACCCTTACTATACGGGTTAAGAATCGCACTTTCTTCCAAGTGATACGTATTAATATTACAATTACGAGGATAACAAAAGACGAAAAACATAATGAAAATTCAAGTTAATCAATCAATAAAACCGTACTCGCGCGATTTTCATTTGTTAATTAATTTTTATTTTCTGTTTTAAAGCAAGTGGCCAGTACCATATTGTGGACTTGGTTATAAAACACCCCTTTTCTGCTGGTATTAATACAAAGTTTGTTTTTTGTGCCTGTAAATCTTTCGCTTCACTCATGATTCGATTATACAATCCTCAACTTGCTCGGGATTTAAACTCGGCTCTTGAACAAAAAAACTAACTTTACTCTCTTGTTGAATATATAATTTAATATTACATGCCGTTGCTTTATTTCTTTATTTTTTTTCGATAATATATCAAAAATAAATTATTATGATCGCAATTTGAATAGGTTTATACAATTTTCCTGCATTTTTTGTCACTTGTTTACTTTAATTTTTCTTTTATATTAATTGGTATAATTAATATCGTTAAACGAAAACTTACCAAAATGTAATATAATTGTATTTCATGTAGATTGTCAACGATGTGTTCCAATTCGCCCGCTCCGGCCTGATGACGTACACTAGAGCTTTCAACATCCTCTCATTCCTGGAAAATGAGACTGAGTACGCTCCCTGGGTTGCTGCCATTACTGGGTTCTCCTGGATCAGGAACAGACTTGCTGGTACCACGTACCTGGCCCAGCTCGAGGTGGGTACTTTCACAGTTGAAACGTAAATTGTATCAACCTCTTCTGATCACTACTGTTATCGTTGTTTGAGGCCTCTCGTCGTGTTTCTGCGTGTTTCTACTGTGTCTAGCCTGTGTCATCTGAGTGGTCGTTTATATGCAATAAAAAACCTTTGAATCTAGACGGCACCATGTGCTTTATATTTTGTTCTTATGCATTAGGTAATTTTATAATATTTAACGGAAATTCGACCAAAATAGGTAGAGATAGGGTGGGCAGGTCCCTATTTACTTGTGAACTATGCACACACACACTATTTTGTAGCCGCCGCCTACTGGTGGAAGCCCCTGGTAGATTGGCGGCAAGCGGTGGTCACGTGATCGTTCTCCACGCTGCTTCGAGCATAGATAAATATATTGGCATTGGAAGGCACTAACTCGTAGTTAGTGCTGCTTTCCTTATTTTTTGAGTATAATTTTAAGTTTTTTTGTTTTTAGTTTAATGTTATTTTCTTCATCGTGCTCGGTTAATATGCTTATGATGTTGTACAGGGTAATAAGGAAAGTGTATGCTTAGCCGAAAGTGGCTCTAGTACTCATGATTGTGAATAACTTCTACAATGGAACCAACACTGAAATCGAAATCAAAATTAGCTTTCCCATACATTTTGTCGAGTGTCATTGCTGTCGAGAACAGCTGTTTTTTTTCTTGATTTGAGGGTTGGTCCCATAGTAAAAGTTGTTGATAATGATATGTACTTAGAGCAACTTTTAGGCTTAGCAGGGTATGCTAAGCCGAAAAGTTCCTAATTATAGCTCCTAACAAAAGCCGAAAAAAAAACCGTATAACACTGTATAATTGTATATCAGTGTTTCCGGCTATATAACTTTATACAAAACATTGTTTTAGGCCCTTATGATCTCCTGGTCAAATACCGCTATCACCCAGCTGACTTACTTGCCTCAAGCCAACGAGACGTTCATGACCTCCTACCTGCGCTACCAGCTTGGTCCTACACTATGCAATATCAACGCTCCTAATTGCCGTAGTTCTGCCTTGTCCCAATTTGTCGCCCTTCGCGATAATAATATCGAGTAAGTTTTTGTTAACAATAGATTTACCAACAGGTTTTTATGTTAAGTAAAAAGGCCAAGTGCGAGTCGGAGTTCCGTACCACCACATAATGTCCTTGATGTGATTATTATTTGATAACAGAAGAACATGAAATGTTATGAAATATTTCGTTTCCGAACTAAACGTGGTAACGACCCGTGAAAGAAAAAAACCTGTCTGATTGTTTTGGTCGTACTTACAAAAAATATCACTGTTTAACTATGACACGAATTGTAAGAATATGTATTTTACAGGGTGCCCGTAGACAGCCGCAACTGGGTTTACTGCAATGCTCTCCGTCAAGGCACTGCAGCTGATTTTACCTTCCTATGGAATAGGTTCAATTCGCACAACGTCTATACTGAGAAAATACAATTACTTATGGTCTTGGGATGCACACCCAACGCCGCCTCTCTCAACACGTAAGTTTCTACCAAAACAAACGTCTTGGTCTGCATGAGGCAGATACATCATCCATATCAACACAACAGCTTGACAGGCTCACATCATCGTCAATATCTAGATTACCATCTAGTCTACGTCAAGCAAAGTAAGTCACGGTCAAGTCCAAGCCATGCCACAGTAGAGACTTTGCTAACGGTTTCTATGGAGTTTTAGAAACAAAATAAAAAGTCACATTGTACAACATTCTAATATTCACCAACACTTGGACGTGCACGTTCACGAACACCTAATGAATAAAACACACTGCTTTTACGCGGTAACCAAGTTTTGAACAGTAATACAATGACGTACCATGACTTTCTCACCAAAACACCTATCGAAAGTTGTAAGGAACAAACTCATCAACAAAGCTTCGATTGATTCGGAAAATAATGTTTTTTTTCAATTTTGGCTGTATAATAAATTAAGCATCTTGTTCTAAAAGTATATGTGTATTTTAGTATATTTTCAAAATAATGTCTTCTGCAGTTTCCTGAGCGCAATAGTCACACCCAACAATGTTATTCGGCCGCAAGACTACACCACAGCTTGGAACTCTGCCGTGACAGGGAACGAAGAAAATACTCAGATCGTTTTCCAATTCGTACAAAACAATCTTCAGGCAGTCATCGACGCGTAAGTGTTTATTGAAGGTTAATTTTAGATATTGTTACATTTTCTCGACTCGTGTTTTTTTCCCTCCGCGTTTGGCCACCAAATCATTGGTGAGCGATAATGTGGTTGAAGATGAAGCACACAGTTAGAAGATATCTATTCACTCTGGCCTTTAAAATTCTTAGATGATTTATCCCAGGAAACCCGGATGCGCGCATTTTGTTCCACTCCTTGACTGGATGCATTAAAAAGATTGATTCAAAACTTTTTGCACGTTTTTTTTTAAGTTTCTTAATTCTGCGCAAATAGGAGCGCTCATAACTCGACTTTATTGGTATTCGTAACCGATCACCTAAGTTAACAACGGACGACTCAGTCAGTTTTCTGATGGGTGACCATGAATGGCATTTTCAATTGTGCGATACCATGGGTCAGATGTCACGATTGTTGGTTTGTCATAACGAAAAGCCATATCAGAGGCCTTGAAGAAGAAGAAGTTTGAGCCAAAAAAATCTGAAATCTTACTTAGTTTCTTCATAATTACTTAATACAAATTTACTAAGTTTTTTTTCGAAGTCATGTTCGAAGTTTTTTAGTAATGAGTCAGAATACCTTGACAAACTACTTAACTACACAATTTTATTACTCACCCATTTCAAAATAAAATTGCATTTATCTCTTTATTTCAGCTTTGGGTCGGCCACTACTCCTTTATCATACATTTCATCCAGATTGAGGACGATTGAACAAATCAATGCCGTAAGTACTGCTTTAAATATTGCAAAATATTTGCGTCAGATTTCACTTTTTTTTTTAACGCGACTCAATTTCAGTTCCAGCAGTGGGCGACACAAGCCCAGGCAGTTCTTGGGAACCAGTACACCGCGGTATATAACGGCGCCGAAGCCTCCCGCCAGAGCATCGAGTGGGCTAATGAGGTCCAAAATGATTTCATGAACTACTTCCAAGTCGGCGACACTCCAGTGACGACAAGCACTGCTGCCCCTGTTGTCCTACCGCCTGTTATAACCATTTCTCCAGACAGTTTAGTGCAGCCCTCTACTCCCGACTTGCCTGCGCGCGACGCTGCAGCTACCACCTTCGTTTCCGTGCTGGTGTTGGCAGTCGCCTTCATGACCAACTTAATTTTTTAAGTAGCTCCTAATTTTTATCTCAGATTTTGATGGCAACTTCGTTAGTCTACAGTTTCATAAAATCAAGGTTTTGCCTTTAAAATTATTCTGTTGCAGTTTGTACTGAAGTTTTCCATTATAGTGCCTTATTCCACCGAATTGTAAATAGGCCTTAATTCGTAATTATAATTATTTAAATAAATATATTTTTTATGTACATTATTATGTTTTTTAACCGTTTTTGAACGTTATCAAAGCAATGATTGCAAGAGGCATTTAATTTATTTCAATATAATAATATCTTGATAATTGTGAGATAATGGTGTCCAAAAGCTATTCATGTCAGTTTACTAAAACTGATAAGAGTTAAATTTTACCCGCCTACGCGAAGCATATTACGAGGGTTATGATTTTGACCGGTATGTAATGTATGTTCATCTGTTCGCTCATAACTTCTAAATTAATTATAGTAATTTGACAAATGTGGTATCGTTGGAAGCGTCTTGATCGTCCACTGGTTCTTAAGTAACGTCACATTAAACTATACTTTATCGACATTTTATTTTATTTTACGGTCCTTGGGTATAAAATAAAAGGGCTTAATTAGCGCATTTTAAAAATATACATACTGTTAGCGGTTTTTAACTAGCAGATTGTTAGAAAAAATATTTGCTAGCAAAAATGCGCACGTAACGTAAGAAAGTAGTTTAGTTTTTCTACATACGTATATCTTGTTCAACCTATATAATTTTAACTAATTTATAAAATAATTATGCAACCTTGAATTAGGGCATTTAGAGCATATCTTGAAGTTTAGACAACAAATTTAAGGTTCAACGGTAAAGACTAACCCCTACTACTACTATAAATGTGAAAGTATGTTTGTTCCTCTTTCACGCAACAACAGAGCAACAATATCTCATATCTCATAACTAACTCATATCTCATATCTTTTAACATATCTCATATCTCAAATATCATAACTCAAATCTCAAATCACAAATCTCAAGTCTCAAGGAAGTCTCAGAGAGATATACTTCGGTATATATTCCTCGGCTTCGTATTAAATCCCTTGAGCAGACTTGGTACACGGTACATTTACCCAGCACCCTCCCCAACACCCTCTGCTAAGTACACACTCAAGAAGAAAAGGAGACCCTGATCAGTCAGGGTCGCGTACCCGTACCGTCCATGAAGCTCAGGAATTGACATATGAGTCAGTGTATATGCGTTACGCTGCGCTTTCGGCCATCATCATCGCTGCCAGGAACATAGTCATTACAGACCGCGACAGTAATGTACTATTATTCTAATTGTACGCGATACTGCACCGAAAAGACACTATTTTACAGATTAGTTATATATTCAGTTATATACTAATCAACGACAAATCGATTAAATTAGGGCAAACGAAGCTGAGAAAAACAAGACAGGACTCTCACAGGCCCAAAAACGGGAACAACGTTAAGAAACTATTACTTCGCTTAGAGAAGACACCATACATCATTACTGTGCTCCGTTCAAGTGCAGCTGTCCGGCAGCACTTCACTCAGTTGAACGTTGAACGAAACACGTAACCGCCATCAAAATCATGGCCCTTTCGACTTTAGCGGGAAAATACTCATTAAAAGCGTTCTAGCGCTGCGTATTTATATTCTCTGGGAGAATGATGATAGCTCAATGAGGAACAATATAATTATAAGGTCGTGAGGTGTCAGTTCGGGACAATCGAACTGAGACCCCCCGATAATTATCTTGACAAGCTCTTGACCGATTTTGCTCATATTCGAAATTCTTGCTTAAAATTCAGTACCCAATGTTTTTTCTAATATGTATCAAAATCCCATTGCCCATTGCCACTTCAGTTTGCATACCCTGAAAGATGTCGATTACTGTGTTCGGAGAATATCCTCATTCCAGATTTTATCGCGCAAAGAACTACTAGTAGTCACTTTGATTAAAATGACCTCAGTTTAATTATTTGTTATCAGAGATAAGGACGTTCCGGAACTTTAAAATATTGTTATATGATGAACTCAACCACCAGGTATTTCATTTGTTATAAAATATTGTAATCAAAATCTTCAAAGGGTGAAACATGTACCAAAAATATGGATGATATAAAACTAGTGCTTTGTAGCAATATCAGCGATAATTTCGCCCGCTATCTCTGTCATTAATTTAATTGTAATTTTGATAAGATAAACATAGATTATAGGAAATGTTTGGATACTGATATATGAAGCGCATGGAAGGTTTTGACTTATTCCTGCTCAGGCAAACCGGCATGATCATGGTAAGTTGCGATTTTTTATAATTAACTTAATGAAATATACAATATCCAAAACATAAATAGTAACTTAAATAACATTAAATAGTAAATAAATTGAAATAAACCCTAAGAAAAAATAAATCATAAATATATATATAAATTAAAACTAGCTCTAATCTAATAAGCCGCTACCAGCAGGCATCGTGCCCAAAATGCTGGCCGAATTGCCGCGTTGAATAGCGAGTGCAATTCTTTGAGCAGTTCTATTCTTTCATAAATAGCTGGATTAATAATTAGCAATTAGTTCCACTAACAAAGCTTAATAATTATTGCCATAAGGAAAACTTATCGAAAGCGAAAAAATAAAAATTATATCGACTTATTACCATTAAAGTTTCTGATTAAATAATCATTTTAAAAGTAGCGAACAGTAAAAATCTTAAGTTTTATGGTTATCATTACAATGTGATTGTTATAGGCCAGCAGCTGGTTCCCCCTCCTTGTGGGAGTGGCCCTACTCCATGGCTCAGCCTCCTTCAGCCCGATCCCTGAAATGATGTCTGTGGAAGAGGAGTGGGCCCAGTTTGCCGAACGCCTTGGCAACCCAGAGTTCCGCCTGCCAACTACCACAATCCCTCGACATTACGAAGTGATGTTGACTCCATATTTTGAAAACGCGTTGGACCCAACTAGAGTCTTTACTTTCGACGGATCTGTGGTCATCTACTTATCGCCCACGCAAGCAAACGTTAACGAAATTACCTTGCATTGCAATGACTTGACTATCAACTCGTTGTCGGTCAGTTATCTGGATGGTAGCCAAAATCCCATCGATATCACGGAAGCCAATCAGCAGTTTTCTTGCGACCCAACGCTACAGTTTCTGAGAATACGTACTTCGGTTCCTTTGGTAGTGAATCAAGAGTACAGAGTCAGAGCCAGTTTTGTAGGAAACTTGCAGACAAACATGAGAGGATTTTACAGAAGTTGGTACAGAGACAGTTCTGGAATAAGGTGACGACTTTTATCCTCTTATACACAAGCGCTTGATAAGCTAATCTATGCTATAAATTATCCTATCTTGCTTACAAAAAGACTAGCTTATCCAGCGTAGCTTACTACTATGTATCTGTAACAATCACATTTGTTACATGATTCTTATTTATCTTGAAATATTTTATAGATGGATGGGCACCACACAGTTCCAGCCAGGCCATGCCCGTCAAGCCTTCCCTTGTTACGATGAACCCGGATTTAAGGCTACATTCGACATAAGCATCTCTAGAGACCAAACTTTCAGCCCAACCATATCTAACATGCCTATTAGATCAACATCCAAGTAAGTACTTTAAACAAATTAAAGATGGGATGTAATGAATCGCTCAGAAAATAATTGTGTTCATCAATTTTATGACCACGCAGGACTAACTCGCTGCTATAAATATCCTAGCTTCCTAAGTTATATCATAATTCAGAGGAATATAGCCGCAGTCGTATCAGGACCAATAAAGCTTCGAAGTATCTCGAGGGAAAAGCATCGCTTGAGCGATTCAGAACTGTAATGTATTGTAATGCAGGGAGCATTACAACTGTCAGTCCATACAAAACGTCAAAAAATGCACCAAAATGGATCAACACCATCAAGCAAACTATAGGAAGTAATTTTGTCTCTCCGTTTGGATGTCTGTCATGTTATCACGGCTAAACGGCTGAACTTGATAAACTTTGATAAGGAAAATTACTTTAAATCACAAATAAGTAAAATAATAAAAAAGTATCCTATGTCCATAGGATACTTTTTTATGTCCACGCGAATGAAGTCGCGGGTCACAACAAGTGATTCTATAAAATCGAGCTAGATTGTGAGCTTCTATTAATTTATTTTATAAACTTGGTTTGATATTCGTTAAATTACGTTGATGGGACATTAACATTTTGCTGAATGAATAAATATCGGGATTTAGTGTCGACTGTAACTGTTACTCTTGACTATGCTCAGAGTTTCTTTCCACGATAAAATCCAAAACGAGGATATACAACGAAGAAACAAAGTCACCGATATAGCTTCCAGAGTTTGAAAAGTGAAGTGGCAATGGGCACGCCAACACCACTCGAAGAACCGATAACCGATGGGGAAGAAAGGTTCTTGAGTGGGGGTGGGGGGGAGACGACCACGATCTGGAAGTTTCGTCTTCCAGATCTGGAAGATTCGTCTTCCAGATCGTTCGTAAGCAGGCCTCCCACTAGGTTGACCGAAGATATTGTGAAAGTCGCGGGTAACCGGTGGATGCAAGTGGCACGTTGTCGGTCGATGTGGCGCTGTTCAGCAGTGGACGTCTTCTGGCTGATGATTTAATGTATATAGTGTATGTCGACTGTTTAAAAATAACTCTTCTGAAACTATTACAAATCGTCAGAACATTGCAATGTTAATTTTAATGTTAAAAATACTTTTTAATCAATCACATAATATATTTTATTTACCAGTATTGTAAATGGACGTGTTACGGAAACCTTCTACACCACTCCAGTGACGTCGACGTACTTGTTGGCGTTCATCGTCTCTCACTACCAAGTTGTCGCTGACAACAGCAATGTAACCAGACCTTTTCAAATATACGCGAGAAACAACATTGGGACCGACGGAGATTGGTCTCTGGATGTTGGAACTAGGCTGCTAGAAGAGATGGAAGAATACACGCAAATCCCTTACTACACTATGGCTGAAAATATGAACATGAAACAGGCAGCCATCCCTGACTTCTCAGCCGGAGCCATGGAAAATTGGGGTCTCTTAACTTATAGGTAAGAACCAATCTTGATACAATCGTACCTTCCTTTGTACTTAATAAGATTCTAAAAACTAATTGACGTACAACACCCCCATTCTCTGCTTCTACATTCACCAAACCGGTAGGTCTAGGAGCATGTGAGTTTTAAACAAAAGTTTATATTCGAGGAAATTGTTGGTTTTAAGCACGAGGGGCTTTGACCTTACAGGAATTAAGCTTAAAGATATAAATATATATATATTTAACGCTTATATGTCCACGTTTGACCACCAACTCGCCTGTTGGTAAGCGACGATATGGTCGAAGATGAAGCACGCAGACTTAGAAGATACCTTTTCTCTCTGGCATTGAAAAGCCCTAAATTGTATCTCTCAGAAAACAAGGAAGCTTGGACTTTGTTCCACTCCTCGGCTGTACGGATTAAGAACGTTGATTTGAAACGTTTTGTACGTATCAGAGGAAAATCAACCGTGTAAGGAAGTCATTAATAAAGATTATGAAAGTAATGATAAAAGTAAAAAAATGTAAGTTAATGTAGTGATTATTAAAGTTGGAAATGTTTGTGTTTGTTTGTTTGTTTGTTTGTTTGTTTGTTTGTTTGTTTGTTACTTAGCTTTAGGTAAGTACTGTAAAAGAAAAACATGGACCAGAGTTCATTAAATAACGCAAGTGTGTTTCAGAATTCATCCCGTAAAGGGGTGCTAAAGGGGCTAAATATGAGATGAAAGTTCGTCGTTTTTACTTTGTATTTGAGAGGCCAAAGGTTAAGCCTTTCTGCTGATCCCTAATCGCGCGAGGCCGAAGGCCAAGCAATGTACTGCTTACGAAGTCGTGGGCATCAGATAGTTTATTGATATGGTAATAAATCGAAAAGCGGTTATGCTCACTCAAATTATTATTTTCCAGTATTGCTGATATCACGTGTAAAGATAAAATACCGCGGGCTGATAAAAAAAATAATCTTCTATAACAAATACAATAATTATAAATATCATAATAATAATTCATAGTAAAAAATTCATCAAAAATAAATGCAGGTATCATAAGCCCTAATAATCAATCTACAAGAGATGATTACATAATTTTTGTAGTCACTAGAACGAACAAATTCAGTTCTCGTTTGATAATCTAAATCATTGTGATTGCTAGGATCTTGGAATCAATTTAAACCTAGGAAATGTTACCAGTTATTGTGGTTATAAGGACAGATTTATGAAACAAATAATTTACTTAAAAAATTAAAAAAAACCCGACTTCAATAATAATGAAGCGACAATCTTGACGTAATAAATACGACTTAAATACACCTCACACTCCAAATCTGTTCAGCTTAGCAGATTTTTGAGGAAATTCGTTTAGAACATCCGTTACATAGGATTAAGCAATAACAAACGAAAACTTGCACCCGAAAAACTTCACACTCCATCAAAAAAAGAAAAAACATAAGTAAAAACAAGAAAAATCCATGAAAGCATGTTGTTTAAAAATAATCCGTGAAAACGGGGAAACGGGGTTGTAGTGATTGTTGAATGTGAAAATCAAGATAGCTTGAAAACGATAACGATATATGAATAATTTGCGCTTTCTCGAAAATAATACATCAATTTTTATCTGGTATTTTTTTATTTCAGAGAGGCCTTGCTCCTTTATAATTCCGCCGAGACCAACCACTTCTATAAGCAGCGTATTGCTAACATCGTTTCTCACGAGATCGCTCACATGTGGTTCGGAAATCTAGTGACTTGCGCTTGGTGGGACAACCTCTGGCTAAACGAAGGTTTTGCTAGATTCTACCAGTATTACTTGACTGGCTCGGTAAGCTCTTTTAGAATTTCCTAAATATTTTTTGTATATAGCGTCATTTCTCATAATAATTGCTTTTATCTGCGTAGGTTGAGCCTGACCTTGGCTTCGACACCCGATTCATTGTCGAGCAAGCCCAAGTCGCCATGTTATTCGACTCCCTGGACACTGCACATCCTCTGACCGATCCCAGAGTCACCGACCCTACGTCTGTTAGTGCTCACTTCTCCACAATTACTTATGCCAGGGGTGCCTCTGTTATAAGAATGACCCAACACCTTTTGGGAGAGTCAACTTTCGTGAAAGGATTGAGAAGCTATCTGAGGGATAGGTAAGAACTAAGACATTTGGTTTCTATTTTTGCCATAGCTCTATTAGCTTAGTTTATTAGGGAGATTTCAGATGAAGGTAAAATAATAACTAGTGAATAAGTAAATAATTAACTGTTGACGTTTGATTTCAAATTGTGAATAGGTACTAACAATCAGAGATTCGTCTGCGATGATTAATTTATTATTATGTAATGGAAAATTAGCGCATTTGGCGACTAAAACTATATCGGAACTATAATATGAACGGACAAACAATACTAATCTCAATGTTTATTTACAAACAATTGACCTATCTAAAAATAAATAAGATAACAAAAAGCTTTCCAAAATGTATTTATTGAGCAAAAAAGAAAAACAAAAGTTTCGATCTCGTGTCTGGTATAAATAAAAAATAAGCCGAAATTGTGCGGAAATTTAGGCCTTTGCTTTGATAGCGGTCTGTACATAATGGAGCCAATTCTGTTTTGCAATTTTAAATACTAAGCGAATTTTGACAGCTCCAAAATGATTGCTATCCCTTTTCTACAAAAAAAAAAGAGATGCAGATAAGATTTTTGGTTTAGTTTAGTTATTGGTACAACAGGATTGACGCCTTTGTATACTAAACAAATTTTGACAACAGAATATATATAAAATTTTTGACATGAAAAAAAAAAATACATATTTGTTTTGATCTCTTAGCTTACAGTTTATATAAATCGGCGTATTCAGTATTTGTTATTCAAATATGATTTTTGGATTTGGAACCCAAAAATTTGAGGTAGACGATAATTATTACCATGTCATTTGTTCCAACCAGGTCTTACAACGTTGCTGAGCCACATCATCTCTTCAGTGCTCTCGACGCTGCCGCCGTGGAAGATAATGCACTGGCTGCGTATAATGGAATGACCATCGATACATACTTTAGGACATGGTCGGAAAAGGCTGGCCATCCTCTGCTTACTGTCACAATTGACCAAGTTACTGGACGCATGACTGTTGTGCAGGTAAATTTTGTTTTTACCTAGACATTCTATAGTATATTATATTTATATACTAGCAAAAAAATATTTTTATATAAATAGATTAAAGCATACTTCTTTTTTTTTGTATGTTGTCTGTTTCGTCCTCTGAAATGAACAGAGACTTTGTACAGCGTACACACCTTGGTTTCTACCGATTTAATTTTTGTTTGCTGGTCAAAGATATTGATAATCTTTGACCTAGGGATAAAGGTACATAGTGATTAAGGATAGCTATATCTGCATATATCTTTTTTTTTTTAAGCATATTAATTCCATTCGCTGGCGAACTTCTCTGTACCTTGGTATTTTTTTAAACTTTTAGTCCCGTTGGGAGCGCACTACTGGCGTCTCTACCGAGCCCAGCTTATGGCACATTCCTATCACCTGGACGCGACAGAGCGAGTCTGACTTTGAAAACCTCAAGCCTTCGCAGTTTATAAGCGCCCAGGTTTCTACCATCGAGAGAGGGACTACTGGTCTCGAATGGGTTATCTTCAACAAACAGGAATCTGGTACGTTTCTCACGTCTTTCATGGCTGTATCTCATATGACTTTGTTAATATCTGAAAAATATTTTTATTTATAACAATAAAGTAAGTATTTTTGGTTTCAAGCTTACATTTGGATTTGGGTTTGTATATAAACATAATAATAGTAAAAACATAATGAAATTTTCCCTGTTGTTGCTGGTTTGTGAGTTCGAATCTGTGATATCGATTTGTTTTAGGTTTCTACCGTGTGAACTACGATGATAACAATTGGGCTCTTCTCACCAGAGCTCTGAGATCCACGGAAAGGACCACCATCCATGAGTTCAACCGCGCTCAGGTTTGAAGTTGCTCATATACATCTCAATACCTGTACTTCCCTTTCATATACTAGGTGCTTATGTCATCAAATATTTCAATGTTCGTATTTTTTTTCAGATTGTAGACGATTTGTTTGCCTTTGCTCGGGCTGGTGTGACACGCTATCAGAGAATCTTCAACATTCTTTCCTTCTTGGAGTTCGAGGACGCGTACGCTCCCTGGATTGCAGCTATTAATGGCTTCGAGTGGGTCATCCGGAGGTTGGCTCATGATCCTACTGCCACTGGTCGTCTTAACGTAAGTGTATATACGTATCTTAATGCTCTATTTTAATGATATACATTTCTATTCAACTTACGGGCATTTTTTTGTATCCCTCTCATTGATTTTTACCTCATACAAACAGGAGCTAATCATCAGAAAGAGCGCAGCCGTAGTTGCTCGCCTTGGCTGGTCAGAACCTGCTGGAGAGGCTTACATGCCTGGCCTCCAGAGACTTCTCGTCAACGAGTTCCTCTGCAATGTTGGTCACACACAGTGCATAGCTGCTGCCCAGACTAACTTCCAGGCCTGGAGGACTACCCAGAGTCCGTAAGTGTATCAATTGAACCTAAAAGTGTTAAAACTGAAGATCAAGTCAATTGTTTGAAATGAACTTTATTTCACTTTCATAAGATTATTTTTCATCGTTCATCATTCAGATTTCATGGATACCTCCGACGTGATTTAAAATTAACTTAGAAAACATCAAAATATAATTTTAGCCTTGGAGAAATGAGCTTTGGCTTTGAACACTTTAATAAATAATTAATATTACGTAACAGCAGTTAATTTATTTAGCGATGTCACTGTACATGTATAATTTATTATTTTGTTTCAATTATGTTTACGGTTATAAATATTTTGTAGTACTGTTTTTTTTTTCTCTTTTATTTTGGCTCTACACGTTGTATATTTAGCCAGTGTCAAGTATTGTAAAATTGCAAGAGAAGTCAAAATTTTCACGATAAAAATAAGTCTCAGCCATAGTCTAAGTCAAGCAAAGTAAGTCATGGTCAAGTCCACCTCATGCACCAGTAAAGTGGTTGAGACTTTACTGGAAGTATCTATGGAGTTTTGGAAACAACAGGAAGAGTCACGTTTCACAACATTATACTATTCACCAATTACATGTTCACGAATACTTAATAATTAAAAGTCCACCATTTTTACACATTAACACTCGAAATAACACACGTTATGGAAGTAATAGAATGCAAAATTCCTAGGTACTGTTGTATTATTTGAAAATAATGATATCGATTCTGTTGCACCGTTTTCTAGACTAAACTAAATTTGACAGCTCTAAAATTGTTCCCTTCCTTTTTTTATCCCATATTGAAATGAAAAGAGACGCATGTATAATATAATATTATATAATTTTTGTTCCTGACAGAGTAGTGTAGTAAGTGGTGCAACAGAATTAACAACATTGACTCACAAAACCTTAGTCTGAAGTTTTAAGTTTTAATAATTCATTGTTAAAGCTAGTTGCGAAACAAGAGGAAACCATTACAAAAACAAAGTTAATATTTGTATTTTACCTACAGTATCCCTCCAAATATGCGCCCTTGGGTATATTGCGCTGGTCTACGCGCCGGCACTGCTGCTGACTTCGACTACTTCTGGAGCCGCTACTTGGTAGAGGACCACGCCAGCGAGCAGGTGGTCATGCTACAGGCAGCCGGGTGCACTCTTGACGAGGCTAGCCTCAATAGGTTTTGGGAAGCCATCACGGAGCCTTCAAATACCTTCCCGCCGACCATCAGGGAACAAGACCTCAGCACCGCATTGAGCTCTGCTATCAATCGTAACGAAGCAAATACCATGAGGTCCTTCACATGGATCACGAACAACGTTGAAAGGACACGCACCTCGTAAGTATCGTAGCTGTAGGTTGTGGGTTCGATTCCCAACCAGGTCCAACATTTTTGTGATGAACATGAATGTTTGTTCTTTGTCTGGGTGTTTCTATGTTCTCTATGTATTTATTTACAAAAATAAAAAGTATTTATGTATTCTATCATTTATCTGGTTCCCATAGTACAAGCTTACTTAGTTTGGGGCTAGATGGCGCTTTGTGTGAAAAACGTCTACCAATTTTAATTATTTTTTTATCACTATTAAAACCAATGTGGTACTACAAACATTTATTCAAACAGTTTTCAGACGTGAAACTCGTGCAGCGCTTTACCTAAACTTTGATTTTTTTTTCAGGGTTGGCCTTAACACTCCTCTAAACACCATTATTTCGCGTCTTCTGAACGAACAGCAGATCACTGAGGTAATATTGATTGCTAATTATAATTTGATGCAGCTTACGAACGAAAATATAAATAACTAGCTGCGCCTAATAGCGGGTGAATCCGCACCCGCTATTTTACAGAAACCGAATATGTGTGTTATTTCAGGGTATAAGCTACGTCCATACTAAATTTCATTCAAATCCGTTCAGTCGTTACAAAGTTGAAAGGGACAAACACACTTACACAAACTTTCGCTTTTATAATATTAGTGTGATACTTACCGTATAGTTTTAAAAGCATCACTAATCACTATTAAAAGTAATCTACTAGAAAAAAACAGTAGTTAGTGAAAGTGAGACATTGCGGCCCCTCTATTTTATAACCCCAGGATTGATTTTACTCACATTTAAAGTGAAATAGTATTGAAATGATACAAAAATCTATGAACATCGTGTAAACGGTATTTTCAACTTTCTGTAGACTGAGAAATACGCTTCGCTCGGTCAAGATTGATTGAAAATAAATGGTCGTAATTTTAGGACTAAAATGAACTTCGTAAATATTATTCCAATTTCCACCCACAGGTTAGCAACTGGCTCAACCAGAACCAGGCTCTCATAGGTGAAAGCGCATATAACACAGCCATCAACGCTATCACGACTGCCAGGAGCAACATCGCGTGGTACAACCAGAGGGCAGCCGAGTTCAATGCTTACTTCGAAACTGGTTACGTTGAGGATACTGTACCGGAGGTCACTGAACCAGCTACTGTTCCTCCTGCAACTGTTCCACCTGCGACTGTTCCACCAACAACTGTAGAGCCCACTACGGCCGCACCAGATTCAGCCAATATTGCCGCGTTGAGCTTTGTTACTCTGTTATTCACTCTTTGTATCAATTTCCTTGCCTAAATATTTTGTATAGTGTATAAATTTTTTACTATAAATTTGCCCATGCGAATATCTAACAGGCTTTTAAAAACAAATTTGTGTTTGCGGGCCACATCCATACTTATGACCGAACCTAGGCGGCTTCACCATCGAAGGGCATGTCAAGAATGACAAAAATTTGTGTACATTTGCAGAAATCATGTTTTGTACTTAGCGAATTTGTAAGAGATTTTTAAAATTAATTTATTCTATGAGATAAGAAATAAAGAATAGTTTTATAATATTTATTTTTATTCCCTTAAATGTATATTAGTTGCCTACTTGTAGTAACTTGTAGTAATTATAATAACACATAGTATTTAATTATAAGTTACTAGTTGTTACCCGCGACTTCATTCGCGTGGACTTAAAAAAGTATCCTATGTCCGTCTTTGTGATATACAGTAACTTCTTATCAAGATAAGTTCAGCCGTTTAGCCGTGATAGCGCGACAAACACCCAGACAGAGAGACAAAGTTACTACCTATAGTTCGCTAGATGGCGTTGATCTATTTTAGTGCATTTTTTTGAAGTTTTGTTTTGACTGACAGTTGTAATTGTAGGCAGTTCTGAATCGCGCCAGCGAAGTTTTTTCTTGGATGAAATGAATGAAAAAATAAATTATATGAATGAAAATATGATATGATTCTTATGAAAATGAATACGTTCATTCATTTTCATACAAGGAAGCTTTATTGGTCCTGATACGACTGCGCCTATATTCCTCTGAATTATAATATTCGCTAGAATTAGGATTAGGATTTTTTCGACGGCAGGAGACCGAGGAGGATGGCGGCATGCCAATTAACCAATTATCCCTGGAGCCGTGGAAGGCCGAATAAACTTACTTATTTAGGTGTAAGAAAGCTGCTTTTGGGTATTTAAAATTAACCCAGTATACTGTGTGTCCAGCTATGAGTGAATAACCATGTATAGAAATTACATTATGATAGTTATAGAATACTAGCTGTTATCCGCGACTTCATTCACGTGGACCTACAAAAAAAAAAGTAGGCTATGCCCGTCTCCGATCCTTAAGCTATATCTATTTAAAAATTCAGCTTGTACAGTTCAGCCGCTTAGCCGTGATAACGCGACAAACACCCAGACAGAGAGACAAGGAGACAGAGAGAGAGTTGCTTTCACATTTATAATACTACTAGCTGTTACCCTCGACTTCGTCCGCGTGGCCCTACAATAAAAAAACAGTAGCCTATGTCCGTCTCTGACCGTTCAGCTATATGTATGCAAAAATTCAGCTTTATATAGAATTTCAGGGGACTGTAAGCCTGCTCTGAAACCAAAATTAAAACTTCTAATTTCCGGCACGATTGCAATGCATTCGTTGCATTGTTTGGGAAAGTCAGGAAAACTACGCTTGAATTAAATGATGACTTGGAAAATCAAACCCGGACTTATTGGATATCGCATGTGACTGTGTCCAATGAATCTATGAATCAAGCACTATTACACCAAGGCTGATTATGTACATAAACTGATAAGATTCGAAGATTCGAGACCATTAAAGACTGATTTCAAAAATAGTCTCTATCGAAAACTCAAAAATTTAATGACGACTCTAATTCTGAACGAAACATTATTATGTAGTAGATAATATAATGAGTAGGTAAGTAATTAAAACAGTTGGCTTAGTGAAAAAATGTTTGATGTGAGATACAAAAAATATATTAAAACACACAATTTTTAGTCGGAGTCAACTAAAAATTGTGTGCTCTTGTATGTAAAAATTGTGGTTAGAGTCACTAAGATACTTATCCTGTATCACAAAAATTACAAAATATTTTATTTCGAAGTAAAAAATTATCGAAACCAAGACCTAGCAAAAAAAAAATACAAATTGTGAGGCCTGTGGTAACGCCATTTAGTAGAAGTTTGATAGAATTTAGGTAAGCCGAATGGACAAACTCGGTGTAACTACCCGCCATTGAAGAAATTTTTGGATAGAAATAACAATGCATTCGGTGATTTTTTGAACAGAAATTGCGGTGAATACTGTCCTCCTGATGGTAAGGAAAGCGCCGCTTTGACACCTGCTACACTAATGGTGTTAGATGTGAAGCCGAAAGTTTCTTTAATTTGTAATCTTATCATAATCAGACATAACAGAACACATCTGCGAACGAGATAACTGTGGATACGAGTAGGGCGTACTCAGTGTGTGGAGCGGAGCTGGATTAAAACGAGACCGACTAAAACTTTGAATTTTCTCTACGATCTTAAAACAGTCGAACTTTCTAGAATATATACATACAGTATATAGAATATATATATTATATATACCTAAGATGAAGATAAGTTTTAAAAGCAAGCTAGTTTCCACTAGCTTGCTTTTAAAACTTCATAAATTATAATTGTACTCCAGATTACTAACTGTTGCACGCTCGCCTCATATTCGTGGGGCGCGGGTTCGAACCCGGGTGGGCCCGTACCAACGAGGTCTTTGGACCTTACATAAGGAAATACCACTGGCTTTTCGGTGAAAGAAAACGTGGTGAGGAAACCTGCATAATTGCATATTCCCAGAGATGAAATTCAATCGGGTATGTAAACACGCCAACCCGCACTGGGCCAGCGTGGTTGATAAAACTCAATCAACCTTCAAGGGTAGGTCAATATCCCAGCAGTGGGACGTTAAAAGTCTGATGCAGAGAAAAGCTAGCTTGATCTTCACTTGCTTCCTTGCTGGAATGAACATGCCAAATTCCATGCATCGATTACTATCCAATCAATAATTTCCCGCCTGAAAGCCATAATTTCGATAAAGATAAAGCTTGCGATTGTAGCTCGATAAAATTCGATTTTGTGAACTCTTTAGATAAAAGTTATAATCATATACAGGTACAAAAGATAAGGGAATAATTATTGATAAATATATAATATGGTAAGTATGTTATACTAGTCGGTCGGTTGTCGTTGTCAGGACCGCTATGGGTGAGTCTAAACTCCAATCTGCATAAAAGATTAATCGATATGTATTGATAAAGCAGCCTTTTGTAACGTATCAGTAAAAAAACTGCAAACTAATGATGAAAAAGTATCTGAAAATACTCGTTATAACTCGTTTGAAAATTTGTGTTAAGATTGTGAGTGGAACCTAGAGCCTTAGGTAATTGATGGTTTCTGAAAGCAATGGCAAAATTCATTGAACTATGGCGTCTTGTTCCACTTGCGCTCTGCACATTCTACACTAAAATTCGTTTTGCACCAAACCCTACCAAAAAGAACAGAAAACTTATCAGAACCTTATTAGCCGCTTCAAATTATTATTTTTTAGTATGCTTAGCATATTTAATTGTATTTGCTTTACGAATATTGTTATTTTTAATAAATTAAACATTAGTCATCTAATTATTGCTATTTACGTTTGGAGGAGGTGACGAGTGATCAGAATGCTGGGGCCTATTTTGGGCTAAAACTTAACATTGCCATCCAGCGTGGTAATGCTGCCAGCATTCTGGCCACTCTCCCCCCCTTCCAAGGGGCTTGTAGATTAGGTTTTTGTATTTATTTATTTTTGTATATAATTTAAGTTGTTTTAATTTTAAGCAGGTAGGTTATATTTAATTGTAAATAATATTATTCGTGAATTAAAATAAAAGAAAATTAAAGAAAAAAATAAAAAAAATGCATTTTTAAATGTTGTTTCTCTTATTACAGGTACAAACATGCTGCTGGCAAGCTTCTTGTTAGTCCTCATTGGGACCGCAGTCGCGGTGCCCCACGACGAATTGAGGTCTGACTTCGAGTTCCTCGACCGCAGCACGAACTTAGATGAGCCCGCCTATCGCCTCCGGGATAACGTGTACCCCAATACTATGCATGTCGACCTGGACGTCTACTTGGAAGAAGCCAGGTTCAACGGCATCGTGCGGATTGAGGTTGATGTAAGTATTAATTCTTTGTTGATCGAGTGACCGAAGCGAACGAAGTCTGTTTGCTTTCGTCTGTCCGTATGTTGGTACTGGCGTACAGGTCGTATTTTTGAACGAATCTCCACAACTTTCCACAATTGTATAAAAATAATATGTCTTCGGGGATTTTTGATTGATAGATAGATAGATAGAGAAATTAATTTTACATGCATCTATAAAGAGGTTTAAAAACTAGTGTAACAACTGGCGGCCTTATCGCTGATAGCGATCTCTTCCAGGCAACCTGAAACCTGATTAGAGAGGTATTTTTTGGTAAAATAAATTGTAATAAAGAAGTAGCTGTGCAAACAAAATTTCTATAAAATATTACTACTAAAAATTTAAAATCATATCCGTTGATCATTAACTTAGTATCAGCACTTATAGTTTCTATCGAAATTAGAATATTGAGGGTACCTTGTATTATCTTATTATTGGTTTTAATTTAATGCACTTGTGTACTCAAATGTACACTAACCTAAAACTTTATCAAGTCAAATTACGGCAAATAATAATCTCAAGCGATAAAGAAATCAACCGTTGTGTTAAAGATTAATGATAAAATAATAATTATTATCATGCTGATTGTGATATACCAAGACATAACTAAACCTAATTTTGACTAGATATGACGTAAAATCCCAGCCAACATGACGAACCATGATGACCTTGAGACGTTAATTGAGTATCTCTGCCGATGATTATTTAATTACGACAGAAAAAAAAACCTGTTAACACTCTTCGTAAGGACAACAGGCTAAAATTACGCTTTAGGATGTCTTCAGATCTAAAATTGATTTGTATTAAATAGGATTAAAAAAAAAAAACAGCTAGTATTCAACACGATTGTATTTCAAATCGTCCATAAGTCGTGGTAGCTCAGTGGGAGAACGCTCGCCTCACATTCCTGAGGTAGCGGGTTCGAACCCGGACGGGCCCGTACCAATGAGTTCTTTGTAACTTACGTACGGATATACCACTGGCTTTACGGTGAAGAAAAACATCGTGAGGAAACCTGCATATCTCCGGAGAAGAAATTCGATGGCGTATGTGAATCCACCAATCCGCACTGGGCCAGCGTGGTGGATATGGCCTAATCACCCTTCTAGGGTAGGCTGATATCCCAGCAGTGGGATGTTTAAAGGCTGATATAGTAGTAGTAGTAGTAGTATTTCAAATTGGCGAGATTTTTAGAAAAAAATTGACCTTCAACGTGTCTGCATTTGAAAACAACGAGATTAATAAACAAATAGCGGCGCAAATATATATTACGCTAAAATTGCTAGTGGTTACATATTTTAGCCGTTTGGTGTAGAGATATTTGGGTCCTTGGGGGCCGGGAGAGTACATTTTACTTTCAATAACCTATCAGAGTCAGAGCGCCTGGTTGACGCGACGCCTGACAAAAATGCTGGCGTTTATTTACGCCATATTGCACCATTGCCATTCAGTGTGGTAATGCCGCCAGCTTGCTGGGTACGCTGCCAACGATAGTGGGCTTCAACATATGGAATATCTTTAGACCTTTAATGGTCTCTAGGTAATCAAACTGATTTTTTTTTTTTTAGTAGGCTAATTAGTTTAGGTAGTTATAGTTTGTGTGTATTTTGTATAGTTAATAAAAGCACTTGCTCGATAAAAAAAGGATACAGTTATATAATTAACATGAGGATGAACTTCTGATGGACGTGTCAAAGTCATCAGCATCCAAACCACCAAAGTGACTGATCATTTAAAAAATAGTCAGAACTAAACTAAGACTACTTCTGTCGTGGGACTTTGACTTTTTCATTAAATAAGTATGTAATCTCTAACTTTTAGGTACGAGAAGAGAATCTCACCCAGATCGTGGTGCATCAGAACGTGGTCGCCATCACTGGCGTGAACCTAGCAACTGCTGCCGGCGTGCCTGTACCTCTCCGATTCCCTGACCCCTTCACCACAGACAGCTATTACGAAATATTGTTGATCAACCTCGCCGATCCCATCCCTGCTGGCAGTTACGTCATCACTGTCAGCTACTTGGGAAAGATCAATGAAAATCCCGTCGACAGAGGATTCTACAGGGGCTACTATTATTTGAATAATCAGCTCAGGTAAGTAATATTAACTATTGAATTTTTCGTCCCGCACTGATACCTCTCGAACCCTATATTTTCTCAATTATTCGACCGATTTAGCACATATCCTTTCTCAAAAACTATATTATGCATTAATTACTTGCTATTAATTTGAAGAAGATAAGATCAATCTTAGGTAAGTAAAAAGTTAATATTACTCTAGGCTCTAAAACATTTGTACGCTCGCTCAGTAAAATATAGTAAGTATTGTCAGGAAGTAAAGGGTTAGATTATTGTTCCAATTTTCTAATGCATTCCAATATTTTCACAACTAATTGCACGACGTACGGTTTAGGATGAATAGCGTTCATCGTAAAGCTTTGAAACAGATGCGTAGACAGACAAACGTATCGAGTTTTTTTCTTCTTCTGTGGTATCGTCCGGTCCAGTGTAAAGTAGCTAACAGACTTGACAACCAAAGACTGCAGAGCAACGCGAGAGAAAAGGAGGAAAATATATTCTCTTTCTTTCTGTGTCGGTTATTTGAAGGCAGTTGGCGCCAACGAAGCTGTTACGGGTGTTAGCACTTGTGTTGGTGTAAATCATCCCAAGCGGCCGATTTATCTCCGCATCGTACTATTATCATATAAAAGCACGATTCATTTTGTCACAAGGTCTGGTGCAAAGTACTACAGTAAATATGTGTGTAATATGTGTGTATGTGTGTGTTGCAGGTTGTAGATGCTTATGAAGTTTAGTCACCCTTCGCTGTACATACTACGTAGCGATTCGAGAGGTTATTTTGTTGCTTGCAAACAATTTAGAAGGAGTCTTCTCCACTAGATTTTTTTATCTTCTATAGTTGTAGTGTTATTATTTACTATATGCCATCATATAAAGGTGTCTACTTTGTAACCAACAGATTATATGCCACCACACAGTTCCAGCCCTTCCATGCAAGGAAAGCTTTTCCGTGCTTCGATGAGCCCCAATTCAAGTCACGCTTCACTATCTCTATCACTCGCGACAGCAGCCTTAGCCAGTCTTACTCCAACATGGATATTGCTGAGAGACAAGTGTAAGTAGTACTTATTTATTGAATTTTCTACTGCACTTTGTACCAGATGATCTATAATCATTAAATGTAATGCTTTTGCCTCGAGGTTTAAATTGATACCTGCAATACCATAATGTATTTGTTTTTTTTCAGTGAAGGCACTCGCACCCGAGAGACTTTCTACCCCACTCCCATTATCTCCGCCTACCTTGTCGCCTTCCACGTCAGTGACTTTGTGAGCACCAACCTGACTAGCACCGCTGCCAGGCCTTTCCAGATCATCTCCCGCCAGGGTGTCCTTGACCAGCATAATTACGCCGCTGAAATCGGTAAAAATACCAAATATTAATTTATTTGTATCAGTCACACCTATCACAAGTAATATGCTCTGCAATATAAATTAAAAATGAAGTAACCACGATATTTGTAAATAAAATTTGTATACGAAAGTTTGCTTGACAGTGCGTCATTTTGTTTTGCGAGGCCAAAGGCTGAGGCTCGTTTTCGATGCAGTTGCTGTACCATCGTGTACAAAAATATTTTTGCCCTCCCATAATTAGAGAGTAAGAAACAATGCAAAATAATAGGAATAAATACGTAGAGACTAAGCTAGTCTCTACACATCCTTCCTCTCAAGTTCTTTTATGCATCTAGATCATAACACTTTACAATAGAATCGTCGAACTTTGGGTGACTTTCATGTTTAATATTCTAATACTGGCTTACGCTTGGCTCAATTTTAGGTCTCAAGATTACCAGTGAGCTTGACGACTATTTCGGAATCCAGTACCACGAGATGGGCCAAGGTGTTCTCATGAAGAACGATCACATTGCTCTGCCTGACTTCCCCTCCGGTGCCATGGAGAACTGGGGAATGGTAAACTACCGGTAAGACTAATAAACTAAATAATAACAAACAATAATGACTAAATAATTTTCTATTTAATTTAATCGCGCACTGCCTTTCGGAAAGTGCCACTATAGCATGTTGAATTTATGCCAAAACTCCTTTTTCAGAGAAGCCTACCTACTTTACGATCCTCAAAATACTAACATCAACAACAAGATCTTCATCGCCACCATCATGGCGCACGAACTTGCCCATAAGTGGTTCGGTAACCTGGTCACTTGTTTCTGGTGGAGCAACCTGTGGCTTAATGAGTCTTACGCCAGCTTCTTTGAATACTTTGGCGCTCACTACGTACGTATCTGTAAATATTCACTAAAAAAATGGATTGGTATAAACCAATTGCATTATAATAATAATATTGTATTATGTGGAAATGTATACATATAGTTCAAAAATCTCTACTTTAAAGGAGAAAAAAATATATTTTTTTCTAAATCTAATTAAATTATTTTATTTAATGTATATATATATATATATATATATATTATTTTATTTTATTTAAAATTATTTAAATATCTTGTAGATTCAGAAGCCGGCAAAATTTTATAACCTGTTGTTAATGTCATTTCCAATCAGTTCAGAACAATTACTCATAACACACGACAAAATATACCGTTATAAATTACAATTAAATACTTTTTCACTCATAATGTTTGATTTTTTGTCTCTTTTTTAGGCTGATCCCAGTCTTGAGCTAGATGACCAGTTCGTCGTAGACTACGTTCACAGTGCTTTGAATTGGGACTCGAGTGCTGGCGCTACTCCTATGAACTGGACCGGAGTTGTCACCAACCCCTCCATCTCTTCCCATTTCAGTACTACCAGCTACGCCAAGGGAGCTTCTGTCCTAAAAATGTTGGAACACTTTGTTGGAGAGAGGACTTTTAGGAACGCTCTGCGTTACTACCTCAGAGACAAGTAAGTCTGCAATGTTTCAAATGTTTGATAAAAAAGTAAAACTTTTACATGACAAAGATTAACCTTTCAATATTATTTTAGTGCATATGACATCGGAACTCCCGAGGACATGTACAATGGATTCCGACTAGCCTGCACTGAGGACTTTGAGTTCATGCGGGACTATCCTAACGTTGAGATCGGGGAAGTATTTGACTCCTGGGTCCAGAATCCTGGTTCGCCTGTGGTTAACGTCAATGTTAATATGGACACTGGCTTAATCACCCTAACTCAGGTCTGTTGTATTTTGTTACAATGTAGAAAAATAGTTTTGCTTCAACCATTTGTAGATTTTTTCTTATTACCTAATTATTATGTTGACAGCAACGTTTTCAACTGACCGGGACTCCAGCAAA
Source organism: Apocheima hispidaria (assembly GCA_947579745.1). NCBI lineage: Eukaryota > Metazoa > Arthropoda > Insecta > Lepidoptera > Geometridae > Apocheima > Apocheima hispidaria. Next base: position 3,330,015 of record OX388154.1, on the reverse strand, counting down.
TACACTTTGGCATATTCCGATCAGTTGGACCCACAGTGGAAATCTAGACTTCAGCAGCACCAAACCTGCCTTTGTCCTCTCTAGTCAGTCCACTACGATCCAGAACAACCCTGGACACAACTTCGTCATTTTGAATATTGCTGCGTCAGGTGCGTTTATCGAACTTGCATTGGTGACCTTTTTAAAGTTTCGTAGTTAAGAAAACATTATGATAAGACCGTCCGTCCAAACATCTATCTGTCCCAAACTGTTGTAGTATCGTAGCTTTAACATTGATCTACAAAAGTAAATGAAATTTGGTATCGTTGCGCTGTTGTTTAATTTGGCAATTTGACATTCAAAACTGTATACTCATTTAAATCAAACCTCTATTTCTAGTGTTTTTTCCGCTACAATATCGCGTCTAATACATTAAAAATATGGGATAAATTGTTTAATTTAAAAAATGGTTTAAAAATTTTGTGTTGTGTAATTTGAAAATCAGTTAGTTTATATTTGTAGGTTTGTACCGCGTCAACTATGATGACCACAACTGGGAAATGATTGCAAACTACCTCCGTGGTAACAACAGGGAAAGGATCCACAAACTTAACAGAGCTCAGGTAATTCAAAATAAAAATCGGAGTATATTTCTTTCTTATAATTTGAATTACTATTTTTATCAGTGTTTATTTTCTTTCATAAATTTGGATTATTTACAACATTAATATATATATATATATATATATATATATATATATAATTAATATATGTATATATTTATATATTTTAATTAATAATAAATATACCGAAAACTAGATCTCGGCCAGTAGCGAGACAGGACCTAAGCTACCGATGCCGGTATTAATTTATTTTATAATCAAATTAGTTTTAAAATCATTATTAAGATAACTGTTTTTCGTAAGGTTCCGTACCTCTACGAAATCAATAACACCCCGCTACACTAAGCTTACGTTGTCTGTTTGTTAGAGGGCTGTATCTGTGTTGTGTGTTTGTGAAGGTAGCTGGTCTACGTTTTTTACAGAAAATGTATTTTAATGGCCCTACCAAGTAAATGAAATAACAAAAGAATAGGACGGAAAATACAAAAAAATAATGTGATTGTTTGTTTGTATTTACTCAATCGCAAGAACATTACAAAGCTTTTGCATCAAACTAGGCATTGTTTTGCTACAAACTTTCAATACACCTTAAAAAATAATGGCTAAGTGTGATTCGGGCTCGGGTTGAATTTCCCGAACTAAAGAGAAAACTTTTTAGTAGCCTTGATATATAACCTTCGTTGCTGATCGTTGATATATAACCTGACTTCCGAACTTCTTCACACTTGTTTTTCAGATCGTCAACGATGTTCTCCACTTCATTCGCGCTGGTAATATCGAAATCTCACGAGCATTTGATGTGCTTTCCTTCCTTGAAAACGAGACTGACTACTACGTCTGGGCCGGAGCACTGGGTCAGCTTGACTGGATCCTGAGAAGATTGGAGCATCTTCCCAATGGCCATAAAGAATTCACTGTACGTAGAACAAAAACTTTTTTTTTTTTATGTTTCTCGGTGAATAGACGAGCAACATTAACATTGACGAAAAACATTAAGCGTCACCCTTGCCTATAACAGTTCAGTGCCACCCAGAATTTTGACTTTCAACAGTTCAAAATTATGCGCGGCAATGCACTGCGCTCGTCACTCTGAGATGTTAGATTTTAAATCTCATACAGAGATTTAAAATCTTATACAGAGATTTAAAATCTTAAATAAGTATTAATGTAAGGATGTATGCTTGTGTGTTCCTATTCAGGGTTATAAGGAAAGGATATGCTAATTCGAAAAAGGCTCATAGCATTCATCATTGTGAACAGCTTTTAGTATGGGAACGACACTGAAATTGAGAAAAGTAATAAGAAAAAGTCTTTAGAAAAAGTCAATGACACTCGACAAAATGTATGGAATATATTATTCGCGATTTCAGAATAGGTCCAATAGTAAAAGTTGTTCACAATCAATCATGTGTACTCCTTCCCTTTCGGCTTAGCATACGGTTTCCTTATAACCTTTTATTATCTCCTGTGGCCTAAACGGCTTGACTGATTAAGACGAGTGAGGTATCATTGAATTCCTCTTTACGGCCGGAGTGACATGTGCTACATTTTACAGTCGGGTATTTTTTTTTAAGATTATTGCTCGTTATAATCATACAATTTGAAGGAGAAGATTGAAAAAAATAAGTATCTTCGATCTTTTCCGTTACATTAAAAGATTACATTACGAAGATTTATTTAAAATACATCTGTCATGATGACAGAGATACAAAACACAGTTTTTGCAAATTCAATCTCCATCTACAAAAACTTGCGAATATGCAAGAGAACTGTCGCACGGCCTATTTAAAATAATTAACATTTTTTTAATGACTTTTCACACTCACATCTCCTCACTAGGATTCCTTGCGTCGTGGATGAATGGAACATACACAAAGATATACAACTAATACCCAGATCTAGAGCAACTAGGTATTCATCATTCAAACATTTGTCCGGCCGGTTGAATTCGGGACTTCTTGGTCACAGGGCAGACGTTCTACCAACAGCCAATAGGTCGTCGGCCCACAAAAAAACATAATTCTGTTCTATTTCCAGGATTACCTACTTAGATCAATAGACACCGTGATCGGCCACCTCGGCTACAACGAGCGTGCCTCTGACTCCACCTCTACTATCTTAAACAGAATGCAAATCATGAACTTTGCCTGCAATCTCGGTCATGCGGGCTGCATTGCTGACAGTCTTCAAAAGTGGAACGCTTACAAAGCCAACGATAGCCAGCTGTAAGAGATTCTTATTATTAGAGTTTGTCTTTTAAATAAGGTCCCTTTTAAGTTTTTTGATTACGATGTGACCATTTCTTACGACCTAGTAAGCGTCACGTTTGCCCATACTAGTCATTGCCACTTAGAATTTTGAACGTTAAAGGTTCTCTTTCATCGCGAACATTCGTCTGTTGTAACAACCCAAGATTCGATTCAGAGCATAGGGCTTTTCTTTCAAAATCAGGGTAAAAGGGTATCTTCAAAATCTGCGTATCATCTTCCATCACATCGTCACTTGCCAACAGGCGAGTTGGTGGCCAAGCACGGCCACGGGTTATTAAATATAACCCCGGCGCACCTCCACACACCATTCCAAAACTCCCGGTTCCAAACTATGAGGTTATTGAGTTATTTAACTTAGAGTAAACTGGGAAGAGTTAACTTTTCCAAGGCCAATTTATAACCTGCATATCGCCTCAACTCTACAGTGGGCGTTGGGCCTAAGATTACCTAGAAGAGATCTGTCTTAATGATAAGACCACCAGTTGTTACAACCTCTCTATTCTTTTTCTGTAATTTCTAGTGTAATAAAGAAAGAGTTTTTCTATCTATTCCATTACATTATCGTCACGTCCCTCAGTGTTCCTGTGAACCTGCGCCGTTATGTTTACTGCACTGGTCTCCGTGAAGGCGATGCTACTGACTACGAGTTCCTATACAATAAATACAACACCTCTGAAAACACTGCTGACATGGTCGTCATTCTCCGTACCCTCGCCTGTACTAAGGATGAAGCTTCCATGAACCAGTAAGTTAAAATCTTGTAACTAAGTTAAATCAATTCTAACAAAATTTGCATCAGTATACACAGTAATATGACAAAAATACGAGACCGTCGAAATCTGAATGTCTCGCATAATATAGGGGACGTTACTGATAAAATTAATATTGAAAGGTATGTAATTATGAACAACTTTTACTATGGGACTAACACAGAAATAGCGAAAAAAATACTGCTGATTTTGCTGCTATTTTTTTTGCTGTTGAAATTTTTCTATGGAACAGCTGTTTTTTCTTCCGCGATTTCAGAGTTGATCCCATAGTAAAACTTGTTCGTAATGATGACACGCGCGTAAATGCAATGCGCTCATCACACTGGGACAAAGACTACGTTAACAGGGAAAATTATGTGCCCTGAAAGAATGTTAATAATAATAAGATGTTAATTCTCTTTATCCTCAGAAATTTCAATGAAAACATTACCCTACAAACCGGAAAATAATAACATTTTAGTCCTTCTGTGTGGTGGTTGAAAAACTGCTGGTATTATGATACTTCTGCAGGCGGACTCTGCAAAGGAATCCTACTACTACAGAAGTAACATAAAATAACATACAAATAACATTTACAATTGTCCTCACAGCTATCTGCAGCAGTCGATGCACAACGACAAAGTTCGTATCCACGATAAGACCAATGCCTTCAGCTTCGCCCTCCAAGGCAACGTGGAGAACCGGCCTATTGTTCTCAGCTGGCTGTACGCAAACTTCGAAGAGATCAGAGAGACGTAAGCCTTACCTTTACTTTTCAGTCTTGCTACTTCAGTGATTTTGATAAGTGGACTTTAGTAAGAGTTAGTAGCGTTTATAAAATAGCTTAAATATACACAAACTCACCTGATGTTAAGTGACGGTGTGGTCGAAGATGGTAAGCAAACCTAACCTGAAATGGAAATTGGCTCCCAAGTAATGCTGCCGGAACACCGTTGGGTACTTGGCTACAGATCGGTAGCTAGCCATCCGAGTACCTGAATGCTATGGTTTCCTCAAGACGTTTTCCTTTTCTAGAACATTAAGCTCATTTTTGGGATTTGAATCTAAGCCCTAACCTAACTACTGAGCTATTATCGCTAAAAGTATGCAAATTCAAAGCATTGAATTTACATAACTAAATGTAAAAAAAAAAAAATTGTAATTTTATCGCTCCAGATACGGTGGTCCAGCTCGTCTTACTATCTGTATCAATGCTGTCGCTGCCTTCTTGACTGATTTTGAAGATATCCAAGCGGTAAGCACAATTTTTAATAAATTCAAAAAGTAAGAAGCTTCTTAATTCGACTCGGCTATTTTTTCAAGTCACAGATTATACACGACTTGAAAGTCGCGTGTAGAATAAATAAAGAGTTGCCATGCAATTTTAAGATTTCTTCACGATTTCTTTCGAAACGGCTACTTGAATATATATCATGGGAGGAAAAAAAAAACAGTGACCGTAATAGTTGATTCATTATTACTCTAATGAAATGTATGTCTCTTATTTTATACATGATATGTCGTATATCCTTTTTGGAAAAATCTGGTAAGGTGTGTTGAGGTTTTTGTTGCCGCCGCAAAACTGAAAGACTAAGACGACATTAAATAATATAAATAAAAAAAAAAAAAAAAAAGAAGAATTATCAAATAAAAAATCTCATTGAAAAAAATGTATGTAGTGTAAAAAGGTATAAATTGAAGATTCGCTATCTTCAAAATTAATCTGGGAGCTCGTCAGTTTGATACTTGTGCCATTTTTGGACAGTCGTCATATTGGACCCCACAGGACATTTTGGGACTGGACGATTTGAGAAGCTGATCTGTTTAGTATATTTGACTCCAGTCAATGTAGCCCTAGGTCCTTCAATTTACGACACTACTAACCTTAAAAAGTATGAACAGTTTTTCTAATAAATTGCTCAGTTTTGCTAATAAATATTATGAGATAAAAAGTATGTAATAAAATAAAAAATAAAATCTAATATCATGCCAAACAAAACATATAAAAAACGCCATCATCATCGTCTATTTTGTTAAAATTAATAATTTTTTAAAAACAACTTATTACTATTTTAGTAAAAATAACAATGCATGAGTAAATATGACTCTCATTAATTTTATGTTACAGTTCCAATCTTGGGCCTACACTAACCAAGTGGCTTTGGGCGAGTCCTTCGCCACTGCAAGGTCTGTTGTTAGCGCCGCCATCGCCAACCTTGAATGGGGAAACACCAATGCTGCTGAAATGTACACTTTCTTACTTGAGAACAGCGGTGCCTCTTCCATTGTCGCATCTGCAATTATTTTATTAGCCGCAATGTTTGCGCACTTTATCCGTTAATGTAATTTATATATGTCTAAGTCATATTTATTAAGTCCTGTGCCTTGTTTATTATAACTAAGCAATACAATTATTTGAGCGGTATTTTTTTTTAAATGGTATACCCACCCACCTATGTTTTGAAGGAGCGTCGAGCGAGGCATTCCTTGGTTTCAATGTATTTCTAAACATTGTTAATAAATATTTTTTTAAGGTAAACGGTTTTTGTATTTTACCAAAGACTTTGAAACTAGAGTATAAGTTTTCTAAGTACATTTATCGGGTGTTTGGATGGATGACGGACATTTTCAAGAATATAATAATAAAGGAACACATGAAACAATAAAAAAGACAAAAAAAAAAGGGTTAAATAAACGTTAAAGTTGTGCGTGGAACAAACGTAGCGATTGTTTGCTCGGTGTGCGGGCAAAGTAAAGCAGGAGCACCAGCGCGAAAGCACGCGTAAAAACTGACAATTTATTGCAACACGACTTATATCACTGATCAAAGGAGCTGATATTCTGATCACTAGCAACAAAGCGCTTCAGTCAATAAATTGGTTGAAGAAATCGCTAAGCAGACCCTTACTCTGACGTATGCAAACTTTTGCTTTTCGGGAATCGCTAAGGCTATTTCTCGTAAACTATTAAAATAAACTAAGCCGTGATAATGTCAAAAGTAGTTTCAGTTTGACTGCATAAGGTATAGCATAAACGAATATGCCTACTTTGGACTTGACTATTTGAAAAATGCGATAGATACGGATGATTCTGAAAACCTGTTTTAGAAACCATTAATTTTCTTTTCGCCAATATGGCGAAGATATTTTTAAAGGCGAAGATATGTTTATTACATCCTAATTTATTCATACTACTATATAAGCCTTTGAGCATCCCACTGCTGGGATATCAGCCTATTATTAGTGATTAGGCCATATCCACCACGCTGGCCCAGTGCGAGTTAGCGGATTCACATACGCCATCGAATTTCTTCTCCGGAAATATGCAGGCTTCCTCACGATGTTTTCCTTCACCGTAAAGCCAGTGGTATATCCGTACGTAAGTTTCAAAGAACTCATTGGTACGGGCTCGCCCGGGTTCGAACCCTGTACCTCACGAATGTGAGGCGAGCGTTCTCCCACTGAGCTACCACACACAGAAAATTGCCGTGATGTAGTTCTTACTGTCTTTGTATAGAAGTAATTTATTTTTCTCTTCTGTGGTCTTTATATAAATGGATTGTGACGTAGAGGTAGACACATTCGTCCAAGGGTAGACACGATGAAACTAAAAGAGTTCCACAATTATTTACGCCCGGAGTAACACAGGATATATTTTGCAGTCGGATATTTTGTTTGTCTTTTACTAATATTATTTATTAAATATAACCAATTTTATTATCTTGATATCACAAGTTTGATTATGCTAAAATTTATAACAACTACGTGGAAATCCCTAATGCCTATATAGCAGTTATTTATCAAAATAAAACATTTGGTAGGCTATTTTGTTTGATCTTTATTTTCTTACCTTATTCTTGTCTTATTCTTTATTTTTCTTTTCTTATTCTTGCAGTCTCTGTATGAGAATCTGGGATTTGGTTACGAGCTATGCCTTCTATAAACACAGGCAGCCTTTTAGACCCGACTGCATTTCATTTCGCCATTGTTTACGTTTGGGTGCAAAGTGCTTTGAGGCTCATTGCTGCCAGTGTGGTACTGTAGTTGATCAGATCGGTCACCACGGTCGCTCCGGCTCAAGAAATGCTGGGCGAATTAATCGCCCAGCATATTGAATGACATACGCTGAGCTTTTTCCACCGCCAATGTTGCAGCTATACTAGAATCAAGTGGCCTCACGCGTGACGATCGTAAAATACCTAACGGTATGACACTTGTGCCCTGGGAGATGGGTCGGCCCCTTGTGTGGGACGCGACTTGCGTTGACACATTGGCACCGTCACATCTTTCGGAAACACGGAGTAAGGCTGGTGCGGCGGCTCATTCAGTGAAGCAGCGCAAGCGGCGCAAATATGCTAGTCTCGATAGTGGCTACATATTTGAACCATTTGGAGTAGAGACGTTGGGTCTTTGGCGTCCGGGACCTCATCCTATTTTCATAAACTTATCAGAGCGCCTGGTTGACGTGACGCGTGACCAAAATGCTGGCGTTTATTTGGCGCAACGCATAAGCATTGCCATTCAGCGTGGTAATACGCTGCCAACTGGTAGTGGGCTTGAATATTTGGATTATCTATAGACCTTTAATGTTCTCTGGATAATCTAACTGTTTTTTTTATGTAGTAGGCTATGTAGTATAGGTAGTTGTAGTTTGTATGTATTTTGTTTAGTTAATAAACGCATTTGCCCGTTAAAAAAATCAAACCTTAGCCTAGACTAATCAGCTATATTTCTTTCATTGTCACAATTTGTAACATTACATGAGGGAGTGAGAAGGACCGAGCTTTACAGACCGCAACCTTTCATGATACAGTTTGTAACATCAATGCGCTCCTTGACCACATCGATAAATACTTGAAAAGAAAAAAACCTTGCTGTAGTCTAAAGCCAAAACTTGATTTTAAGGCAATGCATTTATTAAATTTGATCCCGCGAAAACCCAACCGCTGCAACATGGGATTATTCAAAAGGCCCTCAAGGTCGACAACGTTTTCGTCATGCCCCTGGTGTTACAGGTATTTTCAGGCGGAAGGACTGTTTGTTCGCCCCCTATAGCATTAACACATTTTTTTCAGATCAGAGATGACTTTTGACAGAAGTTGAAACTAAAAGAAGTAATCTACAAACCAAAATTTTGAAAAGTTCCCAAGGTCATGCTAATTATTACTGTAATATTTTAATCGATCACGATCCTATCATTTTATCAAAAGATTATAAAACGAATTATAGAATAATTACCGATATTATTATGATAAAATTGTTTATCTATTAGCAGCAGAATCCCTTTTTATTGACCAGCCGAGATAATTACGCGGAATTCAAAGCTGCTCAACACATTTTAATCAGTGTTCATCGGACGTGGTTTAGGACATTTTTGCTATAAAGTAAGTATTTTTTATCAATCGAAATTGTAATAAAAATAAAACTTTGAGAAAGTTAATGGTCAAAATAATAATTATTTTCTGCGTAGTGCACTAATTGTGGAATATGTTTGTCCTTAAAAAAACTTTAGGTAAAAAAAATGGCTGATACAGTTAAAATGCAATTTTTCATGTTTTGGAATTCTATGTACATGTGCACGCGCGTTCGGATAAAACTGATTTTTGACTAGAGGTTCCCATATTTCGTGAAATGTGAGTTTTATAACGGCCGAATACATAAAAAGAAATAATTACGAAGCAGATGAAACTAGACCAAGAGATTACAGTTGAAACCTATTTCAAACGCCGCATGTAACTATTGCATCGAGGCCATAGAAATGTTTATTTTTTTACCTCCATAAATTGTGTATTTTTTAGAAATGTCCAAATTTCTTGTCGGCGCCTTGAGCATAGTGCTTTTAGCACTTGTCAAAGGTGACGATGACCTTCCTCTATGGAGCAGAGAATTTGACCCCACCGTACACCTTTCGGAAGCCGTTAGTAGGAATACTGATGAAAAAGTTTACAGACTACCCGAAAACGTGATTCCCTTGGAATATGATATTTACATTGACCTTTTCTTTGCTGAAAGAACAGACAAGCCTTTTAGCTATGATGGACATGAGTACATTAAAATTCAAGTAAGTATTTTACTAAAGTGATAAGCACTAACAAAACCGCAAAACAAATTGTTAGACATTAACCTACAAAATCTCAATTTTCAGGCCGTCGAAGAAAATGTCACTCAAGTGGTACTCCACGCCAATGTTGACAGAATCAATAAAATTACTTTGACATCGGAAACGGGTCCAGTGCACTTAAACAATTTTAGTCCTTATACTTTAGAGCCTCAGTACCACTTCTTGAAAATACACTTGGGAGAGACTTTGAATGTTGGTGAAAACTATACACTCTTTATCGATTACTCTAGTACCATGAATGAGGGTCCTATGAAAAGAGGAATATGGAAGGGATTTTACTTTGATGAAGATGGCGTTGAAAAGTAAGTGTTACAATTTTTGATCAATTTGGTAGGTACTACGAGTTCTACTACGAGCTAGTTGATTTATAATAAACTTAAAAACTTATATATATAATAACATTATACAACAATTATGGCAGCCGAAACAAATAATATACGTAGTTACGGTTAGGTACCTCAAATAGCCCAAAAAGCAAGAAAGAAATTATATTTTTTGTTAAATTAGGTACAAAAATGCTTTAACAAATTTAATTACATAGTAGGTTCTCACAGGTCGTTAACTCGTCATCGTCGCCACATGACGGAGACTAAAAATTATGAATATTATCTCAACACTGAAAATTGTTTACGAAATTATTTTAAATCTGAAACTTAACATGTGGTTTAAATTTGTGTGTGAGTGTGGACAGAGAGCCCAAGCTATTCAAGGCTGACTTTACGCGATGATGTCTCACACACATACACACACTGGACACACCCTTTCACTAACATCTTAACGCAGAGAGCAACAAAACACACTCGCAATATATTTATACTAAGTTTTTGTGCCATAAGCATTTATAATGTATCATTTATTTAATGTTTAGGATTTATATTATCGTATATTACATTAATGTAAATAATTTAAAATAAGAATAACAAATCATATAGAAAAAGTACTTTTTTCGAATAACATAAGGTGCCATTACTATACCAGTCTGCACTAAAATCAACAAAGATAAAACTTAGTTACACATTACCTCAACTAAGTCGGACTTAGGCATGTCAAAGGAAAGGACATGTTTTACGCATTTAAGAACCTCCTAAGTTTGGTGCAACGCATTTCTCATTGTTAGTTACGTATGAACTTAGGAGCTGTCAAAGTTTAGTGCAGGCGGGCACTTGGCAAGTAATAAGCACAATTCTCTGGGAGGGGATTCGCTTTACGCTGAATCACAGGTTTAGAGCCTACTTTGGCTGCGGTTTACCTGTTTTTTATGTTTCTTTTAACAACCACTTAAGTAAAATTTTTGACCGAACAAAGGTCTCCAGAGTCTACGGGAGTAAATTCGGCAGTTGTATGTATGTTTAATTTGTTCGATAATAATTTTAGAACCGTTAATACGATTTTCATTAAATTTGGTAGGCAAGCAGTTAATTTCAATACAATTTTTAAGTTCGAAAATGAGCTAAATCGGTCCAGGGATTGTAAAGTTATAGAATTCGCGAGGTTTCAGTTCGGCGCGAACTACTAGTTAAGAAATAATAAATTGTTTATTTATTTAAATAATAATCAAAATGAATTTCGCTAAGCACTGACATGTAACAGATTTTTTATTTTTGATTTTCAGAATATATGCGGCTACACATTTCCAGCCATACAATGCTAGACAGGCATTCCCATGCTGGGACGAGCCCCTTTTCAAATCAGTTTTTACTCTCCATTTGACAAAACCTGCATCTTATTTAGGCACCTTCTCCAATACCGGTGCCAAATCTATGCGTTTGTAAGTATATTTGCTTTAAAAAAATCTTTCATAATAAGAACAAGTTCATTGGAGCTAACCACTTATTGTCTTAGCAGAAATGGAGACCGCGTTCAAGATGACTTCTACCCAACACCCAAAATGTCTTCCTACCTTGTCACTTTCTTGGTGAGCGAAACTTTTAAAGTAATTGCCGAGGACACATCATTTAATCCTGCAATAAGGATTATTGGAAGATCTAACAGCGCTGGTCTAGGTGGTCACGCATTGGAACTGGCAGTAGCATTGACCAAGCATTTTGATGAATATTTTGGTATGCCTTACGAAACGCTTGATCCTAACCTCTTGAATGATCACATCTCGTCTCCTGATTGGGCCTCGGCCGGTACCGAAAACTGGGGAATGGTCAGTTACAGGTTTGATATTTTCACTAATAATATACGTATAACACAAGTGAATTAAAATAATTATTTGCCTGTTCATCTATTTTTAACGTAGTTAGAAATTTTTTTTAATTATTTTATTCCCTTTTTGATTACAGAGAACTTTATCTTATCATAGATCCTGCTGAAACCATAATGAGTGTTGAACATTACGCTGCCACACTCGTTTCGCATGAACTTGCGCATAAGTGGTTCGGCAACTTGATTACTTGTTACTGGTGGAGCAATACTTGGATCAACGAAGGGTTTGCTAGTTACTTTGGCTACATTGCTGCGCATGCCGTAAGTTCAATATAATCGTATGTCAATAAGATATAGGTTGAAAAACTATAACCCGACTACGTCTTTACAACATGGTGCATTTTTGCTTGCCATATAATTTTTTAACAATATGTTTGTTCAAAAAAAAGCGAACAATATATATTTTGTTTTAATAAAACGGGTATACTCACGTTAAAGTAAGTCGGTTATTCCGACTATATTTAATAGTAGTAGTATTAAGACTGGAGGTAAGACATGAGTCTTACCTCCAGTCTTAATACCTTAAAATATCCATAAGTGTATTTTATTTCTCTTGCAGACATTCCCAAAATACGAACTTCATGAACACTTTAACTCTCGGTACCTTCAGAACTCTCTCTCATTTGATTCTGGTACCGGTACTGTGCCTTTAAATCATGACGTTAACACACCTGCTCAAGTCACCGGCCATTTTGGAACCATTAGCTATTCTAAAGCTGCTGCCTTTTTGAGAATGACTGTCAACATTATTACACCCGAGAGCTTCAGAAAGGCTTGCCAATACTTCTTGAGGGACAAGTTAGTTATATTTTCTTATTTTTCTTTTCATTATTAAAGTTTACTATTAATGAAATACCGTAAAAACACAGTCTTGATTATATTTTTTAATACGATTATGCACATTAAATTCCTTTTTCTTCATATTTTAGTGCTTTCGAACCTACCGACCAATACAATTTATTTAATGCGTTCAAGAAGGCAGTAGATGAAGATGGATCCTTAGCAATTTACGAAGGATTTAACTTTGAAGAATACTACAGAATATGGGTTAACGAGCCAGGTTACCCAATATTGGAAGTAAATGTTGACCATGTCAATGGAAAAATAGGACTTAAGCAGGTAAGCCTTTCACTTAGAATGACTATAAAACAATTATACTGTCCGAAAACGAATAGTTCTTGTAGGATAGATGATGAAATCATAAGGCGCTATTAAGAATAAGAATGAGAATATATTTATTGCCAAAAACAAAACAAAAAAAAATCTAAATAATATTTTAATAATTATAATATTATTTTTATAATATTTTTTTTTTAAATTATTATTTTATATTGATGTTAACATTATTACCTTTTACCTTATAATTTTTTTTTATCAAAAAATGTATAATGGCATTGATGATTGCTACTTTTCCTAGTAACTTGTATTTGATACACAATTTCAAACAATCATTTATTTCTTATTGTCTTGTTTTAGGAAAGGTTCTTCCTTAGTGCCACTGCCACCCCTACTGGTCAAATATATCCGATACCTATAACTTACTCAACTGAAAGTAGTAGTGACTTTACAAATCTTAGACCGATCATGATGATGGAAGATGAAACAGCAGAGCTAACAAAGACTGCTGGCGAAGAATGGGTCATATTCAATCATTTGCAACATGGTAAGCTAGCTATGCTATATCTTTGGTAGGAGGATCAGACTTTAAATCAGCTATTAAAAAATAATCAAAATTCGATAGCTTGGATAAATTAAGTTGACTTGGAAATTTCAGCACACTACAGAGTAAATTATGATGACAGGACTTGGGAATTGATCACTAAAGCTTTGCTAGATAACCCAGAATCGATTCACTATTTGAACCGCGCTCAGGTGAGAACATTGAACTGGTTTACTTCTGTTGTTTTAGCTTTGTTTATATTTATTCTCCCATATTAAGAAGTAATTAGTACTTAGTATAATTATTCAAAAATGTATATGTATCTTCTTTTATAGGTACTATAATGAAGTAATAATTATTTACTTAGTTTAATTTATATTTAATTACATTGCTAGCAAATGTACGTGAAAACTAATCTTGATAAAATTTGATAAGCAGTTACTGTATATCACAAAGATACTTTTAAGGATACTTCTTATATCCATGCGAAAGAATTCGCGGATAACTACTAGTTATTTCATAATTTAGTGACTGTATTGCCGTGTCAACAGAGTGGTTTAATTTAATGTACTTATATTTACTAATAGATTGTCGACGATGTATTTGCCCTGATGAGGTCCGGCAGAATAACTTACAGCTTCGGCTTCAATATCCTCCGCTTCCTTCGCTACGAGTCCAACTTCCACGTGTGGGATTCTGCTATTACCGGTTACACGTGGCTCAGGAACCGACTCCGCCATCTGCCCGATAGCCAGGCTCAGTTCGATGTAAGTTAACACTTACTTTACAATTAGACGTTCTTCTGGTTAATAACCGGATATTTCTTTTCGGTAGATAATTTTAGAAACATTAATGACATTAATAAACAATAATTAAAAGTAATTCGTATTATCCGGAACAATTTTACATTTTGCAATATAGTCTCTGTTTGCGCTGCGTTAGAGTCTATTTCTGATGACGATCGTAAGCACGGCAGTGAGTTGTCGGCGATCATAATGTATATAGCTCATGGATAAATGCTTTTCCTCAGTTCCGTATCTCGATCCTGTATAATTTAATTTAACATTGATTACACGTCAGCAAATGATACCAATATCAACTTAATATTTATGTTATGAATTATGTCCGGGTACTCCATACTAAGTCACGAAACTTGACTAGCTACAAATTCAAATCAAAATATTTCGATTCCTGGAAACAAGTTACCTAACAAGATTAAGGAAATGTAATGACTTTACATACATTACTAAAATAACAAAATTACTTTGCTGACTAAATGGAAATACATTTTTAAATATTGTATCACAAATTTTAAAGCTCGATAGAATACTTTGGGTACATTCTTTATCATACGTGGATTCCTAGCAAATTACGGAACACGGGCAAAAAAATTAAGTGTTTATTAATTAAGCATAAATGGCAAAATTATAATTAATTTCCCAATATCTTCGTTTTTATGGATTAGACTGAGATATTTTTTCGTCGAAAATACGACTAATAAAACTAGTTGTTATTAGATTAGATTACCACATTTTTTTTTTTAAACAACATCTTGCCGCATATATTATATCCATAAAAACGAAGATATAGCGAAATAAAAAAAATATACAAATATATAAGCATAGTTACTGTTTGTTCACGGTGTAGGTAACATATAAAAAAAAACATCGATATCGGATAACATTTAGGGGTGGGTAATCGTATTAGTAGGAAGACGGCGGTATACTCTATTCTTAATAGTATCAATAACCAGAATAACTTGGCACATCAACATCTCGCCTCAACTTAAACCTATTTTTTTACCGACTTCAAAAAAAAGGAGGAGGTTCTCAAGTCGACTCAAGTCGATCTTTTAATTTTATTTTTTAACATAGCTAAGGAACTCTACCGCTTGTGTGCCACGACCCGCATTTGATAGTTTTTTTGTTCCAGTCTTTTGTCCTAAGCTACCTTGAGCACGTGATAGAGGTGTATGGTTTTGACGTGGTTGCGGACGAGACGCCGACTCACAGTATGACTCGCGAATCAATCCTGCACTTCGCTTGCACGCTCGGCCACATCAAATGTATTCAGGAATCTTATGACAGATTTGTTGCTATGACAGCTAACGAAAGGTACGTAAATATATACATACACAGGCTTGATACGACAATGTGAAAGTGGCTCGTTGTCGGTTGGTGTTCTAAGGCGCGAAACATACTGATCAAATTTAATACGGCGCAGTTGCGATTCAGACGCGATGTGGGCGGCGATCGGACGCGCGACAGTACCTCTCATAACGGAATGTTAGTATCTTGTCTATCCGTTCCACGCCCTCATCGCTTCCCCGCCCCATCTCTTCTATAAAATTCACAACGCGTCGCTTACATACATTTAGTATAAACAAGTTTTGAAGCGACATTTGTCCGCGCCGTATCCGCGCCCTACATTCGATCAGTATGTTTTGCGCCTAATGAGGCCTATGTTCAGCAGTGAACGTCTTCTGGCTGATGATGATGATGACAGGCTTGAACATTGGAATATTACTTGGTGTTCGGTTAGTTAGACCGACGTACATATTCTATAATACCTATCGTTGTACTGGTCATTGTGAACGACTTTTGAAATATGAATTTCTAAAAACGAATATAATTCGCACGAAGGCTGACGCAGAGATATGAATTATTGTGTCTTTTTGTGATAAGATAACAAATGTTTTTATATCATTGTATTTGACGTAGGAAATAGAAAAAAAAATATCAGATAGAAAAAACAATGAGAATGATGAAACCAACAACAAAGCCAATGTTTTCAGGATTGACGCTAGAATTCGTCGTAATGTCTACGTGACCGGTTTGAGAGAAGGTGACAAGTCCCATTATGAGTTCTTACTAAAGAGATACAGAGAATCTAACTTTGCCAACGACCAATTGGAAATGCTGAGGGGCCTGGGTGCTACGAGGGATCCAGAATTGTTGACGCAGTAAGTAAATCTGGAAAGGGCAACAGTGATTGTATTGTGATTGGAATTCTTTAAGAACTATATACCTACTTCGTTACATTAAAATGCAATTAGATAACCTATTATACTCCTTTTTGGTAGAGCGTCGGCCGAGAACCACGTTTTTTTTGTATATACATACATAGAATACATAGAAACACCCAGACAAAGAACAAACATCGATGTTCATCACACAAATGTTTGTCCTGGATGGGAATCGAACCCACAACCTACAGCTCAGAAGCTGTACCCACTGAGCCACAAGGCTAGTCATTTGAATTATAAGTTTAAATTTTTGCTCTGAGTCTGGGCATTTAAGTATATGTTTCAAAACTTTTGGGAAGCAATGAACGTGGAAAGTGATTCGTCCCACGGACGTGAATCACGTTCCACTGATTCACGTCCGTGGGACGAATCACTTTCCACGTTCATTGCTTCCCAAAAGTTTTGAAACATATACTTAAATGCCCAGACTCAGAGCAAAAATTTAAACTTATAATTCAAATGACTAGCCTTGTGGCTCAGTGGGTACAGCTTCTGAGCTGTAGGTTGTGGGTTCGATTCCCATCCAGGACAAACATTCCACGTTCCACGTTCATTGTCCGTGGTTCGTTCCGTTGTCTACGGTGCATTTTGGGTGCATATTATTTTACTTTATAAGCACTGTAACTAGTAATTAGTTGGACTGAATTTCACAGGTGTAGGTCTTCGGACCAAGGCTTGAATATAGCAGCGTAAATATTACACGTGCATTTTATTTTTTTACTACCTGATGATCGTCACTTTGGTATTGCAGATGTACTAGTAAACTCGGCCTGCGGCTTCTCAAATACAAAATTTCAAATCAATCGGAAGAAAGCTGCCCAAACGCCTCAAAGACGAAGAGACATACGAACAGACAAATGCTATAACTTTTATAAAAGATAATTTTAATTTACGTCATTATTTACAGCTATTTGGACATTACATTGACAAACGAAGTGAGAACTCACGATAAAGTGAACGCATTCAACTACGCCTTGCTGGGTAACCCAGAAGGAGCCTACACTGTTTTAGACTACGTGAAAAATAACATTGACGCTATCAGAGTCGCGTAAGTAGAAATCACAATTCTCAAGTTTCTAAAGTAGATATTATAATGCACCAGCGTTCCAAAAAAGCAAACCAGTAAAATAGGTAGTATGAAATTGTTGCTCACATTATGTTATTTCGTAAATGCTGATCTTCCCGTCCAAGTGTAATGACCTAAATTGAAAATGTGCTTTTCAGATACATTGAAGATGCTCCAGCAACGCCAGTTCATACAGCACTTTCAAATCTAGCCGCATATTTAGATGAAGATGGACTGGTTGAAGTATGTGAACCTAGAAAATAGTACTTCCTTTGGATCGTTAAGGTTTTTTATTCGTAGGCATGATATATCTACTAGCGTTATTAGGAGTGGGTAATATCTATTTTTTCAAATATCAAATCGAAACTGTTTATCAATATTCTGATATCGGATTTCGAAACAGTATATTTCTTGAAACTATATAGATACATGTAGTTCTGCGAACGGTAGACCTCGCAACCACGAACTTTATTGCACAATCGCAGTTATACAATTATATAGAATTTTGTAGTCGTCGGTGATTTTTGATTGGTGTGGTATTCCCCCAAGAAAGGGGGACGTTTGCAGCTGCGCCACTTACCGGCAGATTTTGATAATATTTGGCATAAACATTCAGTACTTTATTCTAAACAAGCGTTCTAAAAAGCAAACAATAATAATAAACAACATGAGCAAAATCGGCGAAGAGGTTGTCAAGATAATAAGGTCGAGAGGTCTCAGTGCGGGACATCGAACTGTGAACTCACGACTTTATATCTTAACTTTGGGGGTATTGTTGTACCATGTTTCCCCTTTTGAAGTGGCATTTCGCAAAACCCGTTCTTATGTTCACCACCATTTGAGGAGTATTGAATTCAAATTTCACATGTCTATCATATTTTAATTATTTATTCATTTATTTATTTAACTAACACGGTGAAACCAATTACATTAGCTAATCAAATCAAAAATAGAAATTAAAATACAGTCATTAGAGATTAAAAATTAAAAATCAAACAGTTCAAATTAATAGTAAAATAAAAGGTATCATGTTATCATTAATGTCATAAGCGATTTGGTCTGTGCGTTTTCTAGAAAAGGGCTCGTTCTTTTATAATATATATTTATATAGGTACATATTAGCCTACACCGTCCCTTCTATCCCTCTCTGTTCTGTGAAATTTGGGTTCAGTCCTTCAAGTAGGTAGTTTAACTCATCTCTCCGTCTCCGTCTGGGCCATCCGGGGCGTCTTTTATCTTCCGACTTTTCATGAAATTTAGATTTTTTCTTACGTATCAACGTTTTTTTTCACAGTATGAGGAGTGGCTCCGGTCAACGCAAGTAAATAGCCAGCAGTTCAACAGTGCCGTAGCAGCAATCGGCGCTGCCAGGACGAACATTGCCTGGGGCACTGCCAACGCTGACGTCATTCTTGCTGCTGCAAGAGACAGTGCCAGTGCTGTAATGATATCTGCCACTATGCTCTTTTTTATGACGCTCTTGGCATTGTTAATGTGATTTATTTTTGTAAGATAATATCTACTTAATTATTATAATGTGATAACTACGTGTTGTTTTTAATTGTCTAGTAGTTGTCCATGATGAACATGCAGTTTCCGGAAGGCTCTTAAATAAATGTAACTTATAGCACTACTGCTTGTTGATAACTGCACAAATACGAGTATGTTTTCCAAATAATAATAACAATAACCTTAAAAATTCCCCTTCTCAATGCAGATGAAAATAACAAAATCACTATATGTACGCCTGTAATATTTGAGGAGTTACCTTAACTTATCATGGATCCTATTATCAGAACTGGATTTTAATAAAAATTCACAAGTATTTGGGAATAGAAAAGCGATAAAAATATTCTTTCAAATAAAATATTGATGTTCCAAATCCTAACTTCCTAACTAATTGACCGAGCTAAGCGAAGGTCTCAGAGTTTACTGGGTCAAATCGGCATTTGTATGTTTGTGTGTTTATTTGTCCGATGATAACTTGCGAACCATTGATCCGATCTTCATGAAATTTTGTAGACAAGTAGTTCATTTCAATACAATTTTTAAGTTCGAATATGAGCTGAATCGGTCCAGGGGTTGTGAAGATATATGGGTCACGAGGTCCCAGTTCGGCGCGAACTACTAGTATTATAATTAGAGGAATATACCTGCAGTCGTATCAGCACTAATAAAGCCTCGAGGTATAAAAATGATTAGGGGAGATGAGCCCAAAACGGGTAGCCCGCCCAAATCGGGTTAGTAGTTTAAATTTCGCGCCTTTAACTTTAGTTGGAAAGTGTGTATGCCAAAGGATGGCGCGTGTGTCGACCAATCACAGGCAGTCTACTCACAAGGACTGATCACGAGGTTGTGAGGTAATTTGAAATGAAAGTTTTTTTCTGTTTTTGCTAAAATTATTAGAGTTTATTGATTGCTGATTAGTCGATTCTGCTTTATTGGGTGTTCTTACTAGTTTGGTGATATTATCTTCTTGTATTTGGGCTCTTGTATCAGTGAAGTAATTTGTCACCTGTTGTTTTGATTTCGAGGTGATGAAGGAACAAAAAGAAAGTGTGTCTTCGGGAAAATCGGGTAGGGGTAAAACGGGTACCCGTCCTGCCCATACCCGATTTGCCCTGTTTGTTTCCAGGAACATAATTTTTGATTTAGGTTCTCCTTTTTTATAGATAGTCAATAAATATAAAAGATAAACGAATAATGCGTCATGGGAATTTTATCAGACCATTGCCAATAATAGCACCAAACATAACCATACGTAAACGGAAAGTACAAACGGCAGAAATACTTACAAGCACTACTATTAAAGACCAGTAAATAAAAAATGAAGTAAGAAAGTAGAAGAAAACAACAATAGAGGCAAGAAAGAAAAAAAATTAAAAGGCTTGAGTTTTCAATAAGTGTGAAATGACAAAAAAAAAGAGCGAAAAAAGGAAAAAGGGCCAAAAAATAATAAAATTAATACCAAAGAGTACCACTGCCTTATTTGCAGCGAAATGTATAAATATCCACCTGTAGAGGACTTGATAAAGTATGATGAATGAGAGTTGGGCTCATGAAGCTTGCACATCTTATGCACTCATACGATCATATTATTGTGACATGTGTCAGGAACGAATATTTATTAATCCATTTAATTCTCGTTAAGGCTATAATTATTCTAAAACAGACCGATTTAAAAAGTTATGATATATAGGTACGGATATAACACTATAATTGTCACTAGTTCAGTTGATATTATCTGTTAAAGGTTGATTGATCTCAGCATTTTAATTACTACCCGTTTTGCCCAACAGGCTTACCCGCTTTAGGCACCCCCCCAGGGCAAAACGGGTTTTTTGAAAGGTTTCGTTTTTTGATTATTATTATTTTATAATGAAGAATATATTTGTTGTTTGACACTGATTTGTTAAATTTAATAAGTAAGGAATAGTCGTGACTGAAAGAAAAGTTCTAAATAATAATAAAACCTGTTTTTTTTTGCACCCAACCTTAGCTTACCCGTTCTGGGCCGACCTCCCCTACGTTCGTCTCGAGGAAAAAACTTCGCTTGCGCGATTCTAAACAGAATTGAAATGCACAAAAATGGATCAACGCTATCTAGCGAACTATAGGAAGTAACTTTGTATCTCTATTGTTTGTTGCATTATCACGGCTAAATAGCTGAACGGTTCTTGATAAAATTTGATAAGGAGTTTCCGTATATAAAAAATGGATTTATTAAAAAATGAGCCTGGTGCAATAGGCTTTTTACCGTAAATTTAAGTTTATTAATAGTTTGTTTTCACTAATACTTTTAGTTCATGGATTTAAATATAATTAAAATCAAACTATGTTTTTAAAAGACTTACAGAGGCGTTGCTAGCCTGAAAAAGTTATTCACACAATATTGGCGTACACAATATTTTAGACTGTGTCTAGTTTGTACGTATTTTATTATTATGTTAAATAAAGAACATTTAAAAAAAATAATAATAATAACTGTATATATCACAAAGACATAATTATGTAGTTTTTGTACGAGTAAAGTCGCGGGTAACAACTAGTAGGTTTATAAATGACGGAGTTCTGAGGTAACAAAAACAAAACAGTCGACTTCAGAACCTCCTCCTTTTTTTGATAGTCAGTTAATAATAACTTTTATTTGAGTCGTAATACTAGACATTTGCTACGAAGTCAAATAACTTACCTACTTGTTTCGTATGTCAACATCATCATAAATTGTAAAATTTAGATAAAAACGAAATGGGACAATTTATACCACCATGTAATAATACTAAAAATATGTATTTCGCACATTTATTTGAATTTTTTTAATGAGAACAGTGTTTTTCCACTGTTCGTTACGATCCAGGAAGAATTAAAAAAATTTTTTTTTGTTGCTCCTTGCAACAAAAACTCTTTTCAAATCTTTCTTGCAAATCGATCATTTTTATGAAACTGATTTGTGAGTCAATATATTGGTATTTGTTTCCAATTCTTATCTATATTGCAGCAGTCATGAAGTCACAAATAAAAATAATAATAAAAGACGCAATGATTTAATAATTAATCATTTTAGTAAATCTGTGCCCGAAACTTATCAGGGCAAGTTTTTAGAATATATAACTGATATATAATTATAAGCATAGATAGATAATTAGCAATCTAAACCAAAGTTTTTTTTTATCCTACTGCCCAGCAAGAGACTAATGTTTTTTCAGGTGAATGTAAATAATGTATGTTTGTATATTCCTATGTGACTTTTACCTTGACCTTATAAACTTATAACCTTATATATTTATGTAACAATATAAAAACTTAGTTAATATGTAAGAATGTAAGAAAATAAGAATGTAAGATTGTTAGAGTGTAATAATGTAAGTATGTAACTATGTGAGTATGTAACTATGTGAGTATGTAACTATGTGAGTAGTAAAAGTATGTTTGTGTGTCCTTGTCAACTGATTTTCATGAGTGAGATGTCGTTAGATTCGTTTTTATATCCGATGTGTCATAAGCTACATCCCAGGATGATTTATCATATTTTCTAGTAAAGCGTGTTCAATACAAAATTTTGATTTGTTTTATGGTTTAGCTGTAATTAGCAATTGCTATTATTTGATTTTTTGACTGACGCGCGCTAAATCTATCGCTTGTTATTATCTGCACGCGGAAATACAGCGCTATCTTTATCTCGATTTGGTCCCTTGCCTTGCACTCAGGTATGCAAGGAAAGACGAAAATATGCGTGCACTACGCTTATAAAACTCCTGGAAAAAGATCTGGTGTGATCGAAACTATAGCCGGAATATCCGACTCAATATACCGTGAGTATGGCTCTTATAATTCTCACAGGGTTATTTTTAATCTCACTAAAAACCTCTGTGAGACATCAACCATCTCTGCATTATGCCTAGTATCTCTTTTCCATGACTTAAAAAAAATACACATCATCTAAACATAGGGAATGTTTAGATGATGTGTAATTTTTTTATAATTATTTTTTGGTGCAAATGTCTGATATATGAAAGTGTAAGGAAAAGTGATAGGTAGATCAACGCACAGCCTAAGCCGCTGAAGCCAGAGACGTGAAATTTGGACTGTAGTTTTCTATTACTACTAAGAAAGGACTTCACAATATTCAACCCCAATAGGTGTTAAAGTTTGTATAGAAAAAAGTTTTTTTCTGAAATTTAGTCATTTTTGGCTAGTTATAAAATATTAATCCTGTGTATTGGGTTAGTATATGACGAAGCACAGGTTTGGTAGGCGGCCGAAGGGAAGAAAATTACGTTTAAACTTGATATACATAGTTTTTGTCAAAATTACATTTAGTAAAATGCTCACACTGTTACCCTTTGCATCTGAATTCTATTATTTATCAATCTTATTTTACTTAATAATTTTTAATGAGTAGTGATCAGATTATCTAATCTCAGTAAGATTAGCGGTATAATCCTGATAAAAAATCCATATAATTGTATGTACTCAAATCAATAGATAATGTAGCTACTTGGTTCATTTCGCATGGCGTGTTTCTGACAACAGGTAACGTACTCTCGAATTGCTTGATAATTAAAATAAAAAAACCACATCCATTTATTAAAAGCTTCTAAAACAGGAATTCATAAAATTTTCAAAAGGTGTTGTTGTAATATATTTTATCCTCTACTATTTTGGTTCCATAATATCGTATTTCGCAAATATCAGTATCATTTGTTACATTTCAAGATTTCACAAATCACAATCAAAATAAATCCCAGTCTCAGTCCAGTCCGATTCATGCTTCAGGATGATTGGGGAAGCATCCCCCACTAATACTGAAGCTTGACTGGAAATTTCTAAAAAAAATTGGAAACATCGCGAAAAAGCGGTATTTACTGCTCATACTTGCCTATCTAATATCCTGATATAATTACAATTAAACCAGTTTGAGTTTCATCATCATTTTAAGTGAATTGATCAATCAAGTGATATACTCTACATAACCGTAAGGATAGAAATAGAATATAAGTATGATTAGTATTTTATAATACCTAGTAACTAAGTTTAGATACATTATATATGCTTAGAACTGTGTATATACGGGCCATAAGCTAGACTGCAGATACATACACATCACACGTCATAATACTATTTACATTTTTTAAATTGTTACATCATTATCGAAACAGTCAGCCTACCTGTACATACTCGTAAGAATCTCCTAAGGCACGGCACTCAGCTTAATATTACGCTTTTCACTTTCAATCAGTGTTCGTTTCTTCAATGCCATATAACATGGTAACACCAAGATACTTTCCACATAACTAATTCAAAATATATATATTTAACAAATAGGCTTATCGTCATACGGACCATTTTATCAAGTCATATATGTAGTACTTATCGACCTATTTAATTTAAATCTACTGAAGTGACTTATGTTCCAACTAAACAAACGTCTATTGACGAAATTGGCGTATCGAATTACTACCTCTTGTCCAAAATCACAATGAACTTGTTAATTCAGGTGTTCGTAAACTACAAATTTACCATTCTAGTCTTCATATAACGTCATTATCTCTAGGCGATGGAAAAATTATTATGTGACTTTATCTGCAATTGTCTGGACCACTTTTTTACATAGTTGATATAATTTTTCAGCGTCATGGCGAAGCTGGTTAATCTTCTAGTCCTGGCGGTGCTGCTTGCCCATGTTGCGGCGGAAATACCTATCGAAGTGGACAGAAATGATATTATTAATATAGAACCGGATGGAACTCCAATTACTTACAGGGTTCCTGAAGATTTTGATCCTATACATTTTGAAGTTGAAGTAACGCCATACTTCGATACTGCGCCTGAAGGGAAAAGCCCTTTTTCTTTTGATGGAATTGTCAAAATTAATATGAAGGTAAAACCTCAACTTTATTTTTTAAACCTGTGACGTTAATTACTGAATAACCAATATGTGCAGCACCTATGTCTATGTACATTTTTAACAAATATTTTTTCAGGCTTTGAATGATGATATATCCGCTGTTTATATTCAAGAAAATGTGAGGCAAATCGAAGAAGTTACCCTAACTACTGCGGGGCTCACACCTGTCCCTGTTCAAATCGACGTCAGTAACCCTTATGAGAGGATACGATCGCACCATTTCCTGAAGATCAACCTCGCTGAGAATGTGACCTTGGAAAATGGTCAAGAATACAACCTCACTATACGATACATCGGAAATATCAACGAGACACCGCTTCAAAGAGGCGTGTTCAGAGGACATTACAAGGATAACAATGGCAGAGTTTAGTAAGTAAATATTATTTGGCATCTACTTCTTTATTTTATCAATACTATCAATTTTTCACTACCTATAGGTTTACATGTTTATTGGTAACTAGCCAACAATCTCTCGCATGCAGTTTCCCTACATCAAATCCAGCAACTTTCAATAATCAGTTCCATAACAACTTATAATAATTTTTGATTAAAATTTTTGCTAACCTTGGTGATGAGGGAACCGCATCTGTGTAAAATCAATGCAAGCTTTGGTCTGACATTCGATCACTCAGGTTTCTTGAAACATATGCTAACGGCGTAAGTTTTATTTATAGTTGGTACGCCGCCACTCACTTGCAGCCGGTCAACTCCAGGCAAGCTTTCCCCAGCTTCGACGAGCCTGGGTTCAAGTCCACCTTCGACATCATCATCAACAGACCAGCCAATTTTGGCCCGACTTTCTCAAATATGCCACTGAAGGAATCCATTCTGTAAGTAACACAGATTAAGTTATCGTACATGTGCAAGTCTGACTCGCCCAAGGACGCTGGAACTTTCTGTAATGACTAGTAAGGCCCAGAATCCACCGAAGCGGAAATATGCGAAGCGGAGAGGAGATGCTTGATAGCTAGGGTGTATCCACTGAAGCTGTGCGGGGATGCGTACTGGCTAGACTGGAGCAGAGACATGTGCTGGCTAGAGCGGCTGAGCTGCGTGCGGCGCTGTACTAGCGAAGGTTGTGATACCGATCGCCGCACGCCGCTCACATCTATTCTTCTCTCCTCTCCGCTGCGCGTCGTCGCCAGCTTGCGGGGCACAGCTCATATTTCTGTTTTGTTCACGCTATACAAAATACACGTGCACGTACTCGTCAGATATCTTCTCTCCTCTCTGCCAGTAGTAGTCTCCTTGGCATGTCAGGAGTAAGCGAGATGTACTCAGTCAATGTCTATTATTTAAGTACAAAGCAGAAATTAATTCAGTACTTACCTCTTGCTGGCTTATATAAAGCTAAGGGACAGACAGCGTTTTTCACGCTTATAAAGGTGAGAAAAATGCATTTTTTTATGTTGTTGAGTTTTCTAATGTAAATCTCTTATTTTACAGAATGGGCGATCGTATGAAGGAGATTTTTCACAGGACTCCTAGGATGTCTGCTTACCTGGTAACATTCCACATTAGTGAAGCATTCACAGTGATTGCTGACAACAATGACGCAGCCAGACCTTACCGTATCCTCGCTCGACCCACTGCTGCTGGCCAAGGAGAATACGCTCTGGAAGTAGGACCACCGCTGACCAAGTGGCTAGAAGATTACTTTGATATCGGTTACTACAGCATGGCTGAAAATCTAAAGAATGATCAAATCGCTTCACCTTACTGGGCTTCAGGCGCTACCGAGAACTGGGGATTGGTGACCTACAGGCAAGTGATACGAAGAAGTGTATTTTTTTTGGGATTAATATTGTTTTATGCACATAACTTAAATTAAATCCGCCAACCCGCATTGGGCCAGCGTGGCCAACGTCCGATATCTCAGGGGTGAGATGCTTAAAAAAATAATAAAAGATTGGTCTGAGAGGCTGGTCCTCGCCTCACGGGATCCCAGAGGCAGTGTTCCTATTCAAAGGGGTAATGCTCCCATTATTCTGGGAATCCTATTATATTATTATTTTGTTACTTTCGAATGTTTTTTATCTCGAAATTTTATGAATATCGGTAGAATTTAAAACACCACGGGCCTAAGCCAAGTGGTGCTCATGTTCAAGTGACAATTCAGTTGGTATTTCTTCTTGTAAGAATACGGAAAGCATTTAGAATTGCGGCCTTCTGCATTGTTATATGTATTTGCGTTATATTGGCGATCTCGGCCAATATTATTTTTTGTTTATTTTTTCTATGTAAGTAGATCAAGTATTTAATTTTAGTTCTGCATCAGCCTTTAACCTGGTCTTCTTCTGATTTAGATCATTTTTTCGTTCATTTTTGGACTTATATATCTCGCAACTTCTTCCACAACCATAGATCTTCTGCCCTGGTCACGCAGTAAGTCTAAATAGTTATCGATTACTGTCATGGTAGTTTTGCTTAGAATTGAATGCACAAAACAAAAAACATTACCTAAATATATAAGTTTTTCTTTTTATTTCAGAGAACTCCGCCTCCTCTATGAAGAGGGTGAGACCAATGCGTTAGACAGAATGTACATCGGGACCATCACGGCCCACGAACTCGCCCACAAGTGGTTTGGAAATCTGATAACGGCCAGGTGGTGGGACAATGTCTGGATTAATGAGGGCTTTGCCAGCTACTTCGAGTACTTCGCTATGGATGGTGTAAGTACCTAGTTTCAAAATTACTTGAAAAAGTCCTATTTTAAAACCTTCAACACCAATTCTCAATTAATTATTTTTCTATCTTTTATTCTATGTGTATAAAAGCAGCCTTCGTAATTATTTCATCAAACTTTTTTTTTTAATGCTACAAAAAGGATTCTTGCAGCCAACTCATCGAGCAAAAAATGTAAGAAAAACATAATTACGAACAAATTCTCACATAACGTTTTTTTTTAATGGAAGTTGGTGACAACAAGAGCAAGTCGCTCACCTGATGTTAAGCGTAATGCTTGCCCATAGCAGTTAAATGCCAAGCAGACTTTTGAACTTCAACAGTTCAAAACTGTGAGTGGCATGCGCTCGTCACTCTGAGATAAGGACTATTAATTACGCTGGAAACAATGACATTCAATCCGGAACACAGTAATATTTGCACACTACTGCTAAATGATTTAAAAAATACTATACTAAGCTAAATTATTAAAAAGTGTATAGGTATGAATGTAACAAAAAAAAACGCAATTCGAGATAGCGAGAATCAGGGAATCGGAAGCTGTCACCTTTTGATTTTTTGAGCGCACAAAGAGCATTTTTAATCATATATGACACAGAAATGTATTATACAAAACTTAAGTGAGTCTTCATCATCATTATCGGCAGCTTATTCAGCCCACTGCGGAGCATAATCCTTCTCCCTCTTTCGCCAATCTACTCTGTTCTGTGCCAATCTTGACAAGGTGTTGCCGCAGAACTTTTGGATGTCGTCGAAGTATAATATTTGAAAATTTCACAGGTCGATAAGTCAATGGAACTGGCAGATCAGTTCAACATAATGTACGTCCAGAGTGCTTTGTCTGCCGACTCTGGCAACACAAGAGCCCTACTGCATACCGTCAACAGCCCTGCTGAGGTCACAGGCCACTTCAGCGGCATCAGCTACTCCAAGGGAGCTTCCTTGCTCCTCATGACGAAGCATTACGTCGGCGAACCTACTTTTAAGTTGGCTTTGACCGACTTCTTAAGGGACAGGTAACTACAGGGTTTCATTATCAATAAATTCCTACTTATTTCATAATTCATTTATTGCGTATAAGGACTTTGACCAAAGTAAAACGAATGTATGAGAATTTTGAAAACTTAACTCACCTTTGCTTCAGTCGCTCTCAGTCTGTGAAAGGTACAGAAGAGAGAAAAAAACTTACTATCGTTCTCTTTTCTGTGGTGAAAGTTGAGAGACGTACGTTCGAATGTGTAACGATTAGAAAGCAACTGATAAACACATCCTTTTTTTTGTAGATATTATATTCGCTATCTCTTTTTTGTGACAAATGTACTATACATACTTTTAATTACGTATTGAAGCCTAAGTTCGATTGTTTTGACTTGTTATTTTTAATAAAGATGTGTTGTTAGTGCCCGTCCATTATTTTTTTTATTAATAGACCAACAGCACAAAATCAATATAAAAATAATCTTAAACAAAAATATAGTACAGCCAATAAAAGTATACCTACTTAAGTAGGTAGAAACAAATCGTATTATTATTATGTGTATATATAGGTACTATAAAGAAATAAACTAAATGATGTTTTACAAATAATATAAGTGTATATGTATATATGAAATAAAAAATAATAATTATATAATAAATAATAAATATAATAAATAAATTTACTTTGGTCGAAGTATATGGATATACAAGGTGGAATTAACATTAAATACAGATCTCATATTCCGCCTTTCAGCATGCAAATATATGAAAATTACAATCAAATAATTCACAATCGTAATTCTGTGACCACATACTAAAAAACAATCACGAAAAAATAAAAAAACTTTGGAGAGAAAACAAAAACACTACAAAACTATTTGGCCAATGACACAAAATTTTTAGATCATTCAAGCTAGGTTTTCGTTCAATTAAAAATATCGATCCTCAGATCCTACGAGCATGCGATCCCTGAGCACCTTTACGAGGCATTCAGTAGAGCCGTGGCAGAAGAAGGCAACATTAACCCACCCTTGGTCGAATACTACCTTCGCTACTGGGTCGAGCAACCTGGATACCCTGTTGTTAACGTACGAGTCGAGCAAATGTATGTTGCTTTGGAACAGGTGAGAATTATTAGTAGAAAAAAAAACTGTTCCAACGTGTTTGTGGGACGCTACTTGCGTCAGCACTGTTGCTGCCAGTCACTTGAGTCGCTCAGTCCACTCTCCGGCAGCAGCTGCTGAGGACGCTGCGAGTAAAAAGCGCCAGTACGCAGCTATGGAGCCACAATATTATTTTGTACCTATCGCCGTGGAGACTATGGGTTGTTGGGGGCCGAAGGCTAAACGTTTGGTTCACGAGATAGGGCATAGGATCAGGGAGAGTGGCGGTGACTCCGGTTCCGGCTCATTCCTGGTGTAAAGCGGTGCGGTAATGCCGCTAGCGTTATGGGCACCTTTGCACCGGGTACTGTTAGGGGCGGGTTATTTGAGTGATTTAGTTTAAATATTTAATTTATTTTAGATATTTAATTTTGAATTTTATTTTTGTTTGACAAATTGTATGTGATTAACAAATAACTTTTCCATAGAAAAATGACAATAACACTCGACAAAATGTATGGAACAGCTGTTTAGTTTTAGCGATTTCAAGGTTGGTCCCGTAGTAATAGTTGTTCATAATTATGAGTACGTACATATCTTTTAATATTGTTGCACCTTTCTGGGACACGTCGTATATCACACTAATATTATAAATGCGAAAGTTTGTGTGTAAGTGTGTAAGAAAGTAAGTATTTAAGTGTGTTTGTTCCCGTTCAACTCGGTAACGGCTGAACGGATTTGGATAAAATTTGGTACGGAGGTAGCTTATGCCCTGGAATAACGCATAAACTTATTTATATTGAATTTATCCTGAAAAATTAAACCATTACTGTAAAAATAGCGGGTAAAACCGCGGGGCGCGGCTAGTTAAATATAATTTAGTTACATTACAATTAGTACCGGATACCCCTCAGAGGCTCGACGTCTAAGAACACCAAATATTTAAAAAAAAAAAATCAAAATATTGAGGGTATGCAGATACCAAGTATACATAATCACATTCACATTTTTTTACACAGGAACGATTCTTCATCAACCCCAATGCAGCACAAACTCAACAGTTCTGGCCGATTCCTTTGACGTTTGCCACAAGCAGTAACCCTGACTTCGAAAACCTTAACTCCTCACGATACTTTATGAGTGAGCAGTGGTATACTATCACAAATGTAATGGAAAGACCAGGAGAAGAATGGATCATCTTAAATCTTCAGCAAAAAGGTTGGTGATTAGAGATTTTTTTATATACATTCTCGAAAATAGTAATTCTAACTTCCTAATCCTAAATTTCTAACCAATTTAACCAATATTATAATTTAGAGGAATATAGCCGCAGTCGTATCAGGACGAATAAAGCTTAGAGGTATAAAAGTAAATACGTTCGTCTCGAGGAAGAAACTTTGCTTGCGCGATTCAGAACTCCTTACATTATAACCAAAGACATAATATAAGGAGAATTCTGTGATTATAACTTAGTCCGTTCATATGAAACGTCAAAAAATGCACAAAAATGGATCAACGCCACCTAGCGAACTACAGGAAGTAACCTTGTCACTCCGTCTGGATGTTTGCCGCGTTATCACGGCTAAGCGGTTGAACGGATCTTGATAAAATTTGATGAGGAGTTACTCTATTCATAAAGACGGACATAGAATACTTTTTTTACGTCCACGAGAACGAAGTGGCGGGTAAAAAATAGTATGTTAATACAATGTGTTAATGTTAGTATGTGTGTTGTTGTTTAACTTATAAAACATATATGAGAACAATATTTTTTATAACAATATCATACAAAAAAGTGTATTCCCGAAAAAACAGCATAAAACTGTTACGTACTAGCGTACGTACTAGCTGCGCCCCGCGGTTTCACCCGCTATTCTACAGAAGCCCAATATTTTCCCGGGATAAAAAGTATATTCAAACCGCTCTAAAAGCCGATAAAAATATGGTTAGTATTAAAACATAGTATTGGTATAAAGTCCGCAATTTAAGGCCTACTTAGTTTAAATTAGATTGCTATATGTTTCCTAAAACAATGTTTTCAACGCCATCTCTTGAAAACCTAGCGTGTTATAAAATTACGAATGTGTTACTCGTAGCTTGGATTTATATTTCAAGTCAAGCAGAAATTGTGAAGATCATGTCGCAGTAAGCACTAGCGACATCTTACGTCCTTAAAATTATTACAATCGGGCTACGCCTCTTTTTATGGCCACTGGCACTCTTCATAATAATAATGAATAACTAATAATAATAATATTAATAATAAAAATAATTTATGATAAAAATCATTATAATAATAAATAAATAAAAACATAATTTGGCATAATTTTACTATTTTACAAGTATTTATATTTTTAGGTCTCTACCGAGTAAATTACGATTCGAATACTTGGGAGCTAATTGCAAAGCAACTTCAAGACAACTTTACCGTCATTCATCACCTTAACAGAGCTCAGGTTAGTATTGAATTTACAAATTATAAGAAATTTGATTTTAATGACCTAGCATAGCGAAGGTTCCCCATACATAAATGTAGGGATTTTTCAAGTAAAATTACTGGGCTGTAGTTTTAACATCTACTATCTCAGGGTCACAAGCTTAGTACAGTACCGCGAATCGTTTTGAACTGTTGAAGTACAAATTTTAGGTGGCATTGAACTGTCATGAGTAACAGTGACGCTTACCATCAGGCAAGTTAAATGCCCCTGAACTACTACTTGTTATTTTTTTATAGGTGTATTTAGACTGATGTGTGGTGCGCTTCGATTGTCCTGATTGCGGAATCTAGGAGTGATCTGTGTTCGAATGTGATTAATTGCTGTGCATTTGAGAAAAAAGTTTTGCCTTCGTTTATTAAGCTGATTTTTGTATGTGCTGTCCTCGTTTCACCAACAGATTGTAGACGACGTCTTCGCTCTGGCACGCTCAGAAAAGCTAACTTATGAGCTTGGATTCAAAATCATCGACTTCTTGAAGCAAGACACCAGTTACTACTCCTGGTATCCTGCCATCACTGGCTTCAGTTGGCTGAGGAACAGGTTCCAGCACCTTCCTGACGTGTTGGCTGATTTTGATGTAAGTACGACAATATCCTAAGTAAGAATCCTCACACAGAAGATTTATTTAATGCTTCATACTCACTGCTGTCCGGTAGGTTACCCTGTGTCGGATGACTTGGACAATACCCAGACCCAGAGCAGATATTTAAATAAAACTTCAATCAATTAAACTTCTGCCAGGAATCGAACCTGGGACGCCCGACCTCCTACAGACCAAGCTAGGAGGCTCGTCAAAGATGATGATGATGATGATAATTTATATATTTCTTCAAATCATTAGAAAATTATTATAACTTAAGCATCAAAGAAATTAATTTTCATAGGAAAATATTTATTTTTCAGGACATCATTATCGAATTCTTAGACGCTGTGATTGAAGACCTCGGTTACGACGTGGTGACCGGAGAACCACTGACGAGGACTCTGAACCGGTTCTTTATTCTATCCTTCGCATGCAACAGCGTTGGCCATGAAGGATGCATCAGCAATGCCCAACAGAAGTTCACCGCACTCAGAACTACTGGAGCCAGGTGAGAAAGATTGGAAATAATATAGATAGATAGATAGATAGATAACTCTTTATTGTTCACACCAAAAATTACACGCAAAATACAAAAATCTACTTAAAACTAGTGTAACAATTGGCGGCCTTATCGCTTAAAGCGATCTCTTCCAGGCAACCTTAGCATGAATATATAACTCTTACAAGCACATAGTGACATAGCTTCCGGGGTTTGCAACCTGAAGTGGTAATGGACAGGCCACATCGCTCCAAGAACCAATACGCGATGGGGAAGAAAGGTTCTTGAGTGGCAGTCACGAACCGGAAGACGCAGCGTAGTTATATATGCCTCCCATTAGGTGGACTGACGACATTATGAAAGTCGCGGGCAACCGATGGATGCAAATGGTAAATTGTAGTTCATTGCGTGTGTGCGTTCGAAGGGGGAGACCTATGTTCAGCAGAGGACGTCGTTCGGATGATGATTAAAAACCTCTTTTCTCTAATGAAGAGAGAGGTGATTAGTTACGGGATTATACTATGGGGTTATAGAAGCGCTGCGAGCGATTCGCAAACAAAGATCAAACCGATAGTTGCATAACTTATTTAATTAAATACAAAATGTTGACCATGACATGCATATACATTTTTGAAATGTGTAGATTCGTACGTAATAATCCACACTTATTTAAAACAGAACATATAAATACAAACTGCACACTTCGTCACGGAACCGGTTAGTGCTACCTATGTCCCGGCTGGTACTTACATTTTCCATGTCGTTAAATATACGAGTATAATAAGTTACCAGAAGATTTAAAAACTGAAGATAACAACACATTTTTTAAATAAACATGAAACAGATTCATACCAGCAAAGCGTACTACTTAATTGACGTTTTTTTTTGAACTGACAAATTAAAATGCAAGACGTATTTCGGCAACTTTGTTTGTTACTTTATTATCTTGATTATATTGGAATTTAATTATTATTGATACTCTGTTTCGGGAAAAAACAATTTATTTTAGCTATCTTCCTCTGTTCTACTTTTGTTGTGTGTTCATATGAAACTTTGCACTAAAATGTTGATTTTTTTATCACCTTGTAGGTACTTTATGGAAGCAATAAACCATCTGAATCTGAAAGTAAATGAAACCGCACTAAAATACTTAGATTGAGTAGTTTTAGAGAGATTGCCTGACAAGAAGCCATTTGTTTGTAATAATGATAAAGTTAATGCTTAATCATATGAAGTAAACGGTTCTTTCGTACAGACACGGGAAATTGACCTATCCTTGAAATTACGTTGTTTCAGCAAAATCGGCCGAGCTCGGGCCGCTTTTCATCAAAAGTAGGCTAGGTCATAATTTATTATAGCGTGATTTTTCTAAGACTGCACATCTGAAGTGAGTGGCCACAAACGGTCGTCTTTTTTATGTTTTATTTTTTCATAATCTTTGGCTTAGGTTCTTTCCCTATAATAATGTTCACTCTTGAAGTAGTGAAGTTATCTACATAATATCAAATAGAAAGATCAAAATTACAAATTATTCACATTCATCTCGAAATTTGCACAGGTATGTACACTTAATAAATTTAAAGACAATAAGTACAGATGTTGTCTCGCAACGTCATAGGCGACGCTCTAAATTTTTTGATTTATTTAGCAATCTTTTTTTTTGTCTGTTGGATAGGGAAATTATTTAGTTAGTTTGCTTTATTATTTATTTCTTTACTTTATCTGTATGCTATATAATAGGGAGAATT
Source organism: Apocheima hispidaria (assembly GCA_947579745.1). Lineage (NCBI taxonomy): Eukaryota > Metazoa > Arthropoda > Insecta > Lepidoptera > Geometridae > Apocheima > Apocheima hispidaria. Next base: position 3,294,807 of record OX388154.1, on the reverse strand, counting down.
CTGTGCTGTATACATAAAATAAAATATTAATATAGGAAATAAAATTCCTTACAAATCTAATACACATAATATCTTCTAAGAATAACCCAACCACAACAAACAATAATTTGAAAAAAAATACGACTTCGACAAAATACTCTGAAAAATATATGCGAGATATTATTTTCGCCACCCGTGAAATCCTTATCATTGAGAAGTTCCGGTGGCTATTTGTGGAATTCTTCATCAGTTCCACTTCACCGAATGATACTTTCTGAATGTAAATACTTTGACTTGTTGATGAAAATACCAAAATCGCCATAATTATGTATAATATTTGTTTATTTGTTTGTTTTATTATGTATTATGTGTTAATATTTGAGGAGCTCCCTCAATTTCTAATGGTTCCCATTATCTGAACTAAATTTTGATAAAATGGGAACAGTCTGGAAGTATATCCATTCAATTTTTTTTTTATAAATGACAGAGTTATGAACGTACAACATTAAAAAACAGTCGAATTGAAAACCTCTTCCATTTTTTGGATGTTTAAACAACAAACACAACAATATCTACATGAAGGAGCGCAAAAATGACAACTGAAAACTGTTCATTGTCGCTATAAAAATGTAATCTACAAAACCATATTACAAGTCTTAACTTTACTACAAACATGTTTTTGTGTAAATTATTCATTTATTAGCTGTAATTGTTAACGTTCTTAAGTGAATAGCGATTTATACATATGAAAACTGACGTGGTTTTGATACATTTTGCAAGGCAAGACGAGATCGCGCGCGTGTCTCGCTTAGCATTCCTTGATAAAGGTCACCGAATGTGATCGAAACTTGCAAAATTGATGTTTGCGTGGGTTCCGGATTTCGTTGCTGTAATCAGATCCAGAGTGACTTCCTTTTCTGCTGTGTTGAGAAGTTTAAAAAAAACGGCATATTACAACCACCAGTTTGCGAACCGAAAATGACTGTGATATTTTTTCACATTATTTTTTTAGCATAACTTCTATTTTGCATTTTTATATGATGATCATTATTATGGGTCCTTTTGTGTCTGAAATAAAACATTTTATTTTTTAAATCGATATCGGTTCATCCGTTTGAGAGCAACGATGCCTCATACACACGTAATTATTAAATTTAAAACGTACTGCACCGGGGGTTAAAAATAAAGATAAGCTGCGGGCTTATCCCGTAACTCTGAAAGCGATAGTGATAGTGCGCGAGCGGGACCGCGCATAGTGCGACAAACTTGGTACGAGCTGGATGGCATGCTCTCGCAATCAGAATCATTAACGTTTCAAAGTTAGAGGATAAGCCCGCAGGACTATTATTTTGTACAATAAACGAAGCTTAATAAAAAGTCATTTAATTTTAGACTAGACGAAATTACCAGCCAGGGCCCCTATTCGGAGAAATGACATTTTATCTCGGTCACTCTCACTCCCATTCAATTCTAAATTAGAGAGACAGTGACCGAGATAAAATGTCATTTCTCCGAATAGGGGCCCAGAGCGCTATATCTGGTCTTTTTTCGTTTGGTCCGTTTTGAAAATTAACTTATGGGTTTATTTCCAGCGTGAACCCGAACCTGAGACGGCACGTGTTCTGCCAGGGTCTCCTGGCCGGCGGCTACGATGAGTGGAAGTTCCTTTTCGACCGCAGGCAGGCGTCCAATAATCAGGCTGATGATGTTGCCATGTTAAGGTCCCTGGGCTGTACTACTAACGAGCAGGCGAGACAAGAGTAAGTTTTTCCCTTATTTAGTACTTGCGACCCGCCTCAGCTTTGCACGGATACCAAACTTCACCGGGTTACCCGCTGGGCTAATACGAAGATTCCCTGAAAATTTCATCAAATCGGTGCAACCGTTTTCAATCTACAGGGAACATTGAATTACATACACATACACAATCACAAACACTAACACATACACATACATATATACATACTTACTACATGAATATATACAATAATTTGTTTGTTTTGTGCAAATATTAAAGTATTTTTTTCTTCTATTTATCTTGTGCTTTTGGCTTATCTAAATTCAATTTTTTTTGTTATCGTAAGGTTTTTTTTCAGTGATTTTTTTAAGTAGTAGAACACAAGTTGTTCGTTATCTTGTATACAACATCCTCGCAACCGGTACATAGTCGATTACAAAGCACCATGTACATAATTATAAGTTATTACTAAATCTAGAATATTGTAAATTCAGTACTAGCTGATCACAAAAAAACTGATCACAAAAAAAGTAGCCTATGTCGTGATATCGCGACAAACACCCAGAGAGCAGAGAGTTACTTTCGCATTTATAATATTAGTTCGCATCAGGATGAAGTGTTGAAGTTCAATATTCTTTATTTTATTTTATAGAATATGATCCCCAACAAAAGTTACACATTACATTCACATCAAGCTGGGTGCACCCCCAATTGCAGGAGACCACATCGTGGAGGTTCGACTAGACTAAACTAAATCTAAAATATTTTTGCTGCTTACTACAAAATAGCTTAAATTGGCTATTACTTTAGGTGTACACTGGATTATTTGTGCTATTGAACTGTTATATAGAACATAGTTGTTTCGTCACTCACTGGATACACAACTACACAAGCTAAAAACAGTGAAATAAAAAATATTGAGTTGAAATTGTAGTGGGAAATTTTGTCAACAGATATCTCAACATGATTTTGGACGATGATGTTGTCAAAGCACAAGACCGAGTGAACGCCTTCACTTTCCTGCAAATGGGACACCGCTCCAACGCAAACGTGGTGCTGCAGTTCCTGAAGGAAAATTACCAAGAGATCAAAGAAGCGTGAGTTTTTTCTACTAATATAAAACAGCTTTTTTATATCGGAGAGTTCTATACATTCTGAAGTTCGTAATCAGACAGGGTAGGTTCCAGTAGTTCGGTATACGGGTCCTGCTAAACTATAGTGGGATTTTTTGAGTGCCAGTAAAATTCGAGTTTATTTTAGATGTCATAGTGCTTACCTATACGCAACACTATCCTACATTAGCGAGTAGGTTTGACTCAAAAGGTAAAAAGTGTTAAATTAATTTAATTTATAGAATTTTGGGTCTATGTCGTGTCCTACTTTGTTCTTTCTGACCCTATAATGACATTTGATTTTTGATATACGAAAATTGAGTTTATATATGTTTATTTTTATGCGAAAATACTAGGTATATAGAAACATAGCAGGTATAACTTAACATAGCTAATAATTATCACAGTGACGCAGTTCTTTGCTGCGTATTGTTTTGAACTTAGAATTGCTCAAAATTCTCGAAGTCATTGAACTATTGTGGGAAGCCATGACACTTATCATTAGGCGATTGGGCTTTCTCGTGTAGTTACTCAGTTAAATAGAAAAAATATTCTCAGCTATATAATTAAAGTAAAGTATGTGTAATAATACAAATAATTATCTAACTGGGTGTTACCTCATTTATATTTTCTTATTAACGTTCGCTTCTCTTGGCTATAGTAAAAGTTTAAAAGGTTTTTTTGTAGTTTTTTTTGAGTACACCTTAAAAATACAAATAATATTATTCATTTTACTATGAAAACTGACGTGGTTTTGACACATTTTGTTTTAATAAAACGGGAACACTCACGTTAAATTGACTCAGTTATTCCGACTATAGTTTCGATCACATTCGGTGACCTTTATCATGGAAGCTAAGCGTGAAAAAATAAAGTATATTAAAATGGTATTCATGAATGTTTTTTTTTTACAGAATGGTATTGCAGGCATGGTTTGAAAGCATCATCTCCAACGTGGCTGCATACCTCGACGAAGAAGGTTTAGATGACGTAAGTTTTAATACTGTTTATAGATAAGCTATCGTATCCTTCAAAAAATAATACAGTTAAAGACGGTTGCGCATTTTTTTGTAATAATAATAACTATTATTATTTTCAAAAACTTGTGTTATTTCGAGTGTTAATGTGTAAAAACGGTGAATTTTTAGGTGAATAATATGTATAGTATAATGTCGTGAAACGTGAATTTTCGTGTTGTTTCCAAAAATCCATAGAAGGCTCTAGTAAAGGCTTCACCTCTTTACTGGGGCATGACTTGGACTTGTCCGTGACTTGCTTTGCTCGCCTTTGACTGTGACTATGACTTGTTTGATAATATCTAACAAAACTTGAAAATATATATGTATACTTGACACTGGCAAATGCATAAGACGTGCGACGCCAAAATCCTCTTAGGAGGAAAGAGGGGAAAAAAATACTATTAAAATTAAATATAATATAATAACAAAGTTTTTCGATCCTCTACAGATGGAAGCTTGGCTCCGAGCGAACCAGAACACTATCCCTGAGTACAACCTGGGTATCAACAGTGTCAACTCAGCCCGAACCAGCCAGGCTTGGGGAACTCAAAACGCTGACATAGTCCTTAAGGCTGCAAGAGGATCGGCAATCACCGTCCTGCCAACCACGATGCTGCTACTTACAACATTCATAGCTCTCATGCTGAGATAGATAATTCTTCTAGAATAAATCACTTAAGAAGCGTAAAGATTGTGTAAATACTTTGATTTCACTTCATTATTGATCGTGTAAATGTTTCGTTAAGAAACAACACGATTTGGGCATAAAAGAGCTTAACTATACAATAGTACAGTGTGTAGTACTAACTTAAAACGTATGAAGGGATATTAAGGGTTTTTACACGATGTAATTTTGTTTGTTAATATTAATAAAGTAACTAAGTAAATGAGTATTTTTATAATCACGATTTTATTTACATCATCTCTAAATCTATGCCTTACATACTACTTACATATACTTACATATACTTTTACTAATACTATTGAAATGAATAGTATTCAAGATGGTACTAAACCTTCACCTACATTTTATTGAGAGGCAATCTAGATAAATATAATATCAAACAGATAATATCAAGATTATTTTTTATTTATCGGCCATGTGCCTTTATTCCCCAAAAAACTACACATAAGCTACTTCGCTTACAATAAAAACAAAAAGATGGATTACATAGAGGCTATTGAAGGTCTAAAGATAACACTCAAATGCTTAAGCCTACATCCAGTTGGCAGCGTTCCCAGCATGCTGGCAGCATTGCGACTATAATATTGGCGTTGCGCTAGAAAGTTATGGTATTATGGTCACGCATCGCATCAACCAAGCTCTGTAAACATCTAATCTTATCTTGTAAAATAAACCACTTATTAACTTACTTGCGGTCATACAAGAATATTAAGAATTACTTATTTGTATTAATTATAAAATTAATATAGATACTCTTTTGAGATAGAGGAACTTCTTTTTTGATTATTAAGCAGTTGAGAAGAAGCAAATAAGGCGACACGTTATATTATTAAAGCATGCATTAAAATAGTAAACAAGCTAGAAAAAAAAAGAACTCGACAATACCTACTAAAAATACACAGCAGTAAATAGTGATGAAACCCAGACACAAATTAGACAGTTTTGTTCTGTATCACAATAAAAATACACTCAAACAATTGAAAACAATTGTGGTGGAAGACAAAAATTCCTAAGACATAGGACACTTTAAAACGATATGGTTGTTTAACGTTTAGATATTATTTTCCTAGTTCGAGGACGAGAAGTTTGTAGTTCTGTGCACAATTTGAGTCACAACACTTAGCGAAGTACGTTTATCTGCGACGATCGTGATAAGGTAATACTTAAGATGATTTTTATCAGCGTTACTGTTCAGGCGATGCTTAAAACAGATAGTAGTCGAGTTGCAGTTTACATAATAATTTGACAAAGTGAACACTACAGGTGAGTTTATTTAGTTTTTTTTTGATTATAAATTCAGATCTATAAATGACAATCGACAAGAAGTTTCCAAATGCATTTGGATTAAGGGATTAAAATACCTTTGTAATTAATATTTTGATTTCATCTAAAAAAGCTTAAATTCCCCAATATAAAATAATTCGTAAATGAATCGATTTTAATAAATAGACTGATAGATTTTAAATTATGTCATCTTTTTTTATTTTCAGCCATGTTTCATGCTTTACTGGTTCTTGCTCTAATATCTGCATTGACAGATAGAGCATACAGTGACACGAAATATAGACTGAATGTACCTATCAAGCCAAAAGCTTACTCCATTGCTATTACTCCTTACTTCGATACTGGGGACGCTACAGCCTTCACATTTGACGGAGAAGTTGATATCACTTTCATCACTGAAGCAAACACCAAGCAAATCAAACTACATAGTGAAGATCTTACATACGACGCTTCAAATATAACTGTAGTCAATGGAGCCAGCTACCTAAATCTAAATGCGACTAATCCTTTGGAATTCGATAGTAACTACACGTTCGCTTTCATAAATCTTGAAACAGATCTCCAAGTGGGGGTGGAATATACCCTCAAGATATCTTATAAAGGACCAATAAGGGAAGACTTGACTGGGTTCTACAGGAACAATTATATTGAAAAAGGAATTAAAAAGTAAGTTATAATCAATTATAATATTGTGTATCTAACAACCAAATTATTTTACAAACGCTACCAAAAGTTTGAAATTACAGAGTATACAATTAATTTACGTATATTTTTACACCTAAATAATAATTCAAGACCCAACATTTGACTTAAATACTTCCATTATCCTAAGTTTGCATATAATTTTTTTCAAACGGCAATTATGTTCACGGAAACATCACAACAGGTAATGGACGAACATTCGAGCATTAAGATGATATGTTTCGCTCAGCGCACCAAACATAATTCACACAGACACAGAATAGATATTTCAGTTCATCAAAAAAAAGTGTGCATGGTAAGAAATTGGACAAAGGATCTTCTGATCATAAGTTAGACGTATTACCAACTAAACCAAAGTCAGTATAGGATATCATTAAAGTGTCGTCAAATACACAGAACCCATCAAATTCGACAACAAGATTGATGTTACCATATTTTCCGTATTTTAGTTTAAGACTAATAACTACACAAAATGGCTTCGATACTTTAATATAACAAAGTATTAGAAATATTCGAACAATGAATGTTGACGTGGCACTTGAATCGGACACAAGATTATGAAACAAGTGTTGAATCTAATCTAAACTAACACTTGTCATGTCTTTATGATCATAAGCTGTTTGCTGCAAAGATCATGAATATATATACATAGATAGAGAAGTGAAAATTAAACAATACAATTATGTAAAATAGCTCAATTATGGGTGGGTGACAAAGCTAGAGTTGATTTAAAAAATCGTAATATACCTTATTCTTCCCTACTAATATTACAATACGAAAGTGTTTTAGTTGACTTTTTGCACGAGTATGATTAAAGGAACAGGGGGTGACAAAAATTGCAATGAAGTCAACTCATACAAAATTATTTACCTTATTAATTACATGGATTTCTTTAAATAAATAGAGCGTCACTTATCCTACTAGTTTCCTTGTATCGGGTATTAAATTGAATACATCCATAGACACGGACAGCTTAATTTAGACCAAATAAGATCATTGATCAAAATTGATCATTCAATTGGCTGCCTGGGAATCAAATACGGGACCTCCTGCTCATAAGACATACCACTACAAACTAACTCAGAAGGGACGTCAAATGTTTGTTTGTTAGTTTCTATATCACTCACAGATGTGCTTACAGGCAACAAATCTAACTAAGCATATATATACTGACGGGTCATCCTATTTCAGATGGTTAGGCGCTACGCAAATGGAGCCCACACACGCGAGGAAAGTGTTCCCTTGCTTTGACGAGCCGGGACTGAAGGCGACGTTCACGCTGACTATCGACAGACCTGAGAACTACAAGCCTTCGCTGGCTAACACTAAACTTCAACACACAGTGCCGTTGTAAGAAATCTTTTGTTTTCTAATAGCACTTATTGGGAGATGATCATTTCGTATGATACGAGTCACATTATTTTTTGTGCCTTTATTAACTAAGCAAAATACATACAAACTACAACTACTTAGCCTACTGCTTAAAAATAACAGTTGGATTAACCAGAATTAAAGATCTATAGATAATCTAAATCCAAATGTTCAAGCCCAGTACCAGTTGGCAGCGTACCCAGCATGCAGGCGGCATTAACACGCTGAATGGCAATGCTTATGCGCTGTGCCAAATAAACGCCAGCATTTTGGTCACGCGTGTTGCGTCAACCTGGCTCTCTGATAAATTTTATCATCTTAGTTTTTTTTTGAGAAATATCCTATAATAACGTTACAATAGTTATTGTACATAAACTAACAGGAAATTGCTAAATTTAGGGAGCACTTCATAAGTTTTTATAAAAACTAAAATTGAAACTAGGTGTTGCCGACTCTAATACCGTCTTAATACTAATAAACATTAATCTTAATCAGCATAACAAAACTTTAGTTTGGCTGCAACTTTGTGCACGGTAAAGTTTGACCTTCAGCCTCACAAATACAAAGCAAACTTTACGAATTGCCTAAAAAAATCCATTCCTATTCCTAAACACCATAAGGGATGAAATTAAACATTAAAAATACTTTTTTTTACGAATTTTAAATGTAACAATCAGCTTAGGCTGTGTGTGTATTCTCTGTCAGTGGTAGCCAGATTTTTATTAAGTAGAATAATATATATTATAGAGTTTGTGCATAGAGGGTAAATATTAATTAAAAAAGTAAAGTACTCGAAATTTTTATGCTGTATACAGATTTGAGTAATTGTATTAACTCTGTATTACTTGCAGATATTTACACTATTAATATACAGATCAGATTTTTTATCAGCATTCAGGATCAAGATTGACGACGCTTTATTTTTCAGAGCCAACGGTTATGTACGAGAAATCTTCTACCCCACGCCAATCATGCCCACGTACTTGGTAGCTTTCTTGGTCTCAGAGTTTGAAGGTGTGGAGACCATGATTAATGGTACTACCAATGAGTTTGGTGTCTTCACCAGACCGGAAGCTTTGAACCAGACTGACTATCCAGTTGACTTTGGGATGAGGGTAGTGAAAGCCTTAGGAGACTATTTCGGAATTGACTATTATTCGACTGATGCTAACTTGAAACTGGATCATGTGGCGTTGGTAGACTTTAGAGCTGGTGCTATGGAAAATTGGGGGCTAGTAACGTACAGGTGATTTTAAAATACTCGTCTCCTTACATACCTTTGTAATCCAAAACACATTACCTCGTTACCCGTTTATCTTTCTGAATTTTTTTGTTATGCTTACTTTATTTATTTATCATTCAATGCTTGACACACTTACAGCAACAACAAGGCGTATGACGAGCGATCGAAATTCTTTAAAATTCTAGTCATATCAAATTAAAATTATTATAAATTCACAAATTCTTCATAATATAAATTCATTTTACATGTCAAATGTAAAATGTATGTATGTGTATGTATGTATGGATTTATGTATGTATGTTTGTGTTATTTTACTCCAAATAATTTTTATGACATGTTTCTTTACTGGTCATAGGGAATCTCTTCTTCTATACGTTCCTGAAGACTCGACCCCGTACTTTAAATACCGAGTGGCTCAGATCGTGGCTCATGAGACCACTCACATGTGGTTCGGGGATCTTGTTACTTGCCACTGGTGGAGCGACATATGGCTGAACGAGGGGTTTGCTAACTATTTCCAGGATTACATAACTGCTTTGGTGAGTAAAACAAAACTTATTAATACAATATTTTAGCGTGAAAATGTTTAAAAAAATGCTAATAATGTAAAGAATTCGCGATGAAACGCTTTATTTGTCGTCAAAAATGTTTACATATAGATCTCTACACTACTAATGAACTGGTCGCACAGAGTTAATTTTGAGGTTCTTTTTCAACCCTCCCCTCCCCCAACGACGTAGATGCATGATGACGTAAGTATACCAACAGGCAAGGTGTAGTGATTTATTTACAGAATATATACAGCACTTGGCGATATAGCCCTTGAGTCACGAGATACATTATTTTTTTCAACAACATAAGTGGGTCATCGCTAACTTTGGGCGGGACCTTAGTAAGCCTTTCTAAAAACGTTTTCATCTTAGTTTTTCACGTTAAAAATACGGTAGTGTAGCGATACTACCCACTCCGTTTTTTTTAAGTTTTACATTGTCGTTGTGCACGAATTCGGCCAAACTGAATTGGCGTAGACTGGAAGCATTTTAATGATACCGTGTATGGCAGTTTTTAGGTAAGAATGTTAAAGATATTAAATGTTACCAAAACTTTAATCCAAAATTATTGTGACCATTCTAGGTTTTGACAATAGTTAAAAACCTGGTAGTGATGACTGCTCAGTGTTTGGAGTGTTTGACTTCCACGACAATGCGTGGGTTCAAATTCTAACAATAAACCTTATACCATCATCCTTGACGACAGACGTGCTAGATACTAGTACTATTATTATACACATATAGTTTATAATAGTCTATTTCGTTCATCATTATCATCAATTATATTAATATATATTTTAGACTGAGGTATTTATCATATGGGCCAAGTGTGTTGTTGCCTGGAATAAAAAAAACTATTTTTATTATTATTAGCTAACAGTAATGGAAAAAAATATGAGAAAACCTTGACATGGTCTAGTTCTCGGTTGTCTAGCTACTATTAAGTTGAAAAGTCTCGGAGAACCTATGGCAGTATGTTTCAGCAGTCTTACTTGAGAACCAGTTTTTACTCTTTCTAGATTGAGCCCGAAGTTGGTTCAGGCAATATCCTTGTCACTGGATCGGTATGGGCTGCCTTCGACGCTGACAACAACCCTTCTTCATCATCCATCACTCATGACGTCAACTCACCTGAGGAAATCAGCGGTCACTTCAGCACTATCAGCTATCAGAAGGCTGGTTCGGTCATCCGGATGATTCATCATTTGATGGGCGATGATGCGTTTAAATTAGGATTGAATAGCTATCTAGAAGCTAAGTAAGTCAATACAGGAATCATAAAAATTCTAGCATCTGATTCTTGGCTCAACATAATATACTAAAACAGTTTTTTTTAGTTCATGACAAACACAATCATGCACGCACAGTTCAGTCAGAACTAATGAAAGTTGAATTTATTCAACAAACGTATTAGCTTTAGATACCTTCAATATTATCTTTCAGCGTTCTCTGTCTGAGGCTCAAATTTTAAGCGCCTGATGAAAATTTTGTAGCAAAAGAATGGTATTCATTTTATGTAACAGTTTCGGTCTTTTTACCCGACTACCCAGAAGTAGGGTAATGCTTTTCGATGTGTGTATTTGTATGTTTCTTTGTGATCTCCTACCACCTAAACGGCTAGATCAATTTACAATTGTCTATACGATTGTTTACGATATGTCGTTAGATTTGTCTTGGTATCCGAAATTAGCAAGCTACATTTTGCAGACGGGATACTCGTTTTTTTAAATTATTCTTGCTTCCCTCTAATTTCATAGATAGATAGATGATAACGATGATAAGCACCAAATCAACCCATACGTGTTGAACTCTGTACTAACAAAAGTATTTCCATTACAGTAAGTTCGGCTCAGGTTATCCAAGTAAGATGTATGAAGCGCTTGACATTGGAGCAAGGAACTATAGTGCCTTAGCTGCGTATCCTGACACAGACCTGGCTCAAGTGATGAGATCCTGGATCACACAGCCTGGTCATCCTATACTGCACGTGGAAGTAAACTATGAAGATGACACGGTGGTTTTGAAACAGGTAAAATTAAAAATGTACCCAAGTAAGATCATTTTGTTATTTTATAGAAATTAATGTGAAGTTCTTGTTTATTTACCCGTGTATTTGTCAGGTATGCACTATGCAGCAATAAAATTTAAAGTTTCGAACAGCGGTTTGCCTACATCCATAAATAAATGGTTTTCCCAAATAAAAAGCTCCATAATTATATTTAACTATTTAAACTAACAGTATAAGAAGGAACCCTAATTTCTTACGATACAATAAATAAATAATTTTTACTCATAGAGATTTTTTGTAATTTATACTTTAACAAGGATTGTTTTTTAATTATATTGTGCATGTACAAATAGAAAAATAAGTAGTAAGCTTTGCGAAGCAGTCCTCACTAGAATGACCCGTGTCGAGAACTACTGCAGTCCGCCTACCTCGCTACCCAGCCGAGACAAATATATATATATATATATATATTTTTTTTTTTTGAAGCAATCAAAATGATATATTTACACAAAACCACAATAACATAACACAATAATAATACATAATAAAATAAATTGTACATAATAATAATTAAATATAATAATTGTTGGCTGGTCGAAGCATCTCGTGAACAAAATGCTGGCCTCTACCTTGCTCAAATAATTGTTTTTTTGGAAACAATGCCTGCTGCTAGCGGTGTTTGTATTAGTTTAGTTCAATTTCTTTATTTCAGTTTAAAGTTTTATTAAACATTTCATTCGTTTTCATTAATGTTCAATATTTTTATTTTTAGTTTTAATTCGTTTTTTAATTGCCTTGTACATAACACTAATATTATAATTGCGAAAGTTTGTGTGTAAGTATGTAAGTGTGTTTGTTCCCGTTCAACTCGGTAACGGCTGAACGGATTTGAATAAATTTGGTATGGAGGTATCTTATACAGTGGATTAACACATAGGCGAAAAATTGACGGTTCCTGTAGGTCAGCGGATGAAACCGCGGGGTGCAGTTAGTTTGTAATATATTGTTGTAAATTTAATTTTGCAGTAAAATAATGTAGTAGAATTAGATTACTTTACAGCGTGCTTTTAAAATAACTCAAAACATCTCGCATGCTGATTTCCTACATCACAATTATCTTCCACTATTTGTCGTAATTTCTTCAAGTTTTTCTCCCAAAACAAAACATTTAAATTAGGACTCTGACAATGACTAACATTATAAAGATTAGTGCTAGAAATAAAAAAAAAAAAAAAAAAAAAACTGTCTATGACAATTTATAAAGTATTTTAGAATACTCACGGAATAAAAGTTGTTGGCAGGTGATTTAGGGAACCAGCCAGCCAAAACATTATTACCGTTATTTCAATAACATAATACAGTATTATACAACAAATAATTCCTCTTGATGAACCTGCGCAGTAGGTCAATTTTAGTAGCACGGGAAACTACGATCTACCAACGGCAACTAGCTTCCCTAAAATCTTTCGGTGTTATTAGTCGATCCATTTCGCGGCAAAATCACGCCCGCTCGTGCGCTATCTTGGTCCAACAGTGTACGAATCGTGTAAGCGAAACAAAGCTAAGAATGTATAGCAAGCAATACCCTGCTGTTTGCGCTTGCAAATAAAGTTCAAGTGTAGATAATCATTTACACGTTCGGCTGCTTTCGGAAACCGGTCTGCGCTTTTCTGCGCAAACGGAAACTGCCGATCGGTTTTTTTTCGTGTGATACATGTATTGTATGGTAGTAAAGTATTTTTAACCACATGTGATCTTCTTTTATTACAGAAACGTTTCTACATTGACTCCAAGCACTCTTCAAACGAGACTTACAACATCCCTATAACATTCACCACACAACTATCACCAGATTTTGAAAACACCAAGCCAGCCTTCATCATGAAGAATACTACACACGTGTTCACGATTGCTAATATCAGTCAAGATCATAGCTGGGTCTTATTCAATATTCAAGAGACAGGTAAGAAAATGATTATTTTCCTATTCACTTATGGAGCTAATTTAAGAAAAGAATAGCGTTATACACTTCCGTGTGCAGGTAAAAAGAGGATGTAGTGTGCGCAAATCAAAAAAAAATAAACTAAGAAATCAACCTAAATTAAAGCAATAATCACGTGAATATGCATCTAGGGTTCGAAAATCTGGCGAAAAATGTGAGTGAATCGAGATTTTTCTGTGATATTATTATCAAGAAAGTGACAACCAGTCATGATTTACAACTTTGACATACTAGTGTTGAGATATAATAAAATATAATAATATTATTATATTTGATTCGGAATTATATATAATTATATCATAATACAAATACATAATGATAATTATAATGAAATAAAAGAATGAATAAGGATCCTAAAAAACTAATAAAACGTTATTCAATAAAATTCTGTTATCTCTAATCTGCATCGGTAATGAGGGGCAAAACCGAAAAGATTTGGTTTTTCTATTCCTTGAAAAAACACATATTTAGCTTGGATGAAATCGCTATTAGCGATAAGGCCATCATTTGTGGCACTACGAGTAGCTTATAAGATAGCACTGTACGTGTTTTATTATTATTTTGGTGTACACAATAAAGAGTTTCTATCTATCTATCTATATTTTTCGGTTTTGCCCATAAACAGTAAAGTTGTCCTAGCGGGGCCCAGAAACGAACATAAACAAGCATAATATTTAATATTTGAGTGCGGACACTCAAATAATGCACCTTATCTGAGGATTTACTAAGTCTTAAGTTCATATTATATTTTATTAAGACCTTTGTACAGATAAAGAATATGAATATAAATTTCAAAGTTCACGTGCTTAGCTGGAAGCTGCCGTTTAAAAGGGTACTTTTCTCCTTTTTTCAGGGTTGTATCGAGTAAATTACGATGAACATTCATGGCAAATTATTTCTAGTGCCCTCAAAGGTGACGATAGACTGAAAATTCACCATCTTAATCGTGCCAAGGTACTTTAAAAAAAAACATTTGATTAAGTATTTACTTCAAAAGAAATTATCATGTTTTTTTTTCCTATTTATTTCTTCAACAATTATTATAATCTAGACGTTTTGTTTTTCAGATTGTTAACGACTTATTTGCTTTTCTTTACGCGGATGAAGTGAAGTTCGATCGTCTGAAGAATGTTTTGGAGTTTTTGCGTCAAGAAGATGATTACTCTGTCTGGTACGCTGTGATTCGCGGATTAAACAAACTGTGGCACAGTTATCTTGGCAGTGAAGCCTTGGCTGATGTACAGGTCTGTATAATCGTAATTGCAAAAGCGTTAAAAAGTAAGAAGGCGTAAGAAGTAACACAACTTTTTGATTTCAAAATTACAGAATCAAATTACCTGCGGATTTTAAAACGTCAGAATTTTAATTAAAAATATGAGAAAAAAACGGCATGAATTTAAAAAAGTCGCCCTCGAGAGATCGTACTCCGTATCATGTAGTCCGCAACTTACGTCTTAAATGTTGTGGTAACATAATTTAACAGAGTTTATTGAAAGTGTAAATAAATCTTTTTTTTTTTTTTAATAATGTGTAACATTTTAAAGTTTTGGTATTATTGTTTCAGAGTTATATTCTTCATGTCCTAGATTCTGCCATAGGCAGTTTAAGCTACGATACCTATCCGAATGACGATTTTGAAAAGTCTAGAAACCGCATGCAAGTTTTTGAGTTTTCCTGTAAGCTGGGCCATGCTGGCTGTATTGAATACTCAGTGAAGTTATTCAGAGGGCTGAGGGAAAATGGAACCGAGTAAGTTTTATCTATACAGTTTTATTAAAGAGTAAGCTAAGCAGAAAGAGGCTCATTTTAGTTATCACTTTAAGAAATACTTGTTTATTATGATGAGTTAAAATGAGTTTCGTTTGACTTGGCACACCTTCTCGGAGTTACCATCTCTTGTGTATACAAACAATTCCTATAAATTACTCACATTTAAGTTGACAAGAAGGATCTAGTTGCATTCCAGCGATTTTGCGCCTAAAACAGAACACATTGGAACTTTAACATTCAGTTCAGGTTATGTAAGGGTTGGATCACTTGGATTATCTCTAGAAATCGTCTGCACTAAACTTGGCAGCTCCTAAGTTCATACTTAGCTTTCTAGGACGTACCTAACAATGAAAAATGCGTTGCACCAAACTTAAGAACTTGCCTAAATGCGTAAGACTTGTCCCTTCCTTTGACATGCCTAATGCCCGTCTGCACTAAAGTCAACAAAGATAAAACTTAGCTAATCATCACCTAAACTATGGCGGACTTAGGCATGTCAAAGAAAATAGCATGTCTTACGCAGTATGCGTAAAACATTGTTATTTCCTTTGACATTATAAACAATCTCCTAAGTTTGGTGCTACCAAGGTTTCATTGTTAGGTACGTGCTAAAGGGTTAAGTATGAAGTTAGGAGCTGTCAAAGTTTAGTGCAGGCGGGCATAAATCCGACTTAGTTTAGGTGGTACTTAGCTATGTTTAATCTTTGTTGATTTGTGCAGACAGGCATTAAACTGAAAAATATAAAGTGCCAACGTTAAACATTAGGTTAAAATTTACCAGGAACTCATCTGCCACATCAGTACTAATTTTGTAACTACTATAACACTGACTTGTTTAAAAATATACCTTCAGTAGAAAAAGTCGGTTAACCATTACCGTGATTTCATTACTTCCCTCTAATACAAAAACATTCGCTTAAAGCTTATTTGTTGAAAGCACACTAACCTTTTAACTTTATGAGCTCTAAACGGGAACGAAAAAGTAATGATTTTTGTATGTTGTTAGGTCAGAAACAAAATACTTTTTAAATTATATAGCAACCTATTTTTTACGACGGGATTTATTTTTCCAAACTATGCTATTTTGTATACAGGCGTATTTTTAATTAGTTAAATACCTCTCGCAGCCAGCTTCCCTACATCATACACGACAATTTTTGTTCCATAACTTTTCATAAAAGTTTTATACGTTCTCAAAAATATATATATTTAAAGTTTGTATGGATTTTTTTATCCTAAATCTTTATCCATAATTTTGGTGTAAAAAAAATTACCCGGGCCCTGAGTTTCGTCTCATTTAAAACTGCGTAATTTTTCGGGTCCTTACATAAAAGTTTTTGTCTTTGTTATGGGAGAATATAATATTCGAATTATAAAAAGTCATTGGAACAAAAGTTTTTGATTATGATGTTGGGAAGGTTCCTGCGAGAGAAACGACCCTGTATTAAACAGTCGATTTAAAACATTATTTTTATTATACATTGCCTTGTCCAACAGAATAGCACCCAGCTTGCGTCCTGTCGCGTACTGCAACGGTTTACGCGCCGGTGATGCTTCCGACTATGACTTTCTCTGGAACCGGATGGCGACTACCAACATAGCCAGCGAAGCACGCATCATCGGAGACGTACTTGGATGCACTTCAGACGAAGAAAAGCTGAGAAGGTTGCATATTTTTAGTATCTTCGTCATTGAGAAAGATAATAATGACGGAGCAAAGCAAGGCCAAGACCCAAAAAAAAATAGTAATACAGGAACTGATCTCAGCAAATTTAATTAGTATCTAAAAATTAGTACGGTAGTTATAGGTTTAAATTGGTAAAGCACGAATTTTTAAATTATGTTAAGTACGTACTCTCCTTCCTACTATACTAATTAATTACTACACAGTCTAGTATGAGTTGCTACATGATCAATTACTGATATTTACTATTCAGCGTGATAATACCAGCATGCTGTTGCAATGGCAATAGCAACAACAGTATTTGGATTATCTTTAGACCTTCAATGTTCTTTGGATAATCAGAAAGATCTTTTAATAAATTTAATTTAGTTTGTATCAAGCGTATTAACTTAAAACATTTACATTCCTTTAGTTATCTGGTATCGATGCTGGTTGAGGACAGCCCTATAAGGACTCAAGACCTGACGGTACCCTTAGCAAGTGTTCTCTCCGACTACAACAACCTGCCCATCGTTATGGATGAACTGAAGAAAAATTATACTATGTGGGCCAGCATGTAAGAGATTATAAAATGAGTATAAATTATCTTGCCTCCAGACTTATAACAGTAGTAAAAAAAAAAATATAACGCACTATAGAACTGTTCAATAAAATTTATTATTAACAGTAAAAAAGGCCAAAATTCGGGGTGTCATTAAATTTTTACTATGAAAACTGACTTTTGATACATTTTGTTATAATAAACGGGATGATCGAAACTATAGTCGGAATAACCGACTCAATTTTACGTTTCATTAAATTGTTATGGGTAAGCGTGAAGCTAACCATCAGGCAAGAAAGTTGCTAGTCCCGTCGCAAAAAATATATATTCTCTAGATTATAGTCAGAAGTTGCATAGTCCCAGGGTCGTCTTTGATTTCGTCTTATTAAGTTTCTGATTTTAATGTTCCAGTTATGATACAATGGATTCAGTATTGTCTACAGTTGCAGCAGTATTACACACTGAAGAGGATTTCGCAGGAGTAAGTATAAAT
Organism: Apocheima hispidaria; assembly: GCA_947579745.1. NCBI lineage: Eukaryota > Metazoa > Arthropoda > Insecta > Lepidoptera > Geometridae > Apocheima > Apocheima hispidaria. The sequence continues at coordinate 3,276,625 of OX388154.1, read as the reverse complement.
AATTTTACTTATATTTATTTTGTAACTTTATCACCTACATAATGCTACACCTAAATTACAATGACATTAAATACATTTTTTTTAAGTCCTTCACTAGTTGATACGCTTGTGTAATTCTTTACTTTTTAACTAACAAAAAAGGTATAGCACATCACGTTCCGGCTCATTGTATGTATTTACTTGTTGTATTGTATGTATTTTATAACACACTCATTATATCCTGGTTGCCTAGAAGAGATCGCTTTAAGCGATAAGGCCGCCAGTTGTTACACTAGTTTTAAGCTGTTTATTTTTGGTCATTTGTATGTTATTTCTGGTGTGAACAATAAAGAGTTATCTATCTATCTATCTATATCAAGAGACACGGCGCGGCGGATCTCAGGCGGATAATCAGCCGTGGACGTCGGCTACACCCCGGGCTCCCGCGATCCAACCACATACTTCGTCCTCGAAGCAATTTTTATCTATCCTCTTTAGCTTCTTTACTATTCGTGCTATGTTGCCAGATTCAAGTATTATATTCGATTACCGCTAGATGGCATTTGCGACACGTCGCGATACCTTGTTCGATTGAGTTGAAATTTTGCGTGGCTGTCAAGTTTCGATGACAATATAATATTTTATGAGAGCGAGCTGATCTGATGATAAAGACGGAAGGTGTAAAACGGAGCTCATTACTAACGGTAGATTGATGGAGTTTGGACTTATTTTAATTTGATCAGCTTATAGTACAAATAACCGATTTTGTAAAAGCTTGCCCGGTTTTTTTTCCACAAAAAATATTAGTAGTAAGTACGCTATTATAGACTTATGAGTGACTGAGGCATATCAATCGCTCTAGAGGTGCAAAATCAAAATAATTTTATTAAAATTATTTATCAGAGATTTCATTATACAGGGTTATTACGCACAACCTCTTAACCTCTTCTCGACATAAAAAAAAAAAGATTTTTGGTAAATTTATTAAGTTTTGTAAAAAGTCATGCAACAAAAGTTATTAGGTGTGATTTAAAGAACATGCCTATGAGAGGTTGTACATCAGTTACCAATAACCCTGTATATGACGCAAATATTAAGCCTAACACAGTCAGCAGTTTGCTTGGCACTCCACATAATATGGGCCACAAAAGGGTCACTTCTCGGAACGAGCCCTTCATTAGGCGCCCTCTACAAACAGGCCATCAAGCAAAGCGTTCTGTAAACAGTCATTCAGGTCATGCTCTTAATTAGGGGAGGGGTTATCCATTGTTTTGTTTATCACTGTGTTATCACTGTAGTGCGAAAATGTTAGGTATAAAGCAATAATTAAATGCAAAAAGTTGTATATGAGTTACATATGGCTCAGTTGATAGCACATCTGCCTTATAAGGAGGAGATCTTGGGAACGATTAGCTGCTCTGAGTCTGGGTGTTGGTTATCCATGGCTTTATGTATAGCTTAATGGCTAAAATAATGCTCTATTTCACATAGCATGGTGCGTGTGACACGTGGGATTTTACTGAATTGCGGCCACCCCACAGCTTATTTCAAGTTTTTTTTTTTTTTTTGTTATTTAACCATATTTTAAAATAAAACCAATAGCTGTTAGCCAAAACTGCTATGTTATTTGTGAACAAAGCATGCAATTAGTTAGAATGGAATTTTGAACATTTCATTTTTTAATATAGGTTTGAAAATATAGAACTAAGTAGTAACTTACTACCTGCTACAATACTAGTACAGCTAAAATATTAATAAATATTAAAATGTCATAATAAAAACTTCATACTTTTAGCTCCCCATAATATTTAAGTAAATACAAGTTTACCGGTGATGCTATGGAACATAATTATTCAAAAGCACGGACAACTAACAAAGATTTTTTGATTTTGATATTTTGATATTTTTTTTTTGTTGCAAAAAACAATATTAACATACGGATATATCGTACATTTTGAGACAAGTCTCCTTTTTATAATTTTGTGATCACATAATCATAATTATAATTTTAGTAATAATAATATAATAAAGTAGTTATAATTTTATCTATATAAGTATGTATTTAAAAATATCTATGTACGTATATCAGTCTCTGGCAGCCATTATTACAAGCTTTGCTTAGTTTGGGATCAGATGATCATGTGTGCATATTTATATATATTATATATTTATATATTAAGTAGTCCCAGGTGAAATATTACACCTTTGCTAGTTAGTTAACCGCCAAGCAGCAGCAAAAATTACTGACTTCCAGACTGAAAGGCAATGTTTCCAGCGAAATCACTGGGCACAAAAGAGATTATCTAATATGGCAAGTCATTATTGGCGGCATTGCTCGTCTCGTATATCAGTATCATAAGAAACAAGAAATACTTGTCTCAAAACAGTACAGAGAAACCAAAATTGTTAATCTACGTACGTTTTTTTTCAGTTCGAATCGTTCCTGTTGTCCTGCGCTGACTGTACTGAGAAGGCCAAGTCCAGTGCCAAATCGTCCCTTGAAGCAGCCCGCGCAGCCACAGCCTGGGCCAGCAGCCACAAAGAAGACATCCTGGCCAGCATTAGAAGTAGCAGTGCGATTATAGCGCCATCTATGATGATGGTCATAACATTCACTGTCTTCTTAGAGATGTTACAGTGTTTTGCTTAGGGACGAGTTATTGTTGTTTGTTCACTTTTTAGATGATAATAAAAAATAAAAAATATTTATAGGATAAAATTGATATACCACAATTTATATTTATTAATAGTTATGTAAGTATTCATTTAAGGCCAAGTTATCATTTATACTTCAGAGATGCTCAATAATTGTATGAAGCATATATCGGTAAAGAAGAGATTCATCTCCACTGTGAATTTATGTAAGTGTGATTGTTACATAATAATATAGTTCTTTTTTTTTTTCATTTCTATAATTAACTTACTGTTACCGTCAGCGATCATTTAAGAGCAAAATATATAATTATACAAGAAGAATACATATTTTTTTATTTTGACAAATACACCTACTTATTAAGAAAAAAACAACATTATATTAAAATAATAAGTGTACATAGTAATCACAATTATATTATAAATGCGGAAGTTTGTGTGTTAGTATATAAGTGTGTTTGTTCCGTTTCAAATCAGTAACGGCTGATCGGATTTGAATGAAATTTGGTATGAAAGTAGGTTATACTATGGATTAACACATAGGCTACTTTTAACGCGGAAAAATATTCAGTTTCTGTAGCATAGCGACTGAAACTGCGGGGTGCAGCTAGTTATATATAGTAGTAACACAATTATACTATTTTGACAGTCTTTTTGCCCCTACAAAATTTTACATTAATCTAAATTTAATACAAATTAAGTCAATGAGGTAACGTTCTTGACACCATCCGTTAGGTAAGTAGCGATTTGAATATAAATGGTACCCTCACATCCTTTTCTTAATGACATGTTCTTGAATGATTGCCAGCATAAGATTAATTCGTCCAGACGCTAGCCGTGGTTTAGTTGGTAGCGCGTCTGCTTTATAAGGAGGAGGACCGGGTTCTTTCCCGTTCGGGCAGATGCATATATGATGAATTGAAATTAAACTAATTGTCGTGTGATACTGGATCATATCTTTGCGATATCGGCCGTTTTTGCTAAAATTCAAAATAATAATAATAAAGCCCATTCATTTCCAATCCAATTATTACATGCATTACAATATATTCTTCACCTGTAAGTATTGTGACATTTAGTTCTATTTTATTTGTGTACATTTTTGACATTGTATTGGTGTGCGCAGTGTAGGTAATAAATAAATATTTTTTTAAAAAGTTCATTCTTAAAAAAAAACAATCTATATTTAAAATATCATTTTCATCGTTGGTCGCAACCCCTCCTCGGGTGTTCCAGGCCTCTCTGACCTCAAATTCAAAATAGCTGTTAAAAATATGTCTCAAATGTTTCTGCCATATATTATCAAAATCCACTTTTGGGGGTCCAAAAATCCAATTAAAAACCGCCCAAGACAAAAAAATATTATGAAATTGTAGAACCTGTAGACCAAATTTCGTCAAGATTAGTTGGAAAGTACCTACGACATGTACGCGAGTACCTACATCCTTTTGACTAGCCTTGTGGCTCTGTGGGCGTATTTCCACCTTCTGAGCTGTAGGTTGTTGGTTCGATTCCCACCGAGGACAAACATTTGTGATGAACATGGATGTTTGTTCTTTGTCTGCGTGTTTCTATGTATTCTATGTATGTATTTACAAAAAAAAAGTATTTATGTATTCTATCAGTCATCTGGTTCCCATAGTACAAGCTTGGTTAGTTTGGGATTAGATGGCGCTGTGTGTAAAAGCGTCCACCAATATTTATTTATACACCGCGCCACCAACATCCATACCCACAGATAAAAACAAAATTTGCTAGGTGTTACAAGGACCTCGCTCGGTAAAAAATGCGCGAGTGTGACAACTATGAACGCGACTACCCCTAATCGCGTCCACAGTTTATTTGTGCTCGGTTAGATTTAATTCTACGTTTTTGTTCTCTTTTACATGATCAGTCTATTACAAAAAATCTCTGCCACCTACGACGAGTCAAATAATTGTCTTCCTAGAACGGTTGAGTGTTACCGAATATTTTTCCGCGATAAAAGTATGTGTGATCAATGATGTGTTAATCCAGAGTATAACCAACTTTCATACCAAATTTCATTCAAATTCTCTAAGCCGTTACAGAGTTTAACGGGAACAAACACACTTACATACTTACACACAAACTTCCGCATTTATAATATAAATGTTATTACTATGTACACTTATTATTTTAGTATATCGTTTTTTTTTTCTAAAATAAGTATGTGTATTTTGTCAAAATAAGTAAATATTCTTGTATAATTATATATTTCGCTTTTAAATGATCGCTTGAATTGAAAAAAATATATGAAAAAAACCGCCAAACTGCCTATATAATTATGTATCAATCACACTTACATAAATTCACAGTGGAGATGAATCTCTTCTTTACCTATGCATTGTTAGACGCTTCTCTGCGACGCGTAGGTGGTCGACATAATGCATTTGATTGTCACAAAGCTATCACTGATAGGTTACCTACAGAGTTTTGGAAGTAACGTGAAAAAAATATTATTTCGCGACATTGTAATAATTATATTCCAAAACTTGTTTTTTTGAGTGTTAGTGTTTCTTTTAATATTATTAAAAGACGGCTAAATATAGCTTGCCTACGTCGCTCAAGAAGTAAAGACGAACCAAACAATACCTCATCCGTCAAAATCGGTCAAGCCGTTTCGGCTACAGGAGGTAATATAGGAACACATAAACATACAAGCTATACCCTCCAAAAATATTACCCTCATGCTTGGCCAGTCGGTTAAAAACGGTGGATTTTTATTTATAAAGGGTTCGTTCGCACGCACAATGGTGAATGGTGCTTTATAATGTCGTAAAACGTTATTTTTCGTATTCATTCACAACGCCATACAAATATCTAGTAAAGTCGCCAAAGGCATAACTAGGACTTGGCCTTTGCTTGACTTAGTCTATGATTGGGACTTGTTTTTATTGTAAAATTTGAAATTAAATAAGTGATACTTTTCTATTTATATTACGGAACTTGACACTGGCTAAACACCCTACGCATAGAGCCAAAATATATGAGAAAAAGGAAAAAGTTAGCTACCACTGTTGTCTTATTTTGTAAATCATTATCATGCTTCGATAAAACTTCGATTATTTATAAAACATACTTATCTTACAACGTTTTATTTATCAATTTTAAATATTACACACGTTTATGTCGTAGAGTTTGTTTCTTTTAAAATTATTTAGAACGCCTCTTACTTTATTATAGTACGCTTAACGTCAATATTTAAGATAATTTTTGAACTAACAAATACTACAAAGGCACTCATCAATAATCTCACTTTTCCTTATTTAGACTACAAAAACGCTCCAAATCAGTCAAAGGTACGTATTAACTTTAGGTATAATATCCAGCTCTAGAAGATCCGTGACCTTATACCAAACTGCTCCTTATAGTAGCAGCTTCTTAATGTGGTAGGGGGAATGGCAGGTCGAGTAATACTGGTCTTGTGATGTCTGGCGCCAATCCGATATGTCGAGTGGTCATGAAGACTGAATTGGCGTGCGCCGCGTGCGGACGTATTTCCCGCGCCACGAGAATTTTCGCGGGAATTGTTTGGTTTCCAATACCGATAACAAACAACATACTTTTGTGTTGTTTATTATTTCGACTCAGAATTTAAAACTGGCCAGTGGCGTGATTAAAAATGTGTACAAAAAATTGAAGAGAGCAGGCAATAACTAACAAAAATATTAAAAAAAATGAAAATAGTAATTCTTGAAAAGAATCAATTTAAAAAGTGAAAATGATTGCTGTGCTTTTGTTTATTTTCTTCGCCACTTCAGCGAATGCGGACCTTATTGAGGAGTGCATGAATTACACGATTTATCCATTACAATATGACTTGACGATCACTCCTTATGTTTTCAAAGACAGTTCGTACTACCACTGTGAAATGACAATCGATATTATAGCCAATGCTCCAGATATAAGAGTCATCGAGTTAGATGCTAAAGATATGGTCATACGACCGGGGTCTATCAGAGTTTACGACGGACGAACTGACATTGTTAATGGAGCCAGGCCTTACGAATACGACGATAAAAATGGAAAACTGTATATTTACCTCCGCGAGTCTCTGAAGAAGTACGATATTAGGACTCAACAGTACGTTTACAAGATTCAAATTGCTTTTAAGAAGTATGTGACTGAAGATACGCCAGGAGTATTTTTGGTGAGATATTTTGATGAAGAAAGTCGGGAATACAGGCAAGTTTTTAAAATACTAGATGTCTTATATAAGTTTAAAAAACTATTACCATTAAAAAAAAAACATTCCCCACTAGGTTTTTCTGTGTCCGGGATGCCATGGAACATGCACAAAGACCGGAACAGACATTTAAATTAATGATGGAACATCTGGCTCGCCGGAAATTGAACTCGGGACCATCTGCTTATAAGGCAGACTAGCTACCAAATAAGCCTAATAATAATAAATATTAAAAAATGTAGTGCCAAAATACCAAATAATCATCATCATCATCATCGGCCATAAGACGTCCACTGTTGAACATAGGCCTCCCCCTTAGAACGCCACACCTGCCGAAAACGGGCCACTTGCATCCACCGGTTGCCCGCGACTTTCACAATGTCGTCGGTCCATCTAGTGGGAAGTTTACCTGCGGTGCGCCTTCCTGTTCGTGGTCGTCACTCAAGAACCGAATACCCAATAACCATCAATAAAATATCGAGGAGAATTTTATTTCTATGGCATTATTTTCTCTCTCTCTCTCTCGTTCTCACTTTCTATGCCTCGCAGTAAATTATGTAAGACTATGATGATGGCATAATATTGACATAATAATAATTGATAGGTTGGTACTGGAGCCCTTAAAATAGGTCTGGCCTATTTCTTATTTTAGAACACATTGTTTTAATTGCCCGTTAAACTGCATTAGCGCATTTCAAACAAAGCTAAGTGCTTTAAATATTCACAGCATGCATTAATTGGATAGTTTAGACAAAAAGATTTGTAACGCTTGTCCACGGTACAAACAGTGGCGGATTTATACAATTTTTGCCGCTCGTAAGTCTACCTACTAGATTTTGATAATTCAATACTTAATTTAGATGAAATTGTATAAAAAATAGCGCAAAACAGTAGGTTTGAGCGTAGGACGACAGATTTTAGGGGCTCAAATTTAGGAATCGATTTTTGTATATATTTGCCGCGACCTTTTTTTGTTTTTTAAGTCGGTCCCTAAATTTTCCACCCTTTCAATCTGCCGCGCTAGGCTGTGTTAGACTACTCAGCCTGCTGGTAAATCCGCCACTGGGTTTAATCATATTGCTGCGTAAATATGGCACAGTTTTTATTTATGCCTGACTTTGAAATAAAATAATTAAAAATCTCTTTTTGGAAAGTAACAAAATTAACTTATAAGTGCGAAAGTTTGTGTGTAAGTATGTAGTTAAGTGTGTTTGTTCCTGTTCAATTCCATAACGGCTAAGCGGATTTGAATGAAATTTATTATGGAGGTAGCTTGCACCCTGGATTAACACGTAGGGTACTTTTTATCCCGGAAAATATTCAGTGTCTGTAGAATAGCGGATGAAACCGCGAGGCGCAGCTAGTACAACTACAAAAAAAGGAAGCTTTAGAAAGTACACTGTAATAAATATTATTATTATTGAAAAAAAAAAAACCAAACTGTAGCAAACCAAAGAAAACAAAATATAGCTTAAGACTCCAGTCATAAGGTTTGACTCTGCTTTTTTTTTGAGATTTCTGTGTCGGTCTCATAGTTGGTCATATTGATGAGTATATTGATATTTTAGAATATGTTTGTCGTCTAACCGAACATCCAGCATATTATATACATAAAAATAGTAGGTAGGCATTATCTCCTGACTCAATTTCGCGACTCATTCAGGCAGACACAATTGCTGCGAATGCTACAATTATGTCATTTACAGCTTTAATTATAGCCAGTTTAGGTGTATCCAATGTAGTTCCAAGTTCATTTCAATGTTGCTTCAAGTACCTAGCAAAAGGCACCGACTACCGGTACCACTTCATTCAAGTTAATTTCAAAGCCAACTATATAATAATGGTAATCAATTAGCAATCAACAAAACTACAAAATTTACAACTGACAGACGATGCACTGCCAAAGCCGGTGGGTCAAGTCTAGAAAATCCAAATTCTTTACCGCAAGTATTTATATATTGAAGGTGATTATTTTTTGAAATTCATTCGTTCAATTCGTTCGTTTGTAGTTCGTTTGTTCGTTCGTTTTGTAAGGGACGAAAGTTTGTCATTTCTGCTGTAATTGCGAGGCCCAATGCCAAGCAACAGCTCTTACTAGCATATACCAGGCTAATTATTTTAAGAAGTAATAAGCATTTTTTTTTAAATAAAACTGGAATACTCACGTTAAATTGAGTCCGTTATTCCGACTATACTTTTGATCACATTAGGCAAGACGAAGTCGCGCACGTGACTCGCTTAGCATTCCTCGATAGAGGTCACCGAATGTGGTCGAAACTATAGTCGGAATAACCGACTCAATTTAACGTGAGTATTCCCGTTTTATTTAAAAAAAAATGTATCAAAACCACGTCAGTTTTCATAGTAAAGTAATTACAGCACTACAGCAATTATAGAATTTCAGTACTTGATAAATAAAGTATTGTTTCTTATCAAAAGTTGGTAGACATGTTCTGGAATAAAGAACAATGTGGTATTTATTATCAAGTGTCATAATGGCAAACATGGCATGGAATTACGATTCGATAGAGTGATACTATAACGAGATTTGACAGTAAAAGAAAAACCTGGATATCTTGGAAGAAGTCTTTTTCAGCTGTGAAACTAGTAATAATGACTACTAATAATAATGGTCAACGAATCCCAAACAGAGCAAATTACTATAAGAAATTTAATTTATAATGATCACAAAAAGTTTTTTTTTTTCATTTACTTGTGAAATGATTGTAAAAATTGTCGCAACGTTTTTAAAAAAACGATCATTATTAAAAAAACCAAACATATTAGAATGAATTAGGAATGCACAAGCATCGACCACATTAGCATTTCTATTCCTAAGTACGTTACAATGTGGGTGACTTCTGTATTAGGACATTGCAGGTTTTTATTGCAAAGCCCATACTTATATTCTTCCCAAGGCAACTTGATGGTAATCTGTGCCAGCAGGCGACCTTCTCTCCCACGTGTGCCTATACGAACAAGGTAAAAACAATAAACACTAACATTATTATATAATTATTGAAGGATTGACATCAATAGAGCTATATCCGTGGAGGAGGAATTATTTAGCCACATGTAGAGCCTGCGCCTGCGTCGCTTGCATAGAGAAAAACAAACAATGCACATACATAACTGTTAACGTACAGATTTAAAATGGAATTAGCCCTGCGAAGTCTTAGAACAAAATGTACAACATTTTTGAAGGCGTATAAAAAGTGTGTGTCCCAGCAGTATGATCATGATATTTTATTTATTTATTTATTTTATTCTCTTAGGATAACTTACAGCTAGCGCTTAAATAACAGGTTTAATATTTTAACTTAAAGCTAATTAAAAGTTACCACAAATAGGATTAAAAGTTACCACAAATAGGTAATATGCTGATAATGGTGGCTATACATGGCCTGACCAGACATCGAGTGAAAGAGATAGCTATATATCTGTTTCTGGGGGAGCGAAAGGGAGAAGCTATAACCTTAATAGTTTGTTTCTTTTGCTCCCGTGAAATTCAAGTCTAGCTGTCCTTTTCACACGATGTCAGGTCAGGCCGTGTATAGCCACTCTCAGGAAACAATTATTCTGATAGGACTAAGCCGAAAAGGTATCATAGATACTCATAATTATTAAGCAACTTTTTTGGCAATCCTACAATTCCAAAAAACTATCACCTGTTTCTTAAATTTTGTTTGCTGACAATGACAATTTTCTACAGAAAAGCTGTTTTCACGCGATCTCAGACTCAGTAATTTTATAATTTATATTAAACTACAGGACTGCGGGGCTTTTACTATGGGACCAAACCTGAAATCGAGAAAAAAAATCTGCTGTTCCATAGAAAAAAGTCAATGACATTCTATATTACAGCTGGTTTTTTTTTGGCCCTGAATAGGCTCTGGAAAGGCCCTCAATAAAGATTGAGGGACTTTCAGCTTAACGTATTAGCGTATTTTGGAATGAGTCGTTATTTTCTATAGCCTGTACAAAAACACGGTTACATTTTCGATCTTGAAAACCATATCAGCATGTCTTGAAAAATATTGAATGAGTCACTGCAGTCGCAAATAATGGACTACTAAATAAATCTTCCAGACATCGCCAAGGGTCGTTAGCGATCGTAAACAAAATATGGTCTATATTCTGATAAGTGGGTTGCTATATAGCGTTATAAGGAAAGGGTATGGTAAGTCGAAAGGGGATAGTACTCATGATTGTGAACAACTTTTATCAAAGGACTAAACCAGAAATCGAGAAAAAAAACAGCTGTTCTATAGAATGTCATTGACTTTTTTCTATGGAACAGCAGTATTTTTTCCTCGATTTCAGGGCTGGCCCCATAGTAAAAGTTGTTTATAATGATGAGTATCCGAAGTCTTTTTCGGCTTAGCATACACTTTCCTTATAACCCTGTATAGCTTGATTATCGTATAGTGAGTAGCTAACCCTGGTGTTCTAATATTTGACCGTGTAAAGCAAAGAGCTTGACGTTTGTAGTGGTAGGGCTCTCTTGCAGAGTCCGCCAGGGGAAGTACCACACCTTTTCCAGTTATTCAACCGCCAAGCATCACTGTGTTCCGGATTGAAGGGCAATGTTTCCAGCGTAATTATTGGGCATACAGAGATTTAACATCTAACATCGCTGACGAGCACAGTGCATTGCCGCGCATAGTTTTGAACTGATGAAGTTCAAAATTCTGGGTGGCACTAAACTGTCATGGGCAAGCGTGACGCTTAACATCAGGTGAGTGACTTGCACGTCTCGTCACCGAGAAAAAAAAAAAAACATGACTGCGACATTTTGCGACTGCAAAAAGCCGAATATAAGATGAACTCCAACGGTCCCACAATCATCAGAATCAGTGAAGCTGCTTAGGCTTCAGGAGGTAATATAGAAACACACATGCGTACTTAGGTACATACTTTCATACGCCCCAAAGCAATTACTCTCTTGGGAAGTCTGGTAAAAATGAATTGAAACTGGTCACAATATGATGAATCGAAGTAGGAACAAACTATGACATAATCTCAGCCATACGTAACCTAAACATCTGCATAGTTAGAAACGACATACATAGTTTCGCAAACACTAATTTGCACCATTTTTAGACTTCCCGTGCAGTTTGTTAGTGTGAGTGTTCATACATGACGGCTCTTTGTGTGTAGGTAACCTAGCAACAATTTGAAGGTCTTTGGGTGATAATGTATAAGGTTAAAAGTAGGTAGTAATTCTGTTTTCTAATTGTTTAATCATTGTTTAATGCAGGAACTAAAAAATCATAATGATTATTTAATTATATAATTTAACTAATAATTTAATAATAATAATAATTTAACTATCTAATTTAACTAAATTAGAACCAAATAATCATTATGATTATGAATATTAAATAGTCTAGTTAGACTATTTAATATTCGCAATGATGCTCACATTAAAAATTAATACCTATTCAACGATGAACAATATTAGGTCCTTGTGAAAATTTAGGTTAAAATAAAATACTCGTAATATTAAAAGTATAATAAAAATACTCGTAATATTAAAAAAAAATATGGTGGGATGAACTGGAATCTGTTTGCAGCAACTGGAACAGAAATGCTTTAAGCCGTTAGGAGTGGAATGAGGACAGGGCTGCCTTTGCCCAGGAGTGGGCTGGTTGGTCTGAACCACAGGCTGAAAATAATAATAATAAATAAAATTTGGTTTTAAATCTATCACAAAATCTGCTGTTTTACCACTAACGGGTAGTACAAAATACGTCAATGGTACCACAAAAATACAACAAAAAATAAATAAATGATAATAAGCAGAAATAGAGATCGGAAATAGCTACTTCTTGCAGACTACCATTAAGTTTGATATCTTAATATCGATAGTCAGATAGTCCTTCCGCAGGGTTTTGGCGCATTTGATATTTGAAATTGTATAGCTGTAGCCCTGTTTCTCGTGCGTGCAATAGAGAGTGTTAGTGAATTTTCCTAACTTTTTGATGAAATAGTCTGTTATCACCCCCTAAATCTTAACAAAATCTTTTGTTATTGGTGTCAATGGCTTGGATAAACAATAATCTATGCCGCTATGTTTGTTTTTTTCCGAAAAAAGTTTATGGTATTCTAATAACAACCAATTTTTTTCGACGTCTTTTCGACGCAAAACATTTGTCACGATAAGTGCTTATAGCAACGAAGATATTGCGAAAAAAAAACAAACATCCAAGCATTTACATTTTCGTAAGCTACCTCCATACCAAAGTACATTTAAATCCATTCAGCCGTTATAGAGTTGAACGGGAACAAATACACTTACATAAAATCATCAAAATTGGATAACATTTAGGGGTAGATATCAGACTACGCTTTTTGTATGGACCAGACGGTGCTATACTCTATTCTTAAGATTTTAATTAGGTTTCAAAATTTCCAGATACATGTACACGACTCGCTTCTCACCGAACAAAGCTAAGTATGCCTTCCCCTGCTTCGACAACTCACGGTTCGAAGCCGGCTTCAAGTTCAAGGTGAACGTGCTCCCCCAGCGGCCAGATATGCAGTACACCAACACTAGCCTGGTCATATCCAAAGTGCTCAAGAAAGAAACGTAAGTGAAGCGGAATTGAAAGCATCGGCTCAGTAAGACTATGGATGTATTTTTAGTTGTAAGACTCTTTTGCAGCGTCCGCCTCGGGAAATACCACACCTTTGCCAGTTTGCAAAGCACTACTGTGTTCCGGATTGAAGGGCAATGTTTCCAGCGAAATTGCTGGGCATACAGAGACTTAACATCTAATGTCTCAGGGTGACGAGCGCAGTGCGGTGCCGCGCAGAGTTTGGATTGCAGTTCAATATTTGGTGAAATTTGGGTGGAATTTAACTGTTACAGGCAAGCGTGACGCTTAACATCAGGTCAGCGACTTGGTTGATTCGTCAGTCAGTACAATAATAAAAATTTAAAAAAACAGCATTACAATTACTTTCCGACGGGGTTGTCAAGTAAGCATAAATAACTCAATAACCAATTATAATTTAAAATGACTAGAAAAGCCTCCGACCGCGTAACAAATTGCTCCTTCCATAAAAGCGACCAATAAGCCCTGCAAGTTTTTATCGAAGTTTCCACGACGGTATGACTTTCTCTCGCTTTTCAAGAAAATAAGGTTAAAGAGGTTAATAAAATAAAAAATGCTAATAAATACATAAGTAATTTTGGCATTTATTTTGTGGCATTTTTTTGCCGCTTTCCTCAGTATATTTTTCTACATGACTCAATCACAATCTTACTGGTTTTTATGAATATCTGAAATCGCCGCTGAATCGTTTAACCCGTAAAAGGTATAACTGACTTTCATCTAAGTAATGACAAAACTACATACATGTATGCCACTAATTACGATTTCCTATTTCAAAAGCACTATAAGTTTAGTAGTGTACGACAAGGCTTTTAATGGTTATGGATGAGGGTCGACCCGGTTACTTTTTTACAATCGCTTATTTCGTTGCAATGTAGTTTGTATGTATGTATGCTAATTAAGGTCAGATCTTGCAACCGAATTTAAGACCAGTTTCTCTTGTTCAATTGAGTATAAATTCTGCTTGCAATATTATGAAAGCGAGCTGATCTGATGATGGATACGGAAGGAGGAGAACAGAACTCCTCAGTAGTGTAACAGTCAACAAACAGTAGATTGATGGAGATTGGACTCATTTTGATCAGCGTACAGTTACCAATAACGGATTTTATAAAACCTTGGCTGGTTTTTTATTTTCCACAAAAACTTATTTAGGCCTTATTGACAGAATGAGCAGTTCTTTGACCTGATGGTAAGGACCATGCCCATAATAGTTCAGGGCTTACTCAGAACTCTGAATTTGAACGTGCGCGGCAATGCATTGCGCTCGTCACCCTGAAATACAAGTTGTCCAATCCGTTTATGCTCAGTATTTTCACCGGAAACATTGCCCATCAATCCGGAACACGCAGTTAATGTTTGCACGCTACCGTTTGCAAACAGGCAAAGGTGTGTTATTGGTAAGGTGTGGTGACTTCTACTAAAGAGACCTACCATTGCAGTCTCTACTACCACGTCGTTCAAGTAGACAAGTTGGTTGAATTGTCAAACGTTCTCCTGTAGTTCCTGTTTTGGCCACGTTCATTACTATCGGTGTAGCACTGTGGATTTGTTTTTATGGCGCTACCCAAATAAGGCAGCCGCCATGCGTGGTCGCTGAGAATGGTGTCAATTATTGTGATCGATGTCTCGTGGCTTACCAGCTAAACATTGTGCTTATAGTGTACTACATACTAGAGGCGACACAACAGTCCCATTTATTTGTGATCTTTTTGCCAATCCTCGATGAGTCACTCGCTAGAAAAAAACTTTAGTACTATCCATATAGCGTCATACGCCAGCTTGCGCTACGCTTGATAAACAAACGAAGTTCTATCCACAGAGCGACAACATTTGCTTGCCAGTACGCAAATGCAATGCTGCCGCTTCGACCACAGCTAAATGGGACGTAGCAATGTGATGCGATGTCACCTCTAGAACGTAGAACATAATTAAGCTCAATGTTTTTAATGTAATCCGATATGAATCCTTGAATCGAAGTTTTTTCAGTTTATCATTCTGGTTCGCGCCACTTTCAGCTTTACTTTGTTAAATAACAGTAGCGATTTAAGTTCACTTTAGAGTTTGGCACAGGTTAAATAAAAAAACAAATAATAATAATAATAATATAATGGATTAGAATAAAAAAACTACAACTTCTGACGTAAGAATAGTTATGTAGATAATCTAAAAACAAAAATAAAATAAAACAAAACTGCTTTAAAATTGTCGCTTGGTAGAGTCATATACAGCATAAAATATGCATGGGTCTAAAGAAATATTTTTAAAAATATATACAAGGTATTCTTATTCAACATGGGGGCGATAAGTCCTGCACTGACGTCCCGCAAGAAGTGTATTGTGCATTCTCCCCTGCCAGCATCTACCCGAGCCAACCCAGCTCCTTGAAATAACGGAGCGAGGCTCTGGGCCGCTGGCATAGCTACTCCAGTGAAGGTGTTACTGAAAGGTGCAACAATTGAAAGGTATGACTGTACTCATCATTATAGACAACTTTTACTATGGGACCAACCCTGACATCGCGAAAAAATAATCAGCTGTTGCATAGAAAAATGTCAATGATACTCGACAAAATGTACGGAACAGCAGATTTTTTTCTCACGATTTCATTGTTGGTCCGATTGTTGAAGTTGTTCATAATGATGAGTATATACATAACTTTCAATATTTTTGCATAAAATATACGAAATTTTTTTTCTAGTTTTTCTCAGTAACATTTAAATCTTTGACTTAACGGGAGACTCATTAAAAAATGAGTCTGAGTCATAACATTTTTTTAATTAATTTACTTATTTGTATATTTCATTACAACTATTTTTACAGGATAGCACAATGCAATAGCATAGTTATTTAACAATTTTAAATATTTATGAAATTAGTCCAGAATATAAAATACATGCAATTTCAACTAAGTTATACCATTATTATTAATATATTAAATGATTATACAATCAATATTACTTATTATTATAGCATAAACTAGCTTTTCTTCTCGTAGGTGGTATATTTAGATGAATCATACACTTCGATCGGCTTAGTAATAATATCGGACGCCCGCTGGTAATGCGTAGGCAGTAGCGTCTTTACAATGTGTGAAATAGTGACTTAGATTTATGAACGTCCAAATTTGTAAGAGGTCACAAGTCATAATTTTATTGTGATGCATAATGAATATGATCACAGTGCATAATAAAAATCTAGTTTGATTTATATTTTCTTTATGTCATCATTCAAGCTAACGTGTAGTGATTTACTTCCTCGGTGATTCAAGCTTTATACTAACTACTTATGTTCCTTGATGTTTCATGTATTTTCAGACTGAGCAACAACTTTATCAGCATCAACTACATGCCTTCCCCTCAAGTGGCTCTACAGCAGTTTGGCTTCCACTTCTCTCAATTTGGCAGCAACCAAATGAAAGCTACTCGGACTAACGATACCCTTGTAGTGTGGTCACCGGTGGACGAACTGGAGCACTACGACTTCATACTGCATTATGGAGTGACAATCATTGACTTGATTCACGGATTTTCGAGGACAAACCGACCACTGCTAAACGGACCAATAAATTTAGTCGCTGTGCCGAAGAAGCTGGATGGTTATGAAATATCCAGTTGGAATCTCTTGACGAACAGGTGGGTACTATTACTAGCATATTTAATTCGTACCATGATGTCAGCCTACAACATAAAAGTGACATATATAATGTACATAGTCAGCGCCCCGTGGTTTCACCCGCTATTTTACAGAAACCGAATATATTTCCGAGATATAAAAAGTAGCCAATGTTAATAAATAGTTAATTAAAGGTAAAAGCTACCTACATACCAAATTTCATTCAAATCCGTTCAGCCGTTACAGAGTTGAACGGGAACAAACACATTTACATACTTTACACAGTTACGGACAAACTTTCGCATTTAGAGTGATTAGAATAGATTGTTATCAGAATCGCAAATGTCATTGTTAGTTACGAGTAACAATCTTAAAAATAAATCCCGAAAAAATGCTGAAAATGCGCGCTAGCCCCGTGAATATCAAACTATCAATTAAAATTACGCCCTGTTTTAATTCAGAAAGTATTCAATCTTTTGCTTCTCTAATCCTCAAACCCTAGTTTTGATTCCTAGTAACTATTACGCGTGCTATTTTCGTGGAGCGAGTATTTCTGCCATCCAAGGTCAGTGCTCAATGTTACTTCTTGCGAAATATTCACAGATGCACTGGATTCAATGGCTGTATACAAACACAGTCATGCGTGTTTACGTAATAGATGAATAATGATTCCAAAATAATTATGATTTTGTAGTGTCGTGAAGTTGTAATGGACGAAATTAAGACGATAGATTTCGGGTCAGCGCTCCAAAATGTCTTAACTACCGGTAGACTTTACCGGTGTACCTATTTAGTAATCTGTGTAGTCTAAAATTGTTGCGAGTGAAATTAGGAATTGTAATGACGAATGCTGATGATGATGATGACGATGATTGTAATGAGGAATGTGTTGTAATTAGTTTGTCGGAATTACAAAATGAATCAAAATGTATATGTGTAAAAACTCAGGACACTTTTGCATGATATTTTGTATCAGACACAATTTCGGCGTATTTGTTGAATGGCTTTTCGTCTCTTGTTAACCGTTCGTCGTTCTGTTTTGGGAGGATACCGTGGTCAGGTCACCATCCTGTAGGACGTATAAGGGGCAATCTGCTTACAATATCGGGAAAAAAAAAATGGATGCACATAGCTGACAACTAGCTAATAGTGGCTTAAGCATATAGAACAGTGATACCAATGGCAAATGATAAATAAATAGTATTTGGCATAGGCATTGATATGACATAAAAAAATTTGAACAGCAAATCTTTTAATGTGCCAAGTATATACTGTCTATAAATAATTGTGTTATCATCATCATCAGAAGCCGTAAGACGTACACTGCTGAACATAGGCCCCTCCTTTGATCGCTACACTGAACCACAGTTTGCCATTTACATCAACCGATTGCCCGTGACTTTCACAATGTTGTCGCTTCACTAGTGGGAGGTCTACCTACACTGCGTCTTCCGATTCCTGGTCGGCACTCAAGAACCTTTCCCATTTCCCTTTGTTTTTTTCTTTGTGTAATCTCGTACAAAAATTGTTTTATATGCATAAAATTACTCCGTTATAAAAAAACAGATAAGACAAACAGAATGGTACAAAGAATAACTAAATTATAACATGCCATGAATTAACTCCTTCACTGCTTCCCAACTTCTCCGTTTCGCGTTTTTTCCAAGACATGTTTTTCTTGTGTTGTTGGGTCGTAAGTTTGGATGATTTAAAAATCGCTCATTTACTTAGTTCGATTTTATATGCTTTTCAGCGCATTCAAATTAGCAAACATAGAAGACATGACCAGCATCAAGCAGATAGAGCGCATGAAGTTCGAACTCGCTCAGCAGTTGAGTCGCCTTTGGCTCGGCAACCCTGGAGAATTGCAAGTTACCAGATGGAGGGAAGAGTGGTTCAAAGAAGGCATGGCTACTTACCTAGCTTATTACTTGTTGTCTAAGGTGAGAATCAAAACAGTCTAACCAAACAACCTAGAACTGAACATAATAGTCTACACTTAGAGTTATAAGAATTCGTTTATATTACATGATATTGGAAGGCTCCGTCCAGCAGTGGACGTCCAACCCCCGAATACTGAAACGTTTGTTAACTTTGACGACATATTAATTCTAATACTGCCTTTATCTGGCACTAAGCAACTGACAAAGGCAGCAATAGACTTAATCTGTCATCAAAGTTAATGAACGTTTAAGTATTCGGGGGCAAGAGTGGTAGGAAGAAAAAACTAGTTTTATATATATTTTGTTATATTATGTTTGTTTGTGTATTTTGTTTTTTCTAGTACATAAATATAATACTAAAAATTACGGAAAATGTGCAATCTAACATTCTTAGGACATAACTTCATTTAAAAAAAAGAACAAGTTAAAAACGGGTCCTTCAAACCCACCGCCGGGTGCTGCCGCGGCACGCCGTGTGATTTTTATCCACCAGGCACCCCAAGGGTACCTTTTTTTTAATTATGCTACCAACACTAGTCATATCATTATCATAAATTTCATCTTCTTTTCAATCGCGTCGTGAAAAACATCAGGTATAGGACTACTAATAATACTCCTGTCGATACAAAATAGTATACTAATAGCAGTATTGGCGCGAGTGTTAGGTTTAATTTCGTCATGGTCATCTTCAAAATTCAATCATGCAATAACCATCTCGCACAACACTTTCCAGTACAATTATGGCTCCCAAACCATCGGCGTTAAACGCCCTCTAGGTGGCTATGGGCTACAAATGAAGCAACGTGCCATGGCTGCGGACTGGCACCACAGCACGCCATCTCTGAGCAACTTCCACAACGAGCTGGCTGTGGAGATACCGTGGAGGTATCGCGAGCTGGTACAGATGAAAACTGGCGCCATCTGGTGGATGCTGGAGAACTGGTTTCAGACAGATCAGCTGCATGCTTCGTTGGTTAAGCACATTAATGCTATGTAAGTATGTTAAAATGGATAGATTTTATAAAGAAGTTAGCAAAACTTTGGTAATTATTGTGGAAAGTAATTTGCCTTCATGAATTGATCAGGAATGATTGCTTTCCAATGGTAATCGTTTTACATACTTTTGAAACATGAATAATTTTAGATTTTGTTACTGCGTTGAGTTTAATCTAATAAACCATCAGCAGGGATTTTTAAGGTTTGGCTACATGTTTAAGTTGAAGGAAGCAAGTTAAACAAAATACATATGAAAGTACTTATGTCCTTAGTATGTCGTTATTTTTGGCTATTTGGGTATTACTTCGCCACAAAATCTACATTATTAATATCTACCCAACTTCTATAAAGCACTTAAAATTTTCTTATTGCAGGAGAGGTCAGTACATTTCCATTTGGGACCTTATCGGTGCTATTGATAAGGATACCATTGAATGCACTTACCAGTTCTTCAACGGGTCCACTCCTTCAAGAATCCTGAACTCCTGGTTCCATCAGGCTGGATATCCAGTTGTTTACGTAAACGTGTTGAGGGATAGGATCCCAAATGCTATACAGTTGAAACAAGTGAGTTTTAAAGCTTTGATCGCATGCGAAGCCAAATATTGAGTATCAAATTAAGTTTACAGTGCATTGAAATTTTAATATTGTAAAATAGTTTCGCCTGAGGGGGAGGTGTCTGTATGTTTGTTTGACGATATCTCGCGAACCGTTACACCAATTTTCATTACAGCAAATAGTTCGTGCAGATACAATTTACAAATTCGAAAATTTGCCTAATTGTTATAAGAATTATAAGGACGCGAATATAAGTGATTATAAGGTCGCAAAGTGTCAGTTCAGAACAAACTACTCATGCGAGTTTCTTTTTGTATTACCTTTCCAGAGGCACTTCAGCTACATGGCACACAACCGCGAGCCGACTGACTTCCTGATTCCTATCTCGTACCAGTTGCAGAGCAATGCCAACTGTTTCAACTGTCACATACCTCGGTTCACCATCGCACAGACTTACACATTCAGTGAAAACTTGAACGGGGGTTGGATCATTCTCAATAGGAATGCTTCAGGTAAAAAAATTACATAACTATAACTAGTTCTTAGATAAAACATGTAGCGCTTCATATTCCTTTTTGCCTCACACCTGCAAATTGTGGAATGAGCTTCCACCTGCGGTATTTCCGAGTAACTACAATAAGGGGATCTTCAAAATGGCTGTTAATAGAGTCTTAAAAGGTCGGCAACATATCTGTGATGCCCCTGGAGTCACAGGTATCTATAGGCGACCGTGATCGCTTACCATCAGGTAGCCCACCTGCTTGTTTGGCACCTACAGAATAAAAAAATAATGTTAACTCAGATTTACTTTAAAAAACATGTCATGTAGTAGTTTTCATCTGAGACTAAGCAAGAGGTGTGTCCAAACTGCAGGTGAGTTGTGTTCAAATAAGTCTGTCAATACACACAACCTTTTTGTAATTTTTTTTTCTTGGTATCAGACGTAAAACTGAAACATTACACCTTAAAACTAATTTTGCAAGAAAATTTGGATCCAATGATCAATGAGAGAGAGAAAAATATGACAGACATGTGACCACAAAAACGAGATCTAGATATTATCGACCTACTTAGGTAAAATATAATTAAATGAACTTGTAACACATTTATCCTCTATCGCAAATGTCAAAGTCCTTGGCCGTAGCGTATGCGTTGCTATTTTAGTTCTACTCTACCCACGCGAGATTTAAAACATGCTGTGTACCTCTGTTTGTAAAAGAAACTATTACGATTATAAATATTAATGAGAAATATGATAAAATAAAAGGCAACAAACCTTTTAGTATGTGACATAGATATCCAAGTGAAATCTTACATAAATAATACACTTTTGTAGATATTGTTAGCGACTTTATTGTTTATTTGATTGTTTAGTTTATTTGTTTTTTTTTAAGCAATTTATTACTTTACATTGCTGTTTGGCTTGTTTACCTTAATTGTTTCGTTTAATTTATTATCTTTTTCAATATCAAAACTAGGCTTATGAATGGTTTTATATATTTCTTTTGATTCCTATAAATATATTCAACGAGGAATATCATGCATTTAATAGTCAATAGACAAATTTTTATTTATGAAAAAAAAAACAAATTGTACACAAAAATCAAAACCAAGAAGGTGGGTAGGTTGGTATTTCAAATATTTACTATTATATAACTTTGTAAAAAAGGCTTTGGTAAAATCTAGGTACTTTTAAATAATAGTTGTTTGTTACAGGCTACTACAGAGTGAACTACGATAAGGATACCTGGCGGATCATCGCAATATCTTTACAACAAGATCCGTCTGCTATCAATGAACTGAATAGAGCTCAGGTATTTCAAAGTTTAAGTAGTATCTAGAAAACTAAAATAGCGCTACTTTTGTAGGCACTTAAAACATAAAACCAGATTAAATAAACTACCTAGCTTTTTATTTAGAAAAAAACGTAACGTATAATTCAAAGCATGATGTGAACCTCTGTTTGTAAAAGAGAAGGACTTGAAAAAATATTTTCTTATTCCAGATTGTGAACGACGTATTCGCTTTGTATATGGCGGGAGATATGGACCGCACTCTAGCGGAAGAAATCCTTGACTACTTGGTCAAAGAGAGGAGTCTAATTGTGTGGGATGCTGTCATTGATGGTTTCGAAATGCTGCGGATAGATGGCGCTAAAACTAAAATGACAAAACACCTTCTTTGGGAGTGGGAGGTGAGATACATAAATTCATTTTTACAAGCTTTTATTTAACTTGAAATGTTTGTATGTTGGGGTCAAATCTTGGAACTGAATTTTAGACCAGGGGCCTTATCCAGTAACTCTGGTGGCGATGGTCTTCGTTTGCTATCGTGCTCGCTCGCATGGTGCTAGTAAGTTAGCGCGAGTGGGACGGCACGCGATGACCATTGCCACCAGAGTTACGGGATAAGGCCTCAGTTCCCCAATTGTTTAATTGAGTTGAAATTATGCATGCCGGTAAAGATCCGATGACAATAAAATGTTATGAAAGCGAGGTGATCTGATGATGGAGACGGAAGGTGGAAAACGGAACTTCTCAGTAGCTAACAGTAGACAGATGGAGTTTGGACTCACTTTGACCAATAACGGATATTATAAAAGATTGTCTAGAAAAATATATTTCTCCACAAAAACTTACTTAAACATAATTGTGTAATACGAGTATGTAATGGCTACGTAATTAGGATATAATATTATCTTAAGAAGTATAATCAAGTAAAAAATAGCCTCTCAAATAAACATGAACGGAGGCAATAAGTTACAGTCTGTGAGATCGACTAAGTTATCTATAAAAGTGGCCAAATGATAGAACCAATAAAAAAACCAAAAAACCAAAGATAAATATCTAAAAGAGAACCCGAATACAAATGATTGTTTTACTATGAAAACTGACGTGGTTTTGATACATTTTGTTTTAATAAAAATAATAACTTAACGTGAGTATTCCCGTTTTATTAAAACAAAATGATTGTTTACTACGTGTAAGCTAGTGCCATTCGTCGAAATCTCTTTTAACTGTGTCAAATCATAGCGAATCTATGAGACTAAGATATTCATACGTGGAGTGTCTCTCAGAAAAAACAACGTGTGTGGCGCACTACTATAGGCTTACAATGGTGCGATGTATACCTACTTGTTAGCACAATTGAGGCAATTTACTTCACAATGTGATACTAGTAAGATAATAAAATGTCGTGATGGGTTCGTGGTCCAACTACTCTGTCCAACCTGTTGGGGTGACCAGGATACCGAATCCCCCGGGTACCAGGATACCCGGGAAGCCGGGTTTGCCAGGGCGTTAAAACTGATTACGTGATTTCTTGTGTGAATACTCTAGTCGCTGAGCGTTATCTCAAAACGTACTTATTCATTTCCATTCTAGGCATTTATTGAAAAAAAAGTACAACCAGTCTTCGACATAGTTGTAAAGAACAGCGACAAGCATCCTCAAGCTAGACTTTTTAGAAGCAGTATCATAACGTTTGCTTGTGCGATCAAACACGAACCATGTATCATATACTTGGAGAATGTACATAATGAAGTAAGGCAAGGAAGACTCAGGTGAGACTTTTTATTTAATTAAATGTGTGTTTTCTTTCCTGGTACCGATAACCGTTGGGATAGACATTTTGTTCAGAGCAGAAGGCACAATGTAGACTCTGACCCCCGTATTAATAAACGTGGAGTGCTCTTGGATTTGTTATTACTTGTTTAGTCTTTTTCGCTCTTTTCGAAATTAGAACTCGATTGAAAAAGACAGAAGACTGAATAACTGCTCCAAGGTTTATCCGCGTTTATTAATAAAGGGGGTGAGATTTGATGATGTGCCGATATACACAAGGCAGTGGAAAGTCACTGGAAGCAAAAAGTTAAGCGGTATTCCTTGAAATACTGCTATCTCCAGCAATAGCATAAGGATGGTTGATGACGATAATGCCTATATTATTTCAAGTTATTAAGCAGTTTAAAACCCTGCGGTGAAATGAAAATGCAAACGCTGTTGAAGCTCACTTAATGGCGTAGTTGGTCTGCCTTACTCTTATAAGAAAACGGTCATGGATTGAGGCCGCCAGATATAAGTATCTTACTATATCTTATTGAATGTGTTTAAAAAATATTATGCTCTGGGTTGGCTATATCTTTGTTTGTTCTCCATGGCATCCTTAACATAGTGAATTCTAGTAAGTAGGGAGCTATGAATGAGAAGCGCTATTTATTTATTACTATAGTTGTTAACCGCGCCTTCGTTCGCGGGGACTTAAAAAAGTATTCTATGTCCGTCTTTGTGATATATAGTAACTCCTTATCAAATTTCATCAAGATCCGCTCAGCCGTTTAGCCGTGATAACGCGACAAATATCCAGACAGAGTTACATAGTTAATCCCATTTTTTGAAGTTTTATATTGACTGACAGTTGTAACGGAGGGAGTTTTGAATCGCGCTTGCGAAGTTTTTTCGTCACGGCGAACGTATTTATTTTTATACCTCAAAGCTTTATTGGTGCTGATAGCACTGCGGCTATATTCCTCTGGATTATAATATTAGTTAGGATAGGATAATTATTATCTTACACCCGGGTATGTCCTAAAACTGTGACCAGAATCACTGAAAGCAGCGTTCTCTTAGTAAACGATGAGCTTTCTGCGATCTGAGCTACCTGCGAAGCGTGGAGATTATGGAAACTATCATTCATTATTCGGGAGGCTTCGTCCAATAGTTGACGTCTAAGCGTTGATAGGAAGGTTAATTTCCTCAGTTTTTTTCCATACGAATTATATTCCTAAAATATGTGGCAAGAATGTTATAAAAAGATATCTGTAGAATCGTAATATAGATTATTTTACTTTCAGGCTAGATCCAGATATTCGTGAAGCAGTGTTTTACTTATTTGAAAACCAAACAAACAGTGGTTTCGTACATAACCAACTGAACCCCATCGAGCTAGAGGATAAATTACATGCCGAACATAGGGTGTAAGTCGAAATAGTGTGATTTAAAATATATTCTTTAGGTGCAAAAATACATTTTTTCCCGTCTTCACGTACTGGACAAAATCTGTGTAAATAATAGAACAAGCCTTTTCTAGGAATCAACGCACCAAACCGCTTATGATAGAGACGTGATCAAATTAAGAGTGGATTTTGCAAAATTCTACTTCTGAAATGGTAAAATAGATCAGATAAGAATAGATAATCATCAAACTAATATTACAAATGCGAAAGTTTGGTGCGTAATTGTGTTTATTTCCGTTCAACTCTGAAACGCCTGAATAGATTTGAACTAAATTATGAATGAAGTTAGCTTATATCCTGGCTACCTTTTCTCCAGGTAAAATTAACAGTTCCTTTAGGATAGCGGGTGAAACCGCTGGGTGCTGCTACTAAAACATAAAGAAAGGCATATCTCAGGATTTTTCGAAAATCAAACCATAAAGAGGTGAAATATGGTGTTTAATTTACTATAGCTTTTGCGTGTGGCCAAACTAGTAATAATATATTATTGGATCTTTAATAAAAGCATTACATGATTTGGCATGTGAAATTTGAGTTTTTCACTTTGTGGTTGTAGATTGGTCTCTCTCTGTCTGATTAAATGTAGTAAAATTGAAGCAATTGAGGTGTGCAATTGAAGATATTTATGTCACTGCAGTTTTTAACTTTAATTATTCTATAGTATAAGTACAACTGTCGGTATGACACTTCATCCCTTACGCAAAAGACTTAGTGATTGTTGCGATCACAGAAGAGAGAAGCATAGTTAAAAAAATCCTCTTCTGTGGTTGAGATTTTATATTTTTATTGCATTTATGGAACCTTTAATAGCATTTACATCACATTGTTTAAGTGGTTTTTGTTCGGTGTTTTATTTTCAGACGAGAGAGAAACAGATTTCTAATGCGACTGGTATACGGAGAACCGAGACCGATGCCAATAGTTTCAACAGACATGGTGAGTTTTTGAAATAATCATCTTCTCAGTAATGGGGAATTAGAACTGTGGGTGCATCATCGTTTAATTGAAACCTTTACAAAGATTGCCAACTATGATGAGACCAAAGACGAGAACCCTAGCTGTTGCAATTTGCCTACAGACCCCAGAACTTCCTCTTGTTCTATTCAGTCACTTTCTCGGTTTTAAGCATTATAAGTATTCTTAATTTTTTTTTTTTTTTTTACTTTGTTACTTCTCCACCTTTTTGCTCTCGGTTTTTTTTTTTGTATTTATTGTATTACTTTTAAACGCCACTAAAGTAAAGTTTTCAGCACTTCATTTTTGTATTGCGCAAAACTTAAATGACGTTTGCCAATTCAATAGGCGTTGATAATTTATCATAATACCAATTAGCAGATTAGGTAGTCCCGTTTTCAAGGCTATATTTAGTAATGTTGTTCGTTTTTAATTTTCAGCCAAAGCCACAAGTACAAGCTCCTGTAACAGAAAAGTTGAAGCAGCCCATGACAGATTCAGCAGAGATACATTTAGGCTCCATCACAGTGCTAATGGTCGCTATTTTATCAGCTTTAATATAAACTTGGAAACTAAAATTACTTTAGCACTTTAGAGTTATAATAATGTTTATAAGGTGTCATTTTGGTAGTCCTAATTAACTAGATCAGCGGACATGGTACAGCCGGACCATCGTCTAAGAATCGACAGAGAAAGAGAGGGATATACAGAGTTGTTTTTAATCGCAGGCCGCTTTTCAACATAATACGCAACAACTTTTTTTCCATTATTTGACATGAAGAAAATAGGACATTTTTTTTTAAAGATTACATAGCATTTTTATACTTGTGCATAACATTTTGGTGCATATTTCAGTTCCTAAGTTTTTAAAGTTTGTTTGAAAGGATATTATTATGCTATTATAATCATTTAGGGCCCTAATTCATATGTTCTTGTTGTTATAATTTGGGTTGGAAAAAAAAATACGAATTATTAAATGTCATCGAACAAAAGTTGTTGAGTACTTATGATGTTGGTGAGGCTTTTGACTTTCTCTTGTTGGTCTGAAGTACCAAGTCACTAGGTTTTTTGAAATTATATTTGAGTCTTAAAAAGTACAATAGAATGTGCTTTATGTGTTTAGTTCTAGTCAGTGATTATAATATAAGTAGGTACCTAATTATAGTTATTAAAGAAGCTAAACACACTAAGTGATACACTAACTATTAATCGCATTACGTTGTAAAACACTCAATAATAAATTGACACAATTTTACGAAGCAAGAAAGCTTAGTAGATGACATTTAAATTATTGTATTGCTAAATTTTGATGCATTATTTATTGACCGAGCGAAGCGAAGGTCTCAGAGTTTACTGGGACAAATCGGCTTTTGTATGTATGTTTGTGTGTATATTTGTCCGATGATAACTTGCGAACCGTTGATCCGATCTTCATGACATTTTGTAGGCAAGTAGTTCATTTCAATACAACTTTTAAGTAGTTGATTGATTCAGGCGTAACATTGCGGAAGTTCATTTTCAAACTGTCAAAAATAACCAATATGTAGTGTCTTCCCGCTGTAACTTTTAAGTTCAAATATGAGGTGAATCGGTTCAGGGGTTGTGAAGATATAGGGATCGCGAGGTCTCAGCGAACTACTAGTAATAGTATAAAGTACAATTATGTATCCAGGATACACCCTATAAGATTGACCCTCTACATTTCCATAACATTGGATTGTCATGATTATTATTGCGCAATGTTCTTTGCCACAGCTGTTGAGGGGATACCAAGCTAATTACTAACTAAATAGCTAACCTAGCTATTTGGAATACAACTGCTAAAAACAAATTATGCTGTTATATTATTATTTTACTGCTATAAATTTGCTCTATAAATTATTGATTATACCTAATTATGATCTGAATAAAAGACTTGTTACCTTACTTCTATTTTAGTATATTTAATTTTAGTGTAATCCAATATGTACATATTGGATTTATTTGTTTCAAGCCATTTTAATATATCTAACAAGTGCCTTAGCATATAAACATATTAAATAATGTTAAAACTATATTAATATTTATATAAGTATTATTCGTAACTACGTTTATTACGTATAAGATTAATTAATTTAACTTATTTGATTAATAACTTTGTAAGAACTATGTCATACCAAATTTGAAGCAAGAGGACGCGTTTGCTTCAGATTTGGTATTTTATACTTACTTATTATTATTATTACATAATAAAAAATATATTTAAATATAACTACTTTAATTTTAGCAACACGTTTTAAATATACACAATAATATTACAATTTAAAGTTATTTGAGTGAAAATGCAGTATAAAATCTATAACTAAAGGCTTATAATTAAAAAAATATACTATTTCGCTTGTTTACTCGGCGAATACAGAATATAAGTAAATACTAAACTATAATTATTAATGCGTAATAATATTGTTACTACGAAGCTCTGTTATAATTCACTTTGTGCAATTCTGGCTAAACTACATTATTATACTAAGAAAACAATATATCCAACATTCTTAATACACATTATAATGTAGAAAGACGTGACTAACACAATCAAACATAGGCTGACTAAAGTTAAATCCAATTAGTGACATCAGTTACATCTAACATCTCAGAGTGACGAGCGCAGTGCATTGCCGCGCATAGTTTTGCAGTTAAAAATTCTATGTGGCACTGAACTGTTATGGGCAAGCGTGACGCTTAACATCAGATGAGCGACATGCTCGACTCGTCACCGAGTCTCATATTTAAACAATAAATTAATGGTCAAATATAACGATAGCATTATACCATATATATCATTTTTATGTTGTTTTCAAATCTCTAAATTAGTTTGATAGCAAATTCGATTAACCTTAGCCAGTACCTGCGAAACATCGAATACTATCCCATCGATAGTACTGAGTTTTTATTCATTCACCCTTAACATACTTATCGTAAATTATATTCTATAACCGATATCGAAGAGTCATTTTTGTTAAGCTTTCTACTCTACCAATAAAATCAAACCCAGCCACCAATTATTCTATAAAATCCAATTAATCTTAGTTTCATAGTAAATTAAATAGAAATACTTTTTCTACGTCGACTTCTAAGTGATATTTAAAATGCCATTAATTCATATTTTTTCAATACGTTCGTTGAGAACAAAGCTCATCGTTTTCTGGCATAACCTTGGCGTTGTCCTTGCCTTCACTTTTGCCGAAGCAGCCCGAAATACCACTTCTAGTTACTCTTGGTTCCTTTTTTTTATAGAGCCCGGGTCTTGTTGTCGCCTTAGACCGAGTGAATAAGGCGCGAGCACTCGTTCTGGGCTTGTCTCAGCAAAGTGTACACCGGCATTAGAATTATAAAATAAGATTGCAATAACGTTAAATACTGTAAAATAACTAGTAATAAAATAACACTCTTACTCAAAAAACCTATTAACTAATGATTAAAGAAGCCTATAACGCAAGATATGCTTATCAGTAACAGCGATACGACTAAAGTCGGTGCGTCGTTTTCGTCTATCCATTCGTAGACAAAGTCTCTATGGCGAGTGTCCCAGTCACGATTCTCTGTGACCATTGCAGCTGCCCGCTCAGCTGGGAACTGGGAGTCGTCTAGATTGTTGTTCTGAGCAAACACCCACACGACGAACTGGAAATGCAACATAAGTATGTAGGTTAAGGTAAGCAAACGACCGCATGTGACCAAATGCGATTTTTACGAGATGTTTGGCGTGTGTATCGCGTTTCTATCGCTAGGAACAATAGAAATACAATGATATGATAGGCCGGGTACAGAGTATTTGCAACACAACATGTAAGGTAACAGGCAATGCAACATGTTCCATACATAACGCTGCGTGCATTCGTAGCGCGCTCGTTGCTTGGTTTTCGACGAAAGCTTTGAGTGCGCGAAGGGTTGTTTGGACGGTCATTCGCGAAGGTTCTGCGCGCCGCGAACAAGCAGCTACTCGTACGGACCCATTTTGATGGAAAATTTAGAAATGGCTGGCGATGACGACTGGGATGAAGAAAAAAGCTTTATGTTGATCATCTACAAAAATAATTGAAACACCAATAATAGAAAAAAAGCACACTTCAAAATCGAGCGGCCCATGGCGTGCGCGCTAAAGACTGCCGGAAACAGACGTTCACAGAAGAACGAGGCATGCGTGGAGATTGACGTGTTGCATTGCTTGTAACCTTACTTGTTGTGCAGCAAATAGTCTTTACCCACATTTAGGAACGCTGTGTATATCCTCTATAAGATAAACAATTGAAAAATATATTTTAGTTGTTTTTTAAGAACTAAAGTGTCCCGTTGCGGCCTACACTGCGGATTCAAGAACATCACACTATTCTTAAATAGGGTTCAAAGTGTGTGTTTTGAATTTTATAAAGTTCCATAGGTATAATTTTTATAATCCTAACAGCTTCTAAAAACACGCACTTGAAATTCGGCATGGGAATGGAGCAACCAACAAGTAGTATGCATTCAAATTTTACTCATATTTTTCTATCATTATCAAATCAAATCAAATCAAAATCAAATCAAAATTTATTTATTTCAGACCCAAAGATCCATTCTCTAAGCTAAGTACTAACTTAATATTAATGCATTAATTGTATTTAAATTTTAAATTATATTAGAATGTCAAAATAAAAGAAAAATATAAAAAATTAAATAAAATCATTTTACTAATATTCTAATGTGATGTTGCAAGATGGGGCAGTTCAGCTTATCGTTGATAGCTTTGAGAATGCTGTTGCCACTCGCACGCGTTCTACATAAAAGCGAGGCTACCTTTTTTCGCATTATAGCAGCAAAGCCATCAGTGCGCGCTTCCACAAACATGGAAGACGTGCTGCAGAACCGCTATCTACAGTACATTTATAGTACATTTATATTCAAGGGACTTTTTTGTTACGAAAATAGTAAAAAACATGTGATACTCACATCGCCTGATATATCGCCGTCTCCCATATTTTCGGTGAGAGCATTTATAATCTCCTCCAACCTTTCAGCTCCGCCATACCTTAATAAAGAAAAAATATAAATAACTCAGGAAAATAGAAAATTTGCTGGTGAAAGCTAGGGTCTACGTTAATGGGTACAATTAGCCGGCAAATATCTTAAAAAATGACGTCCGAGCAACACTCGATTTTTAGGTGTCCTTAGAGGAGCACGATGGTTTTGGTCTATGGGGTCCAAGTACAAAAAAACTTGTCAAACTTTTGTCACCACGTTTAGTCGTCGCCGCTGGTGATAAAAGAGCTGGCTCATTTTTCGCTCAAAGAATTTCTTTGGCTATTTATTCAACGCGGGAATGCAGCCGGCGTTCTAGGTACTTTGCCACACGGACACCAACTCTTTTTAGATTTTTCGTTCGAAGTTTTAGGTTTAGGTTTAGTTAATATGTATATAAATTATTGTGTTTTTAAATAAATAAAAAACTTTGAAAAAGTTGATCATCCACTAGTTTTTCCCACTGTACCGCTTTTTTACCTGACTGGCCAAGAATGAGGGTACTGTTTTTGGGGTATGCATGTTTCTGAGTTCCTATTTCCTCTTTATTTCCGGAGTATCATAGGTGGCATTTTGCAGTCGGATTTTTTAAAAATAATACAAGACAACACAGTACAATACATTTGCAGCCATTAAATCTATATATATCTATATATATATATATATATAGTATTTAGTTACATACTCACAATCGCAGGTGCCTAAGTAGGTATTCCAGAACTATTTGAACCTACTCGTAGGAGCGCTCTATAAGCTCTAATTTGTTAAAAGCTAAATCTGAGAAGTTTTATTTCATTTAATTTTAAGGAGTACCATCTGACTTATGTAAATATCAGCAGGGTAGAATGACATCCGTAACAAGAATACAGCATAATAAAATAGATACCGTACCGCACCGATAAATATGAGGGTATTAGATGCCCAAATGTGTAGTTTCTGTTGAGTAAATTCTGTCAAACTGCCACGTGCGTTTTCATCTGAAGGAACTAAGTATGACTCACATATTCCTTATCTCGATGACCCGCTGCGAGAGGAAGTTCAAAGCAATCCAAGCGTTTTCGTAGCTGCTTTCAGCAGCTGCTATGAAGATCTTTACTCTCTCTTCTGTCGTGTAATCAGAGTTCACTGCTATGGTTTCTTCTAGGAGACTAAAAGAGAAGTATAATGACTATTGTATTTTTTATTCAAATCGAATTCTGATTTGAAGTAAAATAATTTAAAAAAATACTCAATATTTAAACTGGTCTTCAGTATTTTGACGCAGTGGCATAATAATGTAAGAGATAAGATATAAATGCTTATTTAATTAAATTCTTAGCAAAAATTACAAGAGGAAAACTGGTGCTCTCTGCTGATCGTTTAAATAGCATCCATGTATCTGAGAACAGCAAAGAGAGCAAAATATTTAAATTCATCATTCAAAGAAGTTGCCTGCCGGGAATCAAACCCAGGACCTTGTTTCTTCTTAAGGCAGATGCGCTACCGTTGCACTAAACGGTTAGTTACGAAGTTCGTAGCGATACGCGTCATAAGCAAGATGTCCCGACTCCATTTCCCAGCCATGGGTTTAGGTGTTTGACTCAGTTGTCCGTGCATTTGTGTGTTTCATGCACAGTGAATCCTAGTGCAGTGTGAATTCTAGCTATGAGTGTGAAGCGTTATTCTATAGCTTACGTTCTAACGAATGCGCCGTCAGAAGAGCAAGTAAGTGACTCGAGGATGACCACTCGCTCCCACATACTGACTTCAATGTTGAGTCTAGCGTACATAGCGTTGATGATATCATCACCTCCTTCCCGAACCATCGTGCAGTAAACCGCTGGCCTGATATCGTTAGGGATGTTGGGATTCCTAGAACAAAAACACATGAAGGCGTTATATTGAGATCCAAACTACGTTCTATCCACCTGACTTTTTAGGGAACTTAGGATTACAACATTCCATCTCTTGTTGAAGACATAAAACGAGGTGGAATGATGTAATGCTAAAGAACAGGATGAGAGTAGAAGGTTTCCGACGACGATATCAAGGATTGAGCGAAGTGGAGGCGAAATGTAGGGAAGGCTAGCTCCACCACCATGTAAGATAAAAAAAAAAAAAAGAGAGAGACATTTTAAATGTCTATTTCATTAATTGTCGTCATGTTAAAAAATCGCAAAAGGCAGCAAACTATAATTTATTTAAGGCAAATATTATGAGGAGAATTTTGTGATTTAAGGTAAGGACATAATAGTTTAAATCTAAAACGGAGTGAGCAACCCTACCGTAGAATCATGTGTGCAGCGAAATGAAAATAAGGAGTGTATACACGATACAGCGAAATGTATATACGAGTGTATACACTCGACTTTTCATCCTCCTTATAATTATATGAGTATAACAAATAAGATATAGGTACATATCTGTCTTTGAACTCGACTGTGACATTAATTTGTTTGAATTAGACGATATAAAAAAAACGAAAATCCTAAAACTTTATATTATTATATAACTTTATATTCTTGACACTGTCTAAATCTCAGAAGAGATTTTTTTTTACCTCTTTTCTGTGGTCTAAATAGAAAAGAACAAACATCTAAAAAACAAATCTACAACGATAAGGCATTTTAGCGGAAACGTGAAGAAGTAATGTCACGTCATTGTATTATTTTCATAAAATTGTGTTATTACAAGTATCAATGTGTAAAAACGAAGGAATTTTAATCGATTTTAAGTGTTCGTGAATGTGAACGAGTGTTGATGAAGGGCTTATTGTCATGAAACGTGACTTTTCGTGTTGTTTCCAACACTCCCTAGAAACCTCTAGTAATGTCTCCACCTCTTTAGTGGATTGTGACTTAGACTTGATTGTGCTTTTTTTTGCTTGACTGTGACTATGCCTAAGACTCCTTTATTAAATCTTTTACTAAGCATGAAATATAACAAAACTTGACACTTGCTAAATACACTAAGTATAGAACCAACATATATAAGTGTAAAAATGCTACTGCGTTTTTTTTTTTTTTTTTAATACTTGGCCTAACCTTGGATGTATAATGAATATCTTCTAACCAGCCAGTACCTTTCTTTCATACGATTTTTTAAAGTTCTTTGACGACGAAAAACCAATAATTTCATGCATATACCAACTAAATATATGATTTCATTTTCCTAATTCAAAACTTCCTGTAAGAAAGTATCTAGGAAAATTTCCGCAGTTGTTACTGAACCAATCATCGCTAAATGGGATGAAAATGTCGGAAGTGCGTCGGAAGAACTACCTATTTTTATTTTATAATGATAAGAAGATGATACCCTCTGCTTTAATTATCTAGTGACATCATCAATTTTAATGGAGTACGCTATCGATGGATATCCATCAACACCTAAACATAATCTACCTAATAAAAGATCTTTTTTCAATATTTAACTTTGTTTAGTAGATTTATAACAAGAAAACTTTGTGACGTGCTAGTGATTAATGATTTCAATCGCAAAAAGTTACTGAAACCGTTTATCACAATATTTTCGTTAAAAAAAATTAAAGATTTTTCATCATTGTGATTATGCTACTTGTAAAACTATGAATATCTCCACTAAAACTAAATATCTTATTTTCAAATAAATAAACTTACTATTATTTGAAAATATTTGAAGTTTTTTTTTTGAATCTGGCACTTATCACACATTAAAAAAGATTAGTGATAAAAATAAAATGAGTCACACAAACATCTTTGCATAATTAAATGTTAAAATAACTCGGACTGTCTCTGGCAAAAATAAATCAATAATGACAACATACTTTACACGTATATGGATGAAAGTAGTATATATTTTTTTAATTTTGACGGTGTGCACAGATGGATTAATTACGGATAATGTGCATCAGAGGAACACCTATCTTTCCTCATTCTACTCCTCTTCACCACAGGACAAGAAGAAAGACAGCTACTACTCATTCATTGTGAATTTACCTTGGATTTCAACTGAGCATTTAGATTATCGTTTCTAATTCTTACAATCAAGGGACAGGAAACCTTTTAGCTTCCATGTTGCTTATTGTCTAGATCTAGGGATTTTCAAGGCCGGGAGTATCTCCCGGGTCAACGTGCTTGAGTGGATTTGAAATTTGGCGGCATCAGCCAAATATGTTAGATTAGTGGGTTTAATCTTATATAAGCCGGCTGCACCTCAACGTCGGGTATATTTCGAAGACATTTTGGACCTTTCGTTTTTTCGAGGTATGGGTGAATAGATGTTGTCCTTTAAGTAATTTTTGATTATCATCGTCAGCTACGAATAAGCTAGTAACATGATCAAACGCGGTTTTAATAAAGAATAAAAAAACAGCCTTACACAACTGGTTCGTTGCTGTTAGGATCGAAGAACCAGTCCACGGCTGCGGCAATGCAAGGTTGGTAGCCAGCTCGGCATGCATGGTCCATCACCAGCCCTCGTGTCAGTGACGTCATAGCTGGCTCTGTGATCAGGGGGTCGGGAGTAAAGCCGATCTCTCGCTCAAAGGCACCGATGGTTCTTCGCACCATACGCTGAAAGATTGCATAAAATACTGCTTTGAAAGTAATAAAAAAAAAAAATGAGAATAGTAGAGATACTAACGTTAAATATAACAATTGAAATTTCGCAATAGAAAACTATTAATGATAACAATACATCATAAAAAACTGACAGACGGATACGACGAAAGTATTACTTATCCGATGTTTATTATCACCAGAAAATAGATTAATTATTTTACTTCGCGAATAAACATTTACAATGATAGAGTGATACGAACAAGTACACATCGCACCTTTGTGTCAGTCGCAAATCGCTTGTTTGGTCGCGCTTTGCGACGTTCTTGAGAGCCCCGTATACATGCATACAGATATTAGATATTTCTACAGATTGTAGGATTGAGGTTGCGATTTTCCTACAAGATGGCACCAATTTACTGTCCACTTTAAATAAACATAAATTGGGACAGCTCTATGATTATCAGAGAATAGGGTAAAAAACTGACTTTTGCTCACTTCAGATGGCAGCACTGTTGGGTGTGTACTATTGGTGTACTATTGGGTAAATCTGACAGATATCTGTCACTCTCCATAGTAATTTTATAAACAAATAAAAATAACTGAATTGATTTCATTAATATAACGTTGTGTTCAGGTTTGGATTGCAAACATATGGGAATCCATGTATTTCCTAAAGATATCAAAAGAACAAAACAATGGATAAAAAATTTACGAAGAAAAAATTGGGAACCGACAAAATATTCGAGGTTATGTGCGGATCATTTCTTTTAACTGCATAAGACTCCATGTGGAATACATTTTCGTAGTATTCTATGCAAATTCGCTCGTAAGCAAAGGTAAACAAAAACTCAATATGGCGGCGATTAGGATCACTCAACAGTGGCGCCACCTACAATTAGCTTTCAGTTTTTAACCCCATTATTTCACAAGTGACGTAGTAATGTATAGAATGTATAGCTGCATTAAGATGTGTTTATCTGGCAATCATAGTAGTCTACAATTTCATAGATTTACTAATATAATACTATAAAATTAATTTACTTACAAGATAAATGTCAGGATCCAATTCCTCGTCATCCGAAACGTACGCGACGAGACGTTTTCTCAAGAAGTTCATATTTCTGACGAAGGCCCTCCAAGGAGCATACTCAGTCTCATGTTCCATCGTCAGCACCACCATTAGTGCGATCCCGTAGTCGATCCTGCCACCTCTCGCCAAGTTTAGAGCGTCGTCTATTAACTGAAAATTATTAAATTAAAACTAAAGACGATAAACTTCGTATTCTTCAAATAAAACATAAATTCATTTAATTCAATCACAGTTAAGATTATTGCCTGGATGAGATCACTTTAAGCGCTAAGGTCGCTACTTGTGGCACTTGTTTTTAAATTTAAAAAAATGTTGTGTTTTGGCACTTAGTGTATTTAGCCAGTGTCGAGTATTCTAATATTGCAAGTGAAGTCAAATATTTCAGAATTAAAATGAGTTTCAGTCATAGTCTAAGTCAAGCAAAGTCACGGTCAAGTCCACGTCATGCCCCAGTAAAGTAGTGGAACCTTTACTAGAGGTTTCTATGGAGTTTTGGAAACAACACGAAGTCACGTTTCACAAGATTATACTATTCACCAACACTCGTGCATGTTCACGAATACTTTAATGAATAAAATCCACAATTTTTACACATTCAAATCAATTCAATCAATTCGAAATAACACAAGTATTGGAAAATAATACAATGTCGCGACATGACTTCTTCACGTTCCCGCCAAAACTCCGTTTAGATTGTCCTGTTTGTGTTTTTCTTTTCTGGTGTGCACAATGAAGAGCTTCTATGATCTTATGTGATAATTTTGTAGGTTATTTTCTTTTGTTTTTGTGTGATTTTTAGGTTTAGTTGTAGTGGTTATCGCAGGGAAGGCTCGTTCAGTTCAAACAGAAACCGTGCTTTTAAAAATGTTCCGCTTGCTGAAATTGTACCAATATTGATTTTTCGACCACGTTGTACTGTAAATGGAAGCAATAAACCACCTGAATCGAAATCAGCGGGCTTATCCTCTAACTTTGAAACGTTTGTTATTCTGATTGCGAGAGCATGCCATCTCGCTCGTACAAACTTAGTTGCACTATGCTCGGTCCTTCTCGCGCAACTCTCACTATCGCTTTCAGAGTTACGGTTATAAGCCCACTGATCGGAATCAGTGAGTGAGGGAACAAAATTAGTTTTAGACCCGATTAGCTGGTTGTCTGATTTGTGTGACTTGTGAATAAGTTTAATGTGTTGTTTATAATTACGAAGTCGTTCTGCATTTATTTTTATTGCAGTGATTTTAATTAAATTAGTATTTATAGGTAAGTACGTACTGTAGCGCGATTCAACGGGTGGATTTCCGCTCTACGATCCGGATCGTAGAGGGCTTCGATGATTCTCTCCCACAAATCGTTGTCGTAGTTCACTCGATAATATCCTGGAATAGATTCGATTATAAGAAAATTGATCGTTTCAATTCTTATCACGCTTAACGGTATATAAAGGTTAGAAGTGATATAACGTATAATAACATGAGATATAATGGAGAGATCAATAATATAATTATAATGATCACGTGCTATCACACTAATCACATTAATAATATTATTTGCGAAAGATTGTAAGTGCGTAAGTATGTTTTGTTCCCACTTAACTCCGTAACTGATAACTGATTTGGATGAGGTATGGAGATAGTTCATAACTTAGTTAATACATAGGCTACTTTTTATGAAACAATGGTTCCTGAAGGAAAGCGGATGTAACCACGAGGTTCTGTTAGTTTTCATATACAGTGTGTCCGGACATTGGTATTTGAGCCGAACACGCTAATAAGTTCTCCGTTCTGAACTACTTTGACTGTGGGACCAACAAAGAAAACACAAAAAAAACTGTAATTTCCATACAAAATATCATTCAGCGATGGAAAAGCTGTTTTTTTTTTTTGCATTTTTGTTGATCTCAAAGTAAAGTTGTACCTACAGAATAATGAGTACCTAACCTTTTTGGCTCGAACACCTATATCGGTACACACTGTGCATTGAAAGTTTCTTGCGATCCTGTGCTGTATTCTAGATGCCGATGGCTCCATCCGGCCCACTTTTAAATATCATCCAGTCTCTAACGTCATGGGTCTTCTCTTTTCCAGAATACTACAATGGCGTCGATTCCCGCTAAATCAAATTTAGTGCTATTGCTGTCTTTTGGTAATAAAAACACAAGAAATAGATAGTATGCATTTTAGTTCTATCAAACGAGTTTACCGATTAAAGCCGCGAAGACAAACATACACTAGCGACACTTAAAACTTGTTTTAAATCGGCACCCGCTACGGTCTCGTCTAAGTTTGTATGGAGAACTAAGATCTGACTAATTTGACAGCACTATAATTCTTGCCATCTCTATCCTGTGTTTATATTTAGTAAAAGACAGCGATAGCTTAATTGCGTTTAGTGAGTGCTCGGTGGAATTGCGGCCAATATGATTTTAATCTTAAATTTAATAAAGGTTTCTTACCTTGTCCTTGGATGTTAAACAATACATAGTCTCCCTCTTCATCATCCAGGAACATGTTGAACGTCATGGTGCCTTCCATCATCTCAATGGGGTAAATATTGTCGTACTCAGGAGCTGTGCTGATTGTATAGGTGATGGGGAGGTTGTAAGCTACATGGGGCATGGCACCGTAGCCGATACGTTCCTGGATTTGGAAAAAGAATATTTTTGAAATTTTGATCTATCACATAACATAAAATGTACTCAATCTTAATTGTGATAGATCTTTCTGACAATAGGTTTATTTCCAAGGAAAATGTAATACGCTCACAAGTAGATCACGTCCACAGACCAGTTACAATTAAAATGTGTCAAAATGGTGTCAAAATGGTGTCAGTTTACATAGCAGCATTTTAAACCTGATTTTATAAAAAAAAAAACTATAGCAAAAGATACATCTATGCATCTATCTACGCGTTATAGTCATTGGACTACTGCTGTACAATGCATACAGTATAAGCTTTTAAACAATGAATAAGTACAAAAAGATTTTAAAGCAGAGAAAAACCACTCAATTAAAAGTTCATTTATACGCGTTCTCTTGATCCTCACTTAAAGTGTCCAAGCTTGGTCTTTTATTCATAGTGAAAAGTCCAAACTCGGGGTCTGCCGGTGAGGCATGACCTCAGTATTTTTGAAGTAAGTGAAAACTGAACAACCGGGAAAGATAATACACACTACGCACCAAAACAAAAATCATCAACTTCAGTCAACAAGCTGGCAATATAATATGAAAATATAAATATATATATTTATTGAAATAAAGATAAAGATAAAGTTAAATCTAAGCTAACTCGGTTCATAAAAGATTGTTCATTAACAAACTTACAAGACTTTTTTGGAAGTCGGATAAAAAAAAGAGAAACATTTCTATAATTTTTTGACATTTCATCTGTATCATTATAGCTTTTGCATCAAACTAATCAAATTTTATTTACAAATTATAATTACCTGAGTAACAAGCACTCCACCTTGTCTCAAGCCGACATGAATAAGGGGACATCCGTTATTTCTAATCCAGGGTTCCAAGAATTCACCAACGTCATCAATGCGTCCATTGCCTTGGTCAAACCAAAAGCTGTTTATGGCGTCTACAAAGTTGAATGTATTGATCGTTTGGAGAGCTCTGTCGGATAAAATTTATAGAGTTACATTATATACTAACTGATTTGATCATTTCCATTTGGATTTTGCCTAGCCTTGGTTACAACGATCTCTATGTATGTGACAGCATATTATCACAGAACATATAATAACACTGCAAAATTATTATGAGCAATTTTTTGTATTGTAAGGCTGTTTTGCAGAGGCCGTCTGGGGAAGTACCACGCCTTGTCCAGTTATGAAATCACCAAGCAGTAGTGTGCAAATATACTGTGTTCCGTATCGTCGGAAAATGCTTCTAGTGACACTGAGCTTCAAAAGATTTAATATCTAATATCTTAAGTTCTTTATTAAGTGCATGGCATTGTCATGCATGGTATTGAGATGTTAAAGTTCAAAATTATACATTGAATTATTTTGAGCAAGCGTGACGCTTACCACCAAGAGAGTGACTTGCTCGTTTCATCACTTAGCAATATAAAAAAGGCAAGGAAAGGTTTCATCATACTTGACTAGCCTTGTGGCTCAGAGGGAGAGTTTCCACCTACTGAGGTGTAGGTTGTGGGTTCCATTCCTATCCAGGACAAACATTATTGTGATCAACATGGTTGTTTATTCTTTGTCTGGGTGTTCCTATGTATTATATGCATTCTATGTATGTATTTACAACAAAATAAGTATTTATGTATTCTATCAGTAACAGTTATCTGGCTACCATAGTACAAGCTTGCTTAGTTTGAGATTAGATGGCGCTGTATGTGAAAAACCAATATTTTATAAAAAAAAAAAAAAGTCTCAGAAAAGATAATAAAGTTGTCAGGTTGATATTCCGATAACCATCGATCACGAGAACTATTTATCTCAAATACTAAACTTATCATATGTTGTTATCAAACTCACCGGCCCGTTATGAGAGATCTGCCAGCCAGGTGGATGAAATCTTGCGTCTCGTCACCAAGAATCAGTCTCAACATCCGGAAGAGAGCTGGGGCTTTTACTTTATGAATGCCGTAAATGTAGTCTCTGATAACATCTTCATTGAAAATATCTTCTTCAAGTTCTAAGGTCAGGGCACTGGTGTAGCCGTCGCGATATAAACTCTCCTGTATAACTTCTGTGACGAACAGCGTATTCACATCAAGCAAAGAGATGTCGAAGCCCGTAACATCATTTTGGAACTAAACAATTAAATAAAATGATATAACTTATATAATAGAAGTATTGTTAAAATAAATAAT
The DNA here is from genome assembly GCA_947579745.1 of Apocheima hispidaria. Taxonomy (NCBI): domain Eukaryota; kingdom Metazoa; phylum Arthropoda; class Insecta; order Lepidoptera; family Geometridae; genus Apocheima; species Apocheima hispidaria. The sequence continues at coordinate 3,234,613 of OX388154.1, read as the reverse complement.
TTTAGATATTCAACCATAGTTATAAACCCATTTATTTAAGACAAATAATCATTCATAGATACTTACTGCCCTCAGTACGTCGAAAGCAGCATATGATGCCAGACCAGAGACCACCCATTCATACCTCCAGTTCTCTGGGTAGATCACATGGCCAAACCATTGCTTTGCCATCGCTTCAGCCATCTTTTGCAAGGCAGTGTATCTTTGTTTTATAGAACATGTATTTTCCATAAGAATGTACGGTTCCCTGAAAACATTTGCGTTAATTTAAATATACCTTTCTTAATTAAATGCACAGTTTTATATGATCGACTTTGACAAGTAAGATGCAAAGGAAAACTTACCATAAAGCAACTGTCGACAAGCCATACCAATCCCTTGACACATCGGGTAAAGCCAAAATACTCAGTTGCTCAGCCTGATTAACAATAATTTCAAAATAAGGCTTGTTAGTCCACTCAACCAGGTTATTGTAGTAAAAGTTTAATGCTACGGATGCTTGAGACTCCTGATTGCTGACGCCAGGCCTTATGTAAAGTAAGACGCCATTCGTTGGAACGTTTATGTTGTTTAGGTTGTGAGCAACCATCGACCACAGATGAGGAGGGCCTTGTAGAGCTCTGAACTGGTTCCTGTAATAATGATAGTAACTTAACAAATAACAATAGTGACACTTATAATTATCATAGTGATTTGATAACAATTTCACTATTGTTTTACGTTGAGTATTTTATTTGACAATTATCGAGGTTCCAAAAGTGTATTTTGACATTCCTATCTGTGAACTTAATTTAATTGAAGTGATATCCATAATAATATTAGGATGATTTCTATAAAAACGACGATGATGGATATCACCAGTATATCAATAAATACTTACGGGATGGCGGTGTCGTCGCGTATAGAATTGGTCATAACATGGTTAAACTCTAATCCATTGAAAGTAAAACTGATGGTCGAAGCTTCGGTCGGCTCATCCATGCAGGGAAACACGCGCCTTGCATGTGTGGGGTGAAGGTTCATCGCTAGGTAGTTGCTAAAATGAATTTTTTTGAATTAATACCAATGTCGACCTTGCAACAACACTTTCACCAGGTTACTAATGTTTTTACATTACCAGAATTTAAAGAAACAAATAGAAAGAAAGAAAGATAAAAAACTTTTTTACGCATAAAACACATCAACATAAAACACAACAAAATGAAGTAAATACAACGAAAGAAAGGATAATATATATTTATGGTCAGTTGATGCTGTAGTCATGTCCAGTGTGACAAAAAAAGGTCAGTGCTCAGCGATAATGATGCAGATGCTGCTGAAATAGGTGGATAGGTGAAAAAATAAAACTGAGTAGGAAGTCTTATGTTAGAGTAATGAAATTATGGAAAACCTGATAATCATGTTACCATAGCCAGTGTTTAAATTAGTTTAGCCTAATTCAAATCTTTTGATCGATGATATCTTAAATATAGTAATTATAACCGTTACTAATATACAGTTATAGAATGTAATTATGTTATTGTGACTAAATAATATATTTACACATCATTAAACGCTCCTCTAAAAAATCCTCGGCCAGCCGTCGTTAGACTTCCAGTGTATTCGATAATGACAATGTATGAAGAGCCTGTCCGCACTGGTGATATCTCAAGCAAGCCATCATCTACGTTGAAATCAGCTGGAATTGCGTTTGCAGCGCTCAAAACTCCAGCTAACACTGACTGTATATTAAGATCTTCCACGTGTAGTACTATAGGATCTTCTCTACTATCAAAATCTAAATCTAGAGTGATTATTGCTCTTCCACTAAAAGTGTTGCCATTTGCAGTTAATTCCAATGCATATTGATGTATTTCTTGGCCAGGTCTTACTTGTCTCATTAATGCATTTCTACTTTGAACATCCGTCGAGTTTACATCGGGTACTTCAGTAGAGTTATCGACGCTTAGGATATCTGTGGTTGGCACCAGTTTTTCATGTTCAGCAACCACAGCTACACGGGATTTGTAGTCACTAGCAGCTATTTCGATATCTGGTACATCACTATGATGAAAAACCGTATTGCTGGTAGTTAAAGAAGGTAGTGTCTTAGATATTGGCAAGGATTTTGTACACACATTCACTAATATTAAATAGGAAAAGAAGGCAAACTTCCACTTAAACTTTGTCCTGGCCATTTTCCTAACACTAAAATGGCCGGTCACACCCACTGAGCCTCACATGCGTTCAACTATACTGTCCTAAAATAAATGGGAACGGTATGGAATGCTTTTGAAATTGATAATGATTCGCCGGATGAGATACGAAGATCTCGATAGCGTCAAATGTAGGTTTAGATGAGATAAATACACGAATTGGCACTTTGTTACGCACTTGACAATTACTCACTTGATCAAAACGTGAGAGTTATGCGCTTTCTAGAAAAATAAGATTCAGCCAAATTAGATTCGAGTATGTAAAAAAATATAAATAAATAATTTAAACTGTCTTTTCTATTAATGTTCTAGGTAGACTATTTTAATGTTTGAGGTAAAATGCATAATACCAACCCTTCTTCCGTACTCATTATTATTTTTAGATACTCGAAACAATGGAAGGTCTGGCAAATTACGCAAGTTGTTTGGTCTACAATTGACTTCTAAGTTTATGATATTTTCACAATTTTCAGACACAATGGCACATTTTACTTTGTCAAAAACGTTTGTAGCTTTTATTTGTTTTGTTAATTTTTTATGTATTTTGGCTTTCGTAAACATACAAGCTAGTTATATTTTTAATACTTATTTAATAGACTTACTTGATAATGATACCTACGGCAGTTTTTAATGATTTTTGACTTTGTTTTAAAATGTTTTGTATAACCTACATTTTTAAGGAGTCGAAGGTACAGGAACACGTTCTTTGAAATATAGCACTCTGATGTTTTAAATTCTCCACTGCCATAGGTATAGATAACACACTAAGATTACACTAAAGCAACATAGCGTTGTGGCAATTTTGGTGTTCAAAAGATGTCAATTTAGGTAATTTCAAGATTAGTTTCATTAGAGTTCCGTACTCGAAGGGTGTCAACGCTACCCCATTATTAAGCCTGCGCCGTCTATCCATAGGCTATCCGTGCTGCCTTAAAAAGGCTCTCATTTATGTCACGTTAATTTCTATAACTACAAATTTAAGTTTAGAGTAGCAAAAAAAGTGATATAACTACAAACGAATGATTTTCAGATTTAATCCATTACTTTTGCTGTAAGGTCTTGCTTCTTGCCAAATTTCATGATTCTAGGTCAACGGAAAGTACCCTATTATAGTTTTCTTTCCTTGCGTATGTGTAATAGACAGATAGACAGACGAAAAGACAGAAAGACAAAATAAGGACTACACAAGAAACGTGTTTTTTTATTACTCTATCGTGAAACCTGTAACACATACAGGTAAAACTCATGGGTCTCGAGTAAGCTGCCAAAACACATCTGTAGGTGCTTGGCGACGGATTTTCGACTTGAAGGTGGTAGCTGGTTAGACGAGTACTAGAATTAGAAAACATCCTACCACCATTCTATGGTTTCGTCAGGATTTTTCCTTCGCCGGTAGCTTAAGTTCATTGTTGGGATTTCTACCCAAACCCTGCGGCGTGCGATCCAAAAGCGCTAACCACTGAGCTATCAACACTACGAAATCAAGCTAGTACATAAAAAATATTTTCTTTTGTATGAAATTTTATTAGCTAAATAATGCATTAGTTTTAACTTACTTGTTATCATAGCTTCCCGCAAACAAAGCTTGTCCAATAATCCCCAGCGATCCAGTATACTCAATGAGGAATGTATATAGGGTTGCTTCACGTCCAGTATCAATTTCCAATATACCATCGTCTTCATCAACGGAGAAATCAGCATTATTAAAAACGGTACCTCCGACTAAAGAAAACGCGACAGAATCTATATTTAAATCTCTTACATAGAACATGACAGGGTCTTCTCTAGTTGCATGTTCCACAGATACTTGAGCAACTAAGCGACCACTGAACGTTCCACCAGTCAAGTCTGGTTCCAACTCTATAGAGTAACTAGTCACAAGCATTCCAGGTCTTATTTGGTTCCTTATCATAGTTCTGTTTTGAGTAGCATATTCTGTCACATTCACTGCTGTTTCCGCTACAAACACTGTATTGTCTTCAACAGTCATTGAATTTTCAACGAGATTAACGTGAAAATCTGAATCACTTAGTTTATTTGCTGCGGCAGTGTCCCTAACATTTCTAATCTTTATAGGTAAACTGCAAATAGATGTCACTGTCAGCAATAACAGAAATATGTGCTTTATGGAATTCATTTTTATGAATTTCATTGGAACGGCTTACTGAATCCCTCACATTGGGCCTAAAATGTGTTTATCGCGGTTACTCAAACGTGACTGATGGGCAACTTTTTTGAAAAATATCTTAAAACTAGCATTGAATGTTTCGATCTAGCGAGAGGCTGGTTTTTACAACGTAACAGTGATACAATGATAACTAATACACTACATGCCAAGATTAAGAACATTAAAAAAATGTAAGCACGTAAAATTTATAATTTTAAAAAAATATCTCAAAAAAAAGCTCATAAACCTGCTTCCTAATCGATTCCACGGTTTCACGAGTTACGATGCCACAGACAGACATACAGACACAATAACTTTAAAATTATAACACACATCTTTTTCGTCGGGGGTTAAAACTCAACTATTTTCATCCTTTTTTAAGTTTCAACGTTTGTGGTTGTGTACTAACCATTAAAATATGTCCAAAGTTAGTCATGAGAATGAGACACATATTTTTCAACTGAAGTAAATTCTTAGTTTCTATAACATAACCTACAATAAAAATTTCACATCTTTTCAAACAATAAGTAATTGCAATACAAGAAAATTTAATTTACTATACATTTCAACTTGAATCTTGGTACGATGCATAATTTTTTTTTTAAATGAAGAAATTACTCTAGTTTAGTAATTTCTTCTATTCTTATTTATAAACAATATCTACCTAGAAAAGCTAGATATAACAGTAGTTTTTCATTTAAAAAGTACTTATACATACGTGCAAGGATCAATATATTTTATTATTAAAGATAAGGTATTTTTTCGGACTTGAAATGTAATATTTTAATCAAGACCAAATCTATCGGAGATACGATAACAAAATCTCCATACGTTATCATTACAAAGCACTTGTACGTCTACGTCTAAGATGATGAGTCTGACAGTTAAAGTTAGTCGTTTGACTGGGTGTTTTAACTACTCCAGGGCCCATACCGTGAGTTGCTTATTGCGATGATTGTTAGGTTCAGCCGACGATACTGCGCGACCACGAACCGTATCGCCACGAGATAAGGTGTATGGTCGCGCAGCGTTCTCGGCTGAGCTTAACAATCATCGCAATAAGCACCTCACGGTACGGGCCCTGTTCTCATTTCGATCTTCCAGATTTTGAATTTGATCGACTTAAATTGTTTGAGTAAAAAAATTATTGAAATAGAAAGTATTTGTGCCTCGTATTTGCGATTTTCATGCGCACCCAGAGGTTTTAATCTCGAAATTATCCAATAAAGCTCCAATACACATTGTCGGCATTGTGTACACAGTGGCAAATTGTCGGTCGGTGTGGCTGTCTAAGGGGGAGGCCTATGTTCAGCAGTGGACGTCTTCTGGCTGATAATGTAATGTAATGCTCCAATACTTATGTATAGGTTTAAATTAAACTTGACTAATAGTGAGCACATGGTATTGGCACCATTAAAATACGTCAACTATTAAGTACCTACTACGCTTGAGGCCAACAATCCGGGGTTTTCCTTTTGAATTTTCCGTTTTAAACGGGAATACTTCAAACGGCGCACAGCCGATTCAGACGCACACACGAGTGGTTATTGATGGAATGTATTTATTTTCATTACATTGTGTTCAGTCTTGATAAATAATACACACACAACATTTAAATAAGTGAAATTTATTAAGAGGCTTTTTAGATTTATTTATTTATTAACATTATACAATATTAAGTTACTCTTCGTTTTGATCTTATTTCAATTATGTACAATTACTGTTACAATTACTTTTTAAAGTTTTGATGGGACTTGCAGCCACTTTCCTGCTTCAACAATAGTCTTGACGTATAGCTGTTATTAGTACCAGTGAAACAAGAAAACTTTAACCAACCCTCACTATATCAGAGTACCTACTAATAGCCCCTTCGTAATTGACGTTAAAATGAATAAAATTTCAAAAAATAAAACTTTCCTCTGAATACGATTTCAAGAAGGGGGGGGGGTTTTATGTAATAGTTAATTAGTTGTTGAAGAAGACAACTATTACAGAAACTATGACAAGTAGACTGGCAGTAAGGGCGCTGGCGTTACTTCCATAATTCTCTCTGAGCCAGTTCTCAACCAAAGCAGCGTTTTTACTGCTCCAAGTAATAGCAGCAGAGATGTTTTCTTCAATAGCCGCAACTGATGCTAGCTCGCCAGCTGTAAAAATATCCTGATGACGATTCTTGAATTGCTGGAGCTGGTGAAGAAAAACATTAGGTTTGAGAAAAATATTTATCTTACTGTTAAATAGAAATAAATACAAATACAAATAAATTTATTTGACATAAGCAAAGATTGTGCAAAATAAGCATGAACCCATTAGCTCCGAATATACACTGTATTTCAGAACCAATGGCCTCTCTCATAGTTAATGAACAGAAAAGATACGCCAAAACAGATATAATTATACAATAAATAAAAAATAAAAACAGAAATAAAAATAAAAAGACAAAGATACAACTATTTAGTAGGTACATTTTACAACTTAATATTTGTGAATACAAATATGAATATGAATATGAACAAGATACATGTTAAATAAGATACATTCAGTTACTTTGAACTATGCTAACATAGACAGTCACTGCCAAGGTTAACAAAGCACCTAGATAGCACCCAAAACAGCTCAAATTCGTAACCAAAGTGGTGTGAAATATCGCCTCCTGGGCAAAATTATACTGGTTTTTCTTTTCCAACATTATAAGCATTCCCTTTCGGCGTGGTAATGCCGCCACCATGCTGGGTACGCTGCCAACTGGTAGTGCGAGCTTGAGCAATTGGATTATCTTTAGACCTTTTGGATTATCTCTGAACAATATTACTGTTTGTTTTGTGTAATAGGCTAAGTAATTTTAGTTTTTCTGATTGTTTGTTTGTTTGTATCTTGTTTAGTAAAAAAAGATAAAAAATACGTCAGGTTCTTGAATAGTGAAAGAAAAAAACTCAGGTCAAACAATCGGTAATGCTCATCGTAGTATAAATGGCCGGCAATGGAAAACAAAAATTTGATTTTGATTTGATTTGATTGATTTGATTTGATTGACCAAAAAATGCCATAATGGAGGAAAATTTGGCGAATGTACATTGTACAGTGTACACGTATATCAAAATCTCCTTACGCAACCTATAAAGCTCCGCCATAAAGACGTCAATAGTCAACTGTTGCGCAGATGACGCCATTTTAAGATATTTGCCATCTATTTCACCTACCTTCTTATCTGCTGCACAAGTGAATGATTGATAGATTCAGGTGATAAGCAAGGTGATACACGAATATTATTATTACACAAACTGAGATGTTACGCAATGCTTTTGATAAAGTAGATGTGAAATATACTAGTTTAATATGAACGACAAATGGTATGTATTCTTCATGATTTGTTTTTAAAATATTTTTGTCACCAAAGTTGTTAATGATAGTGAAACTTGAGGATCACGTATAATTGGATTTATCTTAAAATTTGTTATTACCTTTTGGGACTGGGCTTCAGTTGTGAGTCGTCTCGCAAAGGCGTTGAGGATATTGGTAGTACCAGTCAGTCCTTGTACCCTAAAATATAAGAGTAATTAATTATACATAAATGAAGAATATTTCGGTCAACGTGCGAGATATGGGCAGCGTAGTTAAGTTGAATAGTACGGATAATAAATGTTCCCCGCTTATTTCGCTTCTATTTTTTTGCTATTTTCCTCCTAGATTTTCAAAAAAATACTAAAACTAGCTGCGCCCCTTTCTTTCACCCGCTATTCTACAGAAACCGAATATTATTCCGGGATAAAAAGTAGCCTATGTGTCAATCCAGGGTATAAGCTACCTCCATACCAAATTTCATTTAAATCCGTTTGGCTGACACAGAGTTGAACGGGAACAAATACACTTACATACTTACCTACTTGCATACTTACACACCTACACACAAACTTTAGCAAATATTAGTGCGATTTACAGAGTGAAACATTTTGTATTGCCCAAAATAGTACTCATATTTTTTAAATCCAAATATGTTGTATAGAACTCATTTGCAACAGTAAATAATTTAACAAAAACATTAGAAGACATAATTATCAGTATAATATTACAAGTAAGGAGCTTTTCGGTTCAGTGACTATTTTATACCTTCAAAAAAATATGGGAGAAGAATGACAATGTTTTATAAAAATAAAACACGAAAATAACAGTATAAAACTAGATGGCACTTAGTTAAATAAGTACCTATCTGCTAATGTTCAAATCGCTATAAAAGCCGATGAAAATATGGTTAGCATTATAATTATAAACACAGTATTTGTATATATTATGTCCGCAATTGGTTTAGTTCAAAATAGATTGCAATAAACGACGTAAATAATATTTTTCCAAAAATTATGTTTTCAACATTTTCTATTGAGAACGCGACAGTGTGATTAATAATTTTACTGATATTGAATACTTTATCTATGATATTACTAATGCAAAAATATTCATAGCAAGTAGAGTTTTAGTAGCGAATGAGTTATCTTGGTTTTATATTTCAAGCCAAGCAGAAATTGTGACAGTTAAAATTGTATGAATTATTATTATTACCTTGGCTGAATTTCAGGCCAGTGTTCATAACAGAAGTCGAGAGCTGCTTCCATGTTCTCTGGACTGGAGTTAATGACAGAGACGATGATAGTGTGCTTGTCCTGCTCCCTCACCGGAGAGTTGTCATTGATAACTTCATTTAGGTAGCTGTTGAAGGCATATAGTAAAATAAATTAAAATAATTTATCTAATGTTTCAAAAAGGAAAGTTTGACGAACTCACTTATTACTAAACATCAGTGCTGAATGACACTACCGAAGGCAGATCTTTTTTTTAAATTTGTTTACAATGTGAAAGACGATACTCACAAAGTGCGTCTCTCCTCATTAGACGTACATCCCATGGCGTTCAGCAAGATAGACTGCTCAGTAGAGTCAGTAGACGCACCAAACTGGCTCCAGAGGAAATTGAAGTTATCGACGTCTCCACCGCGAAGACCGGAGCAGAAAACAGTTGTTTGGATATCAGGGTTGAGTCGCTGGCCTGAAGTAAAAAATTGGCAGTTAGTATCAAGGATACGTGTAAAAGAAACTCTGAATAACTTTATGCTCGTATCAGTTATTATCTAAGCTAAGCGAAAAAACTAGGTAGGTGAGGAATTAAGCGAAGTGACCAGTCGGACGTCCTACATTGAGGTTCAAGAACAGAGTCCGGCGTATATCTCAGACGAACGCATTCGACGTAGATAATTGACAGGGAACTGTCAGGTGCACTATCAGGCCTGGTTGGAGCCGATTAGAAATATTTGGGCTCGAGGGTTAAATTTGGAGATCTGACAATTCAAACGAGCCCAGAGAAGATACCGGCGACTGTCGTTATAGCAGGAAGCAGAGAAAATGCATATCGTGGGAGTATTGCCTCAAGAAACGTGCTAGGAGGGTCCGGTATATGCTCCAATAGAGGTCAAGAGATAAGTGTCTCCAGGTCGCCAAGAGGGTTTTAGTGGATGAATTCCAACTTGACCCTGGTGTACAGCAATGCACACTTACAACAACGTAAAAATAACCATCTTGCTGGATATTTAATCGCATTTGTGGTATTATATCCACTTATTCAGCCAAGAGCGAAGATACAACCAAACAAAGGCATTAAGTCATCTCATGTGTATTTAAAATAGGTGAACAAGAGGTTGATGATCATTAAAATGTTTGAACCTATGGTCTAAAATTATATACAAAGATTTGTTGAAACATATTTCTTACTGGGATTATTCCTGAAGTCTTGAAGAAGCTGAGTAGCGGTGTCAATGCAATCTTGGTTTCCATGCCTGCAGTTAATGTCAAGGATGATATTTCTGTGGTAGGGGGTCACGTGCTCGTCGTTAATTGCAGCTTGGAATCCAAGCTCTTCGTACAGCGGTGCACTTAGCGTAAGAAGGAAGTTCTGTAAATTTTAAGCATTGTTATTTACTTACGGACTATAGGTATTTTGTTGTAGAGTATAGTGCTGCGTCGGCGCACACTGGAGCTCGTGTCCAATCGTGTCACCGAAATCTCCAGACGTCCAAACTTCAACATGGTCGGAGGTTGGCACCTACCACTGACTTGGAGACCTTGTCTTCATGGATCTCTCGAGAGTGGAACCGAGACTAGTAGTGACGTAGTGAGCTCTGTGGGCTGGAGTGTTTCCAACATTACGCCAGGGGACTGCAGTAAGGAGGAGTTGCAGTGTGCGCCGACGCAGTACAATACTCTACCTGCCCCGCCCCCACACCTGCAGAGCAGCCGATGAACACACGCGCACGAAACGCCGCAGCCCGCAGTGCAAAGCAAGACGAGGTCACGCGTGTGTCACGCTTAGCATTCCTTGATAAAGGTCACCGAATCTGATCGAAACTATAGTCGGAATAACCGACTCAATTTATCGTGAGTATTCCCGTTTTATTAAAACAAAATGTTTTTTTTTTGCTGTTTTCTATCAGAGGGGAACAAAAAAATAAAAATAGTTGAAGGAGAAGGCTAGAAGGAGAGCATCTTTTCACGCTTTTAATCACTTTTTCTAGTTCTAGAGTATGCTACCAGCATGATTATAGATTAATTTTTTAAAAAAAGTTACCTTAAAAGTATCATATTCGTCAGATCCGCTGAGTGCCAGGTCAAGGTAGTTGAAGGCGGGATTGGCAGCAGCCCACGGAATGTAATCCTTTTCTTTTTCGAGGTAACGAGCCAACTCAAACGCGTAGTTATAGTCCTGGACATTACAGATAATTATTACGTAAGTAGGTACAGGTTTTTTTGAATTAATAATTTCTATAGTCAACAACGGCATAGTATGCCTCACTGGTAACAATAAATGTAAGGATCCACAAAGAATCTGTAGTGCTTATGTTAAGGCTGCGCAAATGCGACAGAATGTTTTTACAATCCTGACATTATACCAGCCCTTTAGTAATCATCATCATCAAATCCAACAATTAAAGAAATAAGGATGAAATTACTTTTTATGAGTTTTAGATATATTTTTTCTTTTTTACTGGTTGCCAGGTCAATTATAAAAAATATGCAAATAGTAAATTCCAAATTAAAATGAAATAAATTAAATAAATTCCATTTTCCAAAATAAAAGAATGGAGGTGGAGGAATCCATTCTCGTGGGAGGATGTTAAATTGCTAAATATTATTTATATTGCTAAAGTTTGGGATAAATTCAATATCCATGCATCTTGATGGCATTTGCATAGCAGTAGCTCCAAAACACGAATAGAAATTTGCGAAACAGAGAAATTTCTGGTTTCAGAAATTGCGAGACGCAGTGTGAAATTGTGCAATAATTATGTAAGAATTAGGTATAAAGATAAGGTAAAAATTAAAAGCTCTACGCCAGAACCCTTGAAGAAAAAACGCTACGCGGTGATCTGATTGAAACTTTCAAAGTTTTGAACGAGTTCTAAAAACTTCCTGACATACACAGCATGTACACGATAAAGGGCTATGCAAGAGACAGCAGACGTCACAAGACCCTGCTACCATGCACCATATCAAACCAACAATACACACCACATCTTCAGAAAATTTAGTTGTTCACAATTGGAACAGGCTGCCTGAGGATGTGGTCTCAGCAAAATCTATAAATACATTTAAAAACAAACTAGACAGTTGGTTATTTAAGGAGAAGATAATCTTGACTGACAGTTTTAAGTTCCAGCACTGTGTGATAGAGGCACATGAAGCTACGCCTTTAAAAAACTAAATAAATAAATAAATAACAAAATATGCTTAAATGATCTTATGGTCTTATGTTTCATATCACTTACCACACATGTCCTGTGATTTGGTAGCAATAAATACGATATAAAAATTATCAGTTACACATTTGCTAGTTTTTAAATTGCAAGGAAAAAAAAAATGAAATTTGACATAATAAAAACTAAGCGAAAAGACTTCTGTGAGAACCGAGGGCCCAACCTATACATAGCCAATGTTTTAATAAAAGTCTAAAAACAATAACGTACCAAAAAACAGCCAACCCCATGGATCGCATTGACAAAATTTATCACTTTTAGAAAAAAAAATTTACAGGCCTTTAGCTTCTTCATGAACATATTCAATTCAATCTTAATCCACAATGTAAAAGAAGATTTTACTACGAAAAATATCTTGCAAATCGGCTATTTTCAATTTTATTAGGAAAAGTACACTATCCATGCTCCTTTTTAATTTGCATTATATATACTTTCATTGAAAACTGGAAACTCTCTGTTGAGATCCCACAAACCGCTGTTAATAAATGCAGCCCGCAATTCTGTTTTGTTCCACTCCAATTATTACGAATGTCTATTGAAATTCTGCTCGCGTTCTACAGTTGCAATTTTCTTTCGATGTTTTTCTCAAACCTAGCTCAAGGTACACACTTTAATATGCGGCAGCGGCAAGTGCCTCTTTCTACCCCGTTGTTGTTGTTTTCGAACCTTTCGTAAGCTGTCCCATTGAGACAAATAGCATGTATTTTTTTTAGAAGGCAGATTGTATACTGCCCTTATTAGGGTCACATACGTCTAATTTGTACGGAGTATACGTGCATGCGTGCGTGGCCTGTTTCGCGTGAAAAACTGTCTAAGGCGCACCACATGACACCATTTATCATAGACCTACATTTAAACACGAGTGCGCTAATAGACAACATTCTTCACAAAACGTGTGCCACGTAACACAATTATCTTACAGCACACATGTAATGTGTCTTTGGTGTGTCATGAGTAGTGAGCCTTAAAAATCATGATTTTTCGTGTGCCAAGTTTTAAGGCTGGAATTAGAGGCACTCTGACGTCAGTTTCAGACACCATTGGTCATGAGTAGGTACAATAATTACGTAGTTAAAGAATTACACATATGAGCATAGATAAAAGCTGGTAATCAGCAACACAGAAATAATTATGGCGCCCGCGTATTTATTGCCATGCGTGTCTGACATCAACGGCCAGCCTAGCGTAACTCTAGTTTTGATTTTTTAATTCTATGCTATTGGTGATTACAAATCTGAAATAAGGTATTTTAAAATTTAAGGGAGTGATTTCGCAGAGATATATTTGGTGCAACTTTTTCTTCCGTGAAAAGACCATAATGATGTTGTGATTTGGCTGAGGCCTGGCTCTTATTGAAATGATTGAAGAAATTATGTCGAAAAAAATGCAAATGATCTCAATTGAGGAGTAGCGGGAATTAACGAATAAATTTCTTATTTTAGTAACATGAATTTATATTGCTTATTATAAATATATTTTTTTTATTCCATGATTAGGAAATCGATCTCAGTAGCTTTTTACATAAATGTATAAAAATTGCTGGTTGTTTCTGGACAAAATGATATTATTTATACAAACAACACGTTTGTAATATGGGCTGTGCAAATGCTAATTATATACAATTTGTATTTTTGATATTATTGTTTTGTTTGAAATCCAGCATAAATAAAGGTCTAGGATTGTCCTTATTAAAATTTGAACTTACCAAGTCAGAGGTTCTGGCCAAGTTGAAGGCATCGTCGAGGATCTGAGCTCTGTTTATGAGGTGGATAGTCTCGTGACTAGCATTCAACTGGCGAGCTAGAGCTACCCAGTTGTCAGGTTCGTAGTTCACTCTGTAGTAACCTGATGAAGAGGAAATTATAAAGAAACTATGGCGTGTTAATACTTAGCAAAAAAATATTAAAAACGCTCGGAATACACAAATGATGGAAAGATCGGAGGAGTTTCAAAAGTCAATGACGTCAGATTCAGTTAGAATACTTCCATTCTTGCCTATTTATTATTGTTTTACTTATAAATTATATACTGTGTTGAGATTTGCTGGACACGACAAGCGCAGTGTATTCCCCACTGCGCTCGTCACCCTGAGATATTGGATGTTAAATCTCGACCGACAACGTACCACTTGCACCCACCGGTTGCCCGCGCCTTTCACAATGTCGTCGGTCCACCTAGTGCTCCTATAAATATCTTTATGACCAGTAATTTCAGAAACATTGCCCCACGATCCGGAACTGTAATGTTTGCACACCACTGCTTGGCGGTAGAATTAGTAACGGTAGAGGAAATGTGAAAGAAACTGCAGGGCAGGAATATGACCCAGCCAAAAGATCAGTCAAACTAAAGTTACAACACAGAATTGTGAACTCACCAGTTTCTTGCTTGTTAACAATGTACCATTCAGCAGCAGTCAGACCAGGAATGTCGAAGGACACGGCAGGACCAGTTGGTGGCACCCAGCCTTGGGGACTGGTTTCGCTGAAGTCAGGGTCGGTGGACAGCACCCAGTTGATGGGGACGTGCCAGCGGTCACTTGAAGTCAGAGACGTATCGGTCAGGTAGCGACGCTGGATAGGTAAGAGATAAAACAGGTTCAAATACTTTATGAGATTTTTAAATCGTTCATTGCGAAACACATTTTTTTTGTGTATTTTATGCAATTATCTCGACTTTCTGTCATGTAGAGACCAAGCTCGTAACTAGGAATAAACGTACAGACCAAACCGCTTAATATGGAGACGTGAAAATTGAAAGTATTTGAGAACGAATTAATTTTGAAATTCCACTTCTAAAGGGATAAATGGACATCCAAAATGTTTATGGAAATATATTTTTTCTAAGTCAATGCAATTCTGTTTGTGTAATAAGCATTAAATGTAAATAAAGAGATGTCTCAGGATTTTTCGAAAATCAAAACCTAAAGAGGTAAACTGGGGTGTTTCATTTACTGTAGCCTAGGCATGCGAAGCTGCGGGAACGCTAGTAATAGTATAATGGATGTTTGATTAGACGACGGACCTACTCTAGGATATTATTGTACTCAACACTATAAACAACTTTTACAATGAGGCCAACACTAAAATCACGGAAAACAACAGTTGTTAAAAAACAAGTTGAAAAAAAAACAGTTGTTCCATAAATACATTTCGTCGAGGGTACATATTTTTTGAAGGAACAGCTGTTTTTTTTTTTTCATTATTTTGTTATTTCTTGGTTAAATAGCCTTTTCTGTACTAAAATTTTAACCTAATAACGAGTTCGAATATTATATGGAATATGTCCAACATTTAATCGAACACTCAGTATAAGAAAAGTAATGGAGAAAGTACAGTCAGGATACTGGGTTACTCTCATTAGTGAATAACAAGCTTACATTCGACAGAAACGGGCATAATCAGCTCGCTTCCGTTTTCAGTGGATTTGCTGGAACGGTAATTGCGAGAAAGCGGCGCTGCATCGTAATTTTTAGCGGTTTTGTTTATCGCGGTCTGTGCCCTAAGTATAATAGCCCTCAATAAATAAATACTAGTAGCTCTACGAACAGTAGACCTCGCGAGCACAAGCTTTTTTGCACAACCTCATTATTATTATTTTTTCTCGGTGACGGTACGATCAAGTCGCTCACCAGATATTAAGCGTCACGATTGCCCATAACAGTTCAGTGTCACCCAGAATTTTGAACTTCTACAGTTCAAAACTATGCGCGGCAACGCACTGCACTCATCACCCTGAGATGTTAGATGTTAAATCTCTGTATGTCCAGTAATTACTCTGGAAACATTGCTTGGCGATTGAATAACTGGCAAAGGTGTGGTACTCCCCAGGCGGACTCTGCAAGAGAGCCCTACCACCACAAAAAAATATCTACAATTTCCTAGATTATTTTTGTCGTCACCGATTTTTGACTGGAGAGGTTTCCCCCCAAAAAGGGGAGATGGTTACGGCGGCATTTACCGGCCGATTTTAATAATATTTTAATTTTGTAGAAAAAACCAGTACTCAATTCTAAACAAGAATTTCGCATATGAGCGAAATCGGTGAAGGTATTAAATAAGGTCGTGAGATCTCAGTTCGATGTCCCAAACTGAGACCTCACGTCCTGAAGTCTTGAAAATCTCGTTACCTATATTTGTTTTCTAAGCAACTCTTAAAAAGATAGTATAAAACGAAACCTTCCACATTTCATTGATACCTAGGTGTGCGCATTTCTAAAAAAAAAAAGGCTACCTGTGCTGCTTGAATAGATTGAGCATTTGGTGCAGTTCTGGTGACGTCGATGACAGGGAACCCTCCCTGATTGGTCCAGCGGTCCATGACTGCGTTCAGAGAGTAAGGAATGGTGTGGTTGGACAGATTCAGGGCTTCTTGTAGCGCAGAGTAAAGGTCCGTTGGAGCGGCTGCACGACGAGAGCTAGTAGAGAGTAGTGGAAAAACATAAACTCTTGATTATCAAATATTAGACAAAGAAAAGTTTAATAGTTCGAAACTATTCAATTTAGATTTATTAGAGCCGCTACAATTACAAATATTGAAATTATTTAATTCAATACTGCAATTGCAATAAATGGGTTGTGCGCCCAATCGTAAGCGCAATGTGTATTTGATCGATCTCTGTGTAGGCAGTGAGATTATTTAATTATTATTTTTTTATGCCACAAAAAATACAATAATTTAGAAATTTTGACTAGAAGCAACCATAATGAAAGAGAAGAGACAAAAGCAATAGAATAGTTATTTTTTATTAAACTCACTTGTTTTTAATGTAGATGATCAGTCCTTGTCTGAACACTTCAGGAGTCAGGAAATGCTGCATCATACGGATTACTGAACCAGCTATAATAAAGAATACCAATCGTTGTAGTAAGGTACCTACTTCCAAAATTAATTATTATTAATAACAGTATAAATAGATCCAACTTTTTGTTCTTAACTTATCAATTATGAAAAAATAACATGTCATGTTGTTTTTTCCGCCCGATCGTTTGATGAATTATTATTTGATTATTGGTAGGAAATATTTTAGTAATTAAACAAACAAAACTTTATACTCATAGCTTTCCACTATAATTCCTTGTGTCAGCGACGCCAAAGAACACACCAAAAGACAACAGACCCCAGACCCAGAGCAGGTATTAAAATTCATCTTTCAAACGTCAGGGACCCGGGACCCGGTCACTCTCACTCCCATTAAATTCCAAATTAGAGAGACAGTGACCGAGATAAAATGTCATTTCTCCGAATAGGGTCCCTGATCGGAATCCTGTGCAGGAATTGAATCCGGGTACGAACCTCCTGATCATAAAGCGGACGTGCTACTGCTAAGCCATACCGTTCCCCCAAAGACAGAATTAAAACAATATTGCGATTGCAGCTTGTACTTCAATTGACTGCACAATTTACAAAAACAGAACATCCCTTTTACTTATCAATTATTATTTACTAAAGATTGCGAAATATTTTTCATTGCACAGACCATAGTAAGTTCTGTGAAATACTTGCTATTAAGCGTTTATAATGCTTCGCAAGTTTCTACAGAAAACTATGCGATATTAGGTATACGAAAGCAACCCTCTCCTTCACCTTCCTTCCTTTCACTTTGTTCACCTTCTCGGGCCACAGAGCTTCTACGAATCTGAATTTTGAACCGCCAATTCTTAAAATCTCAAGTTAGATTCTAATTAATGGATTGTAAGATAAGCCGTAAGGCAGCTAAATTACTATTGAGTAATTCAAAATAGAATATTAATTGCTCATTGTCTACAACCAAGTTCATTTTCTTGCTTCGTAATTAATTATTACTACCGTTTCTTTGAGAAATGGTATATTTGGGTATGCTATTGTTTTAGTATTATATTTCTGCTAGCTTAACTACGTCACCTGATAAAATGATGCGTTTTCGAAGTCAGAATTATCTGGCATCCATTTCCTACAAAAAAAAAGCCGTTTTACATTCCACGAGCATTCCAAAATACCGAGTCTTAGGATTATTTTCCTTATTTTCTTTATGATTGACAGTCTAGGAGTTTTATCACAGCTCTTCTGGTAATAAATGAAGATGTTGTATAAAGATGATAAATCCGCATTACCAGCATTTGAACCTCAAACCTGATCTTAAGTTAGGCTGTCAGAATACACTTGTCTTCTGTCAAATTAGTGATTTTGGAATAAATCAGTCACGAAAATCTACACGACAATCTTATTTAAACTTTTACGGCTTATACATATATGCATCTATGACCAAGCTTAATTTATTTGTCTCAGGTACAAAAAACAAAGTAAATGTTGAATTATAATTATCAACTAAGAGCTAATAATTATTAGTTACTAGTTCTCAAATTGTCGTGTATTTTTTAAATACTTCAACAATTTTTCTCTAACAGCTTTTTTTTTTGAGTTACACCCTTATTTACAATGTTTACTTAGATTTTTGTTTTTATTGGACACTGAAATATATTTTGTCGTTGTTTTCGATATGGCTTTGTCGAGGAGATGTTGTGTGCTATATTTGTGAATATGTATTTGCAAAATATCGATAACCTATATCGGACTTTGTAAAAACTACGTATCATCAATACTTTAAAATAAATTGTGTAATCAGGACAAGCCATGGGTTCCTCATATTGTATATAGCTGTTAGCAATCTCCCAGTATTTTTTTCATAGTCAGAGCATACAAATACCCAATAACAGAAAAAATAAATGGAAACAAAACTTGTGTTGACCAGTGTAATCAATTAACAACTTTATCAGCGAAAAATAGCTTTCGCGATACCAGTTTCACCACAGAAGAGAGAGGTAAAAAAAAATTCTCTTCTGTGAGTTTCACATAATATTTTTGTCGCTAGTTTCGAAGGGTATTTCTAGGATTATTACTTTCTTAATTACTTCTTTGTAGAACTCGACTCATATATCCGTATAACCTATACTAACTACTTGTGCCTTTTTAGAACAGTTTGTCAAGAACGTAAATTATGTTCTTTGCGAGATTTTATGCCTAAACTTTTAAAACGACGTATCTTGTTATCTGCTTTTGATGATCTAACAGCTGTGACGTGCACTCATGTGATAAATTAAAGTATAAATCAGAGAACGATTTTGGGGTAGGGTTATGTTTAAGCGTGATTTATGTATCTTTACTATTCTTGACGCAATAACGTTTATAATCTGTCGCCGAGCCTTGCTTTGATGCTGGATTTCACGACATCGCACTGTGAGGTTTTCTAACCTCTTTGGAATACTAACAAAAATGCTTTACTTTAATAGAATGACAGTGAAGATCGACCCTACATAAATCAATAAAGTACTTCAAACCAACGAAAACATCCGAAAAACAAGCATCCGTTAGTAAAATATTCATGCACAGTGATTGTAAATTACGCCATTTGCTGCTGCAGCTATCGTTGATTAATAATTCAGGCTCCTAGTGAAATTGTAAGTCTCTATGCGCGAGTGTCATTAAGATTGACCTCATTTGTACCTATGGTATAATTGTTCTGGAAATGTCTTCGTGACGATTTGTCTATCGTTATCATCAACATCCTGAAGACGTCCACTGCTGAACAAAGGCCTGAGCGCCAAACTGAACGACAATGTGCAATTTGCATCCATCGGATGCCCAATGCTTTCAAAATGTCGTCAGTCCATCTAATGGGAGGCCTACTTACGCTGCGTCTTCCAGTTCGTGGTCGCCACTCAAGAACCATTCTTGGGGAAGATCGGTTATCGATTCTCCGAGCGATGTGGCCTGCCCATTGGATTTGCCGGAATGGCTATATATAGCGATATACCTACAATATTAGCATTATCACGATGTTGGAGTATAAGTGGATTGGTGGTCAGTGCGCTACGCATCCACTATAGACCCAATATTGACTAGCCTTGTGGCTATAGACCCAATATTGACTAGCCTTGTGGCTATAGACCCAATATTGACTAGCCTTGTGGCTCAGTGGGAGGATTTCCGCCTTCTGAGCTGTAGGTTGTGGATTCGATTCCCACCCAGTACAAAGATTTGTGTGATGAACATGGATGTTTGTTCTTTGTCTGGGTGTGTCTTTGTACTCTATGTATGTATTTACAAAAAAAAAAAAAAGTGTTCTATAAGTTATCTGGTCCCGTAGCACAAACTTGCTTAGTTTGGGGCTTGATGGCGCTGTGTGTGAAAACCGTCCACCAATATTATTATTATACATTTCCAATTTGTATTGCGGTTATTGTTTCCTTTGTGTGTGTATGTAAGTAGTTTCGAAAAAAAACTTACATTTTTGGTAAGCGACCGCATTGAAAGTTCCTAGGATTTCAGAGGGTGTGAACACAGGGTGGGTCATTGGGTTGATGCTAAGGACGGCATCAGACTGGAATACGTTCTGCATAGCAATGACAAACTGGTCCATCATGCGCCATTCCCTAAGTACCTGAAAATAAGTCATAGTTAGAAGATAAAAAGCAATAACTTATGGTTACGTTAGGTCCATCTCCCCACGTGGGTCAGCTCAACTTAGACCAACCTCATCATCATCATCATTATCACTATCCCCCTTAGACCGCCACACCGACCAACAACAGGCCACTTGCATCCACCGGTTGCGACTTTCACAATGTCGTCGGTCCACCTAGTGGGACCTAAACCAACCTGCAGCTGCGTTAATATTTTCTGACAATGGGTATGAATGGGAATTCTTCATCCTCCTTTACCTATATACTACGTAAGGACCTTCTTAGGAACTGAATCATTATTTTTTTGTTGTTACATGCTTACAATCTAGATGATGAGACATGATGTTGTTGTCGGTGTACTTCCCAAATAAAAATGAATGATAAACTATTACGAAAACTTACAAGATCAGTAGCGAAGTTTTCGAAGAAGTTAGCAAAGCCTTCGTTAAGCCAGGTATACGTCCAGGAGAGAGGGCCGACCTCATTGCCGAACCACTGGTGCACGTTCTCGTGACAGATAATACGCCCGATGTTTTGCTTTACCGATGTAGTGGTAACACCTTCCTGCACCAGCAGAGCGGCCTCTCTGTTCACAGGAAAAACTATGATTACAATCAGAATAGCCATTTTACGCAGCGTAGGCAGGCCTCCCACTAGGTGACCGACGACATTTTTAAAGTTGCGGGCAGCCGATGGATGCAATTGGCACGTTGTCGGTCGGTGTAGCGCTCTAAGGGGGCTGGCTATGTTCAGTAGCGGACGTCTTCAGACTGATGAGGATGATGGTGATGCTAAAATATCCAAGTACCTAGTTTCTAAGAACATGACAGAGCAGACATAGACTTGCAAGTCTAAAAATGCCTTAGAAAAGATTAAAAATAAAACCTTAATAAAAAAATGTGACAATATTTAAATCTGTACTTTGAAAGTAAAATTACAGTACTGAAGTTTGAAGACCAGACTCTTAAAAGAGTTTATATTTTAACTTAGGCGAAGACCCAGGTAACTCGTATAAAAGGTTCTGGAGTTTAAAAGTTATCAGTTTAGTTAGTTTTTTAATTAACTAAGTTTTTTATTTATTCATTTTTTTAATATATTCACAGTTCTTCAGAGAACAAAGTAAAATAGTTCGAAAATGATTACTAGGGTTTTTTTATTTTTTGCGCGACTTTGTCCCGCCGAACTGGAACTCGCGACCCGCTATAACTTCACACACCCTGGACGAATCTGCTCATATTCCAATTGTATTTAATGAACTACTTGCCTACATTTTATGCAGAACGGTTTGCAAGTTATCGTCAAACAAATATACATAGAATTAAAATACAATTATACATAAGTACATATGCTAATACCTCCTCGAAGACTCTGATGTTTCGTACGAAAGGGAGACATATTATTATCATAGAAATATTTCATAAATAGAATGATCGAAACCATGAGATCCATATAACGCTGACATACAGAAATATTTATTGCGCTACTTTACGATGAACACTCGTATTGATACTCTATAAGAACTCATAAATAACTGTTTTATGGCACATCGTAAAATATTTTCTCAGCTTTGCTCTTTTATGTCTAATGGGGAAGGGACTTTGTGCCTTGGAGCTGTATCATAGACTTGATATCGCATGTTTGATTCTAAACTAAAGACTACGCGATTAAAAAAAAACATGAAAGCTAACATTGGCCAACCCCAATATGGCTGCTAAAATATATAACAAAGTCCCAGTACAAATAAAAGAGATAGAAGATGATTTAAAATTTGCTAAGGCCCTAAAAGTTGTATTCCTCGCGAAATCCTACTATACCCTAGACGATTTTTTGAAAGATAAGACAATTATGGAATAGATTGACCCGCTCCGCACGATATTGCCATACCCAATCAGGGTCATTATGATTTACCTATTTAAAATATGCTAGTTAAGATCTGCATGTAATTTACATAATGTTTGTATTTAATGTATTGAGTACTAGCAGCCCGCCCCGGCTTCGCACGGGTATTTAACAAAAAATAAAAATTATAATTTTATCATCATCAATAGTTTTCGCAGCACACGCGATGTAAAGAATATTTTAGGTACTTTTTTTCATCTTGAGTTACATTAGTGGAGTAATATGGAGTTTTAGTAAGGATCCCTAATTTTTTTGAAAATCGAATATAGCCTATGTCACCCGGGGATAGTGTAGCTTCCCAACAGCGAAATATTTTTTCAAATCAGTTCAGTATTTTCGAAGCCTATTCAATGCAAACAAACAAACAAACAAACAATCAAATCTTTCCTCTTTATAATATTGGTATAGATTTCAATAATATTGCCTTACCCCTATTTGTGTGCCTACATGAACATACTATACATACTCGAACTAACGGCGTTTAGCTATCAACAAATTTTCTAAGGGTGTCTACACACGGCCCGACCTGACATCGTGTGAAAGGGACAGCTAGATTTGAATTTCACGGGAGCAAAAGAAACAAACTATTAAGGTTATAGCTTCTCCCTTTCGCTTCCCCAGAAACTTATATATAGCCATCTCTTTCAAGCGATGTCGGGTCGGGCCATGTGTAGACACCCTAAGATTATTTTGTTTCATAACTACCTTAATTTTTTTATATATCTTTTTCTAATTGCCTCATAAGCCATGACAAAATATTACCTAATTTTGTATAAACTTGGTGTAATTTTTTAAATATATTTTTCAATATGCAGCGTCCCATTGTTGAGCAAATGTTTGGATCCCGTCAATTTGATTTTGTCATAATGATTAAAACTTGTTTGTCTTAAAATTGCATCCTCGTAGTAAACGGTAAGCGTTCTCGATTCCCAAGCCACATGCTAAGCATGGGAAGTATGACAATACCCAATTTAAGAGGGAGGCCTTTGTTCAGCGGTCGACGTCTTCTGGCTTATGATGCCTATGGTAGGCATGGAAATCGTCACATCTTGGCGCAAGACCTCAATTACAGAACGCGCAAGATTTTTACGCGTTCTGTAGGTCTGTTCGATTGACGGTTTTCGCCCAAAATACTTATTAGTTATTGCTATAAAATTTATTTTACGTCGTTATGATTAAAGATTCTTGATCGTGATGATAATGAGTCTTTGATCAATAAATACATTGATGGAGCTTTGTATACGTATTACTCGTTGTCACACTTCGATAGCCACCAATCGGCGTAAAAACTGGTATGTCGCCGGAATCTTTCGTCATCTATTCTTCTGATAATGCCCCTAGTTGATAAACGAGAGAATTTTGAAAAGATTAGATTAGTTTTTAAAGTGATACTTCGATTCGACTACGCTGATACGTGTTATCAGAGTACTATCTAGCAAGATACGGTAGACGGGAAAATACGGTATATATATATAACCATTAACATGGATCCAAAATGTCGCTGTTGAGACAAACACACTATGAATGCATAAATATCTACCATTACTTAAATGACGTTTAAATTAATTTAAAAATCGAGAAAACTATAAAATACTACAAAAATCTCTTTTCATTTGATTACATATTGACATTATTATCATCCGCGATCTAATCTTCTTTTTTTTCAAGGTAGTAGTGCTCTGGGGCACTAGTCTCGACTTTTTGCTACAGCACTTTGCGACTTTGTTAACGAAAAAACGCAAACATAGCGTTGAATTTTGCGTCATAGCGACCGAATTCGGTCGCAAAATGCTGTAGCGAAAAGTCGAGACTAGCGCCCCTGGTGGCAAATTAGAAAATGAAACGGCAACTTCCAGCCTAGATAGAACAGTGGGCTTATCCCGTAACTCTGAAAGTGATAGCGAGAGTTGTGCGAACGGGACCGCGCATAGTGCGACTAAGTTGGTACGAGCGAGATGGCATGCTCTCGCAATCAGAATCACAAATGTTTCAAAGTTAGAGGATAAGCCCGCAGGTCTTAGTATCGGGCTCCGTCGTGGTCAGATTCTTCTATAAAAGGCGGATATTTAAATGACGAATTTAAATATCTAAGTGTCTGTGAGTCTAAGACTCAAAAGACTTCATATATTACTAGCTGCACCCCGCGGTTTCACCTGCTATTCTACAGGAACGGTTAAATTTAACGGGATAATAATATAGTCTATGTGTTAATCCAGGAAATAAGCTACCTCCATACCAAATTTTATCCAAATCCGTCAAGCCTTTACAGAGTTGAACGGGAACAAACACACTTGCATGCATGCTTACCTTCTTACACACAAACTTTAACTTAAACTTAAACATATATGGCATCCACAGTACAGGAAACCTATAAGAGAGCTATGAGTGTGAAAATTATACGTTATTATTTTAAACTCCGAAGTAATATTACAGACTGAAACTCACCTGTAGATAACCAATCCCCAGTTCTCCATAGCTCCGGCAGCAAAGTCGGGTACAGCTGCCTTGTCCATCTTAGGGAATAGGTAAGGGAACTCGGTGTAATCCTCCAAAGCCACCATGTTCTTCTGACCGAACTCTAGAGCGAATTCAGCAAAGTCCTGAGTATCTGGAAAAAATAAATGGTTTTTGCAATATTTTGATGTATATTTATTTATCTGTAATACAATCTAAACTTAAATAAAAGAGTTAAAATTACAATAAAAATTATTATAATATAATTACAGATAAAAAACAGAGCTCAGGTAACGCGCAGGTTTTGGGTACCAGCAGGCAGGGTACCCAAAAGGCCGGTGACGTTACCTCGATGAGTAGCAATGCTAATAATAATAATTATTATTTTGACGGTATTTGCTGACATTTTTTTTCAATTGTTGACAGTATTGTAAGTTATTGTTGTTGTTTGTTTTTGGCAAAGGCCCCCCCTCCATATTTTCGTTTTTGAACCGATTCCTGGCAGGCCTTGTTAAAGGTTCAAAGTGGCCTCACACCATCTCGTAGGTAGGCTCTCTAGGGGCTCCCTACGAGATGGCTCTAGCCCCCTAGAGGCTAGGGGGCTGCACCGATTTGGAACTCCACATGGCGATAATTTTCTCCCAGAGCTCTTGCAGCTTACGAATAACGTGGCTGGCCTAGCTCTGCCTCAGCTTGGCGGCTGTGAGGGCTTGGTACATTCTGAGTTCTAAAGCAGAGTTCGGTATTTTGTACTTGATCACAAGATTACTGCACTTCTTCGCTCTTTAACAAATCCTGAGTTTGGACTTCCTGGACTTTAGTTGAAGACCAAATACGACCAAATTTCAAGATTAGAAAAATGCACATCACTATTCAATACTTAGACAAGGCTTACACAATATGGCACAATTTGTAGATTAGTAGGCTTAGGACCCTGCATGCAGATCTATATGTATGGGTGTTACAAATATATTTTCTGAATATAAAATCCGAATTGAAACGTACCAGGTCGGGAGTACACCCTAAACGGCACGTGGTAGATAGGGTTGTCCACGTTTTCGATATATTCGAAATTCGATACTAAGTACGCGATCAGGTATGTTGACATCACTAGTGTGTCTTCGAACTCGTACTTGTTCCAACCAGCAACATTGTCTCTGAGAAAAAACGTAGGATAAGAATAAAATACTTTTGGCTGTTTGTAAAAATAATAATAAGCTTGAAAAGAGCGTCAAACGTACAAAATGATAAAAATAAACTTATGCCACTTGACTGTCTGACTCTTAAACTATATCCATACAAAAAATCAGGTCGATCCGTTAGTCTGTTGCTGCGTGAAAGAGGAACTAACACACAAGAAACATCATTTATAATATTAGTAGGGATATTATATGTAGATTATGTATATTTTATCTTATGAAACGTCAAAATCAATTGCTAAGATTTACGCTGGGCCAGGCTTGACAGTTCAAAGTAACCTTATTCATAACTTCCCTTTAGTAACATGTTAGATACATACTGCAAAGTATCATTCCTGATGATTGTGTTACTTCTTACGACGGTGTACTCAGGGGGAGCGTAGATAGTGGTTCTGAAAATAGCTTTGAGAGCAGGTTCATCGTAGCAGGGGAACGCACGCCGCGCAAATGTTGGCTGGAGCTGAGACGTAACAAGAGATCTGGAAGAAAAATACATTGTTTGATCATTATTAATAGCAGGTCATTTTGGATACGTCCCTGATGCTTTTCTATTACGCTCGTAGAATAAGGTATCGATATTCCCTGCCCGTAAAACTGACGTGCAGATTTTTCATCATCAATCATCAACTGCACTGAATGACAATTTGCAACTTATATCCGTCGGTTGCACAGATACGATTACACAGACAGATATAAAGAAACAACACTGTTGGCGTCGGGGGTTAAAAAAAACAGAATGAAAAGTCAAATCTATAAGCATAACATGAGCAAACAATGAGCATGTAATAAGAACGCCTGATAAAGAGATATTTATGTGCCTCGATCACAGAATTTTCTCTGCCTCGATGGATACTTACACAGTATTTCCGTTATGTGCATAAGTCGACACATAAACGCCAAACATGTTAGACGCATACTGCGCCGTGTAGCTGATATGCACGGTATACGGTTGGAAAGGCTGAAGCGGCTCCGTCAACAATATCGTGAGGAAATGGGTGTCATCAGTAGCCAGAGTGTAATTTGCAAACAAGTCAGTGTCAGATCTTTCGCCGACGACTTCAATGCTATCAATGGCCATTTCCATAGCGTGCATTACGATCCTATCGGTGGCAACGTAAGATGAAATTCTGATGCTAACATTTCCGAAGAAGTAGTCAGTGTTGGTCGGATTGAGGAAAAGCCTGACATCGTAGAAAGTTGGGAAGGTTTCTGTAGGAAGGACGTAAAGAGCCCCGTGGTTTCTGGAGACGTCGTTGGTGGTGAGTGGGACACCGAGAGCGGAGCCCAGGACGGCCAGGCATACCAGTAAATACATTTCTGTAAAGAAAACGAGAAGTTTTTTAAATTGTTTTTTGTGTCAGTATAATTGCTAGGAACTCGCCTAAACTTATTTGAACTTATAGTAATTGTATATAGCAAGTATATATAGTAAATATATATAGCAATATAATAATCATTGATATAAGCTCGATTCGTTCAGCTGTTTAGCCATGATAACGCGACAAACACCCAGACAGAGAGACAGAGCTACTTTCGAATTTATAGTATTAGTTAGGATTTAGATACCATTTTGGATATTTGTCTGTTATGATCAATAGGTTCTAATTGTAGAACATAAAATCGTATGATTGATTAGGATATCGCAATCATCCCGACCGGTCAAGAAGCGTGAACTGCACAGGAGAGAAAAAATTTTTGAAAATAGGAGGAAAAAACCGTTTTTCAACATTATTATACTAATATTTAAAATAATCTTAGACTAGTGAAGGAAAAAAAAATGTTTTTCTGTTTTATTGTACTAAGTTACTTCTTGTAACTGTCAGCTTACCATTTTAAAATAAACTTATATAAATACATATTCTAATGCCTACACCCCAAAACCATTACCCCCTTTCTTGGACACTAAGGTTAAATAGGACGGCAAAACCACCAGCTTTTCTAATAAACAAAAGAGGTGTAAGACAAAGTTGACCAAAAAAATAATATATATTTTATTATTCATTTAAATAATATATTTTGCTGGGTACGCTGCCAACTGGTAGTGGGCTTGAACATTTGGATTATCTATAGACCTCTAATGGTCTCTGGAAAATCCAACTGTTTTTTTTATGTAGTAGGCTAAGTAGTTTAGGTAGTTGTAGTTTGTATGTATTTTGCTTAGTTAATAAAGGCACTTGCCCGTTAAAAAATATATATACTGAATTATGAACCCAAAACTATGACGTCTTCGAGCGGTAAACACGAGTTCCGGCTCGAATATCCGCAACGAGATGACAGATTATTACAGAAAAAGTTCTGGGACATCAAAACAACCGCAAACGGGAATTAGGGCGGTTCGTTGGTTAAATTAACTGACCTTTGACTGCGGTTAAATTTTTGAAGTTCTTAGTATTGTGGTAAAGAAGAATTTAATTTTGAACTGTTATTGTGACCCTTTAGAGACAATAGACTTAAGATAAATCGTATCAGATTTCCGCGATACAACCTTAGCCTAGTGCGGAAATCACTGTGTTGACACTTTCCAAACCTTCATAGACATACGCCAAGTCGTTACAAGTTTATTTATTTTATATTATATCCTAATTTAAGCTTACGTTTATGCTAATAAATATATATATATTTTCTAGTTTATTATGTACAACTTAAAAAACAGACAATTAAAGAAAACTTAAAAATACTAACTAAAAACTTAAACCTAAAATAACTATCAAAATTAAACTAAACCAAAAGACCATTAGTGGAGGGAAAGGTCCCCAGAATGCTGGCGGCATTGCCACGTTGAACGACAATGCTCAATTTCTGTGCGAAATAAAAGCCAGCATTCTGGACACCCGACGCCTCCACCAATCTATATATTATATATTATTTTTACTTTTGTTAAAAAATATTTTACTTGATGACGAGCCGAGTAAGTCGCTCACCTGATGTTAAGCTTCACGCCTGCCCATAATAATTCAGTGCCATCCAGAATTTTGTACTTAAACAGTTCAAAACCATGAGCGCGCTCGTCATCATGAGATATTAGATATTAAATATCTTTATGCCCAGTAATTTTGCTAGAAACATTGTCCTTCGATCCGGAACACAGTAATGTTTTTATAGTTCGCTATTTGTGCATTTTTTGTGTTTTGAATCGCGCAAGCGAAGTTTTTTCCTCAAGAACGTATTAATTTTTATACCTCGAAGCTATATTGGCCCCAAAACGACTGCGGCTATATTCCTCTGAATAATATTATAGTTAGGAGTTAGGATACAAAAAAAAACAGTACTTTTTTTTCTTATGGTGAAAATAGGGTCTGAAATGGGGGCAATTTTTTTAAAGCGTATAATCGTTATCATGATTTGTATTGTATAATAGGCCTAAGGCTATGGCTCAGCCAAATTCAATTATTTTTGCGATTTTCCCTGTTACTGCTCAATTACTCATCGGTGTTTCACAAACATTTATTTTACCATAATAATAGGTCGTATAAACAAATCGAGCAATTTAGTCGTAATTGGCAAAAAAGCGATGAGCGGACGTTTCAACTTGAGCAATCCAAAATATATGTTTTTGTTTTATCATGGTATCTCATTGCCTGAAGTCACGAATCTTCAGCCAATGTGTGTTGCCAATGATGGCATATGGAACTGAAGCGTGGTCCTTGACTACTGGACTTTTAGAGAAACTCAGAGTCACACAGCGGGCGATGGAGAGTGCTATTTTCTTTGCGCGATAAAATCCGAAACGATGATATTCGCCGAAGAACCAAAGTCACCGATATAGCTCTCAGAGTTTGCAAGCTGAAGTCGCAATGAGTAGGCCACATCACTCGAAGAACCGATAACTGATGCAGAAGAAAGGTTCTTGAGTGGCAACCATGCACCAGAAGACGAAACATAGGCAGGTCTCCCACTAGGTGGACCGATGGCATTGTAAAAGTAGTGGGCAACCAGTGAATGCAAGTGGCACATTGGCGGTCGGTGTGGCGGTCTATGGGGTCTTCTGGCTGATAATGTCATGTCATGGTATCTCATTGTGTACTTAATACGTACCTGCCTATTTTCAAATTCTAACTTTTTGATGTAGGTAAATTAAGTTACGAAATTAACTTCATTAATTATAAAGGTTCTTTCTAAATCTCGTAAAATATAACTCCTTAGTAAATGTTCTTCCGCAACAAGAAGTTTAAATTTTGAGCGTAAATATCTAAAATATTAAGAAGAGAATATTCGGTGCTGACAGGTAAGTTCGATATCGCAATTCCCAGTCTCAACAAGATATCACTTATCGTATCGTAGGTAAGTACGACGTACTTGCCTAAAGGATTTTATCTCAATAAGAATTTGATAAGGTAAAAATCCACTCGAAGTGAAACGAAGTTGCCCAATCAATCGGAAAACGTGTTGGGTTGGAAGGTTTTCCTGATGATGTAAACAAATATTTTCGATAAATACCTCCTTATTTTTCAAAGGTTTGATTGCGACTTTTTATTTATGTTCTTAGTTATACTAACGTAAAGTTTCACTTACCCCCGAATACTGAAACGTTTGTTAACTTTGACGACAGATTAAGTCTGTTGCTGCCTTTATCATTTGCTTAGTGCCAGACAAAGGCAGTATTAGAATTAATCTGTTGTCAAAGTTAACAAGCGTTTCGGTATTCGGGGGTAAGTAATTTAACTAGGTAATCAACTCTAACGGCCCCTGAGTGTAGTAGAACTACCTGATGATCTATTGAGAAGTAAATTTTCTTTAGAACTATTTGGTAAGAAGTACACAACTAAGAATAAGCAATTCTCAACCTCATCAATGGTATAATTCAATAATCCCCTGACGTCACCTGCCGGCCCCAACAGAATACCAGCGCTGGTTGGTTACAGCCAGCTTACGCTGAGTTGGGGCCGGTTTCGTGACAAATAGTTACACTTCCTGTCTATTACGTGTATATTTAATTTATTATTATGTTTCTTTTGTGTCTGTATTTTTTGTTACGAAATAAATATTTCTGTATTTCTGTATTTTCTGTTTTTTTTTTTTTTTTTTGTAATATGCGTAACAAATGAGGAGGTGAGGATCAAAACCTCACATATCCACTTTTGACACTTTCATTTTTTTTTATCTTATTGGACTATGATAAAAAGAGTACTAGGACTAGGAGGACTAGGATAATAGAACAAAAAAAAAACGAAAGTGTCAAAAGTGGATATGTGAGGTTTGATCCTCACCTCCTGAAATTAGGTTACACAAAAAAAGTGTGAATATTTGGTACCTTAGGCTCTAAGGTACCAAATATTAGCTCTATCTATTAGATCTAGAATCTAGATTTTTAATAATAGCTCTAAGGCTTAGAGCCCACCCGTATGTGTGTATGTGTGTGTATGTATTTACATAGGGTGAGATGGCCGCAATAAAGTTAAAACACCTTTTCACCCGCACCATGCTATGTGAAATCGTGTTGATAAGAATACACTTAAAGCTGCCTTTCTTCATCCCATAACGCTAAGGTATTTTTTTTTTGTTTTTCAACTGTTCTTAAATCTGTTTCTTAAATGCTGTTGTACCTAAAGAACTGTTGCTTAAGTGTACGTTGCTGTTTTTTTCACCAGCTAGTATTTTGCATAATGTGAAAACTAACATAAAATAAAGTATCTTACGTCCGTCTTATTCAGTAACACATTATCAAATTGTATCAAGATCCGTTCAGCCGTTTAGCCGTGATAACGTGACAAATATGCAGACAGAGAGACAAAGCTACTTCTTATAGTTCGCTATATAGATAGCGTTGATCAATTTTTGATCACTTACTGTCGTTTTGTATGGACTGTTTTAATTAAATATAATTAGTGTCTACATATTTTTAATAGTATAGAGAAACATATCTATGGTAATATATGGTGCAATAGTGATGTCAACGTGTTTTTTTTTTTTGGGTTTGGAATACCCGACCGAAAACACGATGAGTTAAAAAAGGAAGGAACTTTGATTGAAATATGCGTAGTAATATTTTCTGCGGTGGGTATTGATTGTATTGAGACCGCACTGAGGTTTATTTTCGTATTATAAAAATCCACTTACCTAATGTATTTACTTGCACGCCACTATTAAAAGACTGGATTATTGTAGAATTATAGATATAGGCATTAACCCCGATTAATATATTTTTTTATCATTATTGCGTTGTTATCATTGATAAATTAACGGATAGTGATAGCGCGTAGGTATATTTTATCTTTTACCCAATTCCTTTTAATTGTCAACTTTTCGTATTTTGCCAACGTTTATGAGGTTGTTGTTTCGACAAAACCTCACCAAAGTTGGATAAAAGCACGGATTGCGGCGACAGCGACAAAACGTTCTCATTGTCTATCTCAAGGTTACGCATAATCGCACCTCGCAAAGTTTCTTTTATAGAAAAGGTGTATTTTGACAGATACGCGGTGCGTTTCAATCGTCTTGTGTGCGGATAGGGGTCATCTATGACAATGCCGAATCAAAATTCGAATTTCTTTTGAAAAACAGTTCAACTTTATGGCACCAACTTCCGTGTAACAAACTAGTGAGAAAGAGAGAGCGACATATTTTATTTTTATGTTCTTTCATCTGTCTACGGTCAAATTGGTTGTCAGATATGTTTAGCTACCTGACTTGGACTTGACTATGACTTACTTTGCTTGACTTCGACTATGACTAAGACTTCTTTTCGCTGACAAAAAATGTGGTTCGATACTACATAAATTGAGACTGGCTGAATTAAAGAGGGGAAAAAAGGTGAATTAGGTTGCTAAAGGACACAGCACACATGACGGCTCGGGGCCGGATCACCTTCGCCTGGCCCTATCGACTCGCCATCACACGACTACGGCATTACCAATCTTGCTCTCGCAGCTTAACATTGAAAATAAATAATCACTAAGACGTAATTTATCATTGTACATTGTACAATGATAAACCTAGGATAATTATGTCCACAAGCTAACCGAAAACCTAGTAAATTAAGCGATACATTTAAGCGATTACGTAAACTCCTGAGACCACGTTTTCGTTTCCAAACACAAGAGTCTCACCCCTAAGTCGTGGGAATTTCCTAAAACATAATTATATGTACTATGAAAACTGACAAGTTTTTGATACATTTTGTTTTAATAAAACGGGACTACTCACGTTAAATTGAGTCGGTTATTCCGACTATAGTTTCGATCACATTCGTTGACCTTTATCAAGGAATGCTAAGCGAGACACGCGCGCGACCTAGTCTTGCCTTGCTTTGAAAAGCATAATTATATGCTTTGGAATTAACACTTTAAAGTCTGTCTTTTTATGATTAGATTATAAATGCGTTGAAAAAACTTATGTAAAGAGGTTCTAGATTTTAATTTTACAGAAGGAATAAGAGAGTTTTGGCGGGAACGTGAAGAATTCATGTCGTGTCATTTTATTATTTTCCAAAACTTGTGTTATTTCGAGTGTTAATGTGTAAAAACGGTGAAGTTTTACCCGTTAAGTGTTCGTGAACATGCACGAGTGTTGATGAATGGTATAATGTCG
This sequence comes from Apocheima hispidaria, assembly GCA_947579745.1. Taxonomy (NCBI): domain Eukaryota; kingdom Metazoa; phylum Arthropoda; class Insecta; order Lepidoptera; family Geometridae; genus Apocheima; species Apocheima hispidaria. The sequence goes on along the minus strand of OX388154.1, from coordinate 3,200,939 downwards.
TGAAACGTGAATATTCGTGTTGTTTCCAAACCTCCATAGAAGGCTCTAGTAAAGTTTTTACCACTTTACTGGGGCATGACTTGGACTTGATCGTGACTTGCTTTGCTCGCCTTTGACTGTGACTATGATTTGTTTGATAATATTTAGCAATACTTGGAAATATATATGTAAACTTGACACTGGTAAATGCTGACGTACGACGCCAAAATCCTCTTAGGAGGAATGAGAAAAAAAAAGACTGGAATTTCCTAAAACATAATTAATTATATGTCTTGGAAATTATCACTCTAAAAAAGCCTTTTTCTGATTAGATTACAAATTCGGTGAAGAAAATTTTTGTAAAGAGGTTCTAATTTTACGGAAGGGATAAGCAGTGAAAATCACAGAAAAGAAAATAAGTAAAAAAATCCTCTTCTGTGGTGAAAATGTTCAATTAACTACCCATAAATCAGTTTAGAAAAAATCCGGCTGTATTAAAAATACTTAATTACATTTTAGGTATAATTAATATGATAACAATTTAATGATCATTTATTATTACAAGAGGATTACATTTTTTTCTACCTACAAGCCTGATAAGGTAAAAAAACATATAACAACCTGATAAATATTGGCTATAGGTAGTAATTGCTTATACCAGACTAAACAAGGGTAATGTTTTTGGGGTGTATGTAAGTATGTTTGTGTTCTGAAATAACCTCTTGTAGCCTAAAGGGCTTGACCAATTCCGGAGTGTCATAGTGTATTTTGTTTTTCCTTAAATAACATTACTTGTTATATTTTGTACTAGCTGCGCCCCGTGGTCTCTCCCGCTATTCTACAGAAGCCCAATATTTTTCCGGGATAAAAAGTAGGCTACGACTTTGTCAATCCAGGGTGTAAGCTACCTCCACAGCAAATTTCATTCAAATTCGTCCAGTCGTTACAGAGTTAAACGGAAACAAACACACTTACACACTATTTACACACGTACAAACTTTCGCATTTGTAATATTAGTGTGATGTTTATTTGTCCAACCATAAGTTACGAACATCTGTCAATATTTGATCTTTATAAAAAATTGTACATAAGTAGCTCATTTCAACTCAAATGTGAGTAAAATGTCCGTTGTTCTATATCTTCACAATCCGTTGAATTCGCGTGGAATGGCATATCCAACACCATCCATTAAAATTCCACGGAATTAACTTAAACGCGTTACGAGTTTGAACGAAGATACAAAAAATAATGGCTTGAAGTTACAGTAAGTTCTTTGTTTGGCGCAAACTGCTTACTTCGTCTTATTGACCGATAGAAGCAAAGTTCTCCGGGAAGTTGTCAGTATTTGAACGTATATTTTTTTAATACTATTCTTTGCTTAGCTCCACGGACATTCGGGTCCGTGCCTTTTGTCAACTTAAACATTTTTGCCAACTATAACAATTAACATAAAAAATTAAAATTAACCATTTTTGTTAACTAACAATTAACATAAAAAATTAAAGACCTTACAAAAGGAATATACCAAAAAATATACTATTACAAAGCTAAGTGTTGGTTATTACTAGATTTGCGTATATACTCCGAGCAGTCCAGCTAACGCAAGCAGTACCCTTTCACGAGTTGACGCATGTGCCGGCAATCGCTCTCCTCAACCATATTTGATGAAGAAGGCTACTCACAGGACGCTGCCACTGTTGTTGATTTGTCATGTTTCGTCGTCATATTTTATTTGACGATAGCTTGCAAACCGTTGATGAGTAGTTATTTTTAATACAAGTTTTGTTTCGAATATGAGCAAAATCGGTCCAGGGGTTGTGGTGTTAAAGAGTTTTCAAGGTCTCAGTTTGGGGCTAACTACTGGTTCATAGTATATTTCTATAGTCATTTAAATTTTACTAATACTACCTGTATTAGTAAAATTTAAATGAGACTACAATGTTTTTTTTCCTACCTTTCATAAATTTCCGACTGCAACATATCCAACGAGACCTTTTCCCGTTTCATTTCTGTCCACGTCAGAGTTGTAGTCTTTGCGAAATTCATAATGATACCGGATATTTCTCCAGGCGTCTTGCTTTCCTCGGCTATTGCAAGAACAGGGCGATAAATCATTATTCTTTCTGAAAAGTAACCAAGCAAAACATTAACATTCCTTATGAAGAACCTTATTCGGTAGCGCGTCTACCTTATAAGCAGGAGGTCAGTGGATGAATTTACCCAATTGCTTGGCTCTAGGTGTTAGTTGTCAGGGCTTTCTGTCTAGATTCCATGGCATATTTGACATGGCAAACTGATATCTGAAAACTTATATCATAACTGATATAATTTATGTATTTGTGAAATCAAATTAAATTATCAAATTTAATTTTAATATTACTTATCAATTAATTTCTGTAAATGAATTTTATCTGAAAAATTAAATATTTCAGTTACTTTTTATCTGAATAGATATTCTATCTAAATAGATACTCTTGGTCGACACTTCTTCGTAGGGTGAACAAGCTAGTGTGATAAATACACAGCCGTACCAACTAAGTAATATGTTTTAATACTGACCTTACCCTCTGGGTGGCACAGATTCCGATGTAATTAATTATAAATATTTCTTCAAACAAAATTCCTGACAAGATTTTTTATCAAGCAAATAAGTTGAAGCATGCAATTGACATAGCATAGTCTACAAAGGTAATAATAATAATAATTTATTTTTTTAACTGAGTTTCAGTAACATATAAAGTAGGCAGGAGTCCTCTTGTAGACATATAATGCCTGTGCCAGAAGACCCCGCTCTTCCATTTCTGACGAACATTTAGATAGGTACCTAACTTTAACTCAAATATTTTATTTTATTTTAACATATTGGGGTAGTAAGATACTTAAATAACATAGATATTTTATAAATTTTACAGAAATCAATCAAACAATTTTGCGTGAGTGTGAGTTTTGTGTTATTTATGTACGTATGTGTGCGTGTGCTGGGGGAGTGAAACGTGTCTATGTGTTGAGTGCAAGAGTGTATATGTGTGCATCAAGAAAGATTGTCAAACCAGCGTTTTCTAGGCCTTTTCTATGATTGCGTTTCCATTAGCTGCATACTTGCGTTTTATTTGATTACCTGACTGCCAAAAATTATTATTACTACTGTTTACTTACTATTTTGTTACCCTCCTGGTAATGTTTTTAATATCTTATAAATAGGGATAAAAATAGCTTAGATATAAATGTAAAAGGTGCAAGTATAAAACAAATATAGATATAAATGTAAAACTTATTTGCAGTCAAACGTGTTTGGAGTGTTATAATCAGTCAAAGTCACTTTGAAAAAAGACTTCGCCAAAGATGTCGCTCTCACCATCGACTCACTGTTGCTATCGCCCTGCTTATACACGCGTCTTTCTTCCCACTAAGGCTGGCTACACAGCAGAGCTGAACACAGTCCGTTCGGAATGTAAGTATTTATCAGTTCCGGAGCAGAGGTACACAATATAATACGTACATAGGTGCGACACATGAGGCCGGGCTCGTAGCCAAAGCTATCAAACAATTTTCAATGTTTTTTAAGAATAAATATCACAATTGAAAATTTAAAATAATTACAGTTATTTACGAATAACAACGCCCATGGTGTTAGCAATTTATGTATTAATATTTTCTTTTTTGCCAAAGAAGAAGTAAAAAAAACTACTTCTCGACTTGTTTTCTTCACCTTTGCAACAAAAAAAAGGATACAAGAATATTGCTATAAGCTAATTTAATTTTAATTAAACGGAATCATCAAAAGCCTCAAGATGTCCACTGCTGAACAAAAGAATTTGCAACTTGCATCTACCGGAACGGAATACTCACATTAAATTGAGTCGATTTTCCGACTATAGTTTCGATCTCAACAAAACAAACACAATAAAATGTGAAATTTCATAGTGAAATTGCTATAAGCCATTGGCAATAGCTGTTTATTTTTTAGTGCTCACTCAATATTTTTTTTTTTTCAATGTTGGAAACGCGTGAGATAGCTTTGGCCGGGAGCATGACCTTAAACTTCACATGTAACCACCGTACGCCGTACGCGTTCCGGAACTCCGCGCGTACGTTCCGCAGATAAAGCCAGCTAGCTGTGAAATCAGCCTAAGTGTGAAATAAAAACACAGCCTAAGTGTTGCAACGTTGAAAACGAGCTCAGCTATTCATGGGTCCATTCAAAACGCTTCATTCACCGCCGGGATTGAGGTTGGCGATTCCACCTGTCGTTGAAATATTCACTTTCAGAACTGACGGGTTGAAATTATGAATTACTTATCGCGAAAAAACTTACTTAAATTTTGCTGGCTCGTCATAAATATTGGCGTTGCTGTTATTGTGGCAAACATTTATTAATAAATCAATTTATAACGCATATAACTGGCAGCCTGTTGTATTAGTACACTGTTACCATCTTACCTTCTAATTCATATAGACTCTCTAGGCTAATTTTATGCCATAAAATGGTCTGTCAACTTCTCTCTGACGGGAATTAAGGTGGTATCAGATGGTAAATGTTTTCAAACTGTGTCTAAAATAAACATGTAGTGTATTTACGCTGCAACGTCGCGTCCTGTACAATAGGAATAAGGATTAATCGTTTGTTTTTTACCTTGTATTTATTTAAATTAATATTTTGAATAGAAATGTATTGTATTGTATTTTTTGAACAAAAAAAAATTAAACATACAACTTGAATATTTAGATAAGAAAAATATTACAATTTTGAAATGATTATCCAAAATTTAAAATCACCGCTCTTTTTTCTTTTTTAACTTTATAATTCAATTAAATTAATATTTTGAAAAAAGAAGTATAAACAATTTTAACATATGACCTGAATATTTTGAAAAGAAAAATATCACAACTTTGAAAATAAAATTAAAATAAATAATATAGAGCAGCACCGGCCTCCAGCTGGACCGTCCCGTGTTGCGCCGTGTCTGAAACAGAAAAATAAAAAGTACAAATTAATAAACAATAACACTAAAGTAAAAAGCAAAAAATATCATCACTATCCTAAGAGTGGCCATCTACAACCGAATACCCGCTACCTTCCGCCGCTGCGTTCAAAATCAAATTGAAGTCCTGGCTTCATCAGAAATTATTTTCTGATGTTAGGATTATTTAAAATTGCCAGTATAATTGTTATTTATTTTACAATATTAAATTTTAATTATTTCATTGTTATTATAAACAATTTCATTGTTTAATTATTATAATATCTGACATGCAACAATGGTGTTACCAATAAATTATTTGTATTTGTTTTGTTTGTATTTTGAACTCTATCGACACGTGTTTCGCCGGAACTTCCGCAAAGTTACGCCTGAGGCAATAAACTAGAAAATGTTTTGTTTATTTCGTTTTTCATTCGGCTTCTTTCACTGGAAGTGAAACGTCTGAACAATGGAGAGAATTTCTTTGCGCGATATAATTCGGTACGAGGATTTTTGCCGAAGAACCTAAGTCACCGACATAGTTCTCAGGGCATGCAAGCTGAAGTGGCAATGGGCAGGGCATATCGCTCGAAGAACCGATAACCGACGGGGAAGAAAGGTTCTTCAGTGGCGACCACGAACTTGAAGACGCAGCGCAGGCAGGCCTGCCAAAAGGTGGACGGACGACATTGTGAAATACGTAGGCAACCGGCGGATGCAAGTAGCAAGTTGTCGTTAGGTGTGACACTTTAAGGGGGAAGCTTATCTGCGACCAGAATCACCAAAGAACGGTCAGCAGCCTCCTCTTAGTAAACGGTGATAATTCTGCGATCCCGAAGCCGCCTGCCAAACATGACTAAGGCTTATTCAACTTACTTATTCAGTAGTGGACGTCTTTTGCCTGATGAGAATAATGATGAATTTCAATTAGACGAATTTTTAACAAGAGCAAGAAAAGCCAGAGGACTCGCGACGTTCCCAAATATTATCAAAATCTTAATAAATCTAAAATGAACTCGCCAAATTACCACCCAAATGAGAATTACAACCAAGGCACTCTTGAATACTTTAGGACAGCGTCGTAATGGTAAATTATTGAATAATGGTCATATCGAAGCATAATTAGCTTTTAATGATCGTCGCTGGGGCCTGGAAGGTTTTCAAATAACTTACCTTTTTTTTTTTTAATGATTTTTGTGGCAAACCAACAGACTAGCTGCCTGACTGTAACCAATTACCATTGCTGCCTGATTGTAACGCCAGGTGCATCACAGATACGTTGCCGACCTTTTAATACATTTTTAAAAGCTCCTTTGAAGAACCCGATGTTGCTATTTTTCGGAAGTACCGCTAGATGGAAGTTCATTACACATTTTGCAGGCAAGCTAAAGATTTTTAGGAAACGTGAAAGTTTTTTCGTGTTCAAAATTGAGCAACAGAAATCAACAAACGTAACTAAATAACTTATTAAGAGCATGTCAGGCCATGCTTAGGAGGGTTCCGTAGGTGCGTAGGACGTTTGAAGTATTTATTAGTTTTTTCCGCTTACCTCAAAAAGTCATTATCGCATGTTGGCCGAAATAGTTTTAAAATAAAGTTTTTCCTAAGATCTATATTATATATTATAATATAACAAGTTTCTGATGTGCATAGATTAGAAATGGCAGACACATTGCAAGCAAATTTGTCTGCCTATATTTCAAATTTACATGTACGTTTATAACTTTGGAAGTTATAGGGCTGCAAAGGATTCAGACAGACAGACGAACATGACAAACTTATAAAGGTTCCTTGTAGTAAGTACTACGGAACCTTATAAAACAACAAAGTATTTACATAATTCGTCCCGTGGTTCCACCCGCGTGGATAACCCCTCAGTAACAGTTTTTACAAAGAGTATCTACTAAAAAGCCACTCTCCGGCCCTGGAACTATACGTAACGTATATCCATGCAGATGCTCTGTTGCTGTGTCAAAGAACAGAAAAAAAATCAACAAACAACATCAACATTCATAACATTAGTAGTGAATTTAACTAAAATAACCAATTTAATTTTGTAGAAGCTTTTAAGCAATAATTGTAACTGATTCAAATTAAACACTGCACATTTTGCACTTATACACGCAAAATAATCTGTCTTTCTGTCTGTCGCTCTCTATTCAATACCAACCAATCCAACTGAAAAACAAACCACCCAACTCTTAAAACCTGACAATCAATGCGAAAGCACTAAACTTAGCTAGCATGCAAACTCAGATATCCAATTGCAAAACAAAAATGTCTAGTTACTGCTTTTTGCGAAGCAGCCCTTATAAAAAAATTCGTTCTATAGCACGCTTATAGAACGAAAAAAATCTTTACGTATAAAACAGCATCGAACATCTAACACGCAGTTAAAACTGTAATTTAAAAACCTATACAAAAAACAACAAAGTTCCATAGTTAAAAAGTTGCCTGTCTAAATGACTGTCTCAATTTAAACTTTTCATTGTATATACATTTTGTTAGAAAGCAAAACTAAATATTTATCTCTAGATACAGAGTTACCTAAGATTTAAGAGCTTTAGAAGCAGTCTGGCTATGTTGCCTGTTGCGTCGTAGCTTCAAACCACCGTAGCACCGCTACGGGTCACTCCGTAGCTCCTCCGTAGCACTCGTAGCCAGTATTTCGCGTGACTCAGACCTTCCGCCCGCGTCGCGCTGCCTTTCACACAACTAACCTACTTGATATATACGTCTTAATTTTTATTTTTTTTACTCGACGTTCTCGTTTCATATGGACACTCATTGGTGGTTATTATTTTCACTGAGTTCTGAATTCAAATTATGCGGAGTTTTGGTCAGTGAATTTTCAATGAGTTTTTGTTTTTTCTTTTAAATGGATAACTTTTTGTTTCGCAGTGGCCTGTTTGTTTTAAATTATGCATTCTCAGTTTGGAATTGTTCCGCATAATTGGTGAGTTTTAAATTATTTTTTTACTGTTTAGTGTTCCGAGCCAAAATGGTAAAAAGAAACCTAATGCTGGGACTACGGTGTTGTGTATCACACTTAAGTTTTCAAAAAATATGAAAGTATTATTGCCAACCGATATAGTTTGGTATAAAAATATTTTTCGGACAATTTTGTTTTGCTCCACGCAAAAGGCAACTTTACATAGATATTATATTTTTGTCACTGGTAGTAGATTTTATTTGATTCATAAAAATCTAAATAAACTAAACTCCTAACTTTCCTCGGTTAGATTCAGGCATAAAGTAAAGTTAGAAAATATGTATATTATTTCGTAGTAACACACATTCTTTAATAGGTACCTCGATAAGCGAGTATCAGGCATCCGTCGTATTTAGATAATTTTAATCCTTCATAATAGGATTCTATTTCATATTTATCAAAACTGAATATACTTACGCACTAACTATGTCATTAAATTCCTCATCAGCAGTTATTTTGTAGGTCATTCCGGGGCCAGAAAACTGAGATTTCAAATTGAACACTAAGGTAATAGAAATACATGCATTTTTTATGTAATTATTATATGTATGTATATATTATTCAAATGAAGTAACGAATTCAATAAAGATAAAATTCTCAATTATAGAAGACATTGAAAAAAGCTGTATTTTTGTCTGCGTCGATTAAAATATTATTTATTAATATAAATAATATTTTAATCGACGCAGACAAAAATACAGCTTAGCGAAAGTTACTTTTAACGTTGTGTAATCTTGTCATTTACAGCGCAACATTTTTTTCTACATTTTGGGAATTAATTTTGTGATTTTTGACTAAGCGAAGCGACGCCGACGGCCACAGAGTCACACACGTAAAAAATTAAGAACGTACAAATTAAAAATACAATAACGCTTCATGCTCATACCTTCCCACTAGGTTTCCTGTGTCGTGGATGCTAAGGAACACACACAAAGACATGGACAACAATTGAAAATTGGCATTCGTATGTATGTATATTTGTCCGACGATAACTTAAGTACCGTTGATCAAATATTCTAGAAATTAAGTACGCAAATAATTCATTTTAATAAGAAATTGATATAAAAAATTGAGCAATATAGAGTTGAAAAGTTAGAGATATATGTATGTTTGTGATGTAGGGCTACATGTTGTAGGGCTCTCCTGCAGATAGTAACTAATAGTAATGTTGTAAACCACCACGAAAGTCTAAAACAGTGTTCTCTCCTGCAGAGTCCCCCTAGAGAACTACCTTTGCCAGTTATTCAACTTCCAAGCAGTAGTGTGCTATCGTATTGAAGAGCAATATTTCCAGCGTAATTATTTGATATACAGACATTTAAAATCTTATATCTCAGCCAGTGCATTGCCGCTCAGGGATTTGAACTGTTAAGTTTCTAATTCTGGGTGGATCTGAACTGTTTATGGGCAAGCGTAACAATTACAATCAGGTGAGTTATGCGCTCGTTCGCAACCAAGCCGCAAAAAAAAAACACATGTCTTGGATAACCAAACGTGCGATTTATTCCTATACACTCTGAGACGTTTCCTTAGCTTGGTTAATTATTATACGAGTTACTAGTCATAGTTACGATAGTTCCAATATTCTTGCTCCCCAGCGCTGATTCTATTTGAAAGTTCATTAAAATAGTGAAAATAATTCCCTCCAGTGAATGGAAGAACTTCTTGGTAAATCAAATAGTTTACCTTTGTCGGTCGGATCGTGTGCAAAACTTTTAATTACCTGGACTACGTTTTGTTGTGGACGACTGTAATTATTTGTTCGTTTACGTGCTCGGTAAAAAGACAAAATGTAAAGTTTAAGTGTATTGTTGACTGAATCAGGTGTTACTTTGCGGAAGTCCAACTTCAAACTGTATAACTAACAAATAAATGATTCCAACTAATTAATAATTTTAAATTATCTTTCCATGATTATTAATTGATTAAGCTTTTACAGCCGACTTTCCTTGTCCGTTTCCTACCCATGCAAAAATTTAGGTCGATCCGTTCAGCCGTTTAGCCATGATAACGCGACAAACACCCAGACAGAGAGACAGAGTTACATTCGAATTTATAACATTAGTAAGGATTAGCATTAAAGCACTAGGTATTTGTTAGAGATAGTCCTTAGTAGGTATGTCTCTCTTTTTGTAGTATGCAGTTTTTTTTTAAATTTATCTTTCTATATAATAAGGTATTTGTAATTAGTTACTGATTACTAAACATAAGGGTAAATTTAGAATAGTACAAAATTATTTAAAAAAATCGCTCTTATAACATGCAGCAATTTTTTTTTGTCTTAACGAAAACAATATAATACGGCTTGCAGGCAGTAGATAAATCTTGTTTTCTAAAAAAAAATAGTCTATACTTGATAGCTATAACTTTTAGCGTAGATAAGCATAATCGTTTTTATCGAAAATATTGCCACGTTAAATAAAAATTATTATTTTATTATTTATATGGATATCAAAATAAAATTGGGAGGCACGAGGTCTTTTCGTCTTCATCAAGTTTTTTTTGTTTAAAATAATTTCTGAAAAGGCGAGCAATTTTTAACATGCTTTTAAATAAAATTAACGCAAAGAAGGTTCTCAAAGTTTACGAGGTCGTGACAGAAGACAAGATGATAAAACAGACTACATATACTGCTTGTTTATCGACGTAGTCTATGTAGAAACCAAACCGTTCAGGCCAAGAGATGGCGCTGTTTTAGATAACTGTGCTAATGCCTAAGTTTTTATTAATTTTAATGCATTTTGCGACGTAATAATTGAATAAGTAATTTGAGCTTGTGTGATTTAAGGACGGTCAGTGAGTCTTCCTGAACGAATTACAAAAAAGATATATATACATTTATATACTTTTTTATTCCTACAGTACTCTTAGCGTTAGTTCTATCTAAAAAACTTTGGTAATTGTTTTTGTTATATTCGATAGCAAAATGCAGATATTAAAGCAATTGCATTTGCAACTGACGCTCGAATTAGCAGTATAGTGCGCAGAAGTAAATTTTAACGAAATATTTGACTGACAACGTCACACTTTTTATCGATCTGTGATTATTTCCTTATCAAGGATTCAGATTATTATTGTAGAGACGGATAAGGAGTACATATTTCACTACTTGATTTATGAGCGTAGAAGTAGTATGTATAGAAAATTGGGTATCGTGGCCACATGAGATAGAAGATCTTATATGAATATCATTACTACACAGAATCTTATATTTTTACGATATGAAATAAGTTTTTCTCATTTTTACCACAAAAGTAGCTATAAAAGTAGTAGTAACTATGAAAGCTTAGGAATTAAAATATATTAAATATCATATCTATAGGAAATTGGGTATCGTGACCACATGAGATAGAACATCTTATATGAATATCATAACTACACATACACAGCACCATAATAATATATTTTTACGATATAGAATAAGTTTCTCATAACTATAAAAGGGATAATAATTTTTAAAATTACTAGCTTTTGAGAAATTGTTTATGAACTGCGAGACGCATGTTTTATAGTTTTGTCCCTTTCCTTTATGAGTAATAACGCAATAAGTTCGTCAATATTATCTGTCTTTCTTGTGGTAGACACAATGAGTTCTAAAATACTGTAGTACTTAAAAATCAGTGGGGAGACACTACAGCCTCCAGCCGTCTATTGTTTTTTTCTTCTTTGACTATCCTTTTGTGGTAAGTTCCGTTAATTTACTCTACAGCTGAAAAGATGAAGAGCATGAATAAATTTCCAAAATAAAAGGCCACAATTTTTTTTAAACACCTCGTAAAATTAAAAATCGAAATTTAGGGAAACCCAGAAGGACGCTCAGACACATTGTCAGTTTGGCCCACTCTATTCTAAAACGACTAACCCCTGAATACTGAAACGTTTGTTAACTTTGACAACAGATTAATTCTAATATTGCCTTTATCTGACACTAAGCAAATGACAAAGACAGCATTAGTCGTCAAAGTTAACGAACGTTTCAGTATTCGGGGGTAAGCGGATTTGGATAAAAAGCCGTATCAAAATGAAGTGGCGTGGAGACAGTTAAAACATCGTAGATTAACTTACTTTGATAAAAATGTGATTCTTCTATTAGTGCCTCATTAGCTTTTTACATTAAAAATCGAATTTTGGGATTTATGGTGTTTGGTTCTGTCATCTAGTATTTCATGGCGGGAAAAAAGGATTAAATGACATTTTTTTGTTAAAAAAAATCATTGAGAAGACCTCGGTTTACTCACACTTTTCACTGGCGCTCAGAACCCCTAGTGTATATTTAAGTGATTATTACACTAATAGTGAGGTAATAATAATATCCAGGTTTGCACGGAAAATAATTTCGATTGATTCCCTGGTTTAGATGAAATTAGCAATTATCTGTTTTTTTGACTAGCGCGTGCTAAATCCATTTTACATCTGAGCGCGAAAGTGTATCTAGCGTTATCTTTTTATCGACATACCCGCGGGATAAGTCTGATGTATGTATGACTCTATGTTTAGTTAAGTACTTTTTAGGAAGCCGGTTCGCCAACACGAATACACCCGCTGAGTTAGAACGACGGATCCACGCGATATTAGTTTCAAACTTCGGATGTGCAAATATGGATGCAACGGACTTGCCGACGGGCGGCGAAATTTACCCAATATCTGGGAATATGACAAATAATATCCTTAATATTGCAAATATAAACTTATGAAGTAAAAGTAAGTTCTTATAGGCCAAGTGGCTAGCTCTGATAAAAGGCAGAAAGTTTTTTTTTTAAGCCCTGCAACACGTTCATAAAAAACTCGAATTTTAAAGAAACCCAGAAGGAGGCACAGACACATTGTCGTTGTCAGTTTGGCCCACTGAAGTCAATAACAAGCTTACACAGGCCTCCGGCGGACCTGGAGGCCGTCCGATGCGGTACCGAGTTGCACAATGATAACGACTAAGTGAATTATGATAAAAGACAAGGATTATATTTTATGGATGGTTTCAACGGAAGATCAGCGCCCTTCTGAGACTATACCTTTACGTACTGATCTAGAAATCAAGTGCCGTGCTAAACAGTAAGTAGTTGTAAGACCTACAACCGTTGCTTTATTATTTTACCCCTCAATTGGGACTTGGCGACCCACAGATTGAAAAACACTGCTGTGGGCGAAAGAGTCATAAGTTAAATGTGAGGGTTTCATACAAAACTTAAGAGAAATTATCGATTTTAATAGCACATCCCGACAAAAAAAAATGAAAAAATGCCCAGCAGGGCTAGCATGCGCATCGCGACAAAATCTTCTCTACTCTTCATGTCGTGAAAAATGAGAAACAAGCCAAGTCTTGTTCTTGCATAACAAAAAGATTTTGTCGCGGTACGCATGCTAGCCCTACTGGCCACATTTAAAAAAAAACGCGAAATAGGCGGCGCCACTTGAGAAGAACTAAAAAAGTACAGTGTCCACCAGTACATACTCGTACCTCGTTGTCATAGGACAAACAGCCGGGACCTAATTTAACGTGTCGTCCGACCAATGGTAGCGCTAGCTAGACAGTTGTAGATGCCACTCGCGATCTTTCATCCGAAGACTGGCAGTACCATCCATTGCTTAGAATCGCTGATCGGCTACAAACAGCAGTCTAGCGGCGCTACGGGTGCTCGAGACGTAATATACTTTTTTTGAAACAATCTATTTACTAGTAGTTCGCGGCGAACTGAGACCTCGCGACCCCTATATCTTCACAACCCCTGGACCGATTCAGCTCATATTTGAACTTAAAAATTGTCTTGAAATGAACTACGTGCCTACAAAATTTCATGAAGATCGGATCAACGGTTCACAAGTTATCATCGGACAAATATACACACAAACATACATACAAATGCCGATTTGTCCCAGTAAACTCTGAGACCTTCGCTTCGCTCGGTCAATTAGCTGACAAAAAACGCAAAACGCGCGATGAGCGAACGTTGCAGCTTAACAAGCCAAAACTCTCGTCGCAACGAGCGGCAGGTTGTGTGATGGCCTGTGATTGACGGCTACTAGACGAGAGATAATCAACGTGAGATATGGAACGGATATTGAACACTGAGGGGCTCGGACGACAAGCTCGCATGACAGTTTGACGGGGGGTACTGGTTGGAATTTCTGTGATATATTTTTAACCCGATTGCCCAAGAAGGAACACACACCTTAAGTGTATGTTTGTGTGTTCCTGCTGTAGCTTAAATGAATTTACCGATTTAGACAAAATGAGCTGTCGTAGGATTGCTTTTTACGTATAGAGTACGTAAAAAGATTAGCAATGAGAAGAGCTATGTTTTGCAGTCGGGTTTTTTTTTGGTTTTTATTTTTTTATTAATTACTGGCTGCGACCGCCGTTTCACCCGTTATTCTACAGGAAAGGTTAAATTTTTCAGGATAAAAAGTGTGTAAACTATGTTTTATTCCAGGGAATAAGCTACTTCCATACCAAATTTCATCCAAATCCGTTCAGCCGATACAGAGTTGAACGGGGACAAGCACACTTACATACTTACCTACTTACACAATTACACACAAACTTTCGCATTTATAATATTTGTGTGATCTTCTGAAACTGAAAGTGTTGACTTAGACTATGACTGAGACATGTTTTTATTGTTTAATGTTCTATTTGTTTAGTCCCTATAGTTCCACTGAGACTGCACTTTAAATATTATAAAACTTGACAATTACTTGACTTGACTTGACGTAACGAACACCAAATAAAAAACAATTACATATATAAAACACTATTGCCAAAGCTTAAGAGATAAAAACATATCGAATTTCAATCAGGCAATCTATCAGACAAAGGTAATTGTTTCTGTTACCTGATCTCCTTGAGATGGATATGGGAGTAACGGGAAACAATGTCTAAAATGTCTATGTCATTTGACAATTTTGATGTGCTAAATATAGCTACGCCTCGTTTTTCCTGCCTTAGCTAACTAACTCTTTGCCATTGTCATAACCCATGTCCTGCTTAGTATCCTACAGTTTTTCAGGAAACTATGAAATATACCTACTGGGTTTTAGATTGTACGATAGATATATACCAGGGTAAAATAACATTGTACCTATTCGTTATCATGAACAACTTTTCCTATAGTACCAACACTGAAACCGAGACAAAAAAAATGCTGTTTTTAGGTAAATAAAATTTATAGAAAGCTGTTTTTTTTTCGCATTTTACATCGTTGGTCCCATATTAAAATGTATGCATAATGATAAGTATAATTATATGAATATGTTGCCTAACCAATCAAACCTATAGATACCTATAGATACATTGCGAGATCGCTGTTCCGACAAAAAGTCACCAAACTTCCAGGAAAGCGTGGGTTGCGGGAACTGCGACCAAACGTTCTCATTGGATATCTCAAGGTAACGCTTACTCGCACCTAGCGATGAACCAATGAGAGTACATTTTCATAAGTATATTTTGACAGTTTAGTTTATATAGACAGGCCTCCAACTAGGTGAACCGACGACATTGTGAAAGTCGCGGGCAACCTCTGGATGCAAGTGTCACGTTGTCGTTTGGTCTGGCGCGCTAAGGGGGAGGCCTACGTTCAGCAGTGGACGTCTTATGGCTGATGATGATGATATTTTGACCGATGCATAGTACGCTTTGATCGTCACATCTGTTAGGTAATATTGATCCACGCTATCAAAAAAAACTGGCAATATAAATCACTAAGTTATTATGAGGTATCGCTCGTCTTGCCTATTCAAAAACTCGAAAACACCATTTCGCGCGGAGCACCGCAATTTATTTGTGGACACATCCGGAAGCTTATAAATATATGGACACGGAAGAATCGAACATAAAACACGAGACAAGTGTTAGATTTATAGACACAGGGGCGTAAGAGGGGGCAAGGTAGAGAGATTACCTCACCATATGAAGTGATGGCGCCATTTTGAATGTAAAATTCTTAAATAGCATTAATCTAAATAGCTGTTAAATCTAGCCAGTATTTTTTACATGAAAATTTTGTAACATTTTTATGTACTACCATAGATGAAATTAGTACCAATAAATGTTCTTTGGTACTACTACTGACTACTAAATATTAAAAGGCATACAAATACATCCAAATCTGTTTATTAACCCTTGTTTTCGTTTTTTTTTTCTATATCGCAGTGGTAAAAACAAAAAAATAAACTTTTAGTGGGAAATAAGAAAAAAAACGTATCCTAAGAATACCATTGCTAACGTTTTGTAGCAATTTTCATGTAATTATTTTTATTTTGATGAAAAAGAAAGAAAGAAAATCTATATACCTAATTATATTAATATTATATTTTGAACCACAAAATATAGTACTCGAATCATAATTAGTAAGCTGTCACCAAAACTCAATAAAACATTTCTATCACGGGTTCAATATTTTCATTACATTTAATTTTATGTAAATTTGTGAATATAAAGCAAATATATAGTGTGGGGATACGGAACCTTCAGTGCATGTGCCTGACTCTCATTTCTAATACTTTGTATTTTTCTACTGACTACCACGTGTGTAAACCATGTCTACCAAGACAAGGTGTTTTTATAGAAATTGTCATCCCCTTATTTTACTCTGCCTACATTAAAATGCCCCAAATATGTTCCATCTTCGTAGGTAATTTGTCAATGTCTGCCTTCAGTAAAATCTTTTCCATCCAGTAAAACCAAAACACGGGTGTTCGGTTACAACCCGTTATAAATTTAGAAAGTAAAAGCTTACTTCTACACCATTTAAGAAGGTATCTTCGAACAAAATGTTCGCTTAAATTTACTGATTATTAAGTACTTAATCTAGGTACCTAGGTCGCTCCGGATAGAAGTTTTGAGGAGTCTAACCAAACTACACCCATACCCTGTCGAAGAGTTTTGCTTTAGAACTTGAGTTAGTTGATCGTTCGTTTGTAAAATAATTTCGTCAAGACAGATTATTCATCTATAGTTTTGACATTGGCGGTTGTTTGCCCTTTAACAAAAACCGTAAGCCGTGTAAGAGACCTTTAAGCGGCTTTAAAAGTGAAATGGAGGGATAGCCACTCGGCGAAATGTATGGAACAGTCTATTTTGTTTCACGATTTCGTTTCGGTGCCGTATTAAAAGTTGTTCATAATAATGATCATCATCATCATCAGCCTGAATACATCCACTTCTGAACAAAGGCCTCCCCCATAGCCCGCCTCACTGAACGACAATTCAAAATAATTTTCATAATAATGTACAATGATAATTATCCTAGAATATATTTTTCGCTTAAACACCAGTATACAAGCAGTGCCATCAAGACGCCAGTTAAAAAAATTACAAAAAAAAAAAAAACAATCAAATAAGCGGTGCGTGGCTTATAACCCTTACATACTTAAATGTCTGTTCATCCAATAATACAAGCTAACATAAAAAAACGGATTTATGCCAAATATTGCAAGTTACGACTTGTACAGCTAAATAAAATAGCGACCGAAGAGCAAAATGGACGAACTTATGCAAAGATGTTTCCAATTTTACTATCTAACATAAAAATGTAAGCGTCGGTAACAGGTGCTCTCCAGATATGAAACGCTTAAATCCTTGTACTTCGGTACTCCTATCACGTCTTCGCCGTTCAAGGGTATTTTAAAGTGGTATTTAGATACGGCGGTGATGACATATGGAACTGAGACGTGGTCCTTAACAGCCCTTTGGAGAAACACATAGAGAGTCACATAGCAGGCAATGTTGAGAGCTATGCTTGGAGTTTCTTTGCGCGATAAAATCCGGAACGAGATTATACGTCTAAGAACCAAAGTCACCGATATAGCTGTCAGAGTTTGCAAGCTGGCCACATCACTCGAAAAACCGATAATCGGTGGGGAAGCACCGGTGATGACGACGCTGATAATGATGATGCAGTTTCAAGTTGCAGGCGTTACCTTGCAACTTTAAAAAAAACTGAATCGATTAAAACCAATCTGTTGAAAATAATGAAATATAATGCAAGCTATCGCGACTAGTGAAATCGAAACAATTGATCCCTGGTTTGTATTATATTAGACGCTATATTGCAGAGTTAAGACACTACATAATGGTTAATACAGATTCAATAAATATTTTTTGTTTTATTTTATACATATGCTATACCCAAATCCAATTATTTAGTACCTGCGTTCTTGTTACGCCTAGATGGGATACAGGTGGCTACCCTTAAAGGCAATGGCTCAAAATAACACCGTACGAGGTCACATACGAGAGGGTAGAGTTATTGAATACCTGGTTACGTCCCTCGCAAAATAAACCCAAGGACAACACTGCCTTCATGGATATCTCTGAAGTGACGTATACTTTGTACGTGTATCAGTTTGGCAGTATGTAATATGATGACGCAAATAATACCTTGTTAAGCGTCTACGAAACTGTTCTTATATCCACGAAATTTAGTGTAACTGCTTGCTTATAGGTGGTATGTACATTGTGTGTTTAAACATCTCCATTTACCATATTTAAATATAAGGACAAACAAAACTATCATGTAGCACTATAATTAAATACCCCGATGTAAATCTATTATACCAACTATATGGATATCGTATAATGTAGTCCACGTCTATTAGTCAAAACTCAGAAGCTAACCCAAAGAGTCCAAAATGATTGTGCTCGCTTTAGTTTCGACATTCCGTTAAGGGCTCATGTGGGTCCGCTCCGTAATAAAACACTATTAAAGATGACACATCGCTGTTAATATATAATGCATGCTGTCATAATGCTGTTTGCTAAACAGCATTATGCCGAGTTGAGGCCATTTTTATGAGATATAACAATGATTAGCTATAGTTATATGGTTTTGCTAACGTGTCTCCCCTTAAATATGATTAAATTTGCTGTTGTTGCAAAATAAATTATTTTATTTCTTCTTCTTTCTTGTTTCCAATTGTTCTTTATTTAACAGTACACTTCTTTTCACCACATTTGATTTAAATAATAAAACTATACTTGTCGCACAAAAATATTCTAAGCGTCATCATCAACATTTTCTTTATGATAGATTTCGGTGTGCGATGGAGTCATTTAATGGTACTTATTTGTAACCGTAAGATTTTTATAAACAACACATCCAACAATCTACAAATTACTAAAATCTAAATCTAATGATTGTGTTTATACAAAAAATATATAATGTTGTGTTTATACAAAAAATATATAATGACGAATATTATACGCATAAAATTGGAAACTGGAAAAACCTAGACAATACCTAAAATTTTAAAAAATGTGTTGAAAAGCAGCTTTATTCGTGTGGGGAGAGAAATAAACGCTTTTTGGAAAAAAAAAGCGTTAATCTAGCTCTGTAACATTCGTAGCACAGGCTGGCTCCATCCTAGGTCACATCACTGCTCAACGCCAGGAAGGGCTTGGTCAAACGCAAAACTAATTAAAAAAAAAAAACTTTGCTATTATACTTTCTGTGTCCGTATCTTTAACTACAGTTTGGATCCGTGGACATCATGTATTCGTAACACGGCCTTATAGCCCATCTCGTGTCGAGGTCTGGCGTCAGATCCTGGATTATCCCTGAATTTTAGACGTAACAACAACAACTAACCATAGAACTTGGTATAACGTTCGCTCAATGATCAATTACATTGATAACCCTTTCTAAGCTTTAATTTTTTACTTTACATTTTAAAATAAAGTCCCATTTTTATTTAACTTTTATTCAAAACTAGCTGTGCCTCGCGGTTTCACTCGTGTGGTTTCTTTTTTCCTAAACCACGAAATTATTAAGGCGAACAAACAAAAAAAAATGTATCAAGCTGTCGAGCCATTTTCGAGTTTTGCGAGACTAACGCACGGCAATTGATTTTTATATTACACTAGCTGATGCCCGCTACCTCGTACGCGATGCAGATCGGCCTTTGGCCTCGCTACATTCTTCGTATAAATGTCAAGACCTCGTGACAATTTCGAACACAACAAAAAATAAATCATCAAAATCGGTCAAGCCGTTTTTGAGTGTTAGCGAGACTTACGACTGTCGATTCATTTTATATATATAGTTAGATAGATAGATAGGTTTGCGTTTGACCACATCCTGCATGGTAAGCAATGAAATGATCTAAAATCCTCCCTAGATTTGAAGACCATAATTTAAAAAAAAACAAGGTTAATAACCACTGCCATGATACTTTATATATACATATTTACAATAAAATATAGCAAACTACCTACCTTTTTAAAATTAATACAACTTAAATTAAAAACAAAAATAAATAAATACAAACATCTAATCTACAAGCCACGTGGTGGAGGGGACAGTGGCCAGAATGCTGGCAGCATTGCCACGCTGGATGGCAACGCTAAGTTTTTAGGTTATGATGAAACATCTTCAAGACTCCATGTCTTGTCTAGACATTTTCTAAAAATGCTCTCAAAGCTTTTCACTTTATACGAGCATTTGGGAAAATGTTCTACCCTAATAAATGCGTGGCATAGCACGCTCTTGATAACTTATTAGCTGACGTGTCGCATTTGCCATAGACCAGACCCTAGTCACGTTTGCTTGGGTCCCACCGCTGCCGTTACCATATTTCCTTACGTAAACGAGATTTTTGCTCCGACATTCTGTTTGTAGACCCTCCTTAGAATACATTAGCTTTTCTATAACAGGACAAGTGCCTACAGTAATTATACAAAATACATACATACTACATTTTCCTAAACTACTTGAGAAAATGGTAAATTGTTGTTTTTTATTGCTTTTTTGCCGATTATCGGAAATATACAAATCAAATAAAAAAACGACCTGGTTCGTTAGAAAAAAAAAATACAAAAATATATAAATTAAATATCCAGGCTAGTGCCTCGATATTTAATTTGTAAAAGAAAATTTGTAGTTACCGCTGAAAATTCAGAGCATTTGATGTCAGAAGAGTTTTTCAGGGAGTCATTTTTATTTTGTAACTAATACAGATTTTCGAAATTTTATTCGATTAAACGTAATTTCAGTTTTATTTTCTACCTGCAGTATTTTTTGGACCTGATTAAGTAATCTCGTCACTTCGAACAAAGCGCTGAAAAATGCTACTTTTTGTTGTTTTGCGATTGGACCTCGCCTTATCGCCGTCTTGTCCATACAAAACGATTTCGATGATTTTTTCATTACGATGTTATCTACTTGTATGTAAGTTTTTTTTTTAATTTCGCAATATCTTCGTTATTATAGGCAATTAAAGTGACAATTTTTATACGAAAATATACGAAAAAGAAAAGCAGCTGTTATTAGATTACCATAAACATTTTTTTTTAAACAACACAGAGCGGCGTATGTTATGGTTTAGACACTATGATATGTATGATAAGTCAATGACACCAAAAATAAAAAAAAATGTTAAGACAGAAGGGGTGATAACAGACTACCCCCGAAACGCAAATTTATCAAAAACTCTCTCTATCTCAAGCGGTACACCTGATAAAAAATGGTGTAGGAAACCATAACTTTATTTTAAAAGAAGTATTCAATGATACCCCACATGAGAGGGACAGGCGAAAACTTTTTTGTTATCCACAATTTAGATGTATGAAAAGCCACCCCTTTTGATATAAAATTATGTTTTGTTTTTTTATGCTTTCAGAATTGTTAACTTTAAATGACCTGTACCTCACACCTCACATGATGGGGTACAGCGAGATTGTTTTTCCATCCCCTCTTTACCTTTATGGGAGTACCTTTACCCTTATTGTACAAAAAAAAAGGGTTTTTATTTTTTGAAACTTGAGGTCTTTAAGTATACAAATATCTTTGTGCAAAATTTCATGCATGTAAGTTTATAACAGTTGTAACTCTGGAAAGTAAAAAGCTGTAAAAGATTCAGACAGACAGACAGAAAGACGGACATGACGTACTTATAAGGGTTCCTTGTAGTACTATGGTACCCTAAAAATCTATTCGATATTAACATTGATTAATATGGCTAACCGGTTGGGCTAGATGTAGGTCATAGCTATCTTCATGGGCCATAATAAATATTGAGAGCAATATTTATTATGATATTGATTATTAATTAAAAAATACTAACTACTACGACTTGCAGTATTGTCGTGCAAAAATCTCTCGTTTAGGGCTCGTTTCCATTGAGGCAGAGATGTGCTGAGCTTAAAGAGACGTGCAGGAATCAATCAATCACATAACGTGGATTTCGACAAAGAAATCCACATCTCTCGTGTCTGCTCCACTTTACCGTCATACTTGAAAACTTTACAAGCTGTTTTCGAGAGTTATTACGAACTGTCTCGAACGCAGGTTTGATGACTTCCAGCCCCCGAACAAGCCGGTGTCTATAAAGGCTTTAGCACTAGAAGCAGAAATAGATTAAGGTGCAACGTTTCGCTCATCGCGCGAAATTCAAATTTTGTTGCGTTTTTTGTCAATTACAGCTTAAATTACTCATCGTGGATTTATTGAAACCAATTTTGCGCCAATAAATAAGTTGTTTTAAGAAATTACGCGTAAAATGAACACCTAGATAACTTTGGTTTAGCTACAAATCTCAATAAGCTGATTTTCATCTTGGTTTTTGGTTTAGTGCATGAGAAATATACTTATACTAGCTTTCAACTTGAATTTTTGGTTGGTGTAATTTCTTGATACGACTTATTTATTGTCGCAAAATTAGTTTTCATAAACCTAATTAGTAACTACATAGTAATTACGCTGTAACTGACAAAAAACGCAAGAAAATTTGAATTTCGCGCGCTGAGTGAAACGTTTCACCATAATAAAAGGAAATATATAAAAAATTAAAACTTTCAGCATTCGCTGGAAACATGTAGTTGTTGAAAAGCTTTGGGTGTTACTGCGCGAGTTATTACTACTAACGATTTAACGAACAATTCTGGCTCAAAATAACCGCAACTCCGTAAACCCGAACCCTTATTATCTAAGCTTGTCACAGTCGAGCGATCAAACCGTGTCACCCAGTGTTTCCTTTACAGATGAAATAAGGCAGTGAGCGCATGGCCGGCGACGCGCGCCCACTCCGGACGGCCGCTCGTCTGCCGCCCGCCTTATCTACCGTATTGTACGCACACAGAATAGACGCCTCGTGAAACATGGTAGGCAATGTATGGTGAAATGTTATGTGTTCTCTTTTTCAATACGTAAATATACATTTACAACCACTAGAGATTTAACACCTAATATCTCAGAGTGACGAGCGCCGGACAATGCCACGCAGTGAACTGATACAGCTCAAAATTCTGGGTGATATTGAACTGTTATGGGCAAGCGTGACAACTTACAAGTAAAGTCACTCAGTCAAAAAATACATACGTTGGACAGTGAGACTATGAATAACGGCTATATTTGTCGTTTGGTTTCATGGCGGACTTATTCTTGCATATCAATGTTCTCGTACTCATCGTTACTATTTCTCGCCGAGCCTATAACTTCAAAATCCCTCGACCGATTTTGCTTATATTTGACCTTAACAAACTGTATTAAAATGACTACTACAAAGAAATACTATAATTAGTATAATACTAATAATTAGATCAACGGTTCTCAAGTCATTGTCCGATACATTAATAAACATACAAACAACTGCTGTTTTACTTCCGTAGACTCGTAGGTCTTCGCTTCGCTCGATCAGTAAACCAATTTGATTATGGAACCAATCCAAAAATTTGTGAAAAAAAAAAAACTGTTGTAGACATTAAATTTTTGTCGAAAGTGAATGTCATTTTTCTATGCAACAGTTGTTTGTTTTTTGTTCCATGCGGTTTTGTATTGATCCCCTCTAGCCGAACTCCTAACTAACTGATCGGTTGGTCTAACCAAAACCCCAGTATTACTTTACACACTAAAATTGTTCGATTCACTTGTGTTCACATTTCAATTGAAAGATTTTGTTGTGGTCTTTAGTATAAAGTAATCAATTGAACGACATTCTTTAAATAATATTCAGTTTAAATTGCAGTTTGTTTTCTTAATTTAAAAACTCTGACGTTCATCAAGACAAGATCTATACCTATTTAGACTTTAGTCTCGCTAGCTCAGTTTCACATTGATAAAGAATTACAAAAACACTAGGTATACATTTTTTAAAAACAAATATTTTAGATTCACTTTCGTTTTTTTTAACTTTTAATTTGACAGAAGACATATTATAAGACCAATAACATCATTATGTTTATCATTAGCGTTATTATCTATCTGTCGACACAACATATTGTTAATGGCAACTCACGCTTCCACAGAAACTTGCAATTGTGAAAATATAAGGTAATTGTAAACGTAACACTTTGAATGTATTCGTTCAACGCACATAAGATCCTTGTCTACTCGTCCCCGTAATTGTAAGATCCGTATTGTTATTTTAACCTACGGTATTGTTGCAGATGCGTCACTGAACGTCGTCCTGTCTCTCAACTAGACAATAATAGCGCCTTACAATGAACTCTACGGAACTCGTCGATGTCAACCGCCCCACTACCATTGTCACCATCGGTACCAGCTTCATTAGGCAATGGTGAGTTATAATAACTCGAAGTCTAGATAGTTAATACTTGAAATATATGGTATGGTATATGGTAGGCAATAAAGTGGTCTAGGATGGAGCATGCTTGCCTTGAAGGTCCCTGTGTATTCAAGATTCGAAGACACTTTAATGTATTTTTGAGAAACAAAGACGCCGACAGAGATCCACATCTTCGGTTTACTAACAACAAACTTAGAATCGAAGTTATTTATTGGTAACTATCTTCATACTAGTATTTTCACCAAGCATTATGCAGTGTGTTCCGTCCGAAAGTTCCATTGAATCTATATATGTATAAAAAATTAATAGGTGTCCATATACACATACTATACACATTACATAACGGGCAATAGCATTAACTTCGTTATATTGCAAATATTAACTAGTACTAAACGTCGGGATGGAGTCGTATGGTAGTCGTCGTGAAGTCGTTTTTTTTACAGAAGGATGTTAATGTTTGATGATAAGGATGTTACGTTTAAGGTTTTTGGGGTGTATGTAAGTGAGTGAGTACCTATGTAAGTAAGTTTGTGTGTTCCTAAATTACCCTACCTCTTGTTTGCCTAAGCGGCTTGACCGATTTGGACGAGTGAGGTGTCATTGGATTCCTCTTTACGTCCGGAGTGTCATACTCCCAGGCTACATTTTGCAGTCGGATATTTTTTTGTTTCAATAATTTTTCTTGCTATTTTATAATTTTGTAATGTTATTTTTAATTTTAGGTTAGTAATAATAATTGTAGTTCGCTCCCCTCATCCCATGCACGCATTTACATTTTTCAATATCAAGAAATGACTGAGAGGGAAATAAAAAAATTACAGTTGTTTATCTTTAGAATAACAATGCCACTATTTGAGAGCAAGTGTTATGTTAAGATTTTCTACTTTGAGAAGGAAAAAAACAAGTCATATGAGAACTCTGTACAATTAGCGAAAAAAAAAAACGAGCGACCTGCTGGGGGATGAAACAGCTACGTATATTTCTGCCTCATTGACGAAATATAGTAAATATCTTTCCAAACAGAAAACTTTTTCACTTCTTAAGTGGATAGTCCTTCCGCAAGGTTTTAGTGCATTCGATATTTCATATTGTATAGTTGTCACTCTGTTTTTC
The DNA here is from genome assembly GCA_947579745.1 of Apocheima hispidaria. Taxonomy (NCBI): domain Eukaryota; kingdom Metazoa; phylum Arthropoda; class Insecta; order Lepidoptera; family Geometridae; genus Apocheima; species Apocheima hispidaria. Next base: position 3,175,378 of record OX388154.1, on the reverse strand, counting down.
GAGAGTGCAATAGAGAGAGTTAATGAATTTTCCTAACTGTTTGATAAATTAGCGTTTCGGGGGGTAGTCTGTTATCACCTCCTGAATCTCAACAAATTGTTTAGTTTTTAGAGTCAATGGTCAAACCACAATCTATGCCGCAAAATTTTGTTTTTTCAAATAATATATGGTATTCTAATAACAACTACTTTTCTTTGCGCCGTATTTTCGACGCAAAAAAAAGTCACTTTAAGTGCCTATAACAACGAAGATATTGTGAAATTAAAAAAAACCATACAAGCATAGTTTTCCACGGTGTAACATATAAAAAAATCATCGAAATCGGATAACATTTAGTGGTGGGTCAGACTTTTGTATGGACAAGACGGCGTTATACGCAATTAGTCTAGCAAGTAATCGCTGTTAGCATAGTTCATAGTATTTATTCATAACAATTAGTTATATGTCAAAAAGTAAATAGTTTGAAAAGAAAATATAGCATTCGATTGTTCAGTCAAATTAATTACAAGTCACATGAAACATACATAGAAATTGTATCAAACGTATACAAATTAAACTCAATAATAATACTACAATAACCAATACAATAATAACATGGTCAAGTTAGAAAAACAGCAACAATAATAATAATACAATATTCAATACAATAATAACGTGGTCAAGTTAGAAAAACAGCAACATGTACGATTAGTATCCATGTTGTGTAGTCACGGTCACACAACCGGATCGCGGATCGCAGATTCGAATAGAACCTTTATAAAAATGTTATCTAAGTATCATCGGTGATCTATTGTGTGTACGTAATAAATAAAATACTCTATTCTTAAACATAATGACATTCGAATACATTCCACATTCTACTGAATGACTTATTAGTAGATAAAGTCCATACACCATTACTCACTCGCTAGCTTGCATATTTCATTGCAAGCACAAGACGTTTCTACGTGTCTTAAAACTCTCAGAAGAGCACTAGAGCGTCCTGGCATTTTCTATGTTAGAAACGATACTAAATATTAAATATTACGAGCATCTAGCAGAACTTGGTGCACTAAATTTTGGATAGTGTGAATAATAGAATAGACGCTAGACGGGTCATTGCTAACGGAGAGAAAACGTGCTGTGAGCCGGAATTGACTACCGCCTTGCTTGAATCTTGGTGTTAAACAAGAAATGTCTAGAGCATGGCGTAAAACTAAATTTGTTTAAAACTTTCTCGATTGTGTTAGTAAAGTTAAATGAGTACACACAGACGGACATACGAACAGATAGACAGTCGGACTGACAGATAACGAAGTGATCCTCGAAGAGTTCATTCTTTCCATTCGAGGTACGGAACCCTAAAAAACAAATATATTTATAGACCTAAGGTATTTGACCCTGGTTTGTAACAAAAACAACAAACAAAACGTTTGTTACCAAAGAGATTTTTACCCCATTTTTTTTAACAGTTCATCTATTGAGTAGTACGCTATAATTAGGTACATTATATAACCCAGTTAATTTAGCGTTTTGACCCGGAAGTTACCTACTAATAACTTGTTTTTTTTTTCTGTCGATAATTGTAGAACCAACTTCTCATACAAATATACAACAATTAAACTAAATTAATATCCGGAACAAATTCAAATTTTACATTTTGCCGACTCTATTTGTGCTAGATAGAGTATATTTCAAATGACGATCGTAAGCACAGCAATAAGTCGTCAGCGACGACAATGTGTTATGACTCAAGCATAAATCCTCTTTCTATGTTCCGTACTTCCAGACTGTTTAACTTAATTGAATTTTAATTATACGCCAGCAAATTATACCAAACACAGTTTTATATCTATGTTGTGAATTAAGTTAGGGTCCTACATACTAACCCCCGAATACTGAAACGCTTGTTAACTTTGACAACAGATTAATTCTAATGCTGCCTTTGTCTGGCACTAAGCAAATGACAAAAACAGCAATAGAATTAATCTGTCGTCAAAGTTAACAAACGTTTCAGTATTCGGGGGTGAGACGCGTATTGCCTGATAATTAAGGACGTCGGTTCCACTATCTAAATAAAAACAAAACTACTTGAAAATCCTATAGGAGCCGTTTGTGAAACCAACCAAAGTATCCAATAGTCCAAAACCGAAAGTAATCATCCGATATGTAGTAAGTACTCTAAACCATTTTACGATGGCAACCTTAAACAGAGAAAGCGAATGGCGACGATCGACAGAATCCCGAACGGGCTCCGGTCACTTACTGGTGCTTTACGAGCGATCGAATAGAGCATAAAAACTTTACAAACGATCGGAACTGCTGACTACATGCTTTTGGATCTCATATTTTCAGGTTTACGGGCCTTTTTCTTGTAATCAAACAATAAAAGGCTTTTTGTTATCGACGTGATGATTTGATCCAGGCGATATAATCTATAATGACACTAGCTGCGCTCCGCGGTTTTACCCGCTGTTCTACAGAAACCGAATATGTTTCCGGAATAAATAGTGTGTGTTTGTGTGTTAATCCAGGGTATAAGCTAGCTCCATAGCAAATTTCATTCAAATCCGTTCAGCCGTTACAGAGCTGAACGGGAACAAACACACTTACATACTTACACACAAACTTTCTCATTTATTATATATATATTGTGATTCTACTCCGCCTCATTCTACGTTTGCAATTATTTTACAAATCACGAAATACCTCTCTCCCGTACTTCGCTCTCTCCCGCTCGTTCATTCTACAGTTACTTAGCATGAATTTTCACAAAGTGAAAATCTCGCCATAGCTGTCTATTATAGCTTAACACATAAAAACATTTTGGGAACTTTAAGTTTGACTGAGGAGACCGAAACAAGCAATTTTATCGTTTGAAACCAAAAATACTCGTCAAAATAATAGAGATACATTAAAAAAAAAAATATGTTTATTTTTAACGATATATTAGACAGCTTTACTGCTAGGCTTTTGGATAAACTCAGAGTCTCACAGCGATCAATGAAGAGAGCTATGATCAGAGTTTCTTTGCGCAGTAAAATCCGGAAAGAGGATGTTGCCGAAGAACCAAAGTTACAGGTTCGCAGTTTAAAGGCTTGCAAGCTGAAATGGCAAAGGCAGGCCGCATTGCTCGAAGAACCGGTAACCGACGGGTAAGAAAAGTTCTTGAGTGACGACCTCGCACCGGGCGCAGCGTAGGTGAACTGACGACTTTTTTTTTAAAAGGAGTTTTGTCATTCAGTGACTATGCCACCCCCGTAACAGACAAAGGAACATATACATAAAGTAACACTTATAATACACGCTTATATAATTTTTGGCTTCGCCAGTATCTGAGGAAGCTAAAAAACTGACGTCATTGTGAAAGTGGTAAGCAAGCGGTGGATGCAAATTGTAAGTTGTCGTTCAGTGTGGCACTCTAAGGGGACTCTAAGCGCCTTTGTTCAGCGGGCTTATCCTCTAACTTTGAAACGTTCGTGATTCTGATTGCGAGAGCATGCCATCTCGCTCATACCAACTTAGTCGCACTATGCGCGGTCCCGCTCACGCAACTCTCGCTATCGCTTAAAGGCACCATCAGGACATTATCAGGCTCTTGATGATATGATGATTAATCAACTTTATTGTGTTTTTTATACTTTTTGGAGATTCAGACACATTCATTCAGTGATTTTATATTATCGATAATCTAATGTGTGAGCGAAATAACTGCAGACGGGATGGAACGTGGAACGGGACGGGGTATAGTAGGTCAAAATATTTAGTTATCCGGCTTGCAGCCGTAACATCGTAGCACAATGCTGCTCAACTCTATAGCTTGAACCTTTTCACCCCAGGGACATGCAACGCATTACCAAATTTTGAAGTTCAGAAGTGACGGCAGCAGACCGCGCGTACAGAATCATTCTCTTCAAAAATAAATCGTACCACGTCGAGAGGTTAAGATAGGGTGGTTAAAAATGCATTCATGCGAAACATGCGCTCCAGTTGATGAGTTAAGGCTTTTTCAGCGTACAATTATCGTGAGAATAGTATAGATATGATTTGCTTACTGGTTATGTTGTCCCTAGGTAATGTTGGTTTCATTGAAATAGATTTACGTTTGGCCACCGTCCAGCCTTATCAAATCGGCTTAAATTCAGGTCCAGTAGTTTATTGGGCCGAGGTTTACGGTCATGGCATATAACAACCATCTACTATAGTGCTACGTAGGCTATTCATTAAAGATTACTGCTCTAATATAAGTTTGAAACGGCGCAAGCTGGCTTGAACTAGACTAGATTCTGGAATTAACTGCATATACAGGGCTATAAGGGACTATTGGCGCTCTAAAGGGGAGGCCTGTGTTCAGCACTGGACGTCTTATGGCTAATTATGATGATATGGGCCTATTGATAACTAGCTAACCTTACGCAGGTAGCTTCCTGACAATATATAAACACTTTTGTTTCATGAGTTTTCACCAAAAATACTATATTAATCGTGAGGGATCTTTTAGACATCCATTTCTAGACGAAGCCTTCCCCATGTTAGGGAATATAAATAATCCCCTCGCTTTGCAAGCGGCTTGGAGATCTCAGAATGTTCACCATTTCTTAAGAGGATTCGGTTGACCGTCCTCTGCTGGTCGCAGTATAAAACCTAGTAGTATAATATTTCTCAAATAACTATATCAAATCAAGGCGCAATTAAATTATATTATTGATTGCTTTAATACAAAAATAAATAACAAACAAGATTCTCATCAATCTTATAATTTTGGTTGAAAACATTCGAAAGTTTGGAAACATGAGGAAATTAAAAAGTTGTAATAAAAAAGTTATAATGCTCTTTTAATTAGCAAGACAGTTATAACTTAAAGGAATTGACAAAGCTATCATAAACTTTTTTTTTTAATTTTTATATACAAACATTTTGTATACTGTAGCGCAATAAAATTATATTATTGATTGCTATAACTCAAAAATAAATAAGAGACAAACAAGATTATCATCAATCTTACAAGTTTGTTTGGAAAACATTCAAAAGTTTGGAAACATGAGGAAATTAAAAAGTTGCATGCCACAATATTTATAATGCTCTTTTAATTAGTTAGACAGTAATAACTTAAAGGAATTGACAAAGCTATCATAAACTTTTTTTAAACATTTTTGTATACATACATTTTGTATACTGTCAAATAATGTATCTATGGGGCAATTTAATTTCATAGATACGTTCAATTATGCCAAGTGCTTAAAAATATCAAAATCCGGAAACCAAATGCATGCAAATTAGATAACCGTTAATTAGTGACCCATTAAAAGCAAATCCATTATTTACCGTCTAATCCGTACGGATTATATTCAGGAATTAACGGAAGTGGATGAGCTCTCGGTTTCTTGAGAATGAGCCCAAGCGACCATGCTTCATTAAACTCAGAGTCGCACAGCGAGCAATGGAGAGAGCTATGCTCGGAGTTTCTTTGCGCGATAAAATCCGGAATGAGAATATTCGTTGAAGAACCAAAGTCGCTGATATAGCTTTCAGAGTGTGCATGCTGAAGTGGCAATGGGAAGTATTGGGCAGGCCACATCACTCGAGGAACCGATAACCGGTGGGGCGAAAAGGTTCTTGAGTAGCGACCACGAACCGGAAGACACAGCGTAGTTAGGCCTCCCACTAGGTCGACCGAAGACATTGTGAAAGTCGCGGGCAACCGGTGGATGCAAGTGGCCCGTTGTCGGTCGGTGCTGCGGTCTAAGGGGGAGACCTATGTTCAGCAGTGGACGTCTTATGGCTGATGATGATGATGACCATGCTTCATCGCACGCTCTACCATTACTAATTAATATTTTTTCCGTGTTTTGTTTACCAGGAAATTAACTAAACTGAAGCAACGAACGTGTCTCCCAAGCGGGGGTTACCAGGAGTGCTCTGGGGGCTACTTCGTCGCTAACGGAACCAACTACACAGATATCTATTACTTTAACACCACGGCCGAAAATATCCTCGTTACTGACGGACTGGTAAGTACCTTAGCTATGATATACTCGTAAGTAACTCGTGATAATGTGTCATAATTGTCAGTCTAATTACTTTACCTCCCGACCAGGGGGGGCAAACCGTTGGCAGGGGCAATTGAAGGAACTACTTTTTTACTTATTTTGCAAATAAGCAATCATAGTTTTGCCTAAAATGAAATTGAATGCCCATTAAGTATTAATTTTTTTCAGTATAGTACAAGATTCTAACCCAACATTTATTTCATATTTAGCAAAATTTACCTTTGTAGTATTTACTAATTGAGTGGCGCACAGAGTGCCAAGTTATGTTTGTCCGAGTATAATATAAAACTAATATTGACGAGTTAACCACAAAATAAAATTGCAAAGGCTGAGAGTTTTTTTAGTTGTTCCACGTCAGGGTTAAAGATCACGAAAGTGTCATGCCATTGTTTACCTTGCGATAGTTAATCGATCAGGAGTCGATGCAAGTGTGTCAAGGCTACAACCAGTAGATTTGTATACCTTCCCCTATTGTCAGTGGACGTAGTCAAGGAGAAGTAGGTGCCGAGTTGCCCCCAACCTAAATATTCAGCCACAAGGTAGTATTTTTTTGTGTTAACAAATGTAAATAATTTCACATCTAAGCATTTCTTTTATTATATTAGTCAACAAGTTTTATTTAATTTATTAATTCGTTCGCTTAAATAAATGAAAATTTGCATAAGTCAACAATAATTATTAAGTATAAGATATTTGAAATGTTACTTTAGAAAACACTTTTATAAAACATAATTTTTCAATGTCACACTCAGTAATTTTATATAAATAAAATAAAAAACAGTGCACTTTATGTATGGTGCGAGCATTGGAAAATCTATATTAGAAATTATAAACCACAGCATGTGTTTATGTGCATGCGTGCGGCTCATGCGGACAGCGAGAAAGTTAACCGATAATTAACGGAGTACGCCCAAAATTTTAGCGCTCGTGTTGTTTGCGTATTTTACTGATATTGTTTTACGATGCACACATCTTTAAAAAAGTACTTCAACGAATATGTACACAAATTTCAAATTTATCAAATTAATATAGTTACAAACATTATGATAACTATCTCCGAGATGATTTTCATACAGATTCGGACTAACATTCCGTGATAGGTATCTGCACTTCCTTAATAAGTACCTGGTAATGTTTGTACCCGAATAGAATTCAATTATTCTGACTTGCTATTATACGTTTTTACTTCCCTTCAACTCATGATTTTATTGAGAAACACGTCGCTCTTAAGCCCCCTAGACCCGATAACTTAGACCTTGACCCCCTTATTAATAATCACGGATAAACCTTGGAGCAGCTACTCGGTCATCTGTCTTTTTCAATCGAGTTCTAATTTCGAAAAGGGCGAAAAGGAACTACAAAAACAAAAACCAATGTCCGTCTTCGACCCTTAAGCTATAACAATGCAAAAATTCAGCTCGATCCATTCAGCCGTTTATCCGTGATATATAACGCGACAAACACCCAGGCAGAATTACTTTCGAATTTATAATATAGGTAAAGGTTATTGTTTAAGTTAGGTTTGAAACGAATATTAATGTATCATATTTCTGATGTTATGCTCATGTTTATAAACCAAAAAAAATATAAAAAAAATTGTTAGATATCTGTGGCAGTCCAAATACTCTTTAAAAGTCGTATTTGTATTTGTATTATCTTTTGTATAGCAGCCAGTATTGCCCCCGTTCCCGCTGTGGCTGGCAGTAATCATCGCTGCGTGTCTCGTAGTCGTCATCCTGTTGACGGTGGGTGGCAACGTGTTGGTGCTGCTCGCCTTCATCGTGGACCGTGCCATCCGCCAGCCCAGCAACTATTTCATAGCCTCGCTCGCTGCCACCGATCTGCTTATTGGTAATTTTTTATGCATATATGCCAATGTCAAGTATTAGAATATGTTCAAATTGTATTCACTGAGCGAAACGAAAGTCTCTGAGTTATATTTCTATAACGCTAACTTGAAAACCGATGATTCGTTTTTTCTATTTATTTTTTTATTTTTAAGTTTGAATATGGGCAAAATCGGTCCAGATGTTGTGAAATAATACAGAACACTAGCTCTCAATTTGGTGCAAAATGCTATGTCTACATTATCAAACAACTCAAAGTAGTAGTAGTTTTGTAGGGGTAGGGCTCTCTTGCAGAGTCCTCCTGGGGAAGTACCACACCTTTGCCAGTTGTTTAGCGGCCATACAGTAGTATGCAAGCGTTACTGTGTTCCAGATTGAAGGGCAATGTTTTCAGCGTAATTACTGGGCATAAAGAGAACATCTAATATCTCAGAGTGACGGTGACGAGCGCAAGGCATTACTGCGTAGGGGATCTGTTGATGTTAAAAATTCTAGGTGGCACTGAATTGTTATGGGCAAGTGTCGATCAAATCAAAAAATGTGTTTGTAATTAAGTTAAATGTAACATTTACTTATTACTTGTAAAAAAAACGATTAAAATAAATTACGCCAAGGAAATCAACCGAATACGCCGAATTTCAAGATTCAACCTTAATAATTTACCCACTAGACAAAAATTATAATATTTCGGAAAACCGCTTTTAATGTAAAATATTCAAATTAGCTTTTTTGAAATGTCTTGCGAGTAAAACATCAATTTACCGTAGTAGCTGGTAGCTCCGCAAACATTTCGAACAAGACAGAACAGAACAAAGGTTTACCTAAAGTTCATTTATATTCCTTTTGTCTGCAGGTACTCTGTCTCTTCCATTCTACACCGACTACGTGCTAAAAGGATACTGGCATCTCGGTCCATTGCTGTGTGATCTTTGGCTCTCGGTTGACTACACAGTATGTCTTGTCTCGCAGTACACTGTACTACTCATCACAGTCGATCGGTTTTGCAGCGTGAAGATAGCAGCAAGATACAGAGCATGGCGCACCAAAAACAGAGTTATATGGATGGTTACTGTCACCTGGATCATACCAGCATTGCTTTTCTTCACAACCATATTTGGTTGGGAGCATTTTGTTGGTTACAGGGACTTACAGGAAGGAGAATGTGCGGTACAGTTTCTGAAAGATCCGATTTTTAACACAGCTCTCATTATTGGATATTATTGGACAACGCTTTTTGTACTAATTTTTCTGTATACAGGAATTTTTAAAACGGCATACGACATGCAAAAGAAAAGTGAAGCAAGACAAAGGAAAATGCAATCGATGGTAGCTTTAAGTGCTGGAGTTATGTCGGGCATGGCCGGACGTGCTGCTGGCATGGCAGCTTTGTCCAAAGCAACCGTTTCAAGCGAGGACCAAATCAAAGTATCCGAGTCCATATGTAAAAACTCATCGTCAAAAGCTGCATTGGCAGCCCCGTTGCTCAACTTAGGTGGATCTACTGATTCCAATTCTAGTCAAAAATCCTCAGCTCATAAAAGTAGTACAACTGCAACAGGAACTTCCACCACAGCTGAATCAGAAGGAGATAAAAGGGAAGATCAAATCGAAGCTGAAAGGTCAAGTAGTCCCGCTTTTGATTCAGATGAGGAAAGTGTTACGCAGGCAAATCCAAAAAAAAGACCATCTGTTGCCAATTTAGTTATGCAAACGGGAACTTTGCAATTACTGAACAATATGCGTTTCAATGGTGGCATGCTTGTAAAGCCAGATGTAAAACATCGGTCGCCGTTGATTAAAAATGAGACGGACAAAACAAAAACATCATTATCACTTATTTCAGAAAAAAGTTTACTCGATACAGACAATCATGATACTTCACAAAGCAACACGCCAACACCTGTGCCTACTGTTCCATTTGCAACAACTAGTTTTGCGTCTTCCCTATCGTCTGGTATGGTCACACCGTGCGATCAACGAGAAGTATCAACCACGATTGCTCAAAGAATAATACCTCCTCCAACCGAATTTAGATGCAGTCCACCTGTCTCGGAAAGTCCACCGTCTGTTTCAGAGTCCTCTCGGACGAAAACTGTTAAGGTAGTGAAATTCGATGGAACATCATACGATATTCTTGTTGGAATGGATGGAGCTGATTTAAGGTATATGGACGAAAGCTCTGTTATTTTGGCTTCACCTACATTTGAAAGTCCACCGTCTTCCTTGACTTTCCCCACCGCCACAGAGCCTTCATCACCACAGACTTTGAATTCAGCTAATGCTACTAGCACGCCATTATTACAAACCGCGTTAATAAGAGCAACTGCTGAAGCCCAAACCACCCAACCGAAAAATAGCTTTTCACCACCACTTCATATAAAAGTCAATACAGAGGTTAGTATAACTCCAGGAGAGCGTCCGAAACCAAAAATCACTCTAGTATCAACCTCTTCCAGTGATAAAGAGTCACAATCTATGAATTTAAACGAGGTCAAAGAATCACCATCGAAGCTAAATCCAGCAATAAGTCCAGCGGTTGAAAACAGCGACATATCGAGTACTGTAGTAACTGGGTCAGGTCGCGGCGACTCCAGAAAAGAGTTTGTAAAAAATATCGGGAAAAAATTAAAAGTTAAACGGTCAAAGCGAGAAGGGCTGTTTGCGGGTATCGGTCGGCAGAAATCTAAATCAGAAAACCGAGCTAGGAAAGCGTTCCGAACTATATCGTTTATTCTAGGTGCCTTTGTCGTTTGTTGGACTCCATACCATATCCTGGCATTAGTGGAAGGTTTTTGTACGGACCCACCTTGCATTAACAAACATTTATATATGTTTTCGTACTTTTTGTGCTACGCCAACAGCCCTATCAATCCGTTCTGCTACGCGTTGGCGAACCAGCAATTCAAGAAGACTTTCACGCGGCTTCTTCGCGGTGACTTCCACATCACCTAGTCTTTGTACGTCGGTCGCAGGTAAGCGTGAAGCTGCGACGATGTGGCTCAGTGTATGCACAACTGTTGACACGCACAATACATTGAATGATATTACTTCTACGTTACTTGTCTTACAAAAATACAATAACTAAAATAATAACTTTATAGTCAAGCTTTTGGTGGATAGTCTGTAATGAATGGAGTGTGTAGAATATGTATGTATTTAAAATGTATAGTGGTATAGATCCGTGTAATGAACATACATTAAAATTTGTATAATTGAACGAGTAGTTTCAGTATAAGTATTATATTTAAAGTTTTTAATATCGTCTAAAAGTTCAGAACTGACAATAATTGTTAGAGTTATGTAAATTAATGTTAGATGTTAAAATTCTTCATATTTCTAGCCAAAATGTTTGTGTATTTATGTGTAAGTGTTATGATAAGCATAAAACAAATGTTAGGTATATCTAACGTCAAAGACGTGTTTTAGAAAACAATTGTATTTTTAAATGAAAATCAACAGTATTATTATATGAATATATATTTTTTGTGATGATGAATTTATGTGTAGTTTATTTCAACGTTTACATTATTTTAGCACAATATTACTTATTCCATACTTACAAATGCATTTTTAGACTGTTTATATCACAACAGTAAACATAACTTAGTCACGATAAGTATTTTTAACCCCGTTTTACGTGCTTAGAATAAAATTACTTTGAATTATTCATCGTCACATAAAATTTACACCAATACGCTTAAAAGCTTTTCAGCCTCGAGCCCTGGCTAAAGTTTTTCAGCGTTAAATTTAATAATAATAATTAATATAGTCAATTATCAATTTCATATCCAATAATATTAGATAGTTATTATTGTTGGCCTAAGTTAATTTAGTTTTCCCCCGTCCTACGGGATTCAAGTACGTGTGTCGTGTAAGAGATTATGTAAATCCTTTTAAATAGAAAATACATTTAATTGGCTAATGGTATTTCAGTTTTAACTAGAAAAGTTTGCTTTCATCTATCCGTATGTTGGTACTCGAGTACCTACAGCGATTTTTTAGATTTTATTAGGCGTCGGCGATTTTTGATTCGTATTTTGGTGTAGGTATTTCCCACAAAAAGGGGGAAGTTTGCTGCGGCGTTATATACTGGCTGGTTTTGATAATATTTAGCAGAAGCATTCGGTACTAAATTTTGAACAAAATTTTTGAATATGAGCAAAATCGGTCAAGAGTTTGTCAAGAGGTTGTCGGTCGTGAGTTCTCAGTTCGACGTCCCGACTGAGACCTCACGACCTTATACCTTGACGATTTTGCCCGTATTCAAAATTATTAGTAAGAATTGAGTACCGAATGCTTATGCCAAATATTATCAAAATCGGCCGCTAGATGGCACCGCAGCAAATTTCCTTCTTCTTTCAAGGAAATACCCCACCGCAATTCGTCGACGACAAAATTCTATAAAACTGTAGAACCTGAATACCAAGTTTCTTGAAGATCTTGATGAATCTTGAAAAATACGACCTTTACGCGAGTACCAACATACGGACAGATGAAAGCAAATTTTTGATTGGTTCTGGTTCTGAGAAAGACCAATCAAAAATCGCCATCGACAAAACAATCTATAAAATCGTGGAATTTAGGTTGTGCAAAAACTTTGTGCTTGTGAGGTCTACTTTTCACAGAACTACTAGTATTACAACAAGAAAGCAATAACTTATCAAAATGTAATCAAATAAACAGTAAACGAAACATGAAAATATCAATTTAGATTGTAGCGTAAAAATAGGTAAACAAAAATATATCTACATTTTAGTGAAGTTTTAATGACTTAAATAATTTATACCAAAATATTTTAAAACTTTATTTCTGAAATTGATATGAAAGACGAAAGTGAAATTACTTAGCTGTTATACATAACTACAGTAATAGTAAGATATTATAGTGCAATATGATGCAGTATTATTTAGCGTACCTACGATATCTTTTGGAATTAAAAAACAACGTTCTCTATTTTTTTTTTAACTTTATAATCCTTTTCATTTGTTGTTATTATTAATAATAATAATTTTACTAAGAAACTTTAGTTTACTTTAGTTTACTTTAGTTTACTTTAGTTTACTTTAGTTTACTTTAGTTTACTTTAGTTTACTAAGAAAGCCAGAAAATTTATTATTTTAAAAATATTATAGGTATTATTAGATAATATTTTGTTCTTTTTAGCTAGCTTGTAGGAAAGCTTATGTCTCGTCAGATTTTTGTTTGATTCAAGTACTAGTATTGTATAAATTATAATAATTATCTATAATTATATATAATAACAATAATATTAGTAGACAGTATTGACCCTTAATACTCCGTAGCGTGTCGTTAAAAATATAAATGTACAAAAAACCTACCTACTCTCACCTTAGTACAGTATTAATTTATTATACCATAGAGAAACTATACTAAGAGGGCTAATGTCCATAGAAAGATGCGTAATTCGATTGTAGTAGTGATAAAGATGAAAGATGTCGCTAGTGCTTTAATCTGCGACACGATCGTAACAATTTCTGCTTGACTCGAAATAGAAACCCAATCTAATTCATGCGTAATGGTACGTAGAAAATACGCAAGTTGTTATAAATATTTTTTAATTTATAATATTAATAAAATTATTAATTTATATTTTATTTGCAAAACTCGCTAGATTCTCAAGAGATGGCGTTGAAAACATTATTTTTCGAAAAATATTTTTTACGTCGTATGTTGCAATCTAATATGCACTAAACCTTAAATAGCGGACATATACTAATACCTACTATGTTTCTATTAACAATATTTTCATCGGCTTTTATAGTGGTTTGGAACATTGGCTGACTAAATACGTAAGCGCCATCTAGTTTTAAGCAAATTTTTCGGCGTAAAGTTTTTTGTATGAGATTGTTATTAAAATCTGCACGAGAAAACTCATGTAGATTTTCTTTGATTATTATACTACAATGTATAATTAGTTTGCCACTAACAGTTGTAAGCCCTTTCTTTAGGTTATTCGCGGGACCTATGGCCAATTGTCTCATAAAGCAATACACTAGCGAAGTATAATAGATACAATTCACTATACAGGGTTATAAGGAAAGGGTATGCTAAACCAAAAGGGGCTCATAGTACTTATTATTATGAACAGCTTTTACTACGGGACCAAACATGAAATCATAAAAAAAAAAATCAGCTGTTCCATACATTTTGTCGAGTGTCCTTGACATTTTATCCTATGTTTTTTTTTTATTTTTTTTTCTGTTTCAGATTTGGTCCCGTAGTAAAAACTGTTCATAATAATGAGTACTATGAGTCTTTTTTCGGCTCAGCATACCCTTTCCTTATAGCCCTGTATTGTCATTATAATCTAGGTCAAAGATACAAAATATCTGGTTTTTTTTTCGTTATTTTTTTCGAATTTGTGTCTAGTGCTATCGCCATTTTTGAAGAATAGCACCACCATACTCCTAAGCCATGCTTCCGGCGCAGTACCCTCAAAAGTACGAGGGAATAAAAACTTCTGGAGGACTAAAGCCTCAAGAGATTTTATCAACAGTTGTACTGTTAATAAAACCTCTTGAGCTCTCTCAGAGTCTCTGTTTTCGACGAAATGCTACTGCCGTTCTTGATATTCAACTTTGTCATTTGGCGTTGCCCAATAGACGAATTCTTTGATAACACTTTGGAGCCCTGATTCCGCTCAAATGCGTCCTTTATACAACGTGTGTTGTAGGATCGCAGGTCGTGTCACATTGATTTCGAGATTCGTCTATTAAGCTTACTATATTCCGTCATATCAGCTGAATATTGCAGTATCATCTCAGTCCGGTCTTCCATTAGGTTAATGGTGCGTCTTGTTTTTGCTTAGCTTTTGAGGTTATTTTGGCGTGTAGTCTTAGAGCCCTAACTCGTCGAGATGCCATGGTGACGTCGCCAACTACGTATCTAAACAATTAATATTGAAATTTATGGCAGTTAACTCACTTGGCAACGGTTTGCAAAGTCACCAATTTAGAAGCGTAGCCACAACCAATGGGTCACTTTGTGGAGACTGGAAACCTGGCATACTGGCGACGTCGCCAATAAAATTTACGCGAGCAAGCTGCGTCTCACTCTCTCGATGTCCAACCGTTCGCCAAGACGGATGCACAGCGCATACGTGTTTTGTGGCTTTTAGTTTTGATTAGCCGCTGGCTACTCCATTTGGCAACCGAAAGTAGCCAGAGGTAGACATGGCTACGTAGCCGGCGATGTCGCCATAGCGTCGCGGTGAGTTAGAGCCCATAAAGAACTTAGACCCTACAGCTTGGACAGCCTCCATCAACCCATTGTTCGAGTTAAAAGCCTTCTGGGCTCTGGATTTGGGCAGGACCAGGACGGAGTGTAAACTTCACCAGTCGTGACCTCTCAAGCTCTACATTGATATTAAATGTGCCTCGGACTAAATGGTATTTGTGATATATACATATTATTGTCTTAGACTTCGAATATCTCAAAACGACAAATATTTACCTTTCCAAACCTTGAGATTTGCCCCCATTTAACCCTCTTAATTTGTGTCGTATAATAGAATTTTAGATAAGATAATTTTAGCATAGTACATCTTATGTGAACCTACTTGCCAAACTCTAAGTTTGTAGATCTTAAACCTACATACATATTTTCTGAGAATTCGTGATGAATGGGTTGTATTTTTTTGTTTTTATTATTTATAAAATAATAATTATATTATGAATTTGTAAATAGGCTTTGTATACTATATGTTAGATGACAAAATGATTACGTCAAACACATTTAAATAAATAAAATAGTGAATTTATGCTGTTTTTTTTTTTTAAAGTTGTATTTTGTTGTGAGATTAATACACGATCTCTGCGTCACCCTTTAAACATCCCTCTGCTTGAATACCCTTTCAAGGGTATCTTCAACCAATCGTAAACCTTCAGGTTTACGATTGGAACCAATCAACCACATTGTAAACATTGTAAACATTGGTTGAAGATCATTGGATTAATTGTCATTGGTTTTAAGTTTAGGAGGCATGACTAACAATGCGATACAAACCACCTGCCATAACAACGAAGATTTGAACCGGAGAAAGACCAGTGGCGTTCTAACATTTCTTTTCTAAAATACATTTTGGTCGAACTCTGCTCGGCTCGGGCCATGACAGATAACAAGGATGTAACACGCTAAAATATTTGTGCCAGCGAGACAGCAATGTTCCGAGCGATGTTGAATTGTTGACCCGGTCGCGTTTCCAACACCCAATGCGGACACGAGTAGAGCGGAGAGGAGACGTGCAGGAATCGACCAACCAAATTGCTTGAAATCACGGTCAATTGCTAAAAAAACAAGTGGAAGTCTAAAGTGGGCGGAGCCCGGCTGTCAAAGTTAAGTAGAGGTATGCTAGACCAACGCTTAATCAACGCCAGTTCAGTTCTGACTGTAGTGCAATATCATGGTGTATAGGAGTTAGGTCATATTTAAATTCACTGCGTTAGACTTATGGGTATATATCGTAAACTCATAAACAACTAGTAGTTCGCGCCGAACTTAGGCCTCGTGACCCCTATATCTTTACAACCCCTGGACCGATTCAGCTCGTATTCGAACTTAGAAATTGTATTGAAATGAACTACTTGCCTACAAAATTTCATGAAGATCGGATCAACGGTACGCAAGTTATCATCGGACAAATATACACACAAACATCCTTACAAACTTACAAACATACGAACATACATAAAAACATACAAATATACATACAAATGCCGATTTGGTCCCGTAGACTCTGAGTATCGGAGAATCGATAGCGGATGGGGAAGAAATGGATGGGGGCGACATTTTGAAAGTCGCAGGCAACAGGTGGATGCAAGTGGCAAGTTGCCGATCGGTGTGGCGATCTAAGGGGGAAGCCAGTGTTCAGCAGTGGCTTCCGGCTGAAGGATGAAACTAACAAAATAGACTGAGCAAACTAACAAACCCGTAATTTGTCTCAGGAGGTACATTCGTGACGAAAACCATTAGAATGGAAACCGAAGCCGAAAATAGCTGAAGGCTTACTGTCTCCGAGGTCAAACTTGATCAACTTTCGCGATTTATTTTGTATTAGAACAGCGTCTAACGTAGCTATAAATATATATTGATCGTCATTGTTAATTCCATTGTTGATATTACTTTTTCTGTAGTTCTTAACTTGATTTAAGTGTAAAGTTTTAAGTTTTGACCATTTTATAAAAGGCCAACCTTGATAATTAGTAACAAAAAAAACACTGTTCTATAAAACAAAGAATTATTGTAGGCAATGATCGCTGCCTATGGTCACAGGGCAGAAATGAACAAGAAGTTGCGGGTTCGATTCCGGGCTTGGCAGATGTTTGAATGATGAATTTCAAAATTCGCTCTGAGTACAATTGTTAGATTCCCGTGACTTTGTGTATGCTCCATGGTATCCGTGTGCCAGTGTGTCAAGCCATTATTGAGATATTTTCGAAAGACTCTTTCCGCTAGGGAAACGTTCTCCTATGCACATTTTTTTCAACACACAAAATTAATATAAACATACATATATACACGAAATTCTCTAAATATCTACTAGACTCAAATCATAAAATTTGATACTTTTCCGCTAGGAGTACGCACACACTGTATACTCGACATTAGAGAATCCCAGTGGGGAGCTATGAGTTTTATGCCTCTCTCACAAAACTTTGACGCGCAAAGTAGTATAAATTTGCCAATGGGAGCGCCTAGGTTCGGCTGGCTCTTCGAAACAGCCAATCTTAGACGCAAATTGCAGGAATGAATTCTGAACCACCCAATCGTAAGCATAATTCTGCCGTGCTAAGACGAAAAGCACATCTAAATTTTTTTTCAAAATTGAGTTAAATACATATTCTGAATCACACAATACATTTTCAAATGTAGCCTCGGAAGTACCTGTGCTCTCTTTTCTTGGACAGCTCCGAATTGTATTTGTTCGGAAAGATAGACGCAGGTAAAGAGTTCCACACTTTTGCTGTCCTTACTAAGGAGGCGAATTGGAAGTGTCTTTACTAAGAAGGGTTCTTCGAGCGATGTGGCCTGCCTATTGCTACTTCAGCTTGCATGCCCTGAGAGTTATGTCGGTGTCGGTATGTCGGTTATAAACATACATCCAAAAAACGTTTCACCTCAGAGGGAGTCGGCTAAAAGCTGGCGGGATCCGTTTCGAAATCTATTTAACGGCATCGATTTGTCTGCCCGATGCCGACGTTCGTCCAACTGCCCTGGATACATACAGTTTGCCTATAGCAATTTAACGCTGCACGCTGCAGGATGGCGTCCCAATCGAGTATAGAATAGCTTCAAGGCGATCAACACCATATCGAGATTTACGTGCTGTTGCCGTTGTTATTTCGAAAAGCAAGTCAAAACTAAGCAGTAAGTGGCAAAAACAAATTGTGTCTCAATGACATTTTTCGAGGCATCCTGGCATACATGTGTGATTCGGCGAGGATTTTGTATGCCAAGACTTGAGACATACTGACTTAGAGTATGATCTCCATTTATTTTTGAGTAGTATGAAATCAGTGCTGTAAATCGTGCCTGGTATAATCGCATGTTCACTAAAATCTCAAAAAATAAACTAATAGTTCTCGTACAGTACACATAGTGAGCACAAGCTTTTTTGCACAATCTCAATGCTACAATTTTATAGTTTTTTTTTTGTCTTCGGCGATTTTTGATTGGAGGGGTATTTCCCCCAAAAGGGGGGAAGTCTGCTTCGGCGCTGGGGATGTTGTTTGCATTCAAAAAATAAAAATAGAATACAACTCACCGCGCCAGGCGTTCTACGATGAAGTGGATACAGATTTGAGTATATTTTTGTTTTCCTTTTACATTCAAAGCAAAACAAAGACGTACCCAATTCTTATCAAGTGATCAAACACCATTGTATTCATCGCCAACTCACTGACCCTCTCATTCAAAGCCTTCAACAAAAGCTGCTATCACTAGCCCGATCCTTATTACCAAAAGCCACAAACAAATAAGAGAGGACACGTAGTTTCGTCAATACTGTTTTAGACTTTCGTGGTGCGTTACTACATTACTAGTAGAACTCACGGGATATTTACCTCGGTTATTTTTGTTGAGTTCCCTATATTTCGGCACAGTTGCATGCGCCATGTTCACGTATAAACGTGGTAAATATCTCGTGAGTGCTAATAGTAACGTAGTTTAAGAATCATTACGAAAAAGAAAGAAATAATATATTTTTATTTTGCAACATCAGTAATATGTTTGTTTTAAATGCTGCATAGCTAAACATATTTATTAAAAACGTTATATTAAAACAAAATGTATCGAAACCACGTCAGTTTTCATAGTAATATTTATAAACTGTTCAGTTCATAGTCACAAATCGACAATTTAATATCGCTCCGTGACTCAATGATTAAATCCTGCGGAGGTATCTAGAACGCATAATTTATTAGTTTGAAATGAAACAGTGACCGTTCATTTTCAGAGCGATTATAAATACTGGTGTGGGTTGAAATGGGAATGATATTGTTATTTAAAGCACTGATTATACCCAAAATATAGGTTGGTAAAAGCATTTAGCAAATTTCTTAATAATTTATCACTGCACGTGACGTCGTATGTTTTCAATTTACGATTTTTTACAGACTTAGGTTTTTATCCGACTGGCTAAGAAGGAGGGTGGATGTTTTTGGGGTGTATGTTAGTATTTATTTGTGTTTGTGTTCTGTAATACCTCCTGTAGACTAAGCTTGACTGATTTTGACCAAGTGAACTGTCGTTGAATTCCTTTTAATATCCAGAGTATCATAAGACTACATTTTGCAATAGGGTCGGATGGATTGTAATTATAGCGTTTCATATCTGACGTTTTAATCCAGGAAGAATAATAGAGCGACAAGCGATTCACGACTATTATGGTTGAAGACATTTTTTATAAAACGTGGAGCCGAGTTGGAACGCATAGCTGGAGAGATAGCGGTCATTTATATAAGCCTTTAGCATATATCAAAAGAGAATATTAATGAGAATGTAGGTAGATAGATATTTAGATAAATCTTTATTAACAACCACACAAGGCATAGAAATACAAAAACATTATGTCAGCTAGGCTTCTTATTGGCAGATCGCTTTCAGGCAACCATGCATGGACCGAAATTTGATTTTGCGGTTTTTCCTGAACACTTGCGCTCCTGGCGCGCAATTTCACACATATTTAACAGGAAGATAAAAACATCCATTACCTTACTCCTCAATTTTTAAAAGTAGTCCATGCGCAGCAACGCACTGCGATCGTTATCCTGAGATATGAAATGTAATATCTATTTACGACCAGGGCCCGTATCGAGGCGCGATAAGGTGTATAGGCGCGCAGCGTTCTCGGCTGAGTCTAACAATCATCGCAATAAGTAGTTCACGGTACGAGCCCAGTAATTACGCTGGTTAGTTGCACACTACTGCTTGGCGATTGAATAACTGGTGCGCCTTCACAAAAGTCCAACTACTACAGAATTATAACTAGTGTGAGGTTGAAACTCTGCCTCCCCTTCAGTTACTGCAGCTCTATATAGGTGACCTGATTAAATAGGCAACTAGTTGCCTCGATGCTGCATCAGATAATCTCCTCAAGTGGTTGTTCCATATTATGGGAGCCGGAACGTCAGTGCAAACAGTAATTCCACGCTCGAGTGTTCTTAACTTTGAACAAGGTTTTAAATGTTACGTAAAATGTTCTTATCCATGTTTAAGAACTTGTTTGTGCGTTAACTGTGTACTGATTTAATTATGCAGGAAAGGGAAAGGATAAGTAAGGAAGTAAAGTCATTATAAGGAACAGGTATGCAGAGCGAAAGGGGTTCATAGTACTCATGATTGTGAACAACTTTTACTATGAAACCAACCCTGAAATCGAGAGAAAAAACGCTGGATAATCACAGTTATTTAACTACTGCGGGTAGCATCGTTCTATTTGCATTATTCACTAAGTTTTTGTTCCAAAATAAAGAATTTTGTATTTTGTATTTGTATTTGTATTGTATTTTGTCGAGTGTCATTGACATTTTTCTATGGAACAGCTGTTTTTTCTCGGTTTCAGGGTTGGTCCCATAGTAAAAGTTGTTCATAATGATATCCTTCCATCCTTATAACCCTGTATAGCTGGGGGATCTGACATC
This sequence comes from Apocheima hispidaria, assembly GCA_947579745.1. NCBI lineage: Eukaryota > Metazoa > Arthropoda > Insecta > Lepidoptera > Geometridae > Apocheima > Apocheima hispidaria. The sequence goes on along the minus strand of OX388154.1, from coordinate 3,154,342 downwards.
AATCCGAGTAAGTGTATTAAAAGACATGCCATTCCTTGAGTGCGGTGCATGGGGACTGAGGTTGACACGTATGCATACGCTAACCCCTTATCAATAAACACGGATAAACCTTGGATCAGTTGCTCAGACTTCTTTCTTTTCATATCATCATCATCATACTCAGTTGGTAGTGAACCTACCTTCTGTGTTTGGGGGCGTGGGTTAGATTCCCATCTAGGACAAACATTAATGTGATGAACATTTGTGTTTGTTCTATGTCTGGGTGTTAATATCTATATATGTATGTATTTAAAAAATATATATGTACGTTAATCAGTCTCTGGCAGCCATATTACAAGCTTTGCTTAGTTTAGGGTCAGATGACCGTGTGTGTAAAAATGTCCCAGATATTTATTTATTTATTTATTTATCATCATCACCATCAGCCAGAAGACGTCCACTGCTGAACATAGGCCTCCCCCTAAGACTACCACACCGACCGACAACGTGCCCCTTGCATCCACCGGTTGCCCGCGAATTATTTCTTTACTCGAGTTCCAATTTCGACAGAGCGTAAAGGACTAAACACTTGGTACCTAATCCAAGGGCACTCCACGCTTATTAATCCGGGGGTTAAAGTTTTCGTCCGCATTTTAGGATAATTCGTGCTAATATATACAAAATTGATACAACGTGGTCACTCACCTGAACTACCTTAAGACATAGTGTTAAATCAATGTGAGAAAAATACCGATTGTGCGTCCCTCAGGTCGCCCAATGAGTTGTCTGCACTAATAGACCAAAAGCGTTAATTCGAAACTTCGTCAAAAGATTTGTACGGACTTCCGCATAGTGAGGTCTGACCTTTGAGAAGTAAACCTACATCTCAAAGGGTCTCACTGCATGATGGGGATATTTGATAAGCTGAATTGAACACATTTAAGAAATCAAGACGTCTGTACAAGCACACACTTCAATAAAAGCTGCACACTAACGTACTACAATTTGTGTTATATTATTTGCATGTTGTTAGATGGAACTGATCGCTCAGACTCAAACACACGGAGGCTTATACTTACCTTGGCCGAAGGAAAGCTGAGCATGAATCTGTGCAAAAATTCAGCTTGATCCGTTCAGCCGTTTAGCCGTGATAACGCGACAAACACCCAGACAGAGAGACAGAGCTACATCCGAATTTATAACATTAGTTAGCATTAGGATATTTTGTTGGGTTTGATTACAAATCACCTTTTGAACCACCACCGTCTTCCACTGGGTAGACTGACGATATTGTGAATGTCGCGAGAAACAAATGGCAGATTTTCGTGGCGCTCTAAGCGCTCCATCTGGGATACGTGGGGCATTGCGCGGTGCATCGTGCGAGGCACAGAAGAGAGAGGTAAACATTTTTCCTCTTCTGTGGTGCAGGGTATTAGATGTTTTTTCTGTTTACCGAGAGGTGGTGCGTGAAGCGGCTCGTAAAGCGAAAGTTGTTCCCGCGTCCCACGCTCAAAGACAAACATGTGGTCGCGTCAGATATAAAAAAGCTCATGAACATACTTCTATATGAACACCTACATACATTAGCATATTATGTTTGATTTGACAGCGATGCACCGCACGATGCGCCGTGCAACTCCCCACGTACAACGGGCCCTAAGGGGAAGGCCTTTGTTCAGCGGTAGACATCTTCTGGCTGATGATGATGATTTATTGAAACATTGAAAACATTCGCAATGGTATTCTAAAGATACATTAACTTTACTTTTTGTTGTTAATTTCCAATCAGTAAATGTTGTCATATTTTTTTTTTTGTATGTTTCTCGGTGACGAGACTAGCAAGTCGCTCAACTAATGTTAAGCATCACCTTTGCCCATAACTAAGATGTAAGGTGTAAAATCTCTGTATGCCCAGGAATTACGCTGGAAACATTGTCCTTCAATCCGGAACACAGTAATGCTTGCACACTACTGCTTGGCGGTTGAATAACTGGCAAAGGCGCTGTACTTCACCAGGCGGACTCTGCAAGAGAGCCCTACCACTACAAAAAAACAACCTGAAATCTTCGCACAGCCTGAAAATACCTTTTCAAGTTAAAACAGTCTGATGTCACCGGTTATCGATTATGGTAATCTTGCTATTAAGTTGCAAATGGCCTCCGAAGTGGCGATTTATAACTGCAACCTCATCTGGGAGCTGTGGTCGGAGATAGGGCAACTTTTATTGCTTCACAATATGCTGCCCTTGCAAGACAATTATGTACTACTAGCAGCCCGCCCCGGCTTCGCACGGGTATTTAACAAAAAAATTAAAATACGGTTTATGGTATAGATGTTCTGCAAAGTCGTAGTATATTTTAGGTATTTTTTTTACATCTTGGGTTACATTATTGTAGTTTTAGTAAGGATCCCTATTTTTTTTGAAAATATAATATAGCCTATGTCACCCGGCGATAGTGTAGCTTCCCAACAGCGAAAGAATTTTTCAAATCGGTTCAATAGTTTCGGAGCCTATTCAATGCAAACAAACAATCAATCAAACAAACAATCAAATCTTTCCTCTTTATAATAATGGTATAAAAAAATATAGTATAGCCTATGTCACCCGGGTAGCTTCCCAACAGCGAAAGAATTTTTCAAATCGGTTCAATAGTTTCGGAGCCTATTCAATGCAAACAAACAATCAATCAAACAAACAAACAATCAAATCTTTCCTCTTTATAATATTGGTATAGAAAAATATAGTATAGCCTATGTCACCCGGGGATAGTGTAGCTTCCCAACAGCGAAATAATTTTTCAAATCGGTTCAGTAGTTTCGGAGCCTATTCAATGCAAACAAACAATCAATCAAACAAACAAACAATCAAATCTTTCCTCTTTATAATATTGGTATAGATGTTTATTTTTCCCCTCTTGATATTTATTATATGTAATAGTAAACAAATCTAAAAGTGTAAACAGGTGCTGTAATTTGTTTTGGTTTACCGGATCCGATGCTCAATCTTAGGGTTCCTTACCAAAACCGTAAAAGGGAATTTATTGAATTATGTAATTTCTCTCCTTTGTTTTTGATTTTATTTGATTTGACATGAATTTACCAATGTACTTACTTATATTTGCTATTATTATTATTTTTGTTCAAAATGTATAAAAAATAAAAACTGACGTGTGACCAATGGTTATGAATAAGTGAGATTGAGATTGATTGATTGGGAACCGGACTTCGATGACTGTTTGTCTGTAGTACCAATGTCATAGCCAGCTTAGACGGACCACACACCAGTACTACAAAATTAAATGCTGTACACCACACAAACATTTATCGTAGATCTACATTTAAATACGAGTACACACACCACATTCTTCACAAAAAAGTGTGCCACGTGCCACGAATGTCTTACTGCACATCAATTGTATCTTTGGTGTGTGGTGCGCCTTAGTCGTATACTTAAGTCAGGGAATATTTAACTTGGATTATGGGAATTTGGTATATAGACTTAGACAACATTTGGCGACACACATTATGCAGTAAAAATTATCTGATTTTCTAAAATTTGTCCCCTAAAGGCTCGGGCCCCACAAAATTAACCAAATCCAGTCAAATTAATCTCTATTATAAATAAATAAAATATCTGGGACATTTTTGCACACACGGTCACCTGACCCCAAACTAAGCAAAGCTTGTAATATGGCTGCCAGAGACTGATATACGTAAATAGATATTTTTTGAAATACATACTTATATAGATATTAACACCAAGACATAGAACAAACATAAATAGTCATCACATGAATGTTTGTCCAATACAACCACGCCCACGCCTCCAAACAGAGAAGGTAGGTTCACTACCAACTGAGCCACCGGAGCAGTATTGCGGATCCAAGTACATGTCTACTAGAAATGTATCGAATTCTATAAAAGACGTCACACTGCGAACTTCATGTAGTGTGAAGGGTATTCATTAGAATTTCATACAGTACAGTTTCACATGTACTGCACCTACAACGGACATGGACGGCAACTGAATTCGGCTCTGCTCGGCCTAAGCCTAAGCTTCGCGGGGAGTCTAAGCTTTGAGACCTTCGCTTCGCTTGGTCAATAAATGCAGTACTGAATCAGTCTAAGTTAGCAGTAAGGACACACCCGCTCGCAAAGCCATTTCGTCATTCGTTGCAGCTATTGTTCCAGCGCCATTCATCGCACAGTCATTAGTGGAATGTTCAAACGTTTTGTTTCAGTTTTTACTTTCATTATTGCGTTTTGTTTTGTGCTTTTTCCGCAGCTGCTGTTTTGAGTGACAGAATTCCGTTTTTCTTGCTTTTATAGTTTTTGTTGTCGCTCTTGTTATTTTAGTGTTTTTTTTTCTTTTAAACTATGAAGTTTAATAAATATACAGGTAAGGTAAGGTAAGGTAAGGTGTTACTGAAAGGTGTGGCATATGGTTATTTTTTTTTCGCAATTTCCCTTTCACATATTGTATTCAACCGACTTTATAAGTGGACATTCTCATCTGGTCCCACTAATATTATAAATTCGAAAGTTTGTGTGTAAGTGTGTAAGTATGTACGCCCCGTGGTTTCACTCGCTATTCTGCAGAAACGGAATATTTTTTAGGGATAAAAAGTAGCCTATGTGTTAATCCAGGGTATAGGCTACCACCTTACCAAATTTCATTCAAATCTGGTTAGTGTGTTTGTTCCCGTTCAACTCTGTAACGGCTGAACGGATTTTAACGAAATTTGTTATGGAGATAGCCTATAGCCTGGATTAATACATATGCTAGTTCCTATCCCGAAAAAAAAGATTCGGCTTCTGTAAAATAGCGGGTGAAACCATTAGGGCCGAGCTAGTACTTACCTACTTACATACTTACACACAAACGTTTGCATTTTTAATATTAGTATGAAAATTGTTCTTGAGACTGACAAAATGCAAAAAACGGAGACGCCAAAAAGAAAGGAGGAAAGAAAAAAAATATTATTCTTAGTTTTAAAATTAATCTCATCATCTAGACTGTTTACTTCACCAGTTTCAGTAATTACAGCGGATATACCTCAAAATTTAAGCCAGCAGTATTATTTACCATTTGATCGTTTGATCCTACCACAAAGGGTGCTCTGCCGCATAAATAATATAATTTAGAAATGCGTTTGTCAGTTCGTTTGTTGGCTTAAACTCATTTTACGTCAATCTAGGGCTTTTCTATATCTTTACATCTACTGAGTCTGCGTATTTTAACTTCGACCACATCGTCGTTTATCAAGAGGCCAGTTGGGGGACAGACGGACTAATTGGTAAATAAAAAATGTTCGTTCTAATAAAACGGGAATACTCACGTTCAATTGAGTCGGTAATTCCGACTATAGTTTCGATCACATTCGGTGACCTTTATGTACCTTTACGGTGCGGTGACCTCGTCTTGCCTCGTGAGTATTCCAGTTTTATTAAGGTCCTTCGTTTGAGTCCGCTAGGTAGGTAGGCGCCAAGAGATGGCGCTGTCGTTGAAAACTCAATTGAGGTAATCTGCCCCAGTTTTAATTCACTTTGCGACCTCTTACTATTGTTATAAACACATCTCAAAAATAATAGAGCCCATTAATAGCTGCACTCGACTGAAAATTCAAATAATGTTCAACGCCTGTATGCACGCATGAACATTACGCACACATGCGAATTGAAAACGGTTACAAGCAAATACGAAATTTCGTTGCTCTGTATATCGTCTCGGTGGCCGAAGTCATCAGTTTGATTAGGTCGCGCTCGTGAGGTTCTGGGTTCGAACCCCTAAAATTAGGTAGTATTATTTTTTATAATTTAATTTCGAGAATACTATTTATTTTAATTTTTGCTGTGAGTTTCTTGACAAACTTATTCAAAATTAGTAACGAAACTTATAAAAGTATATATCTACATAAACCTAATATTGTCGCATAAATATTTAAAATGCGAAAGTTCGTGTGTAAGTGTGTAAGCATGTAAGTTTTTTTTTTTGTTATTTGGTGACGAGACGAGCAAGTTACTCAGCTGATGTTAAGCTTCACGCTTGCTCATAACAGTTCAGTGCCACCCAGAATTTTGAACCTCAACAGTTCAAAACCATGCGCGGCAATGCACTGCGCTCATTACTCTGAGATATTAGATGTTAAATCTCTGTGCCCAATAATTACGCTGGAAACATTGCCCTTCAATCCGGAACACAGTGATGTTTTGCACACTACTGCTTGACGATTGAATAACTGGGTCCCTGGAATAACCCCATATCGGGGGTTCTAAAGGCACCGAGTCTGGTACCTTCCGAACAAATTTTCCACTTTTTTTCGTTTTTTTTCAAATTAATTTCGAATGTTACATACCTAATACCTAATGAAATGAACCTAATGAAATATGCAATACCCAAAAATCTTGTGTTTTCCGCGTCGATAGACATTATTCTGCGACTAAAAATATGGATTTTAGACCCGGGTTAGATTAATTTAGTCCATAGTAGGTACTGTTGTTTGTTATTTGTTATTTACAACACACAAAACTAACTTATAGGTAGGTATGTAGTTCATCTGTGGTATGTAGGTAGGTAGGTTGGTTGCTTGGTTGGTGGCTAGGTAGGTATTATTAGTATAATGTGCATATTTTGATCGCGCAGCACGAAATATTCAAGATTTTCATATACCTCTATCTACCACCTTACCACCTACCTATATAGGTACCATACCTATAGGCACCTTTTACAAAAAATCTATTATTTCACTAAGAAGGAAGTTTTTCAGAATTTTTTCAATATTTTTCCCGGGATCAGTGAGCGTGCGCGCAACGAGATCATACATAAAAATGCAAAAACCACATTCATCATCATTATTGAGGTGAATTTTTTTCCAGAAATTTTGCATTATTTTTCCTGGCAGCACTGATGGAGCGCGCACCGAGCCCCATACTCAGAAATGCCGAATTCCAACAAATTTTAGATATGGGGTTATTACTTAGTCACACCAAAATGCGAAAGTTTGTGTGTATGTAAGTAGGTATGTTAGTATGTAAGTGTGTTTGTTCCCGTTCAAATCTGTAACAGCTGCATGGATTTTAATGTAATTTGGTATGGAGGTAGCCAAATTTAGGTATGGTAGCCTCCATACCAAATTTCATCCAAATCCGTTCAGCCATTACAGAGTTTATACCGCGGGTGAAACCGCGGGGCGCATCTAGTATCCTATAAATTTTGAAAGTAGCTCTGTCTTTCTGTTTGTTATCTGTTCACGATAAAACGGCTGGACCGACCTTTACGAATTTTGGCAAAGGTATTCTAGTAAAATAAAATATTTTTTAATTTAATCATTTTATGTATTTTTTAAGAAATCTCGTTACGTTAGGGAGAAGGCTGATGATGATGATGGAAAATTTTAAATCTATGACCGCAAATGTAAAACGCAGTCGGACGGGTAGAAATCCCCCCATTGCTATGAAAATGGGTAAGAAATCTCGGTACGATAGGGAACAGGCGGATGATGATGATAATGATCCTTAAAATCTATGACCGATAAACGACGAAGGTCTGTGACGAAGGTCACAGTTGGACGGGTACCAATCCCCCCATCGCCATGAAAATGGGTAAGAAATCTCGGTACGATAGGGAACAGGCTAATGATGATGATGATGATATTTAAATCTGTGACCACAAATGAAATTCGCAGTTGGACGGGTAGAAATCCCCCCCATCGCCATGAAAATGGGCAAGAAATCTCTGTACGCTATCAACAGGCTGATGATGATGATGAATTTTAAATCTATGACCGAAAATTAAAATCGCAGTTGGACGGGTAGAAATCCCCCATCGCCATGAAAATGGGCAAGAAATCTCTGTACGTTATCAACAGCCTGATGATGATGATGATGAATTTTAAATCTATGACCGCAAATGAAATTCGCAGCTGGACGGGTAGAAATCTCCCCATTGCTATGAAAAATGGGTAAGAAATCTCGGTACGATATGGAACAGGCTGATGATGATGATGATGAATTTTAAATCTATGACCGAATCACATGCGAATTCAAAACGGTTACAAGCAAATACGAAATTGAGTACCCGATTTTCGGCGTTCCACCTATCAGTTCGACTGGCCGAGCGGTCGAGTGGACGGATTTTCATTATGCTTCGTTTTGTAGTGTGTCAATGAGACGAAGGATCAATCCTCATTTGAAAATTACTGTTTTTGTAGATTTTTGTTCTTTTTGTGCTATTTTTTTACAAAATAAGTTATCAAACAACACAACAAACACCACACACAAAACTAACTAACTAATAGGTAGGTAGGTAGGTAGGTAGGTTGGTTGGTTGGTTTGTTGGTAGGTAGGTAGGTATTATTAGTATTATGCACATATTTCAATCGCGCAGCACGAAATATCCAATATTTTCATATACCTCTATCTACCACCTTACCACCTACCTATATAGGTACCATACCTATATAGGCACCTTTTACAAAAAATCTATTATTTCACTAAGAAGGAAGTTTTTCAGAATTTTTTCAATATTTTTCCCGGGATCAGTGAGCGTGCGCGCAACGAGATCATACATAAAAATGCAAAAACCACATTCATCATCATTATTGAGGTGAATTTTTTTCCCCGTAATTTTGAATTATTTTTCCTGGCACTGATGGAGCGCGCACCGAGCCCCATACTCAGAAATGCCGAATTCCAACAAATTTTAGATATGGGGTTATTAGTTAGTCACACCAAAAATAAATATTATAAAGAGGAAAGATTTGATTGTTTGTTTGTTTGCATTGAATAGGCTCCGAAACTACTGAACCGATTTGAAAAATTCTTTCGCTGTTGGGAAGCTTTTTAGCTTTCTTTATATATATATTTTTTTTGTAACTTGACGCAAATAGAAGGGTTTTGTGTGTGTATTATAATTTTTATTTTTTTGTTATATACACGTGCGAAGCCGGTGCGGGCTGTAAAGGATTCAAACAGACAGACGGACAGACAGACAGACAGTCGGACATGACAAACTTATAAGGGTTCCTTGTAGTACTACGGAACCCTAAAAATTTATAAATGGTTACCTATGTCAAAGTCCTCAAAACACAAGAATAGGGGTTCATTTTTATACATATAAACTAGTATTTCGCGAGGCTGCACGGGCCGCGTGCGGGCCCGCGGGGCGGTCCTGCAATTGGGTATGGCTGGATCGTTTAGGTCGACTTGTAAAGTTAAAAAAAAAGGAGGAGCATGATGAAAACGGGTAAGCTACCCAACAGCGAAATAATTTTTCAAATCCGTTCAGTAGTTTCGGAGCCTATTCAATGCAAATAAACAAACAAACAAAGAATCAAATCTTTCCTCTTTATAATATTGGTATAGATAGATTATTCTATCATCATCAATAGTTGTCGCAACGCACGCGATGTAAAGGATATTTTAGGTATTTTTTTTTACATCTTGGGTTACATTATTCGAGTTTTAGTAAGGATCCCAAATTTTTTAAAAATATAATATAATATAGTATAGGGATAGTGTAGCTTCCCAACAGTGAAAGAATTTTTCAAATCGGTTCAGTAGTTTCGGAGCCTATTCAATGCAAACAAACAAACAATCAAATTTTTCCTCTTTATTATATTGGTATAGACTATTCTTTCATCATCAATAGTTTCCGCAGTGCACGCGAAATACATCATCTTGGTTTACATTATTGGAGTTTTAGTAAGGATCCCTAATTTTTTTGAAAATATAATATAACCTATGTCACCCGGGGATAGTGAAGCTTCCCAACAGCGAAAGAATTTTTCAAATCGGTTCAGTAGTTTCGGAGCCTATTCAATGCAAACAAACAAACAATGAAATAAATAAACAATCAAATCTTTCCTCTTTATAATATTGGTATAGATAGATTAGGTAACCAAATCAAACACTGCACTGCACACCGATACCGAATCTCGCAACGTCGCAATTATCGAAGGCCGCGCGCGGACTAAGCCGCGATGCAAGGATACCTAGTCTCGCTCACACACGCTCCGACAAGCTGGCAACGTCGCGTAAACCGCGTGACGCGCGCGCGGCACAACCAGTGTACACGATTTTTGCAAGATGCACCCACACATCAATATTTCACGCACACCATGATCGCATGATTCGCATGTAAAGAACACACCACTACATTCGTAAAATTTGTCGTAATTATTGGGTTGAAAAATGGTATTTCCTAGCCATGAACATTTTAAATTATCGACTTTGCGATACTTAGAGGCCAAATTAGACCTATGTTAAGTCATGCCCAGTTCAAAATCATAGTAGGACGCCTAAAAAGGCGTCGATAGTTTTGTATGAAAGTCGAAGGACCTTAAAACAAAATAACTATGTCAAAACCACGTCAGATTTTTTTTGACTCGAATCTACATCACTTTTTCAGATAATTATAATAAAGTTGATGAGGCAAACATTATACAATATTATTGACCGAGCGAAGCGAAGGTCTCAGAGTTTACTGGGACAAATCGGCATTTGTACGTTTGTGTGTATATTTGTCCGATGATAGCTTGCGAACCGTTGATCCGATCTTCATGAAATTTTGTAGGCAAGTAGTTCATTTCAATACAATTTTTAAATTCGAATATGAGCTGAATTGATCCAGGGATTGTGAAGATATAGGTGTCGCGAGGTCTCAGTTCGCCGCGAACTACTAGTTATTGACCGAGTGAGCGAAGCGAACGAAAAGTCTCTGGAAAAAAACTATGCAAATATGAATTGGTACTCGCGTAACAACGTATGTTGAATAAGTGCATCCAATTTCGTATTGGCGAGTTCATGATAGTTTAGAGATTAAATGCCATACAGTATAAAAATGAACTGCAAAATATACCTACCTCACTTATCATTCTACGTAATGCGCTGACATCAAGCCGTTTTACTCGGTTATCGATATGCACACACACCCGGTACACAACATCTCAGCACTTCCGCGGCCAATAACCACGGCCCGATAAGGTGTGCCTTTTTACTGTGTCACAGTGTAAATTATACCTACAGTAAGTTACTCATCTACCTATTCTAAGCGAAAAGACTCACGCAGAGAACTAAGCTCAAATCAGACAATCAAGGAAGAGCTTGTTTGTCTGACCCACAGAATAGGTTTTTTAAATATATTTCTCTTTTCTGTGATCTGAGCACTAGGAATAGCCCTAATGCATAATTATACCACTACTATTTTTTAATAATTAAAGAAAAAAATGGGCAATGTTAGATCGTAAATAAGCAGTCAGAATTTTTGTTTAACTCATAATTCCAAAGTTATTGCAAAATATACTTTTTGAATAATCCAGCCGGGATTGATTCTCACACCCAAACCGAGTACGACCGAGACCTGCCGAGCGTGTGCCGAGCTTACGAATTTGTTGCGAGATTATTGGATAATTATAACAAAAGACAACCGACTTTAACAAAATAATCTGAAAAAAATGCAGAAATGTTCTTGGCCCGTGAAGTCCTCATCGAGTAGTTCCGGTGTCCACCTGTGGTCTTCTTCATTAGTTCCACTTCACCAAATTTAAATATATATCATAATATATTATATCTAAATATTTTTTATCCCCACTTTACATGCCACCGCATCAAACTAAAATTATGTTTTACTCTTTGCAAATTGTTACCCTTAAAAAACCTATTCAACAATTCCCCGCATGATGGGGTACAGCGAATTTTTTTTTATTCCCTCTTTACTTGTATGGAAGCTACCCTTATTAGACAAAAAAAAACTCTAGTTTTCTAAACTGTAGATCTATACTTACACTATCGTTGTGCAAAATTTCATCCATGAACATTTATAACTTTGGAAGATATAAGGCTGCAAAGGATATAGACAGACAGACAGACTGACATGATGAACTTATAATTGTTCCTTTTAGTACTACGGAACCCTAAAAAGGTCATTCCACATCCCACTGCATGCCGTACGACGCAATGCAAATGGATTGCGAGCAAATGAAAAAAAAGGCTAAAAGAAAATTAAAACTAAAAAGCAGACGAAAGCGGACGATTGGACTATTATGTATTACTAGCTGCGACCCGTGGTTCTACCCGCGTGGAATGCCATTTTACCGTTTCATTCACTATATGCAAAAAGAAACGATAAATAGTTTATCTATCTAGGTACGCTTTCAGTGATAAGGCCGCCAGTTGTTACACTACTTTTTAAGCCTCTTTTTAAATTTTTGTGTGAACAATAGAGTTAATCTATCTATCTATCTATTTAACTACATTTACTATAGAAATTAAGATTTCTAATAATAAACAATCACTCTAAATGTTGGTAGGAAACATAGTAAAGAAAAAAATTAACTATGTTAAATTTGTTGGATAGGTGCTTCCATACCAACTAAAATGACAACCCTTCCACCATAAAAGTTGTGAGTGCTATTATGGCATTCCTATTTTGTAACGAGCTTACTGGCGCCTTTATCTACTGACGGTGCCTTTTTAGACTGTGCCAAGCCGTAATATGTCATGCTTCCGTTGTGGCAAATATTGGAAAATATTTACTTGAGGTGTATCGTGTCACAGATTCACGTTCTCACAGTAGGTATATATGCTTTCCTAAATTTTCGAGATTCATTTATAAGAATCTGTACGAAAATGACACTAATGATGATATACTTGGGTGTCTGTCTGGATGTTTGTCAGAAACGATTATCTGTCAAGAACTATGTGAACACTCATCATCACCATCATAATCTACAGCCTGAAGACGTCCACCGATGAACATAGGCCTCCCCCTTAGACCGCCACACTGACCGACAATTTGCAACGTGCATCCACCGGTGGCCCGTGACTTTCTAAATGGCAGGCGGCTCGGGAATCGCAGAATGCTCACCGTTTACTAAAAGGACGTTACTGTCCTTTTTTTGGTGGTTCTGGTCGCAGTTTTCCGATTTTCCAGGATTCATCATCATCATCATCAGCCGGAAGACGTCCACTGCCGAAAATAGGCCTCGACCTTAGAGCATCACACCGATCGACAACTTGCCACTTGCAACCACCGGTTGTCCGGTTGCCGGTTGCGGTTGATTTCGGTTTCTAAATGACGTCGGTCCAGCTAGTGGTAGGCCTACTCTGTGCTGCGCTGCTCGTGGTTGACACTCAAACTTTCTTACCCATTAGTTATCGGTACTTCGAGCGTTGTGGCCTGCCCATTGCCACTTCAGCTTGCAAGCCCTGAAAGCTACGCGGTGAATTTGGTTCTTCGGCGAATATCCTCACGCAAAGAAACAAAGCATAGCTCCACATAGGTCCGTCATTTATGAACTGATTTAGAGATTAAGGAACTAAGTTAGGAAATTAGCGACAGATTCGAAGTGACAAAATTAGATCAGGTGCAAAAAATACTGCACGTAGAAAATAATACTAAAAATACGCTTACATTATCAGCCAGAAGACGTCCACTGCTGAACATAGGCCTCTCCTTTAGACCGCCCCGCCGACCGACAATGTGCCACTTGCATCCACCGATTTCCCACGACTTTCACAATGTCGTCGGTCCACCTAGTGGGAGGCCTGCCTATGCTTCGTCTTCCGGTTCGTGGTCGCCACTCAAGAACCTTTTTTCCTCATCGGTTATCGGTTCTTCGAGTGAACCTAGTGGGAGGCCTGCCTACGCTTCGTCTTCCGGTTCGTGGTCGCCACTCAAGAACCTTGTTTCCCCACCGGTTATCGGTTCTTCGAGTGATGTGGATACGTTTAAATGAATAAAATTTCGAAAGGCAGTCTAACAAAAAAAAAAAAACAAAGAATCCCCTGAAAATATCTTCGAAAATGAAATGCCATGAATTTTCAAATGGCACAACACTTATTTTTACAAATTAATAAGCCAGACCAGTGCTTTAAACGGTGAACCAGGTGGTATTTTAATTTAATTAGCATATTTCGATTAATCGACAAAAAGCAAAGAAAAAATTACAATTTTAAGAGCCGACTCGTTTTTTCACCAAATAGGATTATGCTAGTTTCTAGCAAAGAGCTCTGAGCGGGTTCAAAACGCATTTCATAACGTGATCAGACCGCGTCTAACCGATCTATTTCTACATACACAGATGTTAGCGATACGAGTAAACAAGCTGCTAACTGCTTTAACAGAGACATTAGTTTGCCTGTTTAGCTCCATCAAGAACTATAACTGAGTTGCGGACCTCGCTTCATCTGATACTTCATCCAGACTGTGCAAATCGGTACCCATACTCACATGATTGCAGAATAAGTTAACCGCCCCGCCGACTAACTAACGAAAGAGAAATATATTTTTCACCACAGCGGCCCGAACAGGCACCCTTTGAGAAACCAGTGTGCAAAATCGCATTTCGCTCACTGAGTGAGCAACGTGAATTTGAATTTCGAATGTCACAAATTATCATGTTTGCTGCGTTGGAAAACGCAAGTACCTAAACTTTCAAATTCATATGTAAAATATTTAACGCGATTTTTGGTTTTTGGAGTTTCATACTGAATGTAATTGTATTATCATTATTAATATTTAAGAGTAAGAACACGCACACACTACACACACTTACTTTATATAAATACATAATACACACCACATACACACACGCGCAGACACTAACGCAAATCTTATTAATATTATTATATTATTATTTAATTATATTATTATAATTTACTTTTATTATGTTCTCTTTGTCGAGGTGAAAGTTGTGTATGCCACACGAGACCAAAGCTATTTCCATATCTTGCCTTTGAATCCCTCGCGCTATGCTCAGGATTCTAACTTAGAATCACACGTTACGCTCGGGATTTAATTCTAGAATCCTTCGCTTGCTCGGGATTCAAAATCAGCACTCGCAGCAAAAATCAACTTTGCTCACTTTAAGCACAAATAACTATTCCCCTTATTGTGGGAAAATATATTGGGCCATCCCACCGCACCATAACCTACTGCTACAATTATTTACATTTGAAAAAAGTAAATATGATTTAGTAAAACTTCCACTTCAGGGCTGATGATGATGATGATGCTAGTGAAGCTATACGGGTAAGCTAGTAAAATCAACTCATCATTATAAAATTAACTGAAAGCTGCACCCTGATAAAAATCAGCTGTTTCAGAAAATTAAATATCGTCGAGGTGAGCGACATTTTATTATGGAACATATCGGTGAACCAAACCAAGCAGCTGATTTATATTCGGGAATTCAGGGTTCCGTGCTTTCATAGTTCATAATTTTACGTAAAAAATGTTGTACGGAACCCTTGATGCGTGAGGAATACTCGTTCCTGTCCGGTTGTTCATTTGACATCTAAAAAAAAATTATTCCCTAATCGAACATCACAGGAACGCGAATAAGTCATGTCGCGTCATTGTATTATTTGCCAAAACATCTGTAACAACGGTGAATTTTTATTCATTATGTGTTCGTTAACGTTGGTGAATAATATAATGTCAATGTCGTGAAACGTGACTTTTCATGTTGTTTCCGAAACTCAACAAAAACAACTAGTTATTCTAAGACTAGTAAAGTCTCCACCACTTTACTAGGCCTGGCTTTACCGTAACTTACTTTTCTTGACAGACTATGACTACTGAGACTTGTTTTAATTGTGAAATAATACTTGTAATAATAAGTGTCTAAATGTCCCCCAATGCACTACCAATTATAGGCAAAATTCATTTTTCATCAGATCTTCGAATACTATTAATAACATGGACTTGCCTGAATTTGACCTGTTTAATATATCTCCGAACAAAGTCCGCAATTTAATGTCTAGAAATTGGTTTGACGGTACCTCCTAACTCTCGAGTTCTAATACTTCCCTTATGGATCTTAAGATATTTCTCTTTTATCTTTTTGTGGCAAAAAAGCTATGTTTAATTTAGTCTAAAGTAAATTTGTTATTCTAGATTCAAAGTGCGAAAGCTAATAAATGGTGTTTAGAAATAATTTAATTAATAAGCTAGCTAAGATAATACTGTTTGTTTTCCGAAAATAAATAAATAAATAAATAAATAATTATAACAAACTTGATACTTCCTAGGTCAAATAAAAGAAACAGCCTTTGAGTATCTCAAAACCTTTCCCCTAAGCATTGTTTTAATTACGTGTCATAAGTATAACAAATAAAATAGCTAAAACCATTTACTACATTTTCGCCGCAGAATCCACAATGTGTTGGTCTGGGCGGCCATTATACCGAGAACCGGTAATTTCCGGATAAAGCCAGAATTTAACTCGATTGTAGCGCCGTTCAGAATCAATTTGCAAATTTTAGTGGCGGGTTTCACGATAACACCGCGTTTTATTATGTGTTACCATAAAAGGTAAAAACGATTACATATTTACTCTATCTTACATTAAATACGATAAAAAAAAAATACTTTTACTTACATTCCCACAAAAAATTAATTAATTTACCGGTTTTATTATAAGATGAATACGACTACATGCCTACGTGCCAGCTACCACTCCAGCATGCTGGTTACGCCGCCAACTAGTAGGGGGCTTGAGCATTTGGATCTATCTGGGTAATCAAACTGTTCGTTTTATGTAGTAGGCTAACCCCCGAATACTGAAACGCTTGTTAACTTTGACAACAGATTAATTCTAATGCTGCCTTTTTCTGGCACTAAGCAAATGACAAAGGCAGCAACAGACTTAATCTGTCGTCAAAGTTAACAAACGTTTCAGTATTCGGGGGTTCGCAGCAGTTTTACTTTGTATGTGTTCTGTTTAGAAAATAAAGGCACCATCCCGGCTTAAAAAAATTACACGCCAAATGTTAAGTACTAAATTTAATTATAATAATTGCCGAAAAATCCTTTTTTTTTATCTCAAGGAGCTTGGACTTTGTTCTATTCCAGAGACTTCGTTTTTATAAAACGATAAGTCTACAATTATGTACAAAGAAGCTCTAGAAGCCACATTCAAATAAATAGTCAAACTGTAATTGAAATATTTCCTTAGAACACGTTTTTTGAATTACATGGTCAGCAGAAAATGCAGTATCTTCCGCTGACTCTGTTAATCATGCAAAACTACAATCTTGTGAAGCCCAAACATCACACTAATATTATAAACTAGCTGCGCCCCGCGATTTCACCCGCTATTCTATAGGAAATTTTTAGGGATAAAAAGCCTATGTGTTAATCCAAGGTGTAGGCTACCTCCATACCAAATTTCATTAAAATCCATTTAGCTGCTACAGAGTTGAACGGGAACACACTTACATACATACATACATACTTACCTACTTATATACTTACACATTTACACATAAACTTACGCATTTATAATATTCGTGTGATGCGTTGTCCCGAAAATTGTCATGGTTCCTGTAGGATAGCGGGTGAAACCGCGGGGCGCAGCTAGTAGGTAATAACGCTAACCGAGCACTCAAATGTAAACATTAAAAATATAGTATACCGCCGTCTCGTCCATATAAAAAGCGTAGTCTGATACCCACCCCTAAACGTTATCCGATTTCGATGTTTTTTTTTTATAATTATGTTTTTTTAATTTCGCAATATCTTCGTTGTTATGGGCACTTGAAGTGTTACATATGTTTTTTTTTTTAATTTCCCAATTTTTTTTATGAGCACTTGGAGTGACATTTTTTTTGCCTCAAAAATAAGTCTAAGAAGAATATTTCTAAATACACAACGTGTGGAGCCAAAAATAAGAGAAAAAAAAAGAATAGTTATGACTTAGACGAGTTATGAGAACACCATAAACAATTTTTGAAAAAAAAACATAACCATTATGGTTTACCCAAGCCATTGACATCAAAAACAGAAGGTGTTATTAAGATTTAGAAGTGATTATGGACTACCGCTAATTTCATTAAAGGTTATAAAAATTCACTAACTCTCTCTCTATCGCACACAAGAGAAACAGAGCGACAACTTTACAATTTCAAAAAGCGAATGCGCCAAAACCTCGCGTAAGGACTTTAAGCGCGTAGCACTTATATAGCACTACACTACGGTACTGAAATATCGTTTGATTTTTTAATATTTTTAACCGAAGCGTAACCTTATTTCTACGGAGTTAAAGTTGAGTTCTCTCCTCTATAAAAGTAACCCTATAGCTAGGTATTAGTGCTATATCATTTTCACATGCAATATCGGTTGTGTGCGTTGTGCGTGAGTAATGGAGCGAAGATTGGTATTGCTGCTATTTTGAGGGTTCCGCAGTAAAAAATAGAACCCTTATAAGATCGTTGTGTCCGTCCGTCCGTATAAAAATATATTTCGTGCAATACACTACAATACGATATCATAGTTTGGTTTGCCGTCCTATCACACTAATATTCACACTAATATTATAAATGCGAAAGTTTGTGTGTAGGTATGTAAGTGTGTTTGTTCCCGTTCAACTCTGTAACGGATTTGGATGAAATTTGGTAACGAGGTAGGTTATTATTCCCTGGATTAATACATAGGCTACTTTTTATCCCTAAAAAATTAACCGTTCCTGTAGAATAGCGGGTGAAACCGCGGGGCACAGCTAGTTGGTATATACAAATATCAATAGTTTCGTTGATTTTCCTTAATGCTCTTTGCTTTGAATTAATTGAAATAATATTTTCTACTTTTAGTTTAAGTTTGTACATGTAGGATGTATTCTCGAAGTCGGTTTTTGTGTTTTTTGTTTTTCTAAAATAAATTGTATTATTTGGATAGTATTTAAAATATTAGCCGGTCATGTCGAAATAAACTGTTGGTAAATCGTAATTGGGGGAGGCTTCATCCAGCAGTGGATATCTAAAGGTGATAATAATAGTGTTGACTTGTTTTCAATACAGCTCACCCAGATTCAGATGCAGCGGGTTTGCTAATTGTTGGTAATATTTTCGTGAGAGTGGAAAAGGTATACAGACTGTCTTCATGCAACCATTTAAACTACTAAAACTCGAATTGTACGAATTGAGCATTTGTACGGATGGCGATGCTTTCTTATGATTCTACTAGCTGCGTCCCGCGGTTTAACCCTCTATTCTACAGAAAAAGCATGTCATTCCGGAATAAATAGGTATAAGCAAATACCAAATTTCATTCAAATCCGTTCAGCCGTTACAGAGTTGAACGCGAACAAACATACTTACCTACACTTTCTACACTTACTTACATACTTAAACACAAACTTTCGCATTTATAATATCAGTGTGATTTACGGCTCCTAATCATCACCTAGCAATGTCAAAATAAAGGAACAGTGGGCTTATCCCGTAACTCTGAAAGCGATAGCGAGAGTTGCGCGACCGTGACCGTGAATTATTAATCTATTAGAGATCAGGAAATTAGATAAAAGTAGATAGAAGATTCGGATCAAACAATACCTTTATTAAAAGTATAAAAAGTTCCCAAAGCCGATAAGTTTATGAACTTTGTGATAGCGAAGTTTTAGCGGTAGTGATTTTATTATGAGTTTAATCAAGTGCTAGGTATGACCCACAGAATTCTCCTTATAATGAGGCGTTTTCCAAAAAAAAGGAAATCCAGGTAATCAAAGTACCCTATAGATGGCGTTAGATGTACCTTGAGGTTTTGCTGTCACTGTCAAGACATGAAAGACAAAAAAAAGTACGTGTGCCTTTTTTTTCTCGTACTGCCAAAGCCTTTTTTCCCAAAGCCGATAAGTTTATGAACTTTGTGATAGCGAAGTTTTAGCGGTAGTGATTTTATTATGAGTTTAATCAAGTGCTAGATATGACCCACAGAATTCCCCTTTAAACGAGGCGTTTTCCAAAAAAAAAAAAAAAGTTCTAAAATACTTACTAGATGGAGTAATAGGCCTATCGTTTTACCTGCATTGTCATTTCTGTCGAAATATTTTATGTTTATTTTTTAAATCGTAAATTTTGGCTCCACATGTTGTGTATTTAGCCAGTGTCAACTATTGTAATATTTCAAATAAAGTCAAATACATAGTTACATTACTTGAAATTGTCTAAATGCACATGTTGAGCCAAAAAATACGAGAAAAAAAAGGCACACGTACATTTTTTTGTCTTTCATGTCTTGACAGTGACAGAAAAACCTCAAGGTACATCTAACGCCATCTATTGGGTACTTTGATTACCTGGATTTCCTTTTTTTTGGAAAACGCCTCATTAAGTCTTTGGTGTCACCTACGGTTTCGGCCAGGGTTTTTTAATGCTACTCACAATTACCACAAGGATATGGAGTTCAAATTAATCATTTGCTGTTTTTGAACTGAATTCGAGAACGTCTCGTTTTGACAAGGGGTGTCATGTCAGAAATGAAATTAAGACAAAATTGGTGTTCTTTGGAAATTATATAGCACGGGGTTATGCGAGTTACGGAAATAGTGCTTATATCGCCGTATCATCTCGGCGCCAGCATAAAATTATACTAAGTCGATGACCATGACAAGGGGTTGGGACTTTGGGAGGTGGGAGACACGCGCAATGCAGTACTTATATTCTTTGTGCGACTTTGATGTTGGGGTTTTTTTCGTCTTAGAATTCACGTCAAAAACTAGCGGTAGACGCCCAACTTCTACCCACCACAACTTTTTGCATTACTTGTGGCTCGCCCCGAACTGAGGCTATAACTTCATAGCCACTGAAGCGATTTTGCTTATATTAGAACTTAATTGTTTTGAAATTTGCATTGAAATTAACTACTGCCATACAAAATATCACATTATTTTTAATCTTTTATAAAACAGTTAAATTTAAAATAAAATAACAAATTAATCATGTATGATTAATATGTTATTAAAAAAATTGCCGTTTCTTATAAGAAACGGCAAATTTACGAGTCTGGCTCGCATCAAGGATTCCTAACTAAATTAATTTACATACATATATATATATATTGTAAATACACGAATAATCCACACCAGGTCATAGCTATATAAATATCTATCATATCTATTTAGATATCTATCATCTATCAGACGCATGTTCTACATTTTTGATGATTAAAAATCACTGCATTGGAATTTAAAAAAAAACAGTCGAGATCGAACAAACCTGCAGACGAGGTAGCCCAATTAGGAGAGCGACCACTTAATAACACGAATAATATGTGTCACGTTTTTATCTGCTACACTAAGCTGGTCCCAGACTTGTATGCCGAACCCCGAATGTTCGTGCAACGAGGCGATACACAGCAATCAGAGACGCGTATACTCGTCTCTACTCGTCTCTGATTGGCGTATATCGCCTCGTTGCGCGAACATTCGGGGTACGGCATGCAAGTCTGGGACCAGCACATACGGCATAAGGCGATATACAGCAATCAGAGACGCGTATACTCGTCTCTACTCGTCTCTGATTGGCGTATATCGCCTCGTTGCGCGAACATTCGGGGTTCGGCATGCAAGTCTGGAACCAGCAATAAACACACAATACATATTATGTAGTTAGCATGTTAGCAATAAACACACAATACATAATATGTATTGTGTGTTTTGTTAATTAGTTGCAGACTTAATTAAATTAATTATTGAACCCTCGATGCTCAAGTCGGACTTGCAGTTGGCTGGTTTTTTCCATAAACACAAGCGTGTATGAAGATTGTTTGAGTGCGTACAATTTATAATGTTATTTGTAGACTAAACACAGATACTGTGATAATGTTTACTTACTGAGTTTGTAACTAAATGAGTTACGTCTGATGTTTCCCAGACTCGAACAATGTAAAAGTAATTTACTTGTAAAATACTGTTATTGTTTAACTTATTTTGCTTAGAAGTTTGATAAATAATGTTTAGTAATTTTATCAAGCATTATTTAAAAATTTGTTGGTTGTTTGTTGCAGATCCAAGAAAATCTGATCAATCAATCCATCTCGGTTTTTTAGATCCACCTCCACCACCGCGCTTACTCCTATCATAGAGCTAAATATCTAGAGGTCGTGATCCGAAAATTGCATCTCATATTACGTATTAATTACATATTATTAGTACGTATTAATTTAGCATCTAGGTCTAGTGAAACTGTTGAAATCTCTAAAGATCTCTCTCTCGATCTCGATATCTCTCTCGCATCGCTCTCGCGTGCCTATATTTGTGAGATATGTAAGTGTGCAATCAAGAACGAAAAGATGAGCGACATCCGAGCTACAACTAACTGAGTTTACAATGGTGCGACGTATTATTATATTATATTAAAATACGAATTAAAATAAATCTATTACTTTGAGATGTTTTGAAGCAGATGGCATACCAAAATGGAGTTCTATTACTGATGTATATAGACTGCAAAATTTGCATTTAGTATTATAAATTATAATAGTCATAAATAATAAAATAATAATTCTTTATTTCCAGGCAACATGGCCCATATCATAAATACCTTAAAACTAAAATACATATAATAAAAACAATAAAATAAATGCACAAAACATTATTATTTAGCACGTCTGTCGTCGTTGTGTTGATACTGAGCGCCAAAATCCACAGCTCCGGGTTCGCTTCCTCGATATCTCCGGTACTTAACTCCTATGGGCCAAAAATCTTCCCTTGTGATGGTAAGTAAGTTCGTATAGGCCGAGTAAGTAGACATTGTGTCAGAGTTTTATGCCGCCTGAATGCCTCTGACATGGCTTAGTGGTTAATAGAACCAACGGCCTAAGCCTTAAATTTAAGTTATTATCCGATCTAAGGAAGCGCTCAATTCTAAATTCCCGTCGCGTTCTTCCATCTGAAGACTTATCGAGTCGTCCTTTTTTTAAATTCGTGATCAGTAAGATTAGGAAAACCCTAGAGCTACGCTACAGCGCTACAGAATAATAACTAGTAGTACTGCGCACGGTAGACCTCGCGAGCAAAAACTTTTTTGAATAACAGTAATTCAACAATGTTTTAGAATTTTTTAATCGTCGGCAATGTTTGACTAGTCAAAGTGAAAGTCAAATTCAAAGTTATTTATTGGTAAATATTCATCTACAAGTCAAAAACCTTTTGTATACAATATTATGCAAATTAAGTAAGCCTCTACTTAATTTGCATAATATTGTATACAAAGGTTTTACTTGTATACAATGATCATTTACTGGTGGGGTATTTCGCTCGCATTCGCATTTACTGGCTGATTTTGATAATATTTGGCATAAAAATTCAGTACCTACACAATTATAAAAAAAAAAAAATATGTGCAAAATCGGTGAAGATGTTGTCAAGCTATAAGGTTGTGAGGTCTCAGTTCGGGACATCAAATCATTATTTTATCGGCTTCCTTGACCTTGAATTTGCAAAGATTTAATGACCGGGTATTAGATGATGCTAATTGCTCGTTAATAATTGAAGGTTTTTGATCGAAAACCTTCAACAGGACACATTTTTGACAGGATGCAGCGTAGGTGTTGTTGTACTCATCCGTGACATGGATAACCTTTTTATATTCGAGCTTACTAGGGATGGAAACGTGACCTTCGCTTGCCGGTTTTAAAAATATATTTTTGGGTGCTGAGGACGCCTACCTTTGTAGGGTGGAGCTGGGCTCGGTTGACATTTCTAAATCGTAACATTAACAAAACACGAACAAAGCAGAAGAAATGAAATATCAGCCCAGCTTATCGACCATTGAGCAACTTAGGCCTCCAGCCTTCGGGCCTGTACCGTGTTGCTCAATGTTATCGACGCGTAGTTTTGGTATCTGGTCTATAAGATCGTGTTTAGACTTTACAAGATGTCACTGAAAGCTATGACAATTATTGAAAGATACTAAACACACTCATCATTATGAACAACTTTTACTATGAGGCAAAACCCTGAAATATATATCTAAATCTAAATATATATCCTGCATATCTCACCAACTATATACAAATGACACAAAAGTCTTGTATGAAATTTTACCTTTAGTTTGATAGCACACACAAAAAATTAAATTTTAAAGCAACGTAAAATTATGAAAATTAAATAATTAAAAAAAACCGTCTTGAAATTTACTTACCATATAATACTCCAACGACACCTCACTCGTCAAAATAGGTCAAGCCGTTTAGGCTACAGGAGGTAATTAGAAACGCACAAACACAGGAATATACCCTACTTACACCCCAAAAACGTTATACTTAGGTACTCCGTCATGGGCAGTCGGGAAAGTTATTTTTTTAACTCAAATTCGAAAACCGACCTAATTCCTGACTAATGGAGCACATAAACGAAAAAAATAATAGAGTAGAGAATATACTAGCTGCGCCCTGCGGTTTCACCCGATATTCTACAGAAACCGAATATTTTTCCGGGATAAAAAGTAGCCTATGTGTTAATCCAGGTTGTAAGCTACTTCCATACCAAATTTCATTCAAAGACGTTCAGTCGTTTCAGAGTTGAACGGGAACAATCACACTTACATGCTTACACACTTACACACAAACATTCTCATTTATAATATTAGTGTTATAGAAAATATTTTTTATATAGAAAGGTATGTGTTGGTAACAGAAAATGACATAAAGGCAGGGGTACCGAACAATTTCCAATTTCTACTTTAAATATTATACAAAATTTATTTTCGAAAATCAAAAAAGGGAAGAACTTTTAATTACAGACTTTTTACTAAGCTAAAGACCTAATGTTAAACATACTTTCTCCAATTTCATGTTAATTATTGCACCTCTGCATCACTGCGTGTGTGTTGTTAAATAACACTTGCCAATAATTAAGATAAATTTGTATTTCCTAGTTTGCGACGCCGATTTCGGCGGTGCGACGTCGCGTCACAACGGTGCTGTGTGTGCAGGCCCTAAGTTATCCACATCCATAGCGCTTGCACCCTGCCCTGATATCATTATGCCGTGCACTATGCAGCTGATAAGCCAAGCCTCGCTCTCTGCGCGTCTAATAAACTTAAAGGCTTCATCGTAGCTACGGGAGAGAATCTTTTGTGTAATAAGACGCCATTATCACACTAATATTTTAAAAGAGATAGTTTGTGTGTAAGTGTAAAACTGTGTTTGATCCCGTTCTACTCTGTGACGGCTGAACAGATTTGAAAGAAATTTGGTAAGGAGGTAGCTTATTCCCTGGAATAACACATAAGCTGCTTTTTCTCCCAAAAAATACTCGGTTTCAGTAGAATAGCGGGTGAAACCGCTGGTCACACCTAGTATTATAAATGAGAAAATTTGTGTAAATATGCAAGTATGTAACTATGTACCTAAGTATGTTTGTTCCCGTTCAACTCTGTGACGGCTGAACGGATTTGGATAAAATTTGGTATGGAGGTAGTTTATTCCCTAACCTAACCTTTTCTGCAGAATAGCGGGTGAAACCGCGGGGCGCAGCTAGTAATAATATATATTAATTTTAAACAAAGCCCATGTTTTAAATATCGAACAGTTTGAAAGTATTTTGTAGTAGTACGACTCTTTTGCAAGAGTGCGTCTAGGAAAGTACCACACCAATACCAGTTATTCAAACTCCAAGCAGCATTACAAGCATACTGTGTTCCGGATTTAAGGGCAATGTTTTCAGCAAAATTACTGCGCATACAGAAATTTAACATCTAATATCTCAGGGTGACGAGCGCAGTGCGGTGCCGCGCAGAGTTTAGAAGTATTGAAATTCAAAACTTTGGGTGGCATTGAACTGAGGCAAGCGTGACGCTTAACATCAGACGAGTGGTTTGCTCGTCTCGTCACATAAAAAAAACCGGGACGTTATCCAGATCAAAGTATTATATTTCAAAAGGTTGGTGTAAACTTTTGCCATTTAAAGAACTAAGCTTACGAGTAACATTGCAATGAAAAATTTACATTGAAACGCCAATGCAATAATTCAGTAATATTTATTTCATAAATGGAACAAAATTATAATAATTTAATAATGTGTTTTATGATAGTTTTGATGTTTTGTAAGTGTGTCATAAAGCATCTAATTAGATACATTATGATACACTTACAATGTATCTAATTAAGATACATTATGATACACTTACAATGTATCTTATGATTTATTTTTACTTTAATTTTTATTTTAATTTATTTACTATTTAATGTTATTTAAGTAACTGTCAAATAAACTATTTCTTTGTTAGCTCCGACGCATGTAAAGTTTAAATAAAATAATTATTATGAAAGGACATGAAATGTCTACAAAAATGTATCTAATTAGATACATTATGATACACTTACAAAACATCAAAACTATCATAAAACACATTATTATATTATTATTTTTTTCCATTTATGTATGACTAGGTTTCAACCACGCCTGCACCCGCGCATAAATTGTTTTCCAAAAAATAAGTAACCTATATTATCCGTCCTTATGATCCAGAACAGCAATTTAATTTTTTACCAAAATTGGTGGAGCCGTTTAGTCGTGAAAAGGTTACAATCGATAGGAAGAGAGATGATGCTACTTTCTATATTTCGGTTGGTAGCGTTGATAATTTTAGTGCATTTTGGTGTTTTGTATGGGAATTTTTAGTTTTAATGGGGATTTCTTAATCGCGCAAACGAGTTTTTTCGCTTGAGATAAATGTATTCATTTTGAAAACTCGAAGCTTTAATCTTAATACTTATTAACTATGGTTTTCAAAAAAGAAAACAATTATGTTGGCTATATCGATACACTAACCAAGTTTATTCTGATTTTAGGAATAGCGATAACAGAGATTTAATTCTTAAATTTCCGATATATGTAAGTTTTAACCCTCCAGCTCAAATCTATATTCGGAAACCACAAAAGCCTTAATTCTCACAGCTAACAATAAATCCTAGAGCTCCTGGCAATGAAAGGAACTATCAGCAATAGTAAAAGTCATCTATCGCTAGAAAATAATAAAATATGGGGTTTGAAAAGGGCTTTTGTGGCAAAAGCACTTCACTGAATGAGCCCCGGGAGAGCCTGTTGTGTCTGTAACTGTACTGTACAGTAGACCACCTGTTGCTATCAACTCATACGTGCTACCTCCTTTATATCTAGCTTGCGGAACTGGAAAGCGACTTTTTAGTTCTATAATAGAGATATTATTTAGAAAAGAGTGACAATGGCCATGGAAAGATGCGTATATCGATGTGTAGTAACTGATAACGACGAAAGATGTGCTTCGAATTGCGACCTGATTGTCAACAATTTCTGCTTAATTTTAAACTAGAAACCCAATCTAACTCATTCGTAGTGATACGGAGAAAATACGATGCTCGTTATAAATATTTTTGCATTAGTAATAAGAGTAACAATTAATTTTATATTTTTTTAAACACTCAACACGGTTCTCGAGAGTTTGCGTTGATAACATTATTTTTGAAAACATATTTTTCAAGTCGTATATTGCAATCAAATTTGGATTGCCGACACTTTATAACAATACTATGTTTCTATGTTACCCATATTTTCATCGGCTTTTATAGCGGTTTGAACATTAGCTGACTAAATACGTATAAAAGTGTCATCTGGTATTATACTGTTTTTTCGGGGATACACTTTGTATTTTTTGTACGAGATTAACATTCTTCCCGTATAATTTTTCTATGCTTATATTTCTGGCCGACTACCCTAAAAGATGGATAGTAAGAAGTTTAGAATATATGTTTTTATTTATTTATTCATAACGAAACATACATATATTTTTTTGTAGGCAGACAACAAACTGTTACTGCTTACATTTTTATAGTTAGGTACTATTTACGAGTAGGTGAACAAGGTAAGTATTAATAGTCCATTATTCACAGAGGGAAGAAAGTGATCGATTGCCAACGTGGGTAAAATTTGAGATCCGGGATGCAGCCGAGATACACACGAGTTGTGAATCGCTGTTTCTTCCGAGTGATAGAAAGCGCTTTATAAGACACGTAAGAGGAAAACAAAAGACAAAACAAAAAATAAAATTCAGATGTATTTAAATAAAACACAGGCAAGCAATCCGCGCGCAAGATTTTCATACATTTTTTTATTAATTTATATTTTTGTTCAGAAAAAGAAAGTGCCAATATTATTTTGCGGACTTGCTGATAAAACTTTCTGTCTTTTGGCATTATTGCAGCCCGTATGACATAAAAACCAAAATAGAAAAATGCTTAATTTTTTGCAGATACTTTTTTGCCCGCTTAGCGGGTTATAAATGTATTTTCATATACTTTACCGGCCGCTTATTTGTACGATAGTGCAATGACGTCCATAAGGAACAAACTACTTTCCGTTAGTGTAGTATAAAGTATATTAATATTTTGGTACCTCTATCTGAGACACGCTTGATAATTAATTCACTACTGTCGTGCTATTTTTGTAAATATTATTTTCAACTAGTTGTTACCCGCGACTTCGTTCGCGTGGACATCCAAAAAAGTAGCCTATATCCGTCTCCTACCTCTGAGCATAATTCAGGTCGATCCGTTCAGCCGTTTAGCCGTGATAAAGCGACAAACACCCAGACAGAGAGACAGAGGTACTTTCGCATTTATAATATTATATCAGTTAAAATTAAAGAGGTCAATTATTCTATCCAACATTATTTTTTTAAAGCTTTTTTTATAGTGATATCAAAAGTGATATACACTTTCGCATTAAATTCAATTTAATTAGAAAGTGTATATCACTTTCGCTATCTTTTCCCAAAATAGCCTTTTAAGGGGATGTCTTTGTTAATTGGACGTCTGATGGCCGATGATGATATCAAATAAAATTATATAATATTGGAATGTCCACTTCATCCAGTTCTAATAATGTTAACTCTGTTTTTACATAAATAAAGTCTATTTAAAATCAAATCAGCCGATCGAAAACATTTAATAAAACCGGCGACAGACAAAGGCATCCAATTTCCAAAGGCCGAATGGTTAGTAACGGGATACCAACTTGCTAACAAAGTTTAATTAACATTACTGTCGTGAAATCTATCGGGGAATTACATTTTCGTAATTAACAGGTACAGTTCAGTGGGCCGATGATTACATTTGGTATTCTAGGCAGGTGCTTGATTAGACTGTCTGTACAGAGTTTCTGTAACAGTAACTACGTTAGGTGGATTGAGCGTTCGTAATAAATATACTAAATCTACTTTTTGTAGTGGTAGGGATCTTCTGCAGAGTCCGACTGGGGAAGTAACACACCTATGCCAATTATTCAACTGGCAAGCAGTAATGGGCAAAGAACACAGTAAGTTCCGGATTGAAGGGCAATGTTTCCAGCGTAATTACTGGCCATACAGAGATGCCATCTTATATCGCAAGGTGACGAGCGCAGTGCATTGCCGCTCATTTTTGAACTGTTAAATTTCAAAATGCTTGTTGGCACTGAACTGCTAAGGGCAAGCATAGACATCAGGTTAGCGACTTTCGTCTCGTCACCAAGTTTCATAAAAAAAACCTACCGTGTTCTTACAAAATACAGATTCTGATTCCGAATGTCAAAGGACACGAATAAAATACGTTAACTTACCCTAATATGTAATTATGTGGCACGTACAACACTGCGCCTACATTACGAGCGCATTTCAATTTGTAGCCATAATTGGGACTTCACTGCCTTGTCCTGAATACTAATTGTGATGTACACGATTACTTTGATTTTACACCTAACTGTCATACGATTAAGGTATAAAGTTGTCTAATGCCCTGCTTAGTTCAAAATTAATTGTACGAAGACATTGACATTGTGTTGGTAAGAGTCAAAATTGTTGACAATTGTTTCTAGATTGTTGTAAATTTACTTAAACGCGTTACAGTCAATTATTGATTCACATAAAATAATATAAATAACATAATTGTTTTCATCTCTGGGTGAGAAGCGCAATGTATATCGCATTGCAGCAGATTGTTGTGCTTTCTTTTCAAAATTCTGTATGACTCTGAACTGTTACCGGCAAGCGTGAGGCACACGAGCGTCTGTTCATCTCGTCACTCGGTTGCATTATATTTTTTGAGATAATTTACAGTAGGGTTTTATATGGTACATTTTTTTTATGTTACTCGGTGACGAGACGAGCAAGTCGCTCACCTGATTTTAAGCGTCACGCTTGTTCATAGCAGTTCAGTGCCAACCCAGAATTTTGAACCTTTACAGTTCAAAACTATGCGCGGCAATGCACTGCGCTCGACACCCTGAGATGTTAGATGTTAAATCTCTGTATGCCCAGTAATTACGCTGGAAACATTGCCCTTCACGTTTTATTTTAATAAAACGTATGAAATCTTGAGGAATACTCAAGGAATACTTATTTTATTTCATTTTAATATACGGGAATACTCACGATAAATTGAGTTATTCTATAGTTTCGATCACATCCTTTGTTCAGCAGTGGACGTCTTCTGGCTGATGATGATGATGCTGAAATTACAAAATAAACACAAAACTAGAATTAAACTTAACCCTGTACTCTCTCATTTCCTATGAACATCACTTGTACTGTTACTTTAAACTTTGAGCACTAATTTATTTGCACAAGTATATAGAAACCTAAAACATTGATTGTGAAAAGGAACTTCAGCGCTTGTCGTAAAGTTGACACTCTGAGTAAAAGCAACATCACGTGAAGTTACGAACATCAACCTGACATTCAAAGGTAAAGGTTACCTACAACAAAGGTAAAGGTTACCTACAACAAAGGGGTAAAAATGACCTTGGCTATCGATTTCTACTGACACTTGTTTCAGTTACTATTTTAATAACCAATAAAAAATAACGTTACACTCGTTTTATTTTAATAACGGGAATAATCACGATACATTGAGTTATTCTGACTATAGTTACGATCATATCCAGTGGTCGTGTGATGGGAACTTCAGAGGAAAGACCAGTGTGCACCGAAACACAACTATCCCTTGGGGTGCCTGGTTGGCCTGTCAGACCTGTCACCTGCAAAGCAGTCGATGACATCGTGCGCCGTGTCGCGCTTGTGGCACTTGTTGAAACCCTTTATGATCAGACTGCCTACAAAGTAAAAAGACTACGAGGGCAATACGACCGGATGTGGAATCATAACGAAGACGTGCTACCAATTATCCCCGCAAATGAGTGTGACATTTTTAAGCCAATGAATTAACAAGCTAAAGGAGCATTGGGCTGATAAATCCGAGATGTATTATCGGTCCTCCAAGCGAAGTTCCGATTGTTAGGAGGAACAGGAAGATACTATTTCCATCACTGTTTTTATTTTTCTTCATTATGTTATTTAGTTTTCTTTTGATACAAAAAAATAGCAAAACACTTTTTGACCATATTGCGCAGTTAGCCCAATGGTCAAAAAGGAAAATTTTACAAATTATCCAATAATCGCGATTGATCCAATAATCTCGATTGATCCAATAATCGCGATTGATCCAATAATTGCGATTGATTCATCTCGTCGAGTTGGTTCCTAATAATCACTTTACCGTTCACTAAGAGGTCGGTGCAGCCCGTCCTCCAATGGGTCTGGTCACAATTTTAGGACATAAAAATGGAAAAATATTTTTAATTTTTCTGCTTTAACATGGCGGTACAAAATCGTTGTACGGCTGTAAGTGATACAAGGATAAGATAAATCAGATATAAGCACCCCCAGGGGCAAACCCTCTTCGTAACAAATCGTACTTTACTGCAAAACTTCACAATCGTTTTATTTTTAGAAATCTTTTACCGCGGCTGTTTGATTTTATTTTACCTTTGAGGCCGACAAAAGCTGCTACTAAGCACCTTTTAATAATAAAATTGGTTCTTCTACGAAAGAGTTACTCTGTATTTTGGCTTTTTACTCGACAACAGCGAAGCCAACAAGTGACATCATTAGAAGAAAATCAAAATCGACTGTAAAATTTAGCCTATGTCACTCCGGCCATAAAGAAAAATCCAACGAAATCTCAATCGTCAACATTGGTTAAGTATTAGGCTTATATCGTCTAGCCTAATACTGGATGTCAATAAGTCGGCAAACTGAGTTGTAAGTGAAGATGTCCACATGGTTTGGAAGAATTTAAAGATCCGCTCTGGGGCTGGGTGTTAATTGTTCGTGTCTTTGTGTGTATTCACCAACACAATGAAACCTAGTCGGTAGTTTTATGTCTATATTTGTTGAAGCTTTAGTTATTTTATTCAATTTGAGTAATTTTACTGTTCAAGCTCGTGATGAATGCGATAATAATCTGGAAATACCTAATCACAAAGTCAAAACTAGTACTTACACAGTAACGACAAAGAAAAAGGTAATAGCTAAGAATTTAGCGCAGAAAATTCGATTCTGAAACTTACTACTAACTTTTAGGTCGTTACTCCGTCACACATAAGCTATCATTGCGAACTACTGTATTTACTTAGAAAATTGAAATCCAAAATTTTATGCTTTTCAAATATTGGTCACGTAATCCACAGACTATGTTGTTTGCTATACGCTGTTGATGCTGGGGGGATAACACGAAGTCGACGTACATCTATAACTGAAAATATATGTATGTAACTTGAATGTAAGCTGAAAATGTCTTCACTGATAAAAAGTTACAATATCCTTGCGTGACCATTTATAGGCTAAGTATTGAGCGCAGATGAAGCCGTTTCACCCGCGCTGTTAAAACAATATTTTTTTTTTTATAAAAAAAGGACGACTTCATCTGAACTGAAAGTATGAATGAGTTTGTCATGTCAACGGTTTTGTTAGCGTTAAAAATACCAGGTATTCTTTTTAAAAATACCAGCTTTGTTAATTTACACATATGGCACATAATGGCACCTACTGAACCATTTATTTAAACTTGCTTCATCATAGTCGCTTAGCTATATAATCGAGAGTATCTTGGAGCCACCAATTGCTTGGTTGCTAATAATACCTACGATTGGCAGCGGCTCGCGACTCACCGCTTACTAAAGGGTCACTGCTGCCCGTCCTCCAATGGGTCTGGTCGCTCTGCAGTCGCGCTGCTCGTTTAGGTAGCTGTAAGTATCTAAACCTTGTTTCGTGACTTGAGTTGCGACTAAAACGCGATGTGCTCACGAATTTATTTGACTGCTCTTGACCTTGTTTCTAGGAACAAGGCTAGGTACAATGTATTTTATAGCAAGTATATTTTGACTTAAAGTAAGATATTTAAAAAACACCGAGCTACCAAATCACATCAGTATCAAGATTGGTATCGGTCAAGAAGCCGAGCGGGAAGTACCTCTTAGGTGTAGTAGGTACATAATTTATGAATTCATCGACAGTAAATAATAAGTTTTTGTAGAAAAAAAACATTTTTTGGACAAGTTTTTGGTTTATAAAATCCGTTATTGGTACTGTAAGCTTATCAAAATTAGTCCAAAATCCATCAATCTACTGTTAATTACAGAGGAGTTTCGTTTTCCACCTTCCGGATGATGATGGTCATCAGATCAGCTCGCTGTCATAATATCGTATTGTCATCGGAACTTGAAACGCATGCAAAATTTCAACTTAATTGAACAACGGGAACTGGTCTTAAATATAGTTGCAAGAATTGACCTTAACAGTAGGTACATATACATACACACATTACAAGTCAAAAGCTTGTAAAAAAGTATAAAAGTCAATTATTAATTAATTATTATTAAAAATATTAATTTAATAACTTAGTTGACATCTTTCACTGTAATAAGGAAATTTTTAAAAGGGATATCTTTAAAATTATTCATGACATATAACTGTGTAACTTTATTCAAGTTGCATTTAACCTGCATTGAAACATCCTCACACTACACTCTTCTCCTTCACACACACAAACACAAGCACGCACTCACCCTCCCATACATGCACGCACACATACACATAGATAACTATATGTCTGTAGTTAGAAGTCCAATTATAAAATATAAATCCATAATTGGCTGTTAGTTAAGTTTTGTAAGTTTTGTCTGTTTTTTTTTTCTAAGGGCTGTGGATTTTGTAAATAAACAAAATAAATAAATAAATAATCATAGTCGTGTCGCTATCTCACTCGTGCATATACATGTTTCGCAGATAAACTGAGAATTTCCAGAAGGTGTATTTCGTGAACGTTTAATGGACAGGTATACGGACAAAAACCAAAGACTCAAGAGAAACGACATTGCTGCTTATCTTCCTAATCGGTGGCTAAGTTAACCCGATCTCCAGCTCGAGGGAGTTCAGCCAAACCGATATTTACCAGTACGATGTTGGGCTTAAACCTAATTGCTCGGTGTATTCAGTCGATTACCTGCCCACTGGTGGAAAACTTCGCGCCGGTTTTGCGTTTTATGCCCATTTTTGTATTATTTTAGCGGCGTTATGTACTTATATCGTAGCGTTTTTTTATTCCGTAGCAACAAGGTATAAATTATTACTAGTAAAGTCAATATAATTGGTTAATAATAAAATTTTTTTTTTTTTTTTTTTTTATATTAATAACTCCACGGACTCCGAGGTCCATGCCCTTTGTCAACTTTTACATTTTTTGTTAACTATTACTGATAATATAAGACAAACAACATAACAAGAGGAAAATCTTCTATCCTTACTACTATATTGCGTGTATACACCGAGCAGTCCAGCTTGCGGGAGCAAGCAGCACCCGTTCACGAGTTGACGCATGTGCCAGCCATCGCTCTCCTCAATCATATTTGAGGGAAGAGGGCGACCCGACACACGACGCCGCCGCAAGAAGAAGCCTTTATGCGAGCGTGAATGCTCTGACTATACACACAATACTTACAACCTATCTTATTATATTGCAATTCATTTAGTTCGAGTCTTAGCCTCAGGCCCTCCACTACCGCCTCGTTCCGGTCTTTAACGGCCATTTGCAAATTGTGGTTATCATATTAAGAACGATTCCCATTGGTGGTGGTCACATTCCCGCTGATGGTGGTTGGGGTCCTTTGGATGAGCTTAATTAACTGTGATTTGGTTGTAATTTGCTAGATCTATATCAATGTATTATTAAGTAGGTACTAAAAGAAAACCAGCTTTACCCCGAATACTGAAACGTTCGTTAACTTTGACAACAGATTAATTATGATACTGCCTTTGTCTAAATTGCACTAAGCACTAAGCAAATGACAAAAGCAGCAATAGACTTAATCTTTCGTCAAAGTTCTTGTTAACTTTGACGACAGATTAAGTCTATTTTTTATTCGGTATTCGGGATTCGGGAGTAAGTGTTTTTGTTAAGGACGTGCTTACTTAAAACACGCTCTTTCGCTCGCATAATCATACATTTTTAATTATATAAAACTACTGAGGGATACTTTAACTTTTTTTTGAAATAAATATCTTTTTTCGGGACGTGTTTCGCATTTTTCAATCGTATACTTAATGTTGTGTCTAAAATTATGTTTTTCGAAAATTTGTGCACACAACAAAGTGGTCTATTTCAAATACAAAACATAGAAATAACATTTTACAAACATTTTCGTAACGTTTGATATCTAATGTTTTATAAGAAAAGTTAGGAGGTAAAAAGTTTCAGACGAAACCTCCGTTTTTAGTCCGATAAATGGATAAAACATGTTTCTAGTTTTTGCTTCACTTTCTTACTTTCTTTCAAATTGTTCTTAAGAACTTGTTTTCTAAAGATATGGCTTTGTGGCTCAGTTTCTATATTAACTTTTTATACGGTTGTTACGACGTTACAAAATTGCTCGTATAAATCAACTTGTATATGTAAGTTAGTACTTAAGTATACTCACACTAAAACAAAAATTCCGATGGCAGCTGTAAACATCTATGATAATGCGTAGTGTCGCAGAATTTAAAGGTAGCAGTATGAAAACCGTAACCACTTTACTAGTATTTTACCCAATTGCCCAAGAAAGAGGGAGAGCAGTTTTGTAGAGCGACTGCCCGAGCGTCCCCTCCGCTGCAGTCGTCTCCCAACCGCGGCCCGAGCCGTATTGGTGTTATATCATTGAAAATAAATACATCTAATAATTTCCGGTCTTTATCTATGTCGCTGTTCAGCATAATAAGAAATAGACAAGTAATAAGATTGAACCTCCTTCAGAGTAATATG
The DNA here is from genome assembly GCA_947579745.1 of Apocheima hispidaria. Taxonomy (NCBI): domain Eukaryota; kingdom Metazoa; phylum Arthropoda; class Insecta; order Lepidoptera; family Geometridae; genus Apocheima; species Apocheima hispidaria. The sequence continues at coordinate 3,118,491 of OX388154.1, read as the reverse complement.
TAAGGTTCAACAAGGGTAATATTTTTGGGGTGTATGTAAGTATGAAAGTTTGTGTGTTCCTGTAGTGCCTCCTGTAACCGAAATGGCTTGACCGATTTTGATGAGTGATTCCTCGGAGGGAGGGATGTATAGTCGGATTACTCTTTATGACCGGAGTGACTTATGATATCCATGTAGAGCAGTCGGGTTTTTCTTCCCTTATAATAATACTAATTCTAACTTTCTTACATCTGGTAGCCGATAATAATACTAACTACAGAGAGAGAGATATTTAAAAATCATTTATCTGCTTTTATTTAACTTGTAATGTTGTGTATGTATGAACGCATGTGTGTGTGTGTGTGTATTACATGAACGTTAATCTTTTATAATTAAGGACTAGATGGTTCACTTTTAGAGTTCAACATTATTCAACATTCTAAGTGTCTTCGTTCTACCTCGTAAAGTCTTATCACAAGAGTGCCTACGGTTTCAGAGAGATTTTACTATATAATCAAGGAAAATAAGAGTCCATGCAAAAGCTTAGAAATAATAATGGATGACTTTACACTTCTTCAACTTTAAAGTGAAAGTTTTCTTAGAAAAAAATACACGCTTAGTCATTTCAAATAATGTTATTATGCAAAATTGTACTTACTAACAGCAAAATCTCGAAAACTATAAATTAAATTGGCTATAATAGTACATTATGATACAAGTGTGCTTTGTTGATCATTATACTGGAGGCGGTATCATTAGCGCGAGCCGCAGGCGAGCGCGATAAGGGACCCGAGAGTGTAATGATCAACCCCGTTTCATACACGTTTTCAACACACTTGCGAGGAAAAAACGTAAGTCTCTTTAGATTTTGGTGGCAGAGTTATCACTCGCGTTTCGTGCCTCGATTAGTATATATTTCCGGCGGTGTCAAATCTACTTCACTACTTGAAGTCGACATTTTTGATAATAGTCACAGAGTTAAAACGTTATTATTTATAGAAAATGGCGCGCGTGTTTCTACTTTTCCCGCACCGCACCAGCGATGCGCGCGCAGGTGGAAGCAAGGGCCGGTATTAAAAACTATTTTTAGTCGCATAAAAACTCTTTATTGGTATTTAAAAAAACTATATTACCCGGTCTAATTAAAAATGCTTCGTCTACATACATGTAACTTGCAATGAGGTAAAAACTTAATAGCACTTATAATATATCAGTAAGATGTCCGTATATGGCGGTGGTCCCTCTATTTACAATAAATTGTTCGACGAAACATCGGGCGCAGCAGTGAGTTATTTAAGTCAAAACTGAAACTCTGGTTGTTAGACCATCCATTTTATGACCTAGACGAATATGATTGTATGAAAATTTTATATATTTTAATTTACGATTAATTCACTTAATTTAATATTAATGTATTGTTCATAAGGGTTTTTACCTTTATTCATTGTACCTTATTGATCGTGACCGACTTGTAGCTATGCTACCAATAAATATTTCATTTCATTTCATTATGCATGCATGAAATTAGTATATAAGTTATTATCATTAATCTTCCGTTTGCATGCGTACGGAGTTATAGGTAGGCATAAACAAGAACGTGGTGAAGTATAGGTAAAATATTATATACGTGTGACCTATATTCCTTACCACCTATATTTTGAATTTACTAAAACTAGTTTATAAATTATGCGTTCAAATCGCGAAAGTTTAAAAGCTATACCTATCTTTTTTCCTAATAATTACTATAAACTACACATTTTTAAAGCTATAGTGAATGGATGACTTTTAGATTAACATATTGCGTCATTGGCCACACTGTCGCTTATCATCAGGCAAGTTGATGGCCAAACATAGAAATATATTTCCTTAAAAAAATATTATATCTCTCAACTTGGAAGTGTGCTGCGTGGGTCTACAAACCACCTCTTTTATTATGTTGCCAATAAGGTGTCGGCACTCGTTTGCTTAGGGCCCTCATAAATAGGGTTCACGAGTCAGTGGCGAACATCGTGGGATGTATCGTATAATGCGTTTTATTTGATGCCATCGATGTTAGAAGAAGGACACATTCTAGGACAGGGATGGTGAACCTTTATGGATCAACGTGCCATTTTTTCTAAAGAGATATTTAGGAAAATAATAAAACTAAATAACTATCAACTCAAAACTCTTCATTTACTACCAAATAATAATAATAATACATTTGCACTGCATAGTAATAAATGATCCAGTTATACGTGTAATTCAAATTAAAGTAACATTCGTTTATAATAATTATCTTTGCTACTTTTAACTAAAATCAACCGTTTCGATCGATGGCTTGCCCAAAATATTTTGTCGCAAGGCAACAATGGCGGGTACTGACACGACCAGCTTAGAAGAGGATTGGCGCACGAACCGGAAGATGCAGCGTAAATAAGCCTCCCAACTAGGTGGACTGCGACATTGTCAAAAACGCGGGCATCCGGTGGATGGAAACTGCACTTTGTCGTTCAGTGTGGCGCTCTAAGTGGGAGCCTCAGTGGACGTCTTCTGGCTGATGATGATGATGACGAACCAAACGAATCAATTTTGAAAACGAGATAAAAACAGCCGTTCCATAAATTTCGTAGAGAAATAACAATTTTCTATGTATGTATTATACAGGCTTATAAGGAAAGGGTATGGCTCAGTATTCACCGTTATAAACAACATTTACTATGGGACCAATCCTGAAATCGCAGAAAAAATATCAGCTGTTCCATACATTTTGTCGAGTGTCATTGACATTTTTGTATGGAACAGTTTTTTTTTTTTTCGCGGTTTCAGGGTTGGTCCTATATAGTAAAAGTTGTTCATAATGATGAGTGCTATGAGCCCTTTCCTTATAACCCTGTATATTATTATATTTCTAACAGCTGGTACAGCCCGCATATTTTAAAGAAATCTTTTATTTGACAGCAGGGATCGATAAAAAACCCGTAATTTTTAGTTTTTCGGTATTCCTAGATATAAAAACATATTATAAGCTTTTTAAAACATTATTTTGGTATCTTATCATAAACAGATACTGCATCTACTTACTATCTAGATATTCAGATTTAGTGATTTTATTTCTTAAATATTGTGAAAATGCGCGAGCGAGCCAACTGTGGGCGCGACTAAGCCATTTCACTAACATTTCCAATTTTCACTCGCACGACAACTCCGCGCAGACATTCGAAAATTTCCTTCACGAACTTTGTTTTCTTATCAATTTGCACCGTCTCGGGGTAAAATCAGCTTACTGGAGTTTCAGACATGTTTAAAAGCGAATAAAATATTCCGAGAAAATTTCGTCCTTAGTTCAACGGCTCAAAGTTAGTTTTAGCTTGTAAGTATGTATGTTGCAGCGGAAGGATTCCATCGTCCGTAACGGTAAGCCATGTCTTACAGACTTCACACATACGCATTTGTTGAAAGTTTATTATATGGTTCTTGTTTATCATGACACAATCAGAAGGTAGTGGAGTGCAAAATATTTTAGCTAGATACAGAATGTAGCCTAAAGTGCGTAGTAGAAAATCTCAACCACTACTTACCAATAATACTAGGATATAATTAGGACGTCTTATCGCCTAAGCCTGGTGGCAAAAGTGATTTCATACTGTTCCACTCGCGCGCAAGGTGTGTTTATTGGTGCAAGTGGGATGGCACCAACAGGCAAAAACCAGGTCAATTACCAAAAATTTGTAGTTTAGAATTGTTTTAACAATTTATTTCAATTTCTACATGTACAATATCGGTATGGTGTAAAGTTTGATGAGAATCTGGGATTTCAATTCGACTTATATATGTTTCTAGTATTCAATTCGAATGAAAAACTGACTACGAATATATTGTGGTAATTTTATTTACCAGAACCCATTGACATGAAAATTAATTCGAAAGGACCGGGCAAATGAATATTTCGAACTTCGAACATAGATGGGCTTCGGCCCGAAATCCATCTAAGTGACGTGGCAGTGATCTGGCAAGTTTCCTTATAGGTAACCTGTATATTATACGTAGCATGGATTTTGTTGGTATCGTACCAAAAACATACGAAACTGGTTACGTAGAAATAAAAAATAGTCTTTGTACGGCACTGGTTACGAAGGACAGGTTGCCACATGCCACGCGTTGTACGGAAATTTGGCCAGATCATGCACGTGCCATGCCAATTACGTCGGCCGCTAGCATGCAGCAAACTACATGTACCGAACAAAATGACACAATGTTTGGATAACCAAATCTCTAGATCAATATCTCGATGCCAGAGCCAATGTTATCTGTACACGAGACCCTCGAGCATACCTTTGTTACCGCGTAGGTTTACCCGAACAGACGTGAGCAGCGAAATGCGCATTTAATTACTTATTTATGTTTGGGGAAAGGTTTCATTGACATGAGGAAAGACAACCTCACTCTACGGAGAATTCGCAAAATGTCTCTTTGAGTTTACGAGTTGAGAATTCCACGGTTCAGACGGCCCTGAAATTCTGTAATTTTCATTCAAACGTACCTACTAATGTTTACTTTTTGGAAAACACTTGTCCTTTGATGAAATTTAGGGTGTGAGCCCTAGTGAGCGCGCGTTTTCAACCGCAACTATATGTAACGTCTTTAAAAAAAAAATAATGTAACATAATATTGTCATTATTGATAACATTTTATACTTATCATTATAAATTAATAAATAATTTATAATATTTTTTTATTTTTTTCCTTCTAAATTTAATCAATATTCTGTTTTGAACTCTCCGGGTGTCATAAGTTTATTTTTTATTGTCTCCAAAATCATTTGCATACAGTTTCTGTTTAATGACATACTTTTTGTCCATAGATAAGACCACCAATTACTTACGTATGCTCATCAATTTTGTGCCAGACATTGCACAAAATTGATGAGCATACGTAAGTAATCGTAGAATAACAGGTCGGACCACAGATCGCTCATAGATCCAGTACTTGACGATCGAAGCGCACTGCTCCAACAAAAACTCACCAAAATTGAAGGAAAGGGCGAGTTGCGGGGACTGTGACTAAGCAATTCCGTTGGCTATCTCAAGGTTATGCCTTTACGTCTACTCACCAAGCAATGATCTGATGACAGTAAACGTATAACGTTTACTGGTTACGTGGTACGTGGTACGTGGTACGTGGTTACGTGGTACTGGTACGTGGTGGTTTACTGATTTGGTAAATTGCAGTAAACGTATAACGTTTACTGTCATCAGATCATTGCTTGGTGAGTAGACGTAAAGGCGTAACCTTGAGATAGCCAACGGAATTGCTTAGTCACAGTCCCCGCAACTCGCCCTTTCCTTCAATTTTGGTGAGTTTTTGTTGGAGCAACGATCTCGTAATGCGGTACTACTTACTACTATACTACACTTGTACTATATATTATTATTATATATGTTATTATTTTTTGCGTCTAGTATTATGCCTTATTAATAGCATACCCCGTCCCTTACCTCTTCCATACAAATCCTATCCATGCTAAGGTTGCCTGGAAGAGATCGCTTTAAGCGATAAGGCCGCCAGTTGTTACACTAGTTTTAAGTTGTTTTTTGGTCATTTGTATGCTATTTCTGGTGTGAACAATAAAGAGTTATCTATATAAATACTAACAAACAATATTAAAAGGTTATGTATATCCTCATTAATGAACATGAACAACTGTTACTATGGGGCCAGTCTCGAAATCGTGGCAAACAAAAAAAATCAGCTGTTCCATAGAAAAATATCAAAAATACGCGACAAAATGTATGAAACAGCTGTTTTTTTCCCGCTGTGTTAGGGTTGCTCCCATAGTAAAAATTGTTCATAATGATAAGATAAGATAAGATAAGATAAGATAATTTATTTCAACTTAAGAAAGAACATACAAAGAAGCCAAAATTATAAAAGTAAAAATCTTAGTTGTAACAAACTGTTTTTCGGAATTCTTTGTATACATTCTGTAGAAGATTAGCCAGTGAGCCCCAAACTAAGCACGAAGCTTGTATCTTGGGGCCCGAGTGCGGAGTTACCGGAGAGTTTACTGCGTGTTGTGAATGAGTATAGCGATTATGAAATAGATATATAAGAATAGAAAAATATCTAGTTATTTATGGTTGTATTATGTGTGTTGATTGTGTAGTGTATGTGTTGTGTTGTTGTGTGTGTTATGAGTTTGTGTGTTGTGTTATGTTATGAGTGTGTGGTTGTTTTTAATATGTGTAGAACCTCCCTTAGTAGCAATTGCATCTTGCTACTCACTATAGAAGCTACGGATTAGGCATATTGTATGATGAGTACATACATAAACTTTCAATACTGTTGCACCTTCCAGTAACATTTCTTATATTATAATATGATTATTATAATCTGCAGGATGGGCCTAAAACTTATAGAAGCACACTTCACTCAAACATCTAATTGTATTAATATTATATTCTATGTTTATACTTATAGGAGGTCTTTATCTTCACTCCCAGTCGCGTCGTGTCCGTGAGAACAAAAGAGCCACGAGACGTTTCAAATAATAGACACTATATACTATATACATGGGTACTCTCACAGTCTTACCCAAATTTAGTTACCTGCCTGGGATTCAACGACTTGATGCCTAGTAGACATTACATCAAAAGGTTATTAAGGTTAAGGTTATATTATATAGGTTTTAAGGCAATACTGAAACTTATTGTAAAATTTCTGTATTTATAAATAAACTAAAAAAAAAAAAAAAAAAAAAGCTTGATGTTGAATTTTGAATACCTATTATCTACCACCTACGACACTGGAGCAACTGTGCCAGCGGCCTCGCAGAATTCAACCTATGCGGGACGTCCGTAGCGTCCGTAGCGTAGCGTCGGTGCGGGCGTGTAGGATTTATGGCCCCCATCTTGAATAAGAATAATGTTAATATATTATTATTTGAATCCCAGGCAGTTTTGGTCTATAATATATTAACTTTTTTGGTACCGAAGTTCTGGACTAAACACAGATCACACTCTGCATTCAGGACGCTCGAAGAGCACCACGCATCAGTCTAAATACACTTATAAGAAATTACTCCGATTGGTTGATTGTTGCGAGGAGGCGTAACCTTGAGATAGATTGAGAATGATAACGCTTGGTCGCACTCCCCGCGACTCGCGCCTTCCTCAAACTTTGGTGACTTTTTGTAAGAACAACGAATCTCGTATTGCGGTATCTAGTGTGATCTGTGGGACTAAATAAGCTCATTTTTTGCAGGTTTTTCTGTTTATGCTACTAAGCAATTCACTTGCCTGTTAGTAAGCGTTACGCTTGCTCATAACAGTTCAGTGCCACCCAGAATTTTAAATTTCAACAATTTAAAACACGTGTGCGGCAATGCACTTTATGAGATATTAGATGTTAAATATCTATGCGCAATAGGTTTGCTGGAAATATTGCTCTTCAATCCCGAACACAGTAAGATTACATTAATAACAAGCAATACAAAATAATAATATAAGGTTGTAAAACTGCAATGTTGTAAATAACACAACAAACACAATAAAACGTAGCTTTAAAAAGCTACGTTTTAAGATTCTTCTCATGTTACTGTTGGTATATGTAGATATTATATAGTCTATGTTTAGACGTTTCTGACTCATGGATCGAGAATGTATCTATTGATTTCTGTGTAGGAAGAGTGAAAACTTAGGCGCATCTCCCAAGGTAATAACCATTTTTCGTAGTCGGATAAAAACACAACGTGTCACTATTTGATTTATTTATTGTACACTCGGTCACTCCTAGGTACATAAGTTAGATTACATGACTTATCAATTATTACATATTCCACTCTAATATTAAAAACACATGATGAAGTATGATCAATTACCTAACGGATGTCGAGGATGTCCTAAAACTAAAACTTATTCCCGTAATAGATAATAAATAATAATTGATAATATAATTTATCCGATTATAAAATGAGCATTGTTGTGAATTTTGTTCTACATGGTTGTAAGCACAAAGCCTCTATGTACTGTATGGGTTTAAGAGTGAAAATGATGGTACTGAGCCGAAAAATGCTCATTGTATGTATGGAGCTAAGTTTGAATAGACTTATTTAATGCTATGATTGTGAACAACTTTTATTAAGGGATCAACCCTGAAATCGAGCAAAATAATCAGCTGTTCTAAACATTTTGTCGAGTGTCATTGACATTTTTCTATGGAACAGCTGATTTTTTCTCAATTTCAGGTTTGGTTCCATAGTAAAAGTTGTTCAAAATGATTAATTCTACGACGAGCCTTTTCGGCTTAGCATACATTTCCCTTTATCACTATATTGGCTCTTAACCGAAGCAGCTCAGCAGCTCCGAAGCGTGTTTTACGGATACGGGGCGGGGCGCACCTGCCCTTACAGCTGAACGAAGGTTTATTCAAGCGCGGGGTTCGCAGCTATATGTAAATGCGCGTCATCTCAACGCCGTCGGTGAGACGTAGTCATTACTGAACATCCCGACATAATCGAGGCGACAACGTAGCCGCGATGACAGCTTGTTAACCAAGAACCGCATGAGGTTGTCACGAGATGAGGTGACGCCGTTACAATGCCATGAAGATGAAGCGAAGTGTGCATATAATGAATAATCAACGACTCATGTTAAGGCAGTTCCGAACCTGTGCTGATTCGAATATGTCAGGTGTGACCTTAAAGCTAACGGTGCGTCATTGTGAGCTAGCTCCTATCCACGTGATCATACGCCTAGCCAGTTTGTAACAAAAATAGATACACCAATTCCAATTAATACAAATGTGTAAATTGTATTATAACAATAAGATAAGTGACGCAAAAATTCAAGACCATTATGACCAGGTTTGCGTCGAGCGGGATTAGTTGGTAAGCCGCGAACTTAAACGGGCGAGCTTCAACGTACCGAATGAACAAATCAATTTGACGGCTTTTAATTTTAACTGAAAAAAAGAAAAAACAAAATATTAAAAAAATAGGCAGTTTATTGAAGATTTAAAAGACAAAATGCTAACCCCCGAATACTGAAACGTTTGTTAACTTTGACAACAGATTAATTCTAATACTGCCATTGTCTGGCACTAAGCAAATGACAAAGGCAGCAATATACTTCAGTGTTCGGGGGTAAGTTTATGCGCATATTATTGTAAGTTGGTCACATTATAAAACCTTATTCGAATAACGTAGCACTTCGGGCTCTGCAAAAGGATGATGCTATATTTTGTATTCGACAGTGTAGTGTGGAAAACGTTTGAAATGTTTTTTACTGCTTGGCAACGGTCAGGAAACCCTTGCCCAAGCAGTGGGATCTAATCACAGATCACACTAGAAACCGCATTACGAGATTCGTTGTTCTTACAAAAAGTCACCAAAGTTTGAGGAAGGCGTGGGTCGCGGGGAGTACGACCAAGCGTTCTCATTGGCTATCTCAAGGTTACGCCTACTCGCGCCTAACAATCAACCAATCAGAGTAATTTCTTATAAGTGTATTTAGACTGATGCGTGGTGCGCTTCGGGCGTCCTTAATGCCGAATCTAGGGTGTGATCTGTGGATCTATATAATATATTAAAAAGTTGTACGAAATGCTCGTACAAAAATTATTTTCCCTTTCACAGGGCTGAGTTCATAAGTCATCACGGCTGTCCTTACTTTTTTCATCGAGTAGTTTCTCATAAAGATGTAGTCTCAGGTTTTGCGCGTTTGAAGATAGTTTTTGAGCGCCGTAAGCAGGTGCGAATATTATGAATAGAGACATCAGTACTTCATAAAGTCTTTTCACTGAGGCGTATTTGAAGTGCCAAGCCTGCGAATCACAGTTAAACTTTCTAGTTTTCTAGTATAAGTTTAAAACAGACATTTTTGAAATAAAGTTTTGGAAAATAATAATAATGACGCGACATGGGACCCTATTCCTGTGAGCTCGAGATTATCTCGGTCACTCTCACTCCCATCAAATTCGATCGAATTAAGTTCGAGAGACAGTGATCGAAATAATCTCGAGCGCACAGGAATAGGGTCCATGACTTCTTTACATTCCCGCCAAAACTCCCAGTTACATTATAACCTGTAGTAGATGACTATAAAAATGTTAGTATTTACGTCAATTCCTTCATTGCGCACCCCGTTTAAACCAACACCGGAAACAACGTTGTAGACTGACATCATAATGTTGAAGATATTGAATATGAGTGTCACCAGGTACTGTAAAGAAACAAGACATTTTGAGTATTATAAATGTTCTAAATCTAATGTTACTTAGTTTTTGTAAAATAGCAGATTTCTTTTTAGATCCCCGAGGTTTTCAAGTATGAAAATGTGTTTTGTTCACAAATTTATTCAGTGTTTCGGTGTTTTGTTCATATTTGTTAATTTGTGTTTCGGTGTTTTGCTGATATTTGTTAATTAGCAAATTAACAAATATGAACAAAACACCGAAACACTGAATAAATTTGTTAACAAAACACATTTTCATACTCATCATTAAGTACTTTCACATTCATAATATCTATATATTATATAAATCTTATGTAGGAATTCAATGTAAATAAAACTTGAGTTACTTACAATGGGATCAAAAAGTCTCTTGTACTTTTCAGCAACGTCTATAATCAATCTGTATTGTTGTCGAAGAATAACTACGTCATGTATGCTATTCATTCTAAAAGCTTTTTTAGTAAGTAAATTAAGACGGTAATAAATAGAATAAAACATAAAAATATTACAAAATATAATGAAGTCCGAGGAAATATTAACAATGTAGGAAATAATAGCACACCAAACAGACTTCATAAAAAGACCAATCGAAATATAAAAATATGTTGAAACTATAAGTCTATGAATCGAAAATAAAATAAACACAACAGTTTTCCATTTCCTCACAGATCTGTTGGCTTCGTTGGAGTTAAGTGCAAAGTCAATGCAATTTAAGTCGTTTTGAAATCGGCTTAGAGTTGTGTTAGATCGAAAGAAATTAATAACAATAACATAGCACATATATTGTATTCTACCCGCACTCATCCATAACAATCCTGCTGCATTTGTTTTGTAATAAACTGCAGCTATCGAAGAAAAAGATAACAACATAGATTGCAAAAAATAGAAAAACTTAACAAAATATTTAATTGTTACATTCTTGAATTCAAAGCAGCCGAAATCATATCCAAGACTAACTTGCAGAAATATTAATGCGATCATCGAAGTTTTCGAATTACTGTTAGAATTATTATTCTTAAGGACAAAAATCATTTTAATGAATATAAACTTAATTTAAAAAAACACTAGTGTTAAGAGACGAAAGTATTATAAATACACGAGTAGACGACAGTTGTGTTACGTGTCTTGGAAATTAATAGAACATCAAACTTACGTAAGCCCAACAAGACCTCAATTCTATGGTTTCATTAATTAAATTAATTGGAGACCATGGTATTGATTCTTATGTTCAATTTTATTACTAAAATGCTGACTTTGACAAACGGGCTTACCGCTGCTATTCCAGTTTTTGAGATGTTTAAGTATATTGTATATATAATATATTATGTCACTATGTTAGTATAAATACTAATACTAATAATGCTGTATATAGAAGTAGAAATTGTCCTCTCCTGTGGTATGTGCCAATACTTGTCCTGTTGGCGCTCAAGATCCTGGTATCAAATACAAAATAAAATTGAATAGTATTCCTCAAGGTTCTACTTTGAATCGTGTAATTTACACCAAAGCTGGTATATTTTAATAAATATTTTATAGATACTATTACAAGCAACAGATTTAGGTTAATTCATTATTTTATGGCAACACGGTACGGTCTAGCTGAAGGCCAGTGCTGCTCTATTGTTTAATTTAGAATAATAATTTTAAAGTAGTAATATATATTTTTTTCAAAATGTTCAGGCTATATGTTAAAATTGTTAATCAACATTGTTAAAGTCGCAGGCAATAGCTGGATGCAAGTGGCGCATTGTCGCTCGGTGCGGTGCGTAAGGGGGAGACCTATGTTCAGCACGTTGGACGTCTTATGGCTGATGATGATGATGAAACACATAAACATAATAACAAAATTCGAATAAGAATTTTTGTACATCTAAAATACACTATTTAAGTTGTTTTCATTTAAAAATGCCTGGTGCAAAGGTTAGCCATTGCTATTCAACGCGGCAATGCGGCCAGCGTAATGGGCACCTTTGCGCCGGGTACAGTTAGGGGTGGGTAATTTTTGTAATTTAATTGACTCTATTTGTAAGTATTATTAAATTGATTAAATATTAAAATGAACTATAAAAATAATAAATTTATTTAAATGTTTAAAAATGATAACAAATACATATACACTTGTACTACTACAACTTATAGCATAATACAATTAAACAAATTATTCACACATAATAACAACAACGTAACGATAGGTATTTTTATGGGACACCTTCATTCTAATTTACGTTTCTTATTATTCGAATATAAATAAAATACTATTGGATATAAAAACGTTATTGTTTTAATATTCACATTTTTCACCTGATAAAATACTTTTTGCCACCATGACAAACACACCTGACAAAACAAAGTTTGCGTAAATGTTGAACAAAAAAGAGCACAATAAACTGCTACACGCTATAAAGTTTGCTTTTTTTTGAGCAAAATAAAAAGCAGCACGGTCAACATAACATAACACATCGCTCGACGCTTCCCACTTTGGTGGACACCGAGCGTGGCGGAGCAAGCGACGTGTTCTGGCTGATGATAATGATTGGTGAAAGCTACGGCATATTTTAAAGTAAATTAAAGCTTTTTAAATATTGAACAAGTATAGTTTGAAACTTTTGCAAGGACCTTACTGTTTTGTCTATGCAGGTACCTACGTACTGTTTGTATGTTTGTATCGATAGGTATACCTACGATTATTGATGATATGCCATGATTGTAATACTTAAATACCATTAAATAATTAATAAATTGAAATAAAAGTAAAAATGAGTAAAAATAACTTATAAATATATACAACTTAATACTTACACTAATCTAATAAGCCGCTATCAGCAGGGAACCTATTCCTGTGCGCTCGAGATTGTCTTGGTCACTTTCACTCCCATTAAATTCTACATTAGAGAGACAGTGATCGAGATAATCTCGAGCGCATAGGAATAGGGTCCCAGGCATCGTGCCCAAAAAGCTGGCCGAATTACCGCGTTGTCTTGCGATTGCTATTCTTTGAGCAAATGCTTTTAGAGGCTAGCATATTGGTCACGAGATCCTTCGACCGACGCGTTCATAATTCTTTATAAATTTTATTTTATCACTAGTAGCTCGCGGCGAACTGAGACCTCGCGATCCCTATATCTTCACAACCCCTTGACCGATTCAGCTCATATTCGAACTTAAAAATTGTATTCAAATAAACTACTTGCCTACAAAATTTCATGAAGATCGGATCAACGGTTCGCAAGTTATCATCGGATAAATATACACGCAATACAAACATACATACGAATGCCGATTTGTCCCAGTAAACTATGAGACCTTCGCTTCGCTCGGTCAATTAGGGCGGGGAACCCTACCTGCGCTATAATACTTTAATATTGCTACCTTGACCTTTACCTTGACATGCAATGCTGAAAAACACAATTTATTGCATTTATGATCACAATGCTATTCATTCATGATAGTCTTTGCGCATCACACTTCGATGTTGGGCCTATACCCAGCAGTGGGACGTTAAAAAGGCTGACGCGGAGACACAATGCGCCCGTGGTTTGGCTCGTTATCACGGCTAAACAGCTGAAAGAATCTTGATAAAATTTGATAAGGTGTTACTGTATATCACAAAGACGGACAAAAAACACTTTATGTCCACGCGAACGAAGCCGCGGGTAACGACTAGTAAAAGATAAATAAAACGACTAATACGCAAAAATGCTATGCTAAAAGATAACGCACTTAAACTTAAGTTACGCCCAATTGGCAGTCTAGGTACGCAGCATACGGACGGTATTTTAGATTAGGAATGGCAAAACGCAGTATTTCTGAACAATTTGAATTTCATAGGTAATAAAAATAAAATGAATCTGCAAAAGTTAACGGCATAATATGGCCGCCATCGATAAAAATAGCTGTGAAATTCCATTTAAATTTTTGATTCGTGACTGTTCCCCGGTGAAAAACTCAAGCGATTAGCTGGCAAGAACTGTGCTTTAAGCAATCCATCAAGCTTACGTGTATTGTTTCTTTTTCGTCTGTGAGTTTCGTTTTAGCGCTCCACCAAAAAATAATTGATAACGTAGTCTTACGTCACATTTTTTTTTTTTTTTTTATCCGCCTTGTTCTAGGTAAGTGTCAAACAAAAATGACGTTATATTTGAGAAACTTTTATTTTAAGTTTGTCATTTTTATTTACCTTCTAATTTTACGTTTAACGTTTCTATTATGTCGTGATACGGAGACGTAGCTTATTTTTCTTGGAAATTCACAATCTATAAAAACTTGCAAATATTGTGCTAGTGCGGTACTTAGTTGATGCACGACTATTTGTAGCTTAAACCCGAATACTTAAACGTTCATTAACTTTGACGACAGATTAAGTCTATTGCTGCCTTTGTCAGTTGCTTAGTGCCAGATAAAGGCAGTATTAGAATTAATCTGTCGTCAAAGTTAACAAACGTTTCAGCATTCGGGGGTTAACCGATCTTCTAATCGATTACAGTTTGGAAGACAAAGAAAACGTTCCGTATAATATTCCCCTAAAAAATACTACTTTTCTTTCGTTTTGTGAGAGAAATCAACAAATGGCAAACAAGACAAACACCTCAATATGTACGCTGAAGATGGTTTGAGATTCGTTTCAATATTTCCTTGAAATGAGGTTCTGGTTACGACGTAACACATTTGAAATAATAGACAAAGGAAACGTTTGTTTACTTATGACTTATATTTCAATTGATATATAAATAAGGAGGAAAGGGTTGTTATTAAATATATAAATAGCACAGAATTCTCCTTATAAATGATAAATAGATACGCGAAGTGAATTTGTGTTTTTCTTGCCGATTACTCTACAGATTTTTTTATTTATATTTTATTTATTTATTTAATAGACACCAAAATGGTGTACGTCATTGTAACATAAAAGGAGGCAGGCAATGGAAATACTACACTTGACTTAGATTAAATCATTTTACTTCACTTGAAATATTACAAAACTTGAATACACAATGCATGAAGCCAACATTAAAGAGAAAAAAAATGGAAACAGGCTAAATAATGTCACAACCTGGAGTTTTGGCGGGAACGTGAAGAAGTCATGTCGCGTCATTATATTATTTTCCAAAACTTGTGTTATTTCGAGTGTTAATGTGTAAAAATGGTGAATTTTTATTCATTAAGTGTTCGTGACGTCGCATGAGTGTTGGTGAATAGTATAATGTTGTGAAACGTGACTTTTCGTGTTGTTTCCAAAACTCCATAGAAGCCTCTAGTAAAGTCTCCACCTCTTTACTGGGGCATGACGTGGACTTGACCGTGACTTACTTTGGTTGACTTCGACTTATTTTAATTGTGAAATATTTGACTTCACTTGAAATATTACAGTACTTGACACTGGCTAAATACACAACGTGTGGAGCCAAAACATAAGAAAAAAAAATGTCACCACAATGAGGCATTTACCAAAAAAAAAAATACCTGGTAATAAAAGTACCCAATAGATGGCGTTAGATGTACCTTGAGGTTTTTCTGTCACTGTCAAGACATGAAAGACAAAAAAATGTACGTGTGCCTTTTTTTTTTCTCGTGTTTTTTGGTTCCACATGTATATTTAGACAATTTCAAGTTACGTAACTATGTATTTGACTTCATTTGAAATATTACAATAGTTGACACTGGCTAAATACACAACGTGTGGAGCCAAAATTTACGATTTAAAAAATAAACTTAAAATATTTCGACAGAAATGACAATGGCAGGTAAAACGATAGGTCTATTACGCCATTTATTTTAGAACTTTTTTTATTTTATTTTTGAAAACGCCTCGTTATAGAGGTGCAGACATTCATAGACATTCATCTATGGGTGCAGACTACATGCATTATTATATTATTATTATTAATTAGGAAGCGAGCAAAGACATACATTTATAAGGAGAATTCTGTGGAAGCGAGTTATACTTAAATAATAATAGTCAACGACTTAAAGATGATTTTTGTGAGTATATATTGTAAAGTGTGAATAAAGAAAGTCAGAGAAAATTACTCCTGCTAATACTAGAAAAAAATCTGCAAATCGATAATTTAAACATGCCTGCGTTGCCACAAAACTGGTCAATGTCATTATCCTGAAATATCAAACTATCGAGTGATTACAGTAGACTATAGTTATTTTTCCTTTTCAATTCTATATTTTATCTATTGTCTGCAGAAATAGAGAGAAAATGCACTTAGCTTATCACGACACTTGCGAGTTTACTCAGCTGCTGGAATAGACTTGGAGTGCGTGACGTGTCAACACAGATGCAGTGCTGCTCGCGGTCGCAGTGTGTTTATTGTAGCGAAACGTGAAGCGTCTCACAGAGTGCAGTTCAAAATGCGCACATAGTTACCATTGCACTGTCAGTGTGCAAAAAGTGGGCTTATGATGCGCATTTATTGGCTCCTGTCAGCCACATGTCATCATGAGTGACGTCATTTTAGCGTGCTTGAGGAGCTAAAGTCAAATTGGAATGTGTTAACTCCGCGATTCTATGTTTTTTATCGAAAAAAATGGATTTAATGCAGGTCACAGTCTTTTGTGAAGACAGAAATGAAACTATGGTCATTAAATTATGAGACAATGAGACAGATAACCTAAAAAATGAAACTTATCTGACATAAGCACGCTATTGAACGGTTTAATAGTGCTTTAATTTGTTGGCGCACTATTAGCGTACTAGCAATTTAAACCGATCGATATCAGTGCTTGTGGTTTCTGCACTGTGAACGCAATTTAAAGCGTACTAGGTATATATGAGTGCGCAAAGCGGAGTACGGAGCGCCAGGCGAAACTGCTCTGTTCCACCAGCGATGTAAATTTGACCATAAGTTTTAAAGTTTTTTTTTTTAATTTAATTTAAATTTTTTAATTAAAAAAAATATTTTTTTAATTTTTTTATTAAATTTTTGCTTCATAGACTGAAACAAGACTGAAGCGTCCCTTTTGTCAAATTTAACAATTTGTGTCTTTTTTGTGCTTTACTTTAATATAGGAATAAAAAAAAGAAAACGTATACTATTAAGTTTTCTTTGGTATATTCCTTTAGCCTATGTATATATTTATTTATATATCTATATAGAATAGCATCAGTAAACCAGTACTTATTTACGTACGATTATACTAACCATTTAGCAACATGGTACCGGCCCGAACAGCCCTGAGGAGGCCTATGTTGCTCTAAAATACTAACCTACGATAATAAGGATACGATACTTACCTAATAGCCGAAGAGGAACTATCTAATAAATAGTTTGTGCAACATCGTTCGTTTACTATCTCGGTCTATTTTTACAGCAATTCGCTTTGCAATGCAAATAATACGATTCACAAGCGATTCCGTTAAAAGTTTGAAACAGGCTTACGTCAGTCGGCGGTCTATCGAAAGCCTTCTCCACGATGTCGACAAAAAATTATGCATGAAAAACCGCAGAGTAAATATTTATTCATAGCTGTTAGCTTTCTGTTCTGTTGTCCCGCGATTCATTACCCGCTATCATCGGTCACTGTCAAAAACAAGGGACAACTTGAGACGAGTTGAAAAAATCGTGTAAAGCCAACCTGAATATGTGCGCCAAAATTACAAGTAACTTCGGGCTTTCGTGTTTAACAGATAAGTTTCAAAATAGAAAATAAACGTTGTCGATAAGGTTTGCTCTAATACTGGTGCGTGTAGCAAACTGTTGGTATTATACGGGTTTGCCTATAAAATACGCATGCTTGTATTGTTTTTTCGTAAAATGGAAGGGGATTTACAGTACCTACGTGTGTGGGACCTTTTACGGGTATGTTTTATGAGCGCTTTATCTTGTTTACTTGATTATTTGAAGCTAGTAGGATGACAGAAAGAAAAATTGTAGTTATACTTATTTAGTATACAATTAGTATTATTATATTTAGTATACTTATTTAGTATTACAAGTGTGACTAGTGTGTATTTAGTACGACAAGTGAAGACGTCATGTCGCGTCCTGTCGCCTGTCGCGAAAGGAACCTTTTTTTTTGTTGCTTAGGTTATCATAGCACTGGCAGAAACGGGTTCAACGAAGCTGCTTTTTTTTATAGAGGGATGCCTACTAAGAATAGATCTTGATAACACACCTAACTCACGCAGCGCATCTTCATAGCACATTTCACTCGCTATACCTCTTAGCATTAGTGGAAACGTGCAAATAGTTTCGTAGCTTAGCATCTTGCTCATAGCAAACTGCATAGCACTTCTTTGGTGGAAATGCAGCCTTAACCAGAGTTGATAGTGAAATAACAGTTTTTTTTTAAATTGTAATTTGGTGACGAGACGAGCAAGTCGCTCACCTGGCTAAGCTTCACGTTTGCTCATAACAGTTCAGTGCCACCCAGAATATTCAACCTCAACAGTTCAAAACCATGCGCGGCAATGCACTGCGCTCGTCACCCTGAGTTATTAGATGTAAAATCTCTGTGCCCAGTAATTACGCTGGAAACATTGCCCTTCAATCCGGAACACAGTAATGTTTGCACACTACTGATTGACGGTTGAATAACTGGCAAAGGTGTGGTAAGTACGACACCTTTGCCAGTTAGGTAGAGCTCTTCTGCAGAGTCCGCCTGGGGAAGTCCAGGCGGACTCTGCAAAAGAGCTCTACCACTACCAATAAATATCTTATGGTGTATAGTGCACTATGAAAGTTTTTTTCGAAACCCTTTCTTAGCGCGGGACGCAGCTAGTTAATCCATAAAATGATTAATTGAATGAGACTATACAGATTACACGTAACCTAGCACAGGTACCTATAGATATACATGTACTGGTGCCTGTTTCTATTCTTCACACTAATATTATAAATGCGAAAGTTTGTGTCTAAGTGTGACAGTAGGTAAGTATGCAAGTATGTAAGTGTGTTTGTTCCCGTTCAACTCTGTAACGGCTGAACGGATTTGGATGAAATTTGGTATGAAGGTATTTATTCTCTGGATTAACAAATACTTTCCATCCCCAAAAATTTAATCGTTCCTGTAAAATAAGGTGTGAAACCGCGGGACACAGCTAGTATTCCATAATTTATTTATATTATTTACATAATAATTACATTATTTATGAATAAAAACAGACGTACATTAATCATGTTGTGCTTATTATAAATTAATGTCGATGATATATTGTTATAAATGATTAATGTGTGGCTGTTTCTATTCATATTAGGTGACTATAAGAATGCTAGCTTGCCCGCACGGCTTCGCTCGCCTAGGCTAGCATTTGAAACACTTTTCGAAAAATCCTGAGACATGCCTTTCTTTATTTCTTATGCTTATTACTGTAACCACAGTGGCTAAATGACCATAGAAGTACGAAGCCTGGCCCACTGCTCGGATATAAAAAAGGTAACTGTCAACCGATGAGCGCGAAAATCGATGCTTCAGGAAATATTTATACGTGATCTTTTGAGTTTTAATGCAATTGTTATATACTTAAAAACTAAAGTAACTGTAGAGGTTAATACAATAAACTAGACGTGACATTGTGAAGTTAATATTTGTCCTTTAATACCCCGACCACTTCGTTCGAGATAGTAAGTTTTAAGGATAGGGTAAGGAATTAAAGAGCCTTCCAGTAAGTTTTAATAAGGAAACTAAGAAAGTGAGACATCTAAGATTCGTAAATCTACATATCCAAGGTCTATTGGCATTGCATAAAAAAATATTTTATTTATATACAAACTTTGGGGGTCCATTTTACCCTTTTAGAGGAAGAACACAAAATCCGTTTTTATAGGCCATTTGAAGAGTATTGGGTCAGATTTGACGTCTCTATCATAAGCGGTTTATCTGTGCGTTGATTTCTAGTAAAGGGGTTGTTCTTTTACATATATAGACAGAGAAATAGTATAATTATCAGTACCTAATGATAATTGTTGGGGTCTAGCTTGCACGTCGATCTGGCTAGCACGTCTATCTAAAGTTTGTTGTTTTAAACAAATCATATAATTATCCACAGTAACTTACATATATATATCATATAGAATCTTGTATAAATCTGTATACAGCCGGTTCGTGTGTGGGTCGTTTCTGAGTAACCTTTACAGGAGTGATTTTTTAACCCTTATCGGGCAAAGGGCGTAATCGGGTGAAAACTCGGGCTTTGATTTATCAGGATACCTAAAGGATAACTTTTTTGGGATTTCGTAAATTATGTCTAAGATCTGCAAATTATTATTTTTTATGGGTAATATATCATAATCTTCATATATTATATAAAATAATGTGTTAATCCAGTGAATAACCTACCTACCTGCATACCAAATTTCATCCAAATCCGTCGAGCCGTCACAGAGTAGAACCGGAACAAACACTCTTATATACTTACTAACTTTCGCATTTATAAAATTAGTGTGATTGATGAGCACACTTGCCTTCTATTTGACAAGTTAGTGATAAAACGTAGATGGAACCGTAAAATATTTTAAGTATTATGCTATAACCTAATACTTCCAAACAATTTGGACTAATACATAAAGTTCCGTTCTCTAAAATAAAAAAACATGAACAACAAAGTCTTAATTATGCCTGCTCACTGAGGGCTAGCTCATTTGTTTATTTTTTGTGTTGTTACACAACTATATACCTACACATACACACCCATTCATAAATCACTACACACACGCACAAGAAGCATTAATTTTTTATTCACATATTTATTTTATTTCTGGCCATCATAACAGGGACAGCACGAATTTCTGAAATACAAGCTTTAGCTTAGTTCAGAGATCCGAAGCCCACAGAAATTTTTGAGGTTAATCTTGGAAAGAGTGAAATTTTGTAGTTTTTATTTTTTCTTATTTCAGGGTATCTCAGCATTACAACGTGGATAGCCCCGGCTCTAGGCTTTGGAATTGAAGCAGATATCTCTAGTCTACCACATAATATATTGGTAGTGCAGAGTACAGTACCGAAAGTAACGAGTCAGTCATCTTGTTTAGCTTATTATTTAAGCAGCAAGGTAGCTATAACAGCAGCTCACTGCGTTGACAGGTACTGTAACGTTGTAAATTGTGAAGCTGTGGTCAATGCGTGATCATCGACAAACACCTTTCAAATGTGTCGAGTTAAGAAAAGCGGGACGAGCATGGATCTTGTTTCGTCTAAGGGGACGAGTTAGAGTGACTATTTATACATAACCTGGCCTGACATCGTGTGAAAGGGACAGCTAGACTTGAATTCCAAATTTCAAAATTTCATTTTCACGGGAGTAAAGGAAACAAACTATTAAGGTTTTTTTTTTATTATTTATAGGCTTGCGTTTGACTGGCATCACGTCTGATGTTAAAGGAGGATGCAGCCTACGATGGAGCACGCTTGCCTAGAAGAAACCGATTCACTCGCGACTTGAAGACACCCACATTATAATTATCAGGAAAAATCTACTCGGGTAGCGCATTCCACTGCTCAGCAGTTCGAATAAAGCAATAAAGTGTATGCGTTTCAACGTCAGCTACCCTTGTAGCACCCTGGACCAGCTGGGTGAGATCCAACGCTAGAGCAAGCTTTCGCGTGTCTAACCCAGCACGGTCTGTGTCCCGGTATGGGTATAGCCACTCCTAATGGTGGCCATTAAAATCCCCCAGTAACACTAATTGGGCTGTGGGCTACTTCAGTTGAACCGCATCCGCCACCTCACTAGATATTCGGTGAGCCTGGTCGTCTCTTGATCTCCGCTGTGCGGCCAATAAACACAGGCATAAAGAATCTTCTCTATTCCTGTGTCCACCAGTACCCACAGCACCGAGAATCTGGGGTCCTCGAAGTGACGGAGACGCCGATAGCAGAGGTCGTCCCGGGGGTGCAGGCATACTCCAGCACGAGGCTTGAAATTGTGCTCTAGGGAGTGCCTGAGTACGATAGGTAAGCCACGTCGGACGGGCTACTAATCTGCGTCTCAGTCAGGAACAAGAGTGAAGGTTTTTCAGTCTCAAGATGGTGGTGGACTGGCACGATATTTGAGCGCAGACCTCGAATATTTGAGAGGTGCACTTTAAGTGAAAGGGCGTGCAGCCGCTGTACAACCTTTTTCCTTTTGTTGCACTCGTTCATGTTTTTTTTTGGTCGGGCGATTCGGTGGGAAAACGGCAGTGGAATGAGGCACCATGCTGCTGACCATTAGACATGAGCCACTACGCTATACAATTTGGGAACTAGTCTGGAGACTGCGGGGGCGCCCGAGCCCCCCCGGGTATGTCCATCGGGCCCTTTCATCCGGTCGCCGACCGGCACGATGGCGCATCCCGGGATTTTTAGCTAGTTGGCGGGGCTAGTTGGCTCGTGAGTGGTTAGCTCACTACTTGGGCCCCCTACTAACTGTGGTCGGCCAGCGGTGCACCGTGCCTCGGATCCCGCTACCCTCCGCGACTAGCTACCCGATGCAGCATTATGGCGTAAGTCAGGTCGGTCTTGCAGCATTGGAGCAACTATTCCGACCCGTTTTCCCGGTTTATAAGGTTAAAGCTTCTCCCTTTCGCTCCCCCAGAAACTTATATATAGCCGTCTCTTTCACACGATGTCAGATCAGGCCATGTATAGCCACTCTCACGTTTTCAGAATAATTTAATCTCATAAGAATAACAGTTATTCACTTACTGAGATTACACACTAAAATAGTTTATATTATTAGTGCTGCTAAGCGCAGCATGCAGGCTTAATTATTAAACAATTAATTAACAAATTTAAAGATTTTAGGAAAATTATTTTAGGCAAGTAGTTCATGACAACACAATTTTCGAGTTCGAGTATGAGCATAATCGGTCAAGGGGTTAAGTTCAAGATATAGGGATCGAACGGAACAGAGAACAAAATCTGTACGAAATATTCGCTTCCAATGAAACAATGTGGATGGCATACTATGCACCTAAAAGACGGTGGCGAGATCCGCAGACAGATCCAGTCGTCCAATCAATCGTCCAATCGTTATCCAGACATCCACTAAGCAATTTTAACTTAAGCGTCGTTATAATACGAAACAAACAGCGAGATGTTGCGCCTGACTTCATAAGATACGTACATGGGCGCGATCATTTATTATTTTTCTCTTATGTTTTGGCTCCACACGTTGTGTTTTAAGCCAGTGTCAAGTATTGTAATATTGCAAGTGGAGTCAACTAAATAATATTATTGAAATCACAATTAAAATAGGGCTCAGTCATAGTCTAAATCAGCAAAGCAAGTCACGGTCAAGTACAAGTCATGCCCCAATAAAGTGGTGGAGGCTACTAGAGGTTTCTATGAAGTTTCGGAAAGAACACGAAGAGCCCCGTTTGACAACATTATACTATTCACCAACACTCGTGAACGTTGACGAGCACTCAATGGAAAAAAACACTATTTTTACACGTTGACACTCGAAATAACACAAGTTTTGGAAAATAATACAGTGACGGGACATAACTTCTTCACGTTTCCGCCAAAACATGATTTTATTTTTTGTATAGTAATATTATTATAATGCTAAGGTGATGCTAAGGTTGAAATTTCCCTAGTATTTGTATTTTCTTTTGGTGGATGACGCTTGCGACCGCGCCTCGTCAGTGGTGTGGCTTACGCCATACTATGCCGATTCTTAAGATTTTTTGACAATGTGGGCGGCGTTGCCGTAGAGTTGCTAAAAAGTAATAATTACGGCATAAGTTTTGTAGTAAAATAGCCAACGCAATGTTCCTAACAGATAATTAGGTATGTGATTTATTACGGCAAACATTCAACTAATATGCCTGCTAACGCCACTTTTCACTTTTTTTTTGCTTCACTTGTTGTCAGTCACCTAGGTATAGAAGAGCTAGCTTTGTGAACATGCGTTATGTTGTATTATTTTCCCGGGGTATGCACCTACCTACTACGAGACAACCTGAGCATATATGTATATTTAGCCGAATAAGTTTTTTTTCTAGTGCTCTAGTACCTAGTAGGTAGGTACCAAATAAAACAGCATCAGAATAGCTCAGTGCTTATGATAACACTAAGCTGATTCTGATGCTGATGCTGATTCTTCATTATCATCATCATTTACTGTCATAGGAACCATGCATTAAATCTGCTGGTGATTTTTCGCACCCTCTGCTCCTCCATTACCTGACCCGCTACCTGAGCCAGGAATAGAGGAGCTGCCGGAGACTGGGATTTATTGCATGTATCATTGTGTTCATCATTGTGTGGATCGCAGAACATTCACTGCTTACTAAAAGAACTCTGTTGCCCATCCTTTGGTGTTTCTGGTTGCAGATTTAGCACTTACCCGGGTCTTCGAGTACAGTAGTTTCGAAACAGGCCAATATAATTCAGTAAATAATAAGTAAATTAATAAGTTTAATTGTCTTTTTGGTGTTTAATGAAGTTTTATTGTATTGTATTGTATCAATTTTTCTGAACTTTTTTATTGATTCCAGAAATGGACTATATTCACCACTACTACTATATTTACTTGTTGGTGGATCACCAGAGCAATCTTATAGTGAAGCTTACGAAATTTCACAAATCTACATTCACAAATCATATAAACCAAAAACTTTAGAGAACGACCTTGCGATATTGGTTACTGCCAAGGACATGCCCTTTAGCTCAAGTATCAATCCCATACCTTATGATTTCGCTGATTTTAAACTTTCTGGTGGCACTGAACCCTTAGTGTCTGGATTTGGAACTACTTCGGTAAGTTTTCATAGTGAAACGAGTTTCACACTTATTACTGAATCCACGGCGTCTCGAGGCAGTATTTTGGCAAAAAAGGACTCGAGCAAAGAAGAGCCACTCAAACATTACAAATGTATTTTATTGAGACCAATTTATTCCCTAATATTATGTTTTGTTTTTAGCATTAAGGCCTTCGTCTGTTCTTCTTGCAATAAATGTGAATATCATCAATCAAGAATCATACGCTCTATTTTGGAATGGCAACTGTTACATCTAGGATGCTCTGTGCTGGTGCTAGAAACCTTTCCAGAGACGCTTGTCGGTGATCCTGGAGGAACTCTCGTAGTATAAACAAATTGCTTGGAATTGTTTCTCGGGAAGAAATCTATGCAGACTCCAGTTATCCAGAAGTATATACGAGGGTTTCGTAATAGTACCTAGATCGGACAAAACATTTTAAACGTTTAATTTTTGTTTTATGGCCCGTACCGTGAGGTGCTCATTGCGATGATTGTTCGGCTGCGCGACAATACATACATATGATACGGTTCATGATCGCGCAGCTTCGTCGACTGCACCTAATCAACGTCGCTATCAGCAGTCAGCACATCACAGTACGGGCGCTGTAATTAAAATATTACTGATATTATTGTTAATTGTCTCATAAATAAAATAACATGAGCAAAGTCACGTATTGCTCACTTTTTGTTGTAAAACGTAGACAAGTGGCATATTTTGGTGTTTATTAAAACAAAAAGTGGCATACTTGTTTTACTTTACCTTACCTACTTCATTAGCATTAAGATTTAAAAAAATATGTTTTCCTGTGTAATATTTCTGAGTCCGTAAAGAGTTTATTTTCATTCTCTATAACTCTGATTCATTTCTCATACTGGACAATACAGAAAACAAGAGTATATTTTTAATTAAAACTTAATTATGCTACGTCGTTAATAAGCTATTGAGTCATTTATACGTGTAAGATGCAGAAATAATAGCTAAACATTTTTTTTAAAGTTAAAAATAAGCAATAAGTATAGACACTAAATACTATAAATCGGTGATAGAAACGAATGACGGCCCTTAACATGGCGTGGCATCTAGCCACGCTAGATTACTCGACGCTCTATCATTGTTGTTAATGACGTTTTTGATAGAAGAGTAACATTATTTTTGCGCTGCAAGTGCTTTATCTCTTAGACATTGATTACTAGTATGACTCAGTTCTCCGACTCAGTTCCGTTAAGGCTGTAGCACCATAGACCACATACACACGCTGGACCGGATTCGGTATCAACAATAATGGCAGAAACATCACTCACCTTCGTTGCCGATGATATAGTAATCCAGGCAGAGTCGCTAGAGGGCATCGTAATATACTCAGCGACCTCAGTAGCGTTTTTCAACAAGAGGGTCTTAAAATGAACATGGACAAGACGAAAATCATGTCAAATGCCCATGTTGTACTCGTGCCGGTAGTCGTAGGGAACGATACGCTCGAAGTTGTTGAGCATTATAACTACCTTTAAACAGACTGTACAGTTAGGTAAGTCTAACTTCAACAAAGAGGTCACCCGAAGAATCCAACTCAGATGGGCAGCGTTCGGAAAATTGCATGATATCTTCGCGTCCAAAATCCCGCAGAGTCTAAAGACAAGGGTCTTCAACCAATGTATGTTGCCAGTGATGACATATGGAACTGAAACGTGGCCCTTGACTACGGCCTTTTGGAGAAACTCAGTTTCGCATAGCGGGCAATGGACAGAGCTATGCTAGGAGTTTCTTTGCGCGATTAAATCCGGAACGCGAATATTCGTCGAAGTTTAAAAGTTACCGATGTAGCTTTCAGAGTTTGCAAGCTGAAGTGGCAATGAGCCGGCCACATCACTCAAAGAACCGATAACCGGTGGGGACAAAGATTCTTGAGTGGCGACCACGAATGGACGACGCAGCGAAGACAGGCCTCCCAGTAGGTGAGCCGATGACATTGTGCTAGTCGCAGGCAACCTTTGGATGCAAGTGGCACGTTGACGGACGGTGTGGCGCTCTAAGGGGGGCCTATGTTCACCGGTGCTTCTGGCTGAGGATCATTACTCAGATCTTGATATCATTTCCCGGCCCTTTTGATTTTTGTGTGATGAATTTTAATTTCTGGATGTTTTTTCTCACTACAAGTGTGTCGATTTAAGTTTTTTCCGTTACTTTTTCTATGTACTTAGTATGCTTTCTTATAAAAATTGTGAAAAAGCACCTGAATTAGGACATCTAACAAAAAGCACCTCAAGAGCTCAGTTGCATTGTTCTTCTTTGGCTGCTGAAGATAAAATTAAAGAAGGTCTGTTTGTCGTTAACTGTGGGGACAAAATAAAATACGTCAACGCTCTCTTAGCATCCTGCTATATGCTATGCTGTCCTCCTTTTGAGCTTTACTTGTAGTTATCTATCGCAAAACTGACTAAGAACTTTAACTTCTTATATTGCCCCAAAAATAAAATTATCTCCTAGCCTTCGCTTGAAGTGCTCTTTGACGGGTGCAGCCTTGGAATCGAAAACGTTGACCTAAACCTGCATAACTAGTGTTTTCTAACGTTGACACATTTTTTTAATCGATAATCTCGAAAAATATAAAATAAACATATAGTAAGTACCCAACTGCACACGCTATCGGATGCAGTTGGGTACCTAATCACAAACCCAACAATAAAATTCAGTAGATATTATCATTATTATCATCATCATCATCAACTACAATAAGGTTGATAGTTGTTAACGTGCCACTATAGTTGGTAGTATGGGCACACTAATCAGTTTACTATCAGCCATATTCAACGAGGCGTTTTCCAAAAAAAAAAAAAGTAGTTCTAAAATACTTACTAGATGGCGTAACAGACCTATCGTTTTACCTGTCATTGTCATTTCTGTCGAAATATTTTATGTTTATTTTTTAAATCGTAAATTTTGGCTCCACACGTTGTGTATTTAGCAAGTGTCAACTATTGTAATATTTCAAATGCAGTCAAATACATAGTTGCATTACTTGAAATTGTCTAAATACACATGTCGAGCCAAAAAACACGAGAAAAAAAAGGCACACTTAAATTTTTTTGTCTTTCATGTCTTAACAGTGACAGAAAAAACTCAAGGTACATCTAACGCCATCTATTGGGTACTTTTATAACCAGGTTTTTTTTTTTTTTTGAATACGTCTCATTAGCGACGCAACAGTGCGGTGAAAATTATGAGGTTAACAGTATTATAGTTTATTGAAGTGGTAAACCTCTCCATTACTAACAGATGAATTGTTTTAGACAAGTGAAATTGACGCTTTTTGTTTTACAAACAATAAAATTTATAGATACACTGGCGACCCGCTCCACCTTCGCTCGGGTGTAATTGAGAAAAATAATACATTCCGTGAAAAATTATTGACCGAGCGAAGCGAGGTCTCAGAGTCTACGGGAACAAATCGGCATTTGTATGTTTGTGTGTATATTTGTCTGACGATAACTTGCGTACCGTTGATCCGATCTTCATGAAATTTTGTAGGCAAGTAGTGCATGACAATACAATTTTTAAGTTCGAGCATGAGCATAATCGGTCAAGGGGTTGCAAAGATAAAGGAATCGAAAGGAAAAAGGGAACAAAATCTGTACCAAATATTCGCTTCTAACAAAACGTCCTAGATGGCGTTACTTAAATGCACTTAATTTCTTTGTATCTTCTTATCGTATTATAATGAGGCTAAGGTTGAAATTTCTTTAGTGGCTGAGGGTTGCGTCCAGACCCCAATAGATGATAAGGCTTGCGCATTACTATGCCGATTCATAAGATTTTTTGTATGATGTTGGTGGCGCTAAGAGTTACAGAATTCACATAATAAATATGGAAGAAGTTTAGTAGTAAATTAAGCAACGCGATAATCATATCAGATATATTATGTACTAGCTGTTACCGCGACTTCGTCCGCGTACACCAATAAAAAAAGCCTATGTCCGTCACCTAACCCTTAAGCTATACCTATGCAAAAATTCAGCTCGATCCGTTCAGCAATTTAGCCGTGATAACGCGACAAACACCCAAACAGAGATACAGATAGACAGAGAGGCAGATAGAGAGACAGAGCTACATTCGCATTTGTAATATTAGTTAGGAATAGGATAATTATGATTATGGCGAACATTGAGTTATTATATGTATCTACTACGTACTAGACGCGTTAAATTGCGATGTTACCGGTTATTTGTGGTCTGTTTTCTTAACTTCTTGTCAGTCACTAATATTACAGCTTTGTGATCATGCGTGGTGTTGTATAATTTGCCCGGGATATAAACTTACCTACTACGATACAACCCGAGCATATTTAACCGAGTAAGGTTTTTGCTAGCGGGTTTGATCGTAATTTGGCAAAGTGACCACAATTATATGGGACATTACAATATACTGCTGTGTCGCCTCTAGCCTTTCATTATCTCTTCTGTTCATCCAGTAGGTATCTAATCCTGCATTTTATCTATGCTAGTAGGTAATATACTAAAGGCAACCTACATAAAATCTGATAATGAGGACGGTACTACTATGAAACCTTTTGACCTGAAAACCACAGCAGGTGTTAGGGGTTAGGTGCTGGTGATGTGCAAAATTTGTTATCTGGAAGCCGAACCAGTAACGGCATCAGTATCAGAATAGCTCAGTGTTGTCATAATCACTAATTGTCATAAGAACCACGGTACCTACTTATTAAATGTCAACTCAGCTCAGTGTTCTCATAATTACCACGTTACCTACCAGTTAAATATCAACTAGATAATAAAAAGCTTGTCAATCTGAAAATCGCGAGGTCTCAGTTCGGGGCGAACTACTAGTTTAATAGATTTGACTACATGGGATTTTTGCCTTCTGTAGGTTGTGGGTTCGATTCCCACCCAGGACAAACATTTGTGTGTTTAGCATGTATGTCTGTTCTTTGTCGGGGTGTTTATATGTATTCTATGTCTGTATGTATTTATTTACAAAAACAAAAAAAAAAAATGTATTCTATCA
Organism: Apocheima hispidaria; assembly: GCA_947579745.1. NCBI lineage: Eukaryota > Metazoa > Arthropoda > Insecta > Lepidoptera > Geometridae > Apocheima > Apocheima hispidaria. Next base: position 3,088,588 of record OX388154.1, on the reverse strand, counting down.
GTTATCTAGTTCCCATAGTACCAGCTTGCTAGTTTGGGGCTAGGTGGCGCTGTGTGTGAAAAACGTCCATCAATATTTAAAAAAAAATACTACAGGGTTATAAAGAAAGGGTATGCAAAGCTGAAAGGGACTCATATTAACCATGATTGTGAAAAACTTTTGCTACGGGACCAAACCTGAAGTCGAGAAAAAAATCTGCTATTCCATACATTTTGTCGAGTGTCATTGACATTTTTCTAAGGAACAGCTGATTATTTACCGAATAAGGTCTAATTATAAAAACAAATTAATAGTACCATCGTCTAAACTAGAAATGCATAGCTCCGGACCAAACCCAATGGCTGCTAAAATATACAACAAACTACCAGTACAGATAAAAGAGATAGAAGAAGAGTTCAAATTTGCTAAAGCCCTAAAAAGTGTATTACTCGCGAAATCCTACTATACCCTAGACGAATTTTTGAGAGATAAGACAATTATGGAATAGATTGACCCGCTCCGCACGATATTGCCATACCCAATCAGGGTCATTATGATTTACCTATTTAAAATATGCTATTTAAGATCTGCATGTAATCCACATAATGTTTGCAATAAATGAATTGAGTATTGAGTATTGAGTATTTTCTCTATTAGGTTTTTCTATATACAATTAGTTAATAATAATAATGAATCTCATAATTATGAGTACAATGATATTATAATTAATAGTTTATATAAATAGGTAGTTTTAATAGGTTTATTTAAATAAATCCCCGTAAATAATTACAATCATAATAATTATAATAGTTGTGTTCAGTATGTGAAATTTAAAATGTGATCTTTTGACAATTCTATAACTTATTATACTTAACATATTTTGACTATTGTCTGCAGAAATAGGGAGAAGAATGCACATTCACTTAGCTTATCACCCCACTTGCTCGTTCACTCAGCTGCTAGAATAGACCAGCTGGAGAGCGCAACGTATCCACACAGATTCTCTTCACAGTCGCAGCGTGTTTATTGAAGCGAAGCGTGAACTGTCTCTATGAGCGCAGAGCTTGGAGCACAGAGAGAGCGCCGAGCAAAACTGCTCTGTTCCACCAGCGATGTGAATTTGGCCATAAGTTTTTTTTTTAAATATTATTTTTTGCGCCACAGACTCTGAAGGAGGTCCCTTTTATCAAATTTAAAAATTTGTGACTTTCTGATTGACTCTGCTAAAGGAATATATAAAATATAACGTATACTATTAAGTTTTCATTTGTATATTCCGTTGGCAATACGTTCACTATGTATAAATATATATATAGAAACGATACCGAGACGTACGGTTATACTAACATACGATAATAAGTATACAATACTTACCTAATAGCCTAAGAGGAACTATTTCATGAATAGTTTGTGCAACAACGTTGTTTTAATATCTCGCTCTATTTCACAGCAATTCACTTTGCAATGCAAATAATACGCGAATACGATTCGCAAGCGTCAGTCGGCGCTCTATCGCCAGGATTCTCCACGACGACGTCGACAAAAAATTCTGCATGAAAAACCGCAAAGTAACTCATATTTACTCATAGCTGTTAGCTTTATGTTCTGTCGTCCCGCGATTCATTACCCGCTATTATCGGTCACTGTCAAAAACAAGGGACAACTTGAGACGAGTTGAAAAAAATCGTGTAAGCCCGACCTGAATATGCGCGCCAAAACTACAAGTAACTTCGGGCTTTCGTTTTGAATAGATAAGTTTCAAAATAGAAAATAATCGTTGTCGATAAGTTTTGGTCTAATACTGGTGCATGTAGCCAACTGTTGGTATTACATGGCCTATAAAATACGCATGTTTGTATTGTTTTTTCGTAAAATGTGGAAAGGAATGTACAGTAACCACACAGTAACCTACGTTGTGTGACCTTTTACGAGTATGTTTTACGGGCGCTTTATCTTATTTACTTGATTATTTGAAGCTAGTAGGATGATAGAAAGAAAAATCGTTGATAAACTTTTTTAGTTTCAATTATAAGTGGTTAAGGATATTTTCTGATTCGTAGACTTAAATCCTACATAATCATACAGTCTTAACTAATCCTAATCCTAGCAAACTTATCCTTACTAATATTATAATTCAGAGGAATATAGCCGCAGTCGTATCAGGACCAATAAAGCTTCGAGGTATAAAGATGAATACGTTCATCTCGACGAAAAAACTTCGCTTGGACGATTTAGAATCCCTGCATTACAACTGTCAGTCCATATAAAACGACAAAAAATGTACAAAATTGGATCAACGCCATCTAGCGAACTTTAGGAAGTAACTTTGTCACTCTCGCGTTATCACAGCTAAACGGCTGAACGGATCTTGATAAAATTTGATAATGAGTTATTGTATATCACAAAGACGGACATAGGATACTTTCTTTAAGTCCACGTGAACGAAGTCGCGGGTAACAACAACGGACGCGTCGCTAACTGACTTAGAAGCAACGCACCACTCGAGCCCCATACTCCACCGAAGCGGAGATGTGGGGAGATGCTTAGCAGCTAGGGTGTATACACCGAAGCTGACTGGCTAGACCGGAGCAGAGATGTGTACTGGGTATAGCGGAGCTTAACTGCGTGCAGCACTTTACTAGCAATAGTAAAGCGGCGCGGGCGCCACGTGTGTGTTGTGGGACAAGGAGGAACTAACGGTTCTGCTCGCCACTCACCGCTCATATGTCTTGTCTCCGCTGCGCGCCGTCGCAAGCTTGCTAGACACAGATATATATATATTATATTATCATATTATTATATATTATATGATTATCGCTATTTCATCGCTGTTTCGTTCGCGCTAAACAAATATGGGACATCTCCTCTCCTTTCTGCACAACCATCTCCAATGAAGCTAAGCGAAGTCGAGATGCGTAAATAACGAAATCCTTTTGGTCGTTTCTAACACCTCTCCTCTCGTCTCGTCTCCGCTTTGGGGGAGTCTGTGCTTTAGGCTGCCTTTCCACCAGACCTGTGCTACGCTGTGTCGCTACGGATGTGTTTGTCATCCATCAATAAGAAACATTTTTTCGCAGCTTAGATTAGCATACCACTGGCAGAAACGGGTTCAACGAAGCTATGCTTTTTTTATAGAGGGACGCGTGCTAAGAATGGGAACTACGAATTGGGAGCTGCGCATGGGAGCTGCGGATATGAGCCAGGGATGCGCGAGTGGTGTAGATATGTAAAGAGTAGAGTACACGATGCACTACGTAGTAAGTACGCGTTTGTCACCGACCGCATCTTGATAACATAGCTAACTCACAAAGCGCATCTTCATAACACATCTCACTCGGTTCGCTATACCTCTTAGCATTAGTGGAAATGTGCAAATAGTTTCATAGCTTAGCTTTACCTTGTTCATCTTAGCTGAACTTAGCACTTTCTTTGTGGAAATTCATCCTTAACCAGTGGTGATAGAGATGTAATATTTCCAGGGTAGCTTCTTAATGTATATAGTGCATTAGGAAAGGTTTTTTTGAAACCCTTTCTTAGCGCGGGACGCAGGAAGTTTATCCATAAAATGATTAATTGAATGAGACTATAGATTACACGTAACCTCATGTACCTATAGATATACATCTACTGGTACCTGTTTCTTTTCTTCACACTAATATTATAAATGCGAAAATTTGTGTGTAAGTGTGTAGGTATGCAAGTATGTAAGTGTGTTTGTTCCCGTTCCACTCTGTAACGGCTCAACGGATTTGGATGAAATTTGGTATGAAGGTAGGTAACCTGGATTAACAAATGGGCTACTTTTTATCCCCAAAAATTTAACCGTTCCTGTAGAATAAAGGGTGAAACTGCGGGACACAGCTAGTATTCCATAAGTTATTTATATTATTTACATAATAATTAAATTATTTATGAATAAAAACAGACGTACATTAATCATGTTGTGCTTATTATAAATTAATGTCGATGATATATTGTTATAAATGATTAATGTGTGGCTGTTTCTATTCATATTTGGTGACTATAAGAATGCTAGCTTGCCCGCACGGCTTCGCTCGCCTAGGCTAGCATTTGAAACACTTTTCGAAAAATCCTGACACATGCCTTTCTTTATTTCTTATGCTTATTACTGTAACCACATTGGCTAAATGACCATAGAAGTACGAAGCCTGGCCCACGACTCGGATATAAAAAAGGTAACTGTCAACCGATGAGCGCGAAAATCGATGCTTCAGGAAATATTTATACGTGATCTTTTGAGTTTTAATGCAATTGTTATATACTTAAAAAATAAAAGTAACTGTAGAGGTTAATACAATAAACTAGACGTGACATTGTGAAGTTAATATTTGTCCTTTAAAACCCCGACCACTTCGTTCGAGAAAGTAAGTTTTAAGGATAGGGTAAGGAATTAAAGAGCCTTCCAGTAAGTTTTTATAAAGAAACTAAGCAACTGAGACATCTCTTCTATGATTCGTAACACTACATATCCAAGTTCCATTGGCATACTTAAGCATACTTTAATACATAAGTTGCATACTGGCAACTTTGGGGGTCCATTTTACCCTTTTAGAGGAATAATTTCGCAAAATCCGTTTTTATTATGTTAACATAGGCCATTTGAAGAGTATTGGGTCAAATTTGACGTCTCGATAATGAGCGGTTTATCTGTGCGTTGATTTCTAGTGAAGGGGTTGTTCTTTTATATATATGTAGATAGAGAAATAGTATAATTATCAGTACCTAATGATCATTGTTGGAATCTAGCTTGCACGTCGATCTGGCTAGCACGTCTATCTAAAATTTGTTGTTTTAAACAAATCACATAATTATCTATAGTAATTTACATAGATATATTATAAAGAATCCTGTATCTGTATACAGCCGGTTCGTGTGTGGGTCGTGTCTATTTCTGAGTAACCTTTATAGGAGTGATTTTTTAACCCTTATCGGGCAAAGGGCATAATTTTTTGGGATTTCGTAAATAATGTCTAAGACATTAAGTTCACACTTCAAAAACAATGCGTTTGCTGGTGCCAATAGCCGCAAATTGATATTTTTTATAGGTAATATTTCATAATCTTCATATATTATCACACTTATATTATAAATGCGAAAGTTTGTGTGTAAGTGTTTAAATATGTAAGTAGGTAAGTATGTAAGTGTTTGTTCTTATTGAACTCTGTAACGGCTGAAAGGATTTGGATGAAATTTGGTGTGGAGGTAGCTTATTTCCCGGAATAACACATAGGCTACTAGAAATAACGCCTGGCGGTTTCACCCGCTATTCTTTTTTTTCGGAATTAAAAGTAGCCTATGTGTTAATCCAGTGAATAAGCTATCTCCATACCAAATTTCATCCAAATCCGTCGAGCCGCTACTGAGTTAAATGGGAACAAACACACTTACATATTTACCTAATTACATACTTACACACTCGCACACAAACTTTCGCATTTATAATATTAGTGTGATTGATGAGCACCCTTGCCTTCTATTTGACAAGTTAGTGATAAAACGAAGATTGAATCGAAGAATATTTTAAGTATTATGCTATAACCTAATACTTCCAATCAATTAGGACTAATACATAAAGTTCCGTTTTCTAAAATAAAATAAATAAACTGTGTTAGTTTTGTCTGCTCAATGAAAGCTGGCTCACTTGCTTTTTTTTTGATATCATACATAAATACTTATATTCTCACACCCATTCATAATTCACTACACACTTACACAAGCATTTAAATTTTTATTTATATATTCATTTTACTTCTGGTCATCATAACAAGAAGAACGAACCTCTGAAATACAAGCTTTACCTTATTTCAGAGATCCGAAGCCCATAGAAATGTTTTAGGTCAATGTTGGAAATAAAGAAATTTTGTATTTTTAATTTTTTTCTTATTTCAGGGTATCTCTGCATATCAGCGCAGATAGCCTCGGCTATAATCGGTGGATATGAAGCAAAAGTCTCTAATCTACCATATCAACTGCCAGTGCTGATAGTGGGAACAAGTCACTCTTGTGGAGCTTCTATCATAAACAGCAAGATAGTTTTGACAGCAGCGCATTGCCTTGTCGGGTACTTTAACGTTGTACATTGTGAAGCTGTGGTCAATGCGTGATCATCGACAAACACCTTCCAAACGAGAACAAATTGACTGCCACAATCCTCACGCTTGTCAGGCGGCTTGGGGATCGCAGAACATTCGCCGTTTACTAAAAGGACGCTGTTGCCCATCCTTTGGTGTTTCTAGTCGCAGTTTTATCACGTCAACACGACGTGTTCTAAACACGTCAATATAATTACAATTTTTAGTTATTTTTTTTAATTTCCAGATATCAACTATCTTCACTAAGAGTTGTTGAAAGAGTTGCTGGTACATCTGATGATAAAATTTACGAAATTTCAAAAATGTTCATCCACAAATTATATAACCCAATAACTTTAGACAACGACATTGCAATAGTGTTTACTGTCAAGGACATGCCCTTTAGCTCGACCATCAATCCCATACCTTATACTGAGCCAGGAATAGAGGAGCTGCCGGAGACTGGGATTTATTGCATGTATCATTGTGTTCATCATTGTGTGGATCGCAGAACATTCACTGCTTACTAAAAGGACTCTGTTGCCCATCCTTTGGTGTTTCTGGTTGCAGATTTAGCACTTACCCGGGTCTTCGAATACAGTAGTTTCGAAACAGGCCAATATAATTCAGTAAATAATAAGTAAATTAATAAGTTTAATTGTCTTTTGGTGTTTAATGAAGTTTTATTGTATTGTATTGTATCAATTTTTCTGAACTTTTTTATTGATTCCAGAAATGGACTATATTCATCACTACTACTATATTTACTTGTTGGTGGATCACCAGAGCAATCTTATAGTGAAGCTTACGAAATTTCAAAAATCTACATTCACAAATCATATAAACCGAAAACTTCAGAGAACGACATTGCGATATTGGTTACTGCCAAGGACATGCCCTTTAGCTCAAGTATCAATCCTATACCTTATGATTTCGCTGATTTTAAACTTTCTGGTGGTACTGAACCCTTAGTGTCTGGATTTAGACCTACTTCGGTAAGTTTTCATAGTGAAACGAGTTTCATACTTATTACTGAATCCACGGGGTCTCGAGGCGGTATTTTGACAAAAAAGGACTCGAGCAAAGAAGAGCCACTCAAACATTACAAATGTATTTTATTGAGACCAGTTTATTCACTAATATTATGTTTTGTTTTTAGCATTAAGGCCTTCGTCTGTTCTTCTTGCAATAAATGTGAATATCATCAATCAAGAATCATACGCTCTATTTTGGAATGGCAACTGTTACATCTAGGATGCTCTGTGCTGGTGCTAGAAACCTTTCCAGAGACGCTTGTCGGTGATCCTGGAGGAACTCTCGTAGTTATAAACAAATTGCTTGGAATTGTTTCTCGGGAAGAAATCTATGCAGACTCCAGTTATCCAGAAGTATATACGAGGGTTTCGTAATAGTACCTAGATCGGACAAAACATTTTAAACGTTTAATTTTTGTTTTATGGCCCGTACCGTGAGGTGCTCATTGCGATGATTGTTCGGCTGCGCGACAATACATACATATGATACGGTTCATGATCGCGCAGCTTCGTCGACTGCACCTAATCAACGTCGCTATCAGCAGTCAGCACATCACAGTACGGGCGCTGTAATTAAAATATTACTGATATTATTGTTAATTGTCTCATAAATAAAATAACATGAGCAAAGTCACGTATTGCTCACTTTTTGTTGTAAAACGTAGACAAGTGGCATATTTTGGTGTTTATTAAAACAAAAGGTGGCATACTTGTTTTACTTTACCTTACCTACTTCATTAGCATTAAGATTTAAAAAAATATGTTTTCCTGTGTAATATTTCTGAGTCCGTAAAGAGTTTATTTTCATTCTCTATAACTCTGATTCATTTCTCATACTGGACAATACAGAAAACAAGAGTATATTTTTAATTAAAACTTAATTATGCTACGTCGTTAATAAGCTATTGAGTCATTTATACGTGTAAGATGCAGAAATAATAGCTAAACATTTTTTTTTTTTAAAGTTAAAAATTAGGAAATTCGTATCGACACTAAATACTATAAATCGGTGATAGAAACGAATGACGGCCCTTAACATGGTGGCGTGGCATCTAGCCACGCTAGATTACTCGACGCTCTATCATTGTTATTAATGACGTTTTTGATAGAAGAGTAACATTATTTTTGCGCTGCAAGTGCTTTATCTCTTAGACATTGATTACTAGTATGACTCAGTTCTCCGACTCAGTTCCGTTAAGGCTGTAGCACCATAGACCACATACACACGCTGGAACGGATTCGGTATCAACAATAATGGCAGAAACATCACTCACCTTCGTTGCCGATGATATAGTAATCCAGGCAGAGTCGCTAGAGGGCATCGTAATATACTCAGCGACCTCAGTAGCGTTTTTCAACAAGAGGGTCTTAAAATGAACATGGACAAGACGAAAATCATGTCAAATGCCCATGTTGTACTCGTGCCGGTAGTCGTAGGGAACGATACGCTCGAAGTTGTTGAGCATTATAACTACCTTTAAACAGACTGTACAGTTAGGTAAGTCTAACTTCAACAAAGAGGTCACCCGAAGAATCCAACTCAGATGGGCAGCGTTCGGAAAATTGCATGATATCTTTGCGTCCAAAATCCCGCAGAGTCTAAAGACAAGGGTCTTCAACCAATGTATGTTGCCAGTGATGACATATGGAACTGAAACGTGGCCCTTGACTACGGCCTTTTGGAGAAACTCAGTTTCGCACAGCGGGCAATGGACAGAGCTATGCTAGGAGTTTCTTTGCGCGATTAAATCCGGAACGCGAATATTCGTCGAAGTTTAAAAGTTACCGATGTAGCTTTCAGAGTTTGCAAGCTGAAGTGGCAATGAGCCGGCCACATCACTCGAAGAACCGATAACCGGTGGGGACAAAGATTCTTGAGTGGCGACCACGAATGGACGACGCAGCGAAGACAGGCCTCCCAGTAGGTGAGCCGATGACATTGTGCTAGTCGCAGGCAACCTTTGGATGCAAGTGGCACGTTGACGGACGGTGTGGCGCTCTAAGGGGGGCCTATGTTCACCGGTGGCTTCTGGCTGAGGATCATTACTCAGATCTTGATATCATTTCCCGGCCCTTTTGATTTTTGTGTGATGAATTTTAATTTCTGGATGTTTTTTCTCACTACAAGTGTGCCGATTTAAGTTTTTTCCGTTACTTTTTCTATGTACTTAGTATGCTTTCTTATAAAAATTGTGAAAAAGTACCTGAATTAGGACATCTAACAAAAAACACCTCAAGAGCTCAGTTGCATTGTTCTTCTTTGGCTGCTGAAGATAAAATTAAAGAAGGTCTGTTTATCGTTAGCTTTGGGGACAAAATAAAATACGTCAACGCTCTCTTAGCATCCTGCTATATGCTATGCTGTCCTCCTTTTGAGCTTTACTTGTAGTTATCTATCGCAAAACTGACTAAGAACTTTAATTTCTTATATTGCCCCTAAAATAAAATTATCTCCTAGCCTTCGCTTGAAGTGCTCTTTGACGGGTGCAGCCTTGGAATCGAAAACGTTGACACATTTTTTTAATCGATAATCTCGAAAAATATAAAATAAACATATAGTACCCAACTGCACACGCTATCGGATGCAGTTGGGTACCTAATCACAAACCCAACAATAAAGTTCAGTAGATATTATCATTATTATCATCATCATCATCAACTACAATAAGGTTGATAGTTGTGCCACTATAGTTAGTTAGTGTAGGTAACGTGCCACTATAGTTGGTAGTATGGGCACACTAATCAGTTTACTAGCCATATTCAATGAGGCGTTTTCCAAAAGAAAAAAGTAGTTCTAAAATACTTACTAGATGGCGTAACAGACCTATCGTTTTACCTGTCATTGTCATTTCTGTCGAAATATTTTATGTTTATTTTTTAAATCGTAAATTTTGGCTCCAGACGTTGTGTATTTAGCAAGTGTCAACTATTGTAATATTTCAAATGCAGTCAAATACATAGTTGCATTACTTGAAATTGTCTAAATACACATGTCGAGCCAAAAAACACGAGAAAAAAAGGCACACTTACATTTTTTTGTCTTTCATGTCTTGACAGTGACAGAAAAAACTCAAGGTACATCTAACGCCATCTATTGGGTACTTTTATAACCAGGTTTTTTTTTTTTTTTGGAATACGTCTCATTAGCGACGCAACAGTGCGGTGAAAATTATGAGGTTAACAGTATTATAGTTTATTGAAGTGGTAAACCTCTCCATTACTAACAGATGAATTGTTTTAGACAAGTGAAATTGACGCTTTTTGTTTTACAAACAATAAAATTTATAGATACACTGGCGACCCGCTCCACCTTCGCTCGGGTGTAATTGAGAAAAATAATACATTCCGTGAAAAATTATTGACCGAGCGAAGCGAGGTCTCAGAATCTACGGGAACAAATCGGCATTTGTATGTTTGTGTGTATATTTGTCTGACGATAACTTGCGTACCGTTGATCCGATCTTCATGAAATTTTGTAGGCAAGTAGTGCATGACAATACAATTTTTAAGTTCGAGCATGAGCATAATCGGTCAAGGGGTTGCAAAGATAAAGGAATCGAAAGGAAAAAGGGAACAAAATCTGTACCAAATATTCGCTTCTAACAAAACGTCCTAGATGGCGTTACTAAAATGCACTTAATTTCTTTGTATCTTCTTATCGTATTATAATGAGGCTAAGGTTGAAATTTCTTTAGTGGCTGAGGGTTGTGTCCAGACCCCAATAGATGATAAGGCTTGCGCATTACTATGCCGATTCATAAGATTTTTTGTATGATGTTGGTGGCGCTAAGAGTTACAGAATTCACATAATAAATATGGAAGAAGTTTAGTAGTAAATTAAGCAACGCGATGATCATATCAGATATATTATGTACTAGCTGTTACCGCGACTTCGTCCGCGTACACCAATAAAAAAAGCCTATGTCCGTCACCTAACCCTTAAGCTATATCTATGCAAAAATTCAGCTCGATCCGTTCAGCAATTTAGCCGTGATAACGCGACAAACACCCAAACAGAGATACAGATAGACAGAGAGGCAGATAGAGAGACAGAGCTACATTCGCATTTGTAATATTAGTTAGGAATAGGATAATTATGATTATGGCGAACTTTGAGTTATTATATGTATCTACTACGTACTAGACGCGTTAAATTGCGATGTTACCGGTTATTTGTGGTCTGTTTTCTTAACTTCTTGTCAGTCACTAATATTACAGCTTTGTGATCATGCGTGGTGTTGTATAATTTGCCCGGGATATAAACTTACCTACTACGATACAACCCGAGCATATTTAACCAAGTAAGGTTTTTTGCTAGCGGGTTTGATCGTAATTTGGCAAAGTGACCACAATTATATGGGACATTACAATATACTGCTGTGTCGCCTCTAGCCTTTCATTATCTCTTCTGTTCATCCAGTAGGTATCTAATCCTGCATTTTATCTATGCTAGTAGGTAATATACTAAAGGCAACCTACATAAAATCTGATAATGAGGACGGTACTACTATGAAACCTTTTAACCTGAAAACCACAGCAGGTGTTAGGGGTTAGGTGCTGGTGATGTGCAAAATTTGTTATCTGGAAGCCGAACCAGTAACGGCATCAGTATCAGAATAGCTCAGTGTTGTCATAATCACTAATTGTCATAAGAACCACGGTACCTACTTATTAAATGTCAACTCAGCTCAGTGTTCTCATAATTACCACGTTACCTACCAGTTAAATATCAACTAGATAATAAAAAGCTTGTCAATCTGAAAATCGCGAGGTCTCAGTTCGGGGCGAACTACTAGTTTAATAGATTTGACTACATGGGATTTTTGCCTTCTGTAGGTTGTGGGTTCGATTCCCACCCAGGACAAACATTTGTGTGTTTAGCATGTATGTCTGTTCTTTGTCGGGGTGTTTATATGTATTCTATGTCTGTATGTATTTATTTACAAAAACAAAAAAAAAAAATGTATTCTATCAGTTATCTAGTTCCCATAGTACCAGCTTGCTAGTTTGGGGCTAGGTGGCGCTGTGTGTGAAAAACGTCTATCAATATTTTAAAAAAAATACTACAGGGTTATAAAGAAAGGGTATGCAAAGCTGAAAGGGACTCATATTAACCATGATTGTGAAAAACTATTGCTACGGGACCAAACCTGAAGTCGAGAAAAAAATCTGCTATTCCATACATTTTGTCGAGTGTCATTGACATTTTTCTAAGGAACAGCTGATTATTTACCGAATAAGGTCTAATTATAAAAACAAATTAATAGTACCATCGTCTAAACTAGAAATGCATAGCTCCGGACCAAACCCAATGGCTGCTAAAATATACAACAAACTACCAGTACAGATAAAAGAGATAGAAGAAGAGTTCAAATTTGCTAAAGCCCTAAAAAATGTAAAAAATGTATTACTCGCGAAATCCTACTATACCCTAGACGAATTTTTGAGAGATAAGACAATTATGGAATAGATTGACCCGCTCCGCACGATATTGCCATACCCAATCAGGGTCATTATGATTTACCTATTTAAAATATGCTATTTAAGATCTGCATGTAATCCACATAATGTTTGCAATAAATGAATTGAGTATTGAGTATTGAGTATTTTCTCTATTAGGTTTTTCTGTATACAATTAGTTAATAATAATAATGAATCTCATAATTATGAGTACAATGATATTATAATTAATAGTTTATATAAATAGGTAGTTTTAATAGGTTTATTTAAATAAATCCCCGTAAATAATTACAATCATAATAATTATAATAGTTGTGTTCAGTATGTGAAATTTAAAATGTGATCTTTTGACAATTCTATAACTTATTATACTTAACATATTTTGACTATTGTCTGCAGAAATAGGGAGAAGAATGCACATTCACTTAGCTTATCACCCCACTTGCGCGTTCACTCAGCTGCTAGAATAGACCAGCTGGAGAGCGCAACGTATCCACACAGATTCTCTTCACAGTCGCAGCGTGTTTATTGAAGCGAAGCGTGAACTGTCTCTATGAGCGCAGAGCTTGGAGCACAGAGAGAGCGCCGAGCGAAACTGCTCTGTTCCACCAGCGATGTGAATTTGGCCATAAGTTTTTTTTTTAAATATTATTTTTTGCGCCACAGACTCTGAAGGAGGTCCCTTTTATCAAATTTAAAAATTTGTGACTTTTTGATTGACTCTGCTAAAGGAATATATAAAATATAACGTATACTATTAAGTTTTCATTTGTATATTCCGTTGGCAATACGTTCACTATGTATAAATATATATATAGAAACGATACCGAGACGTACGGTTATACTAACATACGATAATAAGTATACAATACTTACCTAATAGCCTAAGAGGAACTATTTCATGAATAGTTTGTGCAACAACGTTGTTTTAATATCTCGCTCTATTTCACAGCAATTCACTTTGCAATGCAAATAATACGCGAATACGATTCGCAAGCGTCAGTCGGCGCTCTATCGCCAGGATTCTCCACGACGACGTCGACAAAAAATTCTGCATGAAAAACCGCAAAGTAACTCATATTTACTCATAGCTGTTAGCTTTATGTTCTGTCGTCCCGCGATTCATTACCCGCTATTATCGGTCACTGTCAAAAACAAGGGACAACTTGAGACGAGTTGAAAAAAATCGTGTAAGCCCGACCTGAATATGCGCGCCAAAACTACAAGTAACTTCGGGCTTTCGTTTTGAATAGATAAGTTTCAAAATAGAAAATAATCGTTGTCGATAAGTTTTGGTCTAATACTGGTGCATGTAGCCAACTGTTGGTATTACATGGCCTATAAAATACGCATGTTTGTATTGTTTTTTCGTAAAATGTGGAAAGGAATGTACAGTAACCACACAGTAACCTACGTTGTGTGACCTTTTACGAGTATGTTTTACGGGCGCTTTATCTTATTTACTTGATTATTTGAAGCTAGTAGGATGATAGAAAGAAAAATCGTTGATAAACTTTTTTAGTTTCAATTATAAGTGGTTAAGGATATTTTCTGATTCGTAGACTTAAATCCTACATAATCATACAGTCTTAACTAATCCTAATCCTAGCAAACTTATCCTTACTAATATTATAATTCAGAGGAATATAGCCGCAGTCGTATCAGGACCAATAAAGCTTCGAGGTATAAAGATGAATACGTTCATCTCGACGAAAAAACTTCGCTTGGACGATTTAGAATCCCTGCATTACAACTGTCAGTCCATATAAAACGACAAAAAATGTACAAAATTGGATCAACGCCATCTAGCGAACTTTAGGAAGTAACTTTGTCACTCTCGCGTTATCACAGCTAAACGGCTGAACGGATCTTGATAAAATTTGATAATGAGTTATTGTATATCACAAAGACGGACATAGGATACTTTCTTTAAGTCCACGTGAACGAAGTCGCGGGTAACAACAACGGACGCGTCGCTAACTGACTTAGAAGCAACGCACCACTCGAGCCCCATACTCCACCGAAGCGGAGATGTGGGGAGATGCTTAGCAGCTAGGGTGTATACACCGAAGCTGACTGGCTAGACCGGAGCAGAGATGTGTACTGGGTATAGCGGAGCTTAACTGCGTGCAGCACTTTACTAGCAATAGTAAAGCGGCGCGGGCGCCACGTGTGTGTTGTGGGACAAGGAGGAACTAACGGTTCTGCTCGCCACTCACCGCTCATATGTCTTGTCTCCGCTGCGCGCCGTCGCAAGCTTGCTAGACACAGATATATATATATTATATTATCATATTATTATATATTATATGATTATCGCTATTTCATCGCTGTTTCGTTCGCGCTAAACAAATATGGGACATCTCCTCTCCTTTCTGCACAACCATCTCCAATGAAGCTAAGCGAAGTCGAGATGCGTAAATAACGAAATCCTTTTGGTCGTTTCTAACACCTCTCCTCTCGTCTCGTCTCCGCTTTGGGGGAGTCTGTGCTTTAGGCTGCCTTTCCACCAGACCTGTGCTACGCTGTGTAGCTACGGATGTGTTTGTCATCCATCAATAAGAAACATTTTTTCGCAGCTTAGATTAGCATACCACTGGCAGAAACGGGTTCAACGAAGCTATGCTTTTTTTATAGAGGGACGCGTGCTAAGAATGGGAACTACGAATTGGGAGCTGCGCATGGGAGCTGCGGATATGAGCCAGGGATGCGCGAGTGGTGTAGATATGTAAAGAGTAGAGTACACGATGCACTACGTAGTAAGTACGCGTTTGTCACCGACCGCATCTTGATAACATAGCTAACTCACAAAGCGCATCTTCATAACACATCTCACTCGGTTCGCTATACCTCTTAGCATTAGTGGAAATGTGCAAATAGTTTCATAGCTTAGCTTTACCTTGTTCATCTTAGCTGAACTTAGCACTTTCTTTGTGGAAATTCATCCTTAACCAGTGGTGATAGAGATGTAATATTTCCAGGGTAGCTTCTTAATGTATATAGTGCATTAGGAAAGGTTTTTTTGAAACCCTTTCTTAGCGCGGGACGCAGGAAGTTTATCCATAAAATGATTAATTGAATGAGACTATAGATTACACGTAACCACATGTACCTATAGATATACATCTACTGGTACCTGTTTCTTTTCTTCACACTAATATTATA
Source organism: Apocheima hispidaria (assembly GCA_947579745.1). Lineage (NCBI taxonomy): Eukaryota > Metazoa > Arthropoda > Insecta > Lepidoptera > Geometridae > Apocheima > Apocheima hispidaria. Next base: position 3,072,858 of record OX388154.1, on the reverse strand, counting down.
AATGCGAAAATTTGTGTGTAAGTGTGTAGGTATGCAAGTATGTAAGTGTGTTTGTTCCCGTTCCACTCTGTAACGGCTGAACGGATTTGGATGAAATTTGGTATGAAGGTAGGTAACCTGGATTAACAAATGGGCTACTTTTTATCCCCAAAAATTTAACCGTTCCTGTAGAATAAAGGGTGAAACTGCGGGACACAGCTAGTATTCCATAAGTTATTTATATTATTTACATAATAATTAAATTATTTATGAATAAAAACAGACGTACATTAATCATGTTGTGCTTATTATAAATTAATGTCGATGATATATTGTTATAAATGATTAATGTGTGGCTGTTTCTATTCATATTAGGTGACTATAAGAATGCTAGCTTGCCCGCACGGCTTCGCTCGCCTAGGCTAGCATTTGAAACACTTTTCGAAAAATCCTGACACATGCCTTTCTTTATTTCTTATGCTTATTACTGTAACCACATTGGCTAAATGACCATAGAAGTACGAAGCCTGGCCCACGACTCGGATATAAAAAAGGTAACTGTCAACCGATGAGCGCGAAAATCGATGCTTCAGGAAATATTTATACGTGATCTTTTGAGTTTTAATGCAATTGTTATATACTTAAAAAATAAAAGTAACTGTAGAGGTTAATACAATAAACTAGACGTGACATTGTGAAGTTAATATTTGTCCTTTAAAACCCCGACCACTTCGTTCGAGAAAGTAAGTTTTAAGGATAGGGTAAGGAATTAAAGAGCCTTCCAGTAAGTTTTTATAAAGAAACTAAGCAACTGAGACATCTCTTCTATGATTCGTAACACTACATATCCAAGTTCCATTGGCATACTTAAGCATACTTTAATACATAAGTTGCATACTGGCAACTTTGGGGGTCCATTTTACCCTTTTAGAGGAATAATTTCGCAAAATCCGTTTTTATTATGTTAACATAGGCCATTTGAAGAGTATTGGGTCAAATTTGACGTCTCGATAATGAGCGGTTTATCTGTGCGTTGATTTCTAGTGAAGGGGTTGTTCTTTTATATATATGTAGATAGAGAAATAGTATAATTATCAGTACCTAATGATCATTGTTGGAATCTAGCTTGCACGTCGATCTGGCTAGCACGTCTATCTAAAATTTGTTGTTTTAAACAAATCACATAATTATCTATAGTATATGATTAAACGAACTTACAAAGTGAAGTTCTATCAATATTATATGAGTACTTCATGCGAAGATATAAACAACAGGTAGTACTTTATCCTACAGGCAACATTGCACGTTTTAGAGAAAGAAAAAAATAATAATAAAGAGGAAGTCTTTTGACTATTACTTCGTGGTCGTCGACGGTGTGACAGTTCCTCATTCTTTAGAGGATAGCAGAAACAAACAAAATTTTTTGTACGGGTTTTGGGTTCGGGAGGGAGTGTATATCTTCGCATGAAGTACTCATATAATATTGATAGAACTTCACTTTGTAAGTTCGTTTAATCATATATTATATATTCGTAGCTTCATGCTTCAGATATAAACAACAGGTAGATGTTTAGAGCCAAAATTTTGTGAGGGGAAATAAAATATTATTTTTGCAAATTGATTAACTTTTATTTTAATAATAACCTAGTAACAATCATATTATTAAGCTTTGTGTAATAATTACAAGTTAAATATTAATTTATAAAGGTAACGATAGTATTTCTTAAACCATAGTATTTTAACCAATAGTAATCAACAAAAGTAGGCACAATATAAATTATGTTTCATTGGGTTGCAAAACTGATCTCGCAAAGCTGTTTATGTCCTGTATTGGCCGATGGTAAAATCTGGCAAATGTTTGTGACCTACTTGTCCAACCTGCCGTTTTCCTAATTGTGTCTAATGTCAGGCCTGATGCCCGGGCCGCAGATGTTGCGGCATGGCGCGTGCTGTGACCAGTAAATGTGGTAACATCAATACCACTCTCACCCAGTACCTTCTTAATCCATCGGCTAATGGTTTGAGAGGTTGCTGGTTTGTGCGGCCGTTTGTACGTCAGTATCAAGTTGTTCATTGACGGTGTCCTAATAGGTTTTGTCACAAATATATAGTCCTCAATTACTGTCGCAGGACATATAGCTCTATTCTCATGAAAATAAGGTAAGACCAAAACCGGTTGTTCACGTCCGACTGCAGTTGTTTTTATTGCTTCTGTAATACCTATTTCGACGGAAGAAGTCCCTATTCTTATATTTTCTAATTTTATTAAAGAGAAAGTTTGGACTCGATGCGCTGTACATAACGCCAGTAGTGTCACTAATTTCAGTGTTATTTTTTCTATTGAGAGGTCTCTATTGGGTACCCACTTTGCAATGAAATTCAGTACGACTTGTGGGTCCCACGTAGAGGAATATTTTGGCGTGGGAGGTCTTAGCTTGTAAGCCCCTTTAAGAAGCCGTTTGACTTGATCATTAGAGGTTAGTTTGCTACCTATTAGCAATGATAACGCGGAGCGGTGGCTGTTCAAAGAGCCGTATGCGGAACCATTTTGAAACAATTCGGTTAAAAACAATAAGACTAATGACAGTGAACTTTTGTACGGGCTTATACTATGTACCAGACAGAACTGCCACCATAATTTGTAAGTCCCATTGTACTGAGCTATTGTGTTTTGAGAGAGTGATGCCATTGTCAAGTCCAATGCTTGGTTTGGGGTGCCTTTGACTGTGAACGCCGTCCTGAGAGCAGCGCTGCACCCAGGATAAACTTCGTATGTTGTCGAGTCCTGGAAGAGGACGATGTTAATAAGTCTGGAGTTAAATAAATTATATGTGATTTTAATAAGCTTTTTAGTATTGGAAACCAGGGCTGGGAAGTCCAATTAGGAAAGACAAAAATACCTTCAGCTTCATCGTTAATAATTTTTTGTAGACATTTCAAAATCATTGTAAATGGCGGAAATGCATAGAAAAACATATTCCATTTCAAGGTAAATGCGTCTATAATCATGGCATCTGGGTCTGGTTTCCAGGCGACGTAGTTTTTACATTTTGCATTAGTGCGAGAAGCGAATAGATCGATGACGGGTTCTCCAAATGTCGTTATAACCGTTCTAAATTGAGAGTCAGACAACTGCCACTCTATGTCAGGATTTACCCTTCGAGATTCCTGGTCAGCTTCAACGTTATCTTTAGTGTTAATGTACGATGCGTGTATCCAGATATTTCGCTCCTCGCACCATTGCCAAATGGTTTTTGTCAAGTCGTTGAGGTGAGGAATCTGGATTCCTCCCATTCGATTAATATAACTTATTGCTGTTGTGTTATCAACGCGTAACAATATATTACAACTACGTATATCACGAGCGAAACATTTCAAGCCTAGAAAAACCGCGAGTAACTCTAAGTAGTTAATGTGAAATTGGAGTTCACTATTCGTCCAACCTCCGCAGGTGCGCTTATTGTCACAATAAGCGCCCCAGCCCGTTCGAGATGCATCAGTAAATATTACCAGATCAAAGTTTGTCGCTATTAATGATTTTGATGTGGTACTAATATTATCTATCCACCATGTTAGATCTGGTAAGATATCTGCGCTGGGTTTAAACCTTACGTCGTATCTGTCATTATTTGCGAGTAGCGCCAAATATTTTTGTCGTTCCATTTGTTTTGTATAAAGCCAGCCGTATTTTACGGCTGGGCATGCTGATGTAAGAACACCCATCAAGTGTGCAAACTCGCGTATTGTGCATGTGGGTAGATGGATAAATGTTTGTACCATTTGTAATATATTGTTGCGTTTGGTGAATGGTAGCGAGATTGTCATATCTATTGAGTTATACATAAAACCTAAAAATTTGCAGCATTGTTGAGGTTGTAAACAACTTTTTTCATAATTTACCACAAAACCTAAACAGTTGAGTAATCTGAGGGTTTCATTGACATTAATCAGACATTCATTCCGGCTATCGCCTAAACATAATATATAATCTATATATATAACGGATTTAAAGCCCCGACTCCTCAGATTACTCACTACTTCTTTCATTATTTTAGTAAATGTGCGCGGTGCAGAAGATAGGCCATAGGGCATAGCATTAAACTCGTATGTTAAGTTCTTTGAATTGGCGTCCTCAAATTGAAATCTAAGGTATTTATGATGAGAAGACCTAACCGGAACAACTAAATAAGATTCTTTTAGATCTATAGTGGCCATATAACCGTTTTGCGAAATCATTTTGGAGGCTGTTCTATGATCTTCCATTTTGAAATGAGAGCTAGCAACAAATTTATTTAATTCTTTTAGATTGAGTATAAATCTATGCCCACCGTTAGATTTAGGTGCCAGAAAAACACTAGAAAGAAACTGATCCTTTTGCGGCCTACAAGCGCTAATAGCGCCTAATTCGGTTAATTTTTTAATAGCTAGGGTCATTACTTGCTTCTCTTTAAACGAAATTATATTATGAGGAGTTCTATACTGAACTACTTTATGAGTGAAAGGAATGTTATATCCATTAAGAATCCAGTCAAGTATAACAGGGTTTTGTGTGATGCTACGCCAGCAGTCGTAGTAATTTTTTAGCCTACCAGCATGTACCTGCGTTATTGACGAGTTGGCGCACGTTTGTTGGTGCCCGTAGTTGTCGAAGTCGGTTGGCGATTCGGCAGAGGCAGTGGCAGTGCAGCCTGCGCTGGTGCCATGGCACGGCGATACTGATTCCGATAGGAGGTGGTGCGCCCTCCCCTGCTCGAGTATTGATAACGAGGAGGGCCCGACCAGTTTCCCTGATAACGGGGCCGAATGGCTGGGGTCGCAGGGGCACTCGATGATGATGCCCTCGGGGGAGGCGGCTTCTTAATTTGGAGCCCCTGTCTTGTTATGGCCTTGGATGCTTTTATTTTTTCAGACAAAGTATTGCCAAAGAGAGTCTCGTCCCTATCGTGATCCTGTAAGACCGTTAAAATTGTTTTGTCCAAACTAGGAGTGATGAGCTTTGTTCTCATTTTGGACTCTACGAAATGTAGGTCAGATAATATCCGACAACTATCTGACAATATCTTAAGTGCTTGCACCTTGTCATCACCGGTCAGCAGTAATGTCATTGCTCTATTTATGGCAGTAATGCCTAGGCCTAGTTGGTCTTGTTTAATTTGCATATTTTTATCACGACTTTTTGAAAAGTCAGGCAGGGCTGCAGCAATTTCAGGGTTCAGAATTGGTGCTTTGAGCAATTTGCAGTTTTCGGGAATTGCGTATTCTTTGGTTAGTTTTTCTTTAACCTCGGATTGTAAGCCCTTCTTTAGAATGGGCAGCCAGTGTAGTGCTAATTTGGAGTGTATATTTGGCCCGTAAACTGGTGTATCATCAGAGGTTTCACCTAAAGCATTTAGCAGTTCAGGATCCAGTTCTGGTGTGGGTTCCCTGTTTAAGTCTTGGGACACAGGAACTACTACATCCGTAACAGCGGGACCTGGAGGTGACGGCTCTGAGGGCACCGTAGGGAGAGGCGATGTTGACGGAAGCACTACTGGTGGGCAGTCATCAGGCTGCGACGCATTTGCGTCGTCTACATAATACGTGGCTTCGTCTTCTGTTTAAAGAAAACGTTATATTAAAATGAGGGTACTTATGTATTTTATTTTCCAAATGAAATGTTTTATCACGTCAACACGACGTGTTCTAAACACGTCAATATAATTACAATTTTTAGTTATTTTTTTTAATTTCCAGATATCAACTATCTTCACTAAGAGTTGTTGAAAGAGTTGCTGGTACATCTGATGATAAAATTTACGAAATTTCAAAAATGTTCATCCACAAATTACATAACCAAATAACTTTAGACAACGACATTGCAATAGTGTTTACTGTCAAGGACATGCCCTTTAGCTCGACCATCAATCCCATACCTTATACTGAGCCAGGAATAGAGGAGCTGCCGGAGACTGGGATTTATTGCATGTATCATTGTGTTCATCATTGTGTGGATCGCACACAGATTCATCTGTGGGATCGCAGAACATTCACTGCTTACTAAAAGGACTCTGTTGCCCATCCTTTGGTGTTTCTGGTTGCAGATTTAGCTCTTACCCGGGTCTTCGAGTACAGTAGTTTCGAAACAGGCCGATATAATTCAGTAAATAATAAGTTAATTAATAAGTTTAATTGTCTTTTTGGTGTTTAATGAAGTTTTATTGTATTGTATTGTATCAATTTTTCTGAACTTTTTTATTGATTTCAGAAATGGACTATATTCATCACTACTACTATATTTACTTGTTGGTGGATCACCAGAGCAATCTTATAGTGAAGCTTACGAAATTTCAAAAATCTACATTCACAAATCATATGAACCAATAACTTCAGAGAACGACCTTGCGATATTGGTTACTGCCAAGGACATGCCCTTTAGCTCAAGTATCAATCCCATACCTTATGATTTCGCTGATTTTAAACTTTCTGGTGGCACTGAACCCTTAGTGTCTGGATTTAGACCTACTTCGGTAAGTTTTCATAGTGAAACGAGTTTCATACTTATTACTGAATCCACGGCGTCTCGAGGCAGTATTTTGACAAAAAAGGACTCGAGCAAAGAAGAGCCACTCAAACATTACAAATGTATTTTATTGAGACCAGTTTATTCACTAATATGTATTATGTTTTGTTTTTAGCATTAAGGCCTTCGTCTGTTCTTCTTGCAATAAATGTGAATATCATCAATCAAGAATCATGCGCTCTATTTTGGAATGGCAACTGTTACATCTAGGATGCTCTGTGCTGGTGCTAGAAACCTTCCCAGAGACGCTTGTCGGGTGATCCTGGAGGAACTCTCGTAGTTATAAACAAATTGCTTGGAATTGTTTCCCGGGAAGAAATCTATGCAGACTCCAGTTATCCAGAAGTATATACGAGGGTTTCGTAATAGTACCTAGATCGGACAAAACATTTTAAACGTTTAATTTTTGTTTTATGGCCCGTACCGTGAGGTGCTCATTGCGATGATTGTTCGGCTGCGCGACAATACATACATATGATACGGTTCATGATCGCGCAGCTTCGTCGACTGCACCTAATCAACGTCGCTATCAGCAGTCAGCACATCACAGTACGGGCGCTGTAATTAAAATATTACTGATATTATTGTTAATTGTCTCATAAATAAAATAACAGGAGCAAAGTTACGTATTGCTCACTTTTTGTTCTAAAACGTAGACAGGTGGAATATTTTCGTGTTTATTAAAACAAAATGTGGCATACTTGTTTCACTTTACCTTACCTACTTCATTAGAATTAAGTCTTTAAAAAAAATGTTTTCCTGTGTATTTCTGAGTTCGCAAAGAGTTAATTTTCATTCTCTATAACTCTGATTCATTTCTCATACTGGACAATACAGAAAACAAGAGTATATTTTTAATTAAAACTTAATTATGCTACGTCGTTAATAAGCTATTGAGTCATTTATACGTGTAAGATGCAGAAATAATAGCTAAACATTTTTTTAAAGTTAAAAATTAGCAATAAGTATAGACACTAAATACTATAAATCGGTAAAAGAAACGAATGATGCGTAATAAAACAAATTCAAAATCAAATTCAAATTATTTATTTCATCTAAGTACAGATCAATAATGTAGCAGAACTATACCCCAAACTGGGTTCAATTAAATACCCGTATCTTGGGGCTTAGGCCTCCCCTTCAAATTAAACTATTTAAAAGTACATTTAATGAAAACATTCGGTTATGGAACTACAAAATTATAGAATTTAATTAAACAGTAATAAATATGTATCAGGTTCCGCAAAAAGAAAGTAAGAACAAAATGTTTAAAAATTTAGGTTTGATAAAGTTGCATTTCAATTATTATAAACTAAAAACAAATTACATTACATTACATTACATTACATTACATTACATTACATTACATTACATTACATTACATTACATTACATTACATTACATTACATTACATTACATTACATTACATTACATTACATTACATTACATTACATTACATTACATTACATTACATTACATTACATTACATTACATTACATTACATTACATTACATTACATTACATTACATTACATTACATTACATTACATTACATTACATTACATTACATTACATTACATTACATTACATTACATTACATTACATTACATTACATTACATTACATTACATTACATTACATTACATTACATTACATTACATTACATTACATTACATTACATTACATTACATTACATTACATTACATTACATTACATTACATTACATTACATTACATTACATTACATTACATTACATTACATTACATTACATTTACTTTACATTTACTTTACATTACATTTACATTACATTAAATTGAATTAAAATTATATTAAAAATATTATTAAATTATATTATATTATTTATACTTGTTTATCTATCTATCAACTCTTATCTAACTATCACTCAATTATTTTAAGAAGCTCTTCTGTTTCATCATAGTTGAAGTTCTTCAACCATTCTTCAACTGCCATTCTACACTTCACCAGGGTCATACTGTATATATTAAGACTTTTATTAACCTTGTTATACAGTCGAGAGCTAATCTCTTCATAATGGCGTTTCGAGAGAGCCGTCCTATATCGTACAGCAGCACACACATTATAATATCTACGCTTGTGGCTAGAGACGAACGGCAGCGATAGATGTTTGCGCAGAAGCACCTGTTTCACATAAAGTTACTATAATACCTACTCGATTTTAGAGAGTTCAAACTGAGAATCAGGCTGAATGGCTTGCAGACTACGAAGAAATAAACCAGAGATCCTACAAAATAAGCGTGCCGGTATCCAGCATCCCGGCCCTAAAACGGCGATTATGACAGGAAACAAAACATACTCCAGAGACAGAGAGAGAGAGAGAGAGACAAAATTACGGCCCTTAACATTATTACTGGACTGCAAGTGCTTCATCTCTTAGACTTTGATTACTAGTATGACTAAGTTCTCCGACTCAGTTCCGTTATGGCTGTAGCACCGTAGACCACATACACACGCTGGAACGGATTCGATATCAACATTAATGGCGAAAATATCACTCACCGTCGTTGCCGATGATATAGTAATCAAGGCAGAGTCGCTAGAGGACAATATAATACGCTCAGTGACCTTAGTAGCTTTTTTCAACAAGAGGGACTAAAAATAAACATGGACAAGACGAAAATCATGTCAAATGCCCATGTTGTACCCGTGCCGGTAGACGTTGGGAACGATACGCTCGAAGTTGTTGAGCATTATAACTACATTGGACAGACTGTACAGTTAGGTAAGTCTAACTTCGACAAAGAGGTCGCTCAAAGAATTCAACTCGGATGGGCAGCGTTCGGCAAATTGCATGATATCTTCTCGTCCAAAATCCCGCAGTGTCTAAAGACAAGGGTCTTCAACCAATGTATGTTGCCAGTGATGACATAAGGAACTGAAACGTGGCCCTTGACTGCGGCTTTATGGAGAAACTCAGTGTCACACAGCGGGCTATGGACAGAGCTATGCTAGGAGTTTCTTTGCGCGATTAAATCCCGAGAATATTCGTCGCGGTATAATAGTCACCGATATAGCTTTCAGAGTTTGCAAGCTGAAGTGGCAATGGGCAGGCCACATCACTCGAAGAACCGATAACCGGTGGGCAAAAAGGTTCGTGGTCGCCACCCACGAACCGGACGACGCAGCGTAGACAGTCCTACCACTAGGTGAGCCGACGACATTGTGAAAGTTGCAGGCAACCCGTGGATGCAAGTGGCACGTTATCGGTCGGTGTGGCGCTCTAAGGGGGAGGCCTATGTTAATCAGCTGACGTCTTCTGACTGATGATGATGATTCAGTTCTTGATATCATTTCCCGGCCTAGCTGATTATTGGGTAATTAATTTAAATGTGTTTTTTCTCACTACAAGTGTGCCGAGTTTACTTTTTCCATTACTTTTCTATGTGATATGTTTTCTTACAAAAATTGTGTAAAAGCATCCGAATTAGGACAACTAACAAAAAACACAAGTGTTCGATTGTTCTTCATCGGCTGCTGAAGAAAAAATCAAAGAAGGTGTGTTTATCGTTAAGTTTGGGGACAAAATGAAATACGTAAACTATCTCTATGCACCCTGCCATATGCTATGTTATCTTTCTTTTGAGCTTTACTTGTAGCTATCTATCGCAAAACAGACTTTCAAAGAGCTGCAACTTTTTAAATTGCCCTAAAAATAAAATTCTCTCGCTTGAAGTTCTTTTTCGCGGGTGCAGCCTCGGGATCAAAAACGTTGACCTAAGCCTGCATAATTAGTATAATCTGACGATGATACATTTTTTTAATAGATAGTCCCGAAAAATATAAAATAAATATATAGGATAGCGGGTGAAACCACGTGGTGCGCTTGGAGGGTACCTAATCAGAACACCAGCAATAAAATTCAGTAGCATTGATGTTATCAGCAAATTCGTATTTAACATTCGGTAACAATTCAAAAAATCTACTTAATATCGGCATTATATCAACTACAATAAGGTTGATAGTTGTTAACGTGCCACTAAAGTTGTAGTATGGGCACAGTAATCAGTTTACTTGCCATATTCAATTAGCGACGCAACAGCGCGGTGAACATTCTGAGGTTAACGGGATTATAGTTTATTGAAGTGGCAAACCTCTCTATTACTAACAGACTGATGAATTGTTTTAAGCAAGTGAAATTGACGCTTTTTGTTTTACGAACAATAAAATGTATACACACACTACACTAGCAACCTGCTCCACCTTCACACGGGTGTAATTTAGAAAAATAATATATACAATACATTCCGTGAAAAATTATCTAATTGATGTTGAAAACCGAGAAAATATATAAAAATGAATCGCCGTTCGTTAGTCTCGCTAAAATTTAAAAACGGCTGAACCGACTTTCATGATTTATTTTGTGTTGTGTTCCTAATTGTCAGAATAAGGTTTGATTGAAGAGCTTAGCGACGCCGATGGCCGAGCTTCTTCGCGTACGAAGTCGCGGACATCAGCTAGTGTATAGATATAGATTAAAATTCGTACTTAGCCACTGGATATTTACCATATTTTGTTTTATTATTTTAATAAAACGGGAATATCTACTAACATATTAAAATATTTTGAAAAAAATTTAATATTAAAATGATTCAGTTTTTACTCGACTACGCGAAACAAAATGGAGGGTTATGATTTTAACCGTTATTTAAGTATGTTAATCTATTCCCTCATAACTTCTAAACTGCTTATCACAATTTGACGAATGATGTGTTGGAAGAGTCTTCATCGTCCGCTGGTTAAATTATAGTTATTCTATGGAGTTTTGGAAGCAATGCCAAAAGTCATGTTTCACAACACAACCAAAACACCATAGAAACCTCTAATAAAGTCTGCCCCATTTTACTAGGGCATGATAAGGACTTGACCGTGACTTACTTTGCTTGACTTAGACTATGGCTAAGACGTTTTTTTTTTGTGAAATATTGGGTTTCACTTGAAATGTTACTGAACTTGTCACTGGCTAAATACACAACTTGTGTAGCCAAAAGTAAAAGAGAAAAAACGCTACAAAGCTATTGTTACACCCCGACTGGCACAGATAACAGAAACAACTATGTACATATAGTTTACTTATTGTCTTTATTAACATTTATTTTAATAATAATAGCCTTCTCTCCCTTCCGTCTAATTCTATCTAGTCAGGCGAATCCGTGGCGCCGCCAGTCGAGTTGCTTCCCTCACCGCCCGCTACCCGCGTTCGTAGCTGTAGCTATCTAGGTACCCGTAGTTAGATATTGGCAACTGACCATTTTATTACTACAGGGCTATAAAGAAAGGGTATTCTAAGCTGAAATGGAGTCAAAGTAACCATGATTGTGAACAACTTTTACTATGGGACCAACACTGATATCGAGAAAACAAACTGCTGTTTCATACATTTCGTCGAGTGTCATTGACGTTTTTCTAAAGAACAGCTGATTATTTTTTCTATTAGGTTTTTCTATATACAGTTAGTAAAGGCTTCTCATAATTAATGAGTACAATGTTAATATTAATAGTTTATTTAAAGTAGTATTAAAATAAATCCTCGTAAATAATTACAAATCATAATATAATGGTGTGTACAGTACCTATGTGAAATTTAAAAAGTGATCTTTAGACGATTCTGTAACTTATTTCACTTACGATAGTCAAGATCACTTACATACATAGTACTACATACTATGTAGTATATGTTACTTACATACGTAGATTTTGGTCTCTGGGCATGGGGTGGTTAGAGGTGAGGCTCTAACCATTCACTAATCCCACGTAACCCGGCTGCATCTGAATACAGTCGGCCACGTTTTGAAGATTTCCTCCTCGTCAAAAAAAAATAGTTTTTTGTATAATTACAATTTTTGAACGGACTTCTTCAGTTTTCACAGCGAAGACAAGGCAGAAAAAAAATCTTCATACATTTGAAAAGTAACGAACCCCATAACGAACCAATAGTCAACAGTCGGGATTTTTATTGAAAACTGTTAAATAGAATATTAAGAAACGCTTCCCTAGTCCATTTTATAAAAAAAGGCGGCGAGTGAACAAACAAAACAAGAACAAAAATATTAGGTACGACCTCAAATCTGAGGTAACATAATGGCAACCAAGAAATTTCACCTCATCCCATAATGTCATTAGAGTCGCGAAAAATATCCTTTCGAGACCCACCATAACGAAAGCCCCTGATGACTACTGGATTAGGTCCCTACTCCCAAGCGAAATGTCACTCAAAGACTCATCTAGTTAAGACTTTATTCCTTTGTCGTTCTCAATTTCGAGACGAGATACGAGTAACGCGTCCAGATTAGGTAGACCTGTTCTGGTCCGTACTTTGTGTTCACATGTTTCAGATGGGGAGGGGGTAGGTGGAGGCCTAGTGAGCTGGTTTTGGTTGTGGTAACCGCAGCGAGCCTGACAAAACAGGCGACATTTTGTTCGCCTGCGTTAGGTGTTTACTTGTACAATGAGCGGTCGAATAGCCTCTAAATGTCTCTTCACACGCACCTGATCTGATTTACGCGAAAGGGATGACTAGACTGGATTTATAAGGAACAAGCAAATAATATAATTTCGCATGATATCAGATCAGGTCACATATAAGAGGCATTAAAGTAGGACGTGATTTATTATTACAGGGCCTAGATACATTGACTGGTTTTATCTATTCAGTTTCAGAGCTCAGTGCCGGAGATAGAATGTTGTATTAAAATCTGAGTACTAAAATCTGAGTGCGTCATAACCTTCACCAATCGGCTTTGAGGTCCTAAAGTAAATTTCGATTTCCTGCGCACGCTATAACCTTGTCATTGTACAAGGCTGGATTTTACTATATCGAGCGATGTCGTAGCAAGAGACATCACGCAGTTAAATCGAGTATGGGCTGTTTCCATGCGAATACGAATCGTCGGGGGAGCTAAACGAATGGAGGCGATAATATGAATGCTTCAAATATAAAAGATGCTTTCCATTCTTAATATGACAACACATAACACGAGGCTATATATCTGTACCTATAGGTACTTATAATGGTCTTTGGTCAACAAGCATCGAATTTTCACAAGAGTTATTTTAGAAAGAAAGAAGTATAGTGTTATTTGATACACCATGCTCCTGCTCGATAATGGCCAATTATGTATCATGCAAACCTCGTCTATAGTAAGTCATTTACGCCCTGCTGTTGAGTCGGGCAATAATATTGTACTGAATTTAATTATAGCCCGCTGCGTATTTTTTTAATGTTTGTTTTTGGTCATTCTTAGCAATATTATTATGAATGCTAGCACCACCTAAGTACATACGCAAGCTTACGTGTATATACGAACACACCCCTGTGAATACCTCTCATGCTGTTACGGATGCCTCCCGCTTCATAAATAAAACTAAAATTTATCTTCAACTTAGTTTTAAGTTTCTAGATTTGAGACTAGACATTTTGTAAATTGATTAAATTTAAAATTTGAGATTTCAATTTTTCAAATTTGAGTTTTCATTTTTCAAATTTGAGTTTTCAATTTTTCAAATTTGAGTTTTCAATGTTTCAAATTTGAGTTTTCAATTTTCAAGTTTGAGTTTTCTATTTTCAAATTTGAAATCTAAAATTTCAAATAGGAACCGTAATTTTGCATAGCATTTCACCAGCCCTTGAACTTTACCCATGCAATAACGACGATGAGAACTCATTGCTCTGTTGCTGCGTGAAAGAGTAACAAACAAACCAACAAACACAATTCCGCATTAATAATAATATGTTAATAATAATAATAAGTAAATAGATATTTTTCTTACTTCTACTTTTCGATGTTAAATAACGGTGTAGTCGAGAATGGTAAACACACGTGGGGATTATGGCGACAACTAATGAGGAGGCTTTTGGTAGCAACGGGAGTCTTTTAGCTGTTGCTGATGACGATAAAAGTGCAATCCGCAACTAGTCATCTACAGTCATGTTATACACCGCCGTAGGCATTAAGGCATTACATTTATTCTCTTATCATTTTTACCTCCGTAATCCTCGTAGTGCCGAGCATCGCAAAGAGCAATCGCATGTCGTGATCAAATCGGAAGCCGTCACGACCGCCTTCCAATCTACCTGTTGATTGCTCCTTAAGTGAGGGCTTTGGCTGAGTGTAGCGCCTTAATCACATCTTGACGCCTGGATTTAGAACCGAAGTAATGAATGTAAAAATAAAGATAGATCCCATCAAAAACATTAAATCTCAAAAGAGGCCAAGTCTCGCAAAGCAATCCTTCCACCGTAAACGCTGTGAGATCTCACTAATAGCCAAGTCAGTTATTTTTGATTGTACGGGAGTACCTACCTATTTATTTTAGTTAGTATGGAAGCACCTATTTAACAACTGTGTTACAAATTGTTTCCTAATTAGTTACTTAGTGACTGTCAATATTAGACGTATTTATTTCTGTAATAATTTATTATTATTGTAGTGACTTGGCAATCGCACAGCACAAATAAAGGCTGCTACGTGTAAATAACTTCTCACATAGACATATTGCAGATCGCAAATAAATTCATATTATGTAGATATAAGTTATTATGTCGCCAAGTCACTATAATTATTATAGAAATATAGAACTCTAATATAAATTCTGGGTGGTACTGAACTGCTATGCTTAGCATCATGTGAGCGACTTACTCGTCTAGCCACAGAGTACCATAAAAATAACTTTTTTTTTCATAAGAAGTTTTTCGAACAGTTGAAGTTCACTGAATTCTGAAGGGCAATCGTAACGCTCACCATCAGGCAAGCGGCCCGCACATTCGGTTATTCAATATTATTTAAAAAATGTCTGATTCACAGCAAATGTCAGACAAAGAAGTTACTTTTGTTAACTTTGAACTCGGATCTCACATGGTTCACTTCTAACTCCAAAACTAATTCCTGACTAATTTCAAGGCTAAACTAATTCCTGACTAATTTCAAGGCTCAGTCCACACTAGCGACATATCACGCGTTATTTATGAAGGTCTTGGTCGGCCATCCCCTAATTAAGTTCACCAAACTTAGATTTAGTACGTAGATTGGAAATTTTCATTAAGGTCTGAGCGTCTAATATTCACACAATTTTGTACAGCCTAAAGAAGAACATTTTTATGCTTTATTTTGTTACCCGACTGCCCAAGATGGAGGGTAGTATATTGGGGATGTGTGTAAGAGTTAAATAAGGTTCAATACCTTGTGCTGTTCAAAATACTAAGCCTCGTGGGATAGCTCAAGAGAGGAAGTCAGGTATATTGAAAAAAATATGTGATATAATAGCTAAAAACCGATTGCCATTTTAGGAAAATCTTCCCGTAAACGATGATTCATTTGATCTCGTAACACAGTATGGAACACGTACTAAGTTTAATTGCAGTAATAAACACAAACGCTGCATTTGGTCTTAGTGAACCTGCAGTGCTTACAAGCCCAGATAGACTCTGACTATGAACTGACTATGAATTGGCTCTAAAAATATTTTATGCTCATACTAACCTAGTTTGTATTAGTGTCAGCTATCGATTCATTAAATTTTATGAGTGGCCACTATTTTAAAGAAAAAAACAAGAAGGCGAACAGTAAGGTATGCCAAAATATTCAAACCCCTTTGCAACCACAAAAAAAGACTTGCAACGAAGCTGCTTATCTTCTATCGTCCAACGAAATACCTAATACCTAAAAGTTTCTTCTTTATTTCCTCCAAAATCATCCTTTTACAGCAAAATTAACAATGTGCAAGAATTTGTACGTAGTAGTAGTTACGTCTAAAATGCAGTACCTACTAAACTGTATAGTTTAGTAGGCACTGCATTTTATATATGTATCTTATTTATATATATATTTTTCTATGTATCAGAAAGTAGTCAATAGTCAATCGAACAGCTCGTAGTTCGTATTGTAATTCGTACAATGGCGGTAGACGCTGAGTGGATTCCCGTGTACTGCACTGTGGCCGGATTTATGAATATTTCGATAAAAATGAGAAATTCTAAACCCAATAAAAATAAAGCTCAAAAACCAAAGAGCTCAAAAGCCATTGTTCTAAAAAGTGCCTGTGCCTAGAAAATTCTAAATTGGGAACTCAAAAGTATAAACATTATAAGAAAAAAAAAAAACTCTTCTGCAAAATATAAGGACACTCCAGACATAACGACTCAGAGTCAATCAGTCAAGCTGTTTATGTTACAGAAACTACTTAACACACAGACATACATACATATTACATACTTTCTTACATACACAACAAAACATTAGGTACTATTGTGGGGCAGTCGGGTAAAAATGATAAATCCGATTTGTTAAGTCGATACTCCAAAAGTATTTTTACGTAGCATATTGAATCAAGACGCCGATGTAATGTTTCATTTCTCACTTTAAGACCCCTAATACACTAACTAGACAATCGTGAATCACAGACCGAAGAGAGAGAAAAAGAAGGAAAATTATCTCTCTCTTTCTCTCTCGTTTGTTAGACTTCGTTCGGCACCAGCTAAGTTGTGTAGATAAAAATATCAGGTTGTATGGACATTCTCTCCATTTACAATAACATACTGTTATATCGAATCGCAAGCATTTTTAATATTAAATGAAAAGATCGCGAAAAAAATAGTAACACATTATATTTCTCAGTCTGCAGGAGACCGCTTGCGATAATGTCAGCCCATTTAATAATGGGCTGACATTAAAGTTAATGTTTTAAAGTGTCTTCAATGTGTAGTGTGTGTAATTTGTGTAAGAGATTCTCAATCTGTCTATTTCTCTCAACCCAAAGAGAATATAAATACTACGTCTCAACCATCCAAGCCATGGATTTAGTACCATGCGTACCAAGCACTAACCACCAACATCGCAAAAAATTTAATAAAAACCTATTTTGTTTTAGAAAGAAGTTCTGAAACCAAAGTAGGTTTAGACTTGCGCGGTTTCCCCCTGTCCCCGGTATCCTAGTGTGTGCTCCTGGGGTCGCGATAATAGTCCCCATTCGCGTCGAGTGTAACGACTCCCTCTACGAAGGGCCCTCTCATATTCATGCGCTGTGCGCAGTCTAAGCCTGAAGAGAACAACGAACATCAACATTATCTTCCGTCTCTCGCTTGCGTAGCGTTTGTGGAGAACATCTATTATGAGTATAACGGACCTCGCCGACCAAATCCGCAGGTCTGTAAAAGCGATTTGCCCGTTGCTCAGTTAAAGTTGAGAAGAAAGGCCGTCATGCAAAATATTAATCACACTATCACACTAATATCTTAAATGCGAAAGTTTGTGTATGTGTGTTTGTTCTCGTAACTCTGTAACGGCTGAACGGATTTGAATTAAATATGGTATGGAGGTAACACATAGACTACTTTTTATCCCGGAAAAATATTCAGTTTGTGTAAAATAGCGGGTGAAACCGCGGGACGTAGCTAGTGAAATGATTGAAAGCTGTAAAGGTCTATTCGACCTGAAGTCTCGCACACTATAGGTATCCTCATAGTAGCCTTTACGACAAAGAACAAAGTTTTCTAGAATTCAAATCACTAATAGTGAGTATTCGTAAACTTTACCTTACAAGTTTTCAGACATTTAGTACAAAGCCTTTGAATACGGTAAGTAGGTACAAAGAAGCGTAGATAAAACGAGAACTGCTATGACTTGAGGCGCGTATCTCTTACCTCTGGCCCGTAGACCTCGAGATCTACCGCACAGAACAGAATGCAATCTGCGCGACAGCCTCAAAGGTAAAAAATGCATTACTTTATGCCTTTTGAAGAGCTAGGAATAAAGTCGCGAATAGGTTGAGGCGCTTAAAGCATTTTTTGAGATTTTAAATATGTGTGCAAGAAATAAAGCTTTTATAGGTGACAAGCACACAGAGACGCAGCAAGGCACCGTTTCAACTGCGCAACTTTTCGTACGAAAATGTCATGCACGAACAAGAAAAAAGAATGTTCATGTAACTGAGTGGCAGCTGTAGCTAAGTGTCACTGACTAGACGAGTAGGTCGCTCGCCTGATGGTAAGCGTCACGCTTGCCCATAACAGTTCGGTGCCCACCCAGAAGTGCAAAACCGTGCACTGCTTTCGTCACCTTGAGATACTAGTAGTTCGCGGCGAACTGAGACCTCGCGACCTCTATATCTTCACAACCGCTCGACCGATTCAGCTCATATTTGAAATTAAATTTTTTATTGAAATGAACTACTTGCCTACAAAATTTCATGAAGATCGGATCAACGGTTCGCAAGTTATCATCGGACAAATATACACACAAACATACAAACATACATACAAATGCCGATTTGTCCCAGTAAACTCTGAGACCTTCGCTTCGCTCGGTCAATTAGAAGTTAAACAATAAAAAAGAATTAATATTCTTAAGATATTATAGTGGTAACGCCAATAAATTATCCTCTCCATGCTAAGGTTGACTGGAAGAGATCGTTTTAAGCGATAAGGCTGCTAATTGTTACACAAGTTTTTTTAAAGTTCTGGTGTGAACAATAAAGGGTTATCTATCTATCTATGCAATAGTAACAGTCCAACCGAAAAAGTATTTGAAAAGTACCCAATCATAGTATACAGAATCCTTCCATATGAATAGGTAAACATACGAATACCAAAACCTCTAAAGACCAAAGAGACGCATTTCAAAGAGAAGATACTCGTACCTTCGGTTTCTACCTGAATAACCACGTATCTAACACAACAACGTGCGAAAAACGCCTTTATTTGTAGCCAAATAAAGACGAATATTACAGGTTTTTTGTAGGATGAATCTTGAATATATGAGCAAACAAATGTGCAGATAGAAAACGAGTTTCCATCGACAATTCCAAGTCTCTAATGAGATTCTGTAGAGTTCGGACGACCATTAGACTGAACTAATTTATTTTGTAAGAATAACTGCTGCACCTGGACTTGAACGGTCATTGAAAAATTACGGAACATTCTGGAAATATTAATTTTGGAGTTGAGGCATAGATTGCAGTGTAGTTACTACGGAAGCGAAGATCTGCAAGCGAAACTCTCCGGGTAAGGCAAATTTTAATGAAGAAATTATCATCGGTTCTGCCTCGGCATTAATACAAAAAAAAATATGTTAGAAAGGGATGGGAAATATTTTAAGAGCTGTCTTTAGCTTAAACCATAGGTTATCAACGTGGGCGATAATGCCTCCTTGTGGACGTTTGAGACTTTAAGAGGGCAGTAGAAGACCCCGAAAAATCGAGTGCGTTGAGATGGTATAAAGGGGGTAAGGACAGGTAAAAAAATATAGTTTAAAAAAACATGCAAATCACATACCATACCTATATACGTAAAGCAAACCTTAATATTGGTAAATTTTAATTTTTTGGATCATATCCTATCTTACGACTATACATATAATATAATATTATACGTTTTAATGTTATAATCGCAATAGAATGTTTCAGATTCGCGACAGATAGTAAGTAAAAAAAAATGTGGGCTCTAGAAAACAAGGTTTTCTCAAAGTGGGCGGTGAGCTAAATATGGTTTCTCAGCGGTCGCCTATGGTTAAACTTTAAACTATGCAAAGATCTCACGAACTACAGAATGATACATTTTTTAAATAAAAGATTATTCTGAAAAACCAACTGTATACCTTTAACCATCATTACAAACATGACATTGAAGAAATTAGTTTTAAATGCCCAACTGCTGGACAAAATGTCCCCCCCCCCCCGTTTCCTTCAGCAAATCTCGTCGTTTCGACGAATAATCAAAGGATCATGGCGTCAACAGCTTGATATTATTACATAAACTAAATTCCAAAAAAAAAAGAACTTTTCTTCAGTTCCATGCCTATTCCAAAAATACAAAAAGTTCACTAGAAATCTAGGTCACACAAGTTTATTTTGGCAAAAAAACAAGCTCATCCTAAATATTATATTCTGGCTGTAATTTCAATATGGATGCAAATGAATATGTAAACTAGTGCGCGACGACACAAATAACCACGGTTTTACGTATACATGTGTATGGTTCACTTCATAAAACCGATTTGCTCATATTCGAACTTGAAAACTTTATTTAAATGAACTACTTGCCTACAATCTGTCAAGCAGCCGTAGTTGATCAGTAGTACCACGCTCACCATATATACGTGGGGTCGCGGGTTCGAACCGGGCGGACTCGAACCAATGACTTCTTTGTTAAGTACCTATCTAAATATTCGTCAGAAATGGAAGAGCGGGGTCTTCTGGCACAGGCATTATATGTCTACAAGAGGACTCCTGCCTACTTTATATGTTACTGAAACTCGGTTAAAAAAATAAATTATTATTATTATAACTAATATATTATTATTTGTAACTTACGTACAGCTTTTTTTTTTTGTTTTTCCACCTGTACTTCCCCCAACACAAGTCGGGGACTTTGTCAAGCTGAACATGTTGCTTACGCAGTTTTCTGTTTTATTACAATCAATTCGGCCAGATTGGATCGCCGTTTGGTAATCAAATGGTTTATATAATTATTATTTTTTTTTTTCTTCTTTTTTTTTCTACTTCTGTATATGTAATATATATATATTTTTTATTAAATATACTTATTTCATGTACAGTAGAACAAGTTCATCGTTTAATTCACCTATACGTTCAGCTTACGGCTTTTCGGTGAAGGAAACATCGTGAGGAATATTTCGAGAGGAGAAATTCAATGGCTTATGTGAATCCACCAACCCGCACTGGGCCAGCGTGTCGAGGTAATCCGATATAACGACAGTGGGATGTTTAAAGGCTAATGTAGACTTGCCTACAAAATTTCTTGAAGCAACGGTTCCCATATTGTGTTATCTTCGTACAAATATACACACAAACATACAAATATAGAAATGCCGACTTGTTCCCGTAGACTCAAATACCTTCGCTTCGGTCAATTAAAAGCTACTAAGCATTTCGTAGGAACAGTGTTCGCTTAACAAATTAGCATTCCAGAAGCGCTGCTCGTTTGAGCCGGGCTGAGGACGTCTATTTGTCATCTGATATTACTGGCTCGCCGTATCAACACTGGTGATTTCACTGAAATATTTCTCCTTATCTTTCATCCCGTTCTCTAATGACGTAAAGGTCCCTGCGAGTAGCAAGCGTAAGCATCTACATCTACCTAAAACATACACTTAGGTGTGAAAGCGTTTTTATAAAAAAAAAAAAAAAAAAAACAACGAAACTCAAGTTGCAAAAGCTAAACTAAGCAAAAAAATAAAGAAAGGCGTGACAGGATTTTTCGAAAATCAACCCTTAAAGGGGTGAAATCGGGTGTTTCATTTACTATAGCGTATGCGAGCGAAGCCGTACGGGCAAGCTAGTTTATATATATAATTATATAAATAACATTTCACATGTATCTATTATGAGAACGGCTGGGCCAATTTGGATGAACAAAGGTGAACCTTGTAAAAAAAAACTTTCAACGGTTCACCCCAGGTCTCAGGAGGTGGACGGTGGGGGTTAACTGAAAACTAAATTGACATTCAGAACGTTTTAACGCATTGGTGGCGATTTAGTTGTACCACTCAGTAAGCTAAAATAATCATACAGGTCTAAAATTATCTACGTCTCTTTTCATTTCAATAATTATGTATTGTAAGAAATAGATGGCGGAACGGTTTTAGAGCTATCAAATAAAATTCAGTTTAGAAAATGGCGCAACAGAATCGACACGCGTCGTTAGGTATCACCCGACCAGTATAAGTTGGCTCAACAAACTTTTACTTATGTTGCTTTTAATCGGTATCATTTTCTAATTATTTTCGCTTAAATACAATGAATGCTCAACAAGTATTATATTGCAAATTCAGACTCAACACATATTTAATTTGAGCTGTTACAGAACGCAGCGCGAGTTGAATGCCGAGCTTTCCAAGGCTTTTAAAGAGCCCCGACTGTTTTAACTCCCGCCTAGACTGTAGAATTGAGTTATGCACAGTGGCGCACAGAGTGCCAAGCTATGGTAGTCAGTGTGTACATCAACCTGGTGGGAATGGACGCTTTGACATGCTAATCGGCTGTAGCCAAACGAGCCTACTGCAGTGTGCATTAACCTTAAATTGGCGGTTTCCAGTCGCGGTGCTGAGTAATTTATTATTAACAATTAAATTATTTCAAGCTATAATAAGCTTACGGGGTTTCTGATTTCACCGATAATAAGCTACTAGCGACCCGCCCCGGTTTCGCTAGAGTACCAAACTTCACAGGATTACCCGCAGCGCTGATCTACAGATTCCCTACAAATTATATCAAAATCGGTCCAGCCGTTTTAGAGTATATACGGAACATAGATACATACATACAAACATCACCGACTGCAAAATGTAGCCTATGTCATTCCGGATATAAAGACGAATCCAAGGATACCTCAATCGTATATCGGTCCAGCCGTAGGAAATAATATAGGCATACAAACATACATACTTAAATACACCCCAAAACCAAAACCGTTACCCTCTCCTTAAAGTCGGGTAAAACCTGTTAATTACGTGTCGTGAGTCGTGACTATCAAAACTATAATCAACTCCATAAAAGCATTAACTTAACCGACTGCTTAATATTACCTATCTCGTCAACAATTTTTTTCAAGTAAAGTCTGTTGGTTTCGAAAGACATCAACATTGACGTTCATCTGTGCGTCTATAGTACTAGCTTCTGTGGTAAAATGAATGGACGGCCCCTAACCACAAAACTTCCTTAAAAATAACAAGCCAAAAGAATCGAACATAGGCGTTTACGTATGGAACGTAATTAATAGTATCTATAATACATTTGTCACAAAAAATAAATAGCGAATACAACATCTACGTGAGAACTACGGAACCCTAAAAGAAACACCTATGTTTATGCAACTCATAAACATAGGTGTTTCATTTAGGGTTCCGTTTGAACTAACTCTCGAACCATTTGACATTTGAATGTATATCTCGCACCTATCACAGACAGAAAGCGACTGAAGCAGGCTTTTTTTTATGTGTGGCTACGTTGTTGGCAAATATTGACCACTACAACCTTAAAGAAACTTTGGCGAATGCATATGGCGTTGAGCCCTAAAACTATTATTAAGCGCGAGGGTGACTAGCGCAAGGGTACTGCTTCGGTACGAACCTTGGCTTGGGCCATCACCGCACCCCAGAGGGGGTGTGCCCTAGGACCCTAGAGTTTCGGTTATAATCTGAAGCGGGCGTCAGCGTCGCTCATTTTAAAGTCTTCAAAATTCTCTTACTTGGGCCCATCCATTTATTTTACTTTGGTCGAAGAGTACTAGTATATTTATTAGATGGAGGCAAATTTGTCCGTCCGTCATTTTGGTGACGTTTTTCAGACGTTCGTCTTCTTCAAAAGTGTGTACTCAGATCACGATACTTGAATTGAAAGTCGACCTGGACTTTTAATAATTTGCCTAACGTAATTTACCGAGTCTTTCAGAACGGTGCGCAAATTACCCACTTAAGCATTTCAAGCACGCAAAAAGAACCAATAAATGTAAATACCAGCCATATTTTTAACTGGCTTCAGTCGTCCTTCGTCACACTTTTTCTTTATCCTAATCCGAACTTCCTAACTAATATTATAATTCAGAGGAATATAGCCGCGGTCGTATCAGGACCAATAAAGCTTCGAGGTATAAAAATGAATACGTTCGTCTCGAGGACAAAACTTCGCTTGCGCGATTCAGAACTCCCTACAATACAACATTATTGCATTTTTTGACGTTTTGTATGGACTGACAGTTGTAATGTAGGGAATTCGATTAGGATTTTACATAAATCAACAGGTAAACTCAGGTCTCATTTTCGACAATTTTCGTACAAGACCCAATTTAATGTGTAGATTAATATTTTATGAGTTAGAATAATACTTCATCTGAGGAAGTCGGGTAAAAGCTAAATCATTGGTCCTACTTGACTCGAATCACGCATTTAATTTGTACCGGGAGTGGCTGAATCAAACAAACTAAATAAACTGGTGTTTACGCAGTTACTGTCTTATAATTTGAGCACAAACTGCGTATATACTCTAACTTCTACATTGCAGGTTGTTTTAATAACATCAAAAGCCTTTTCGCCTCAACAGGAAATCACTTGGAGAAGGCAGGAAATGGGCAGTCTCTGGTGGTAAAACTGCGGCGACGAGGATAAATTGAATATTGCGTTGAAAATTAAATTGTATGCTGTTTTCGTTTCTTACTGGGCATTTAATTTTTTTTTGAAGTTTTCTATCACGCTGCTAGCGTTAATGAGTAATACTTTTGGATAATTGAATTATAATACTAGTAGGGCACACCCCGTCCCTTACCTCTTCCTTGTAAATCCTCTCCATGCTAAGGTTGCCTGGAAGAGATCGCTTAAGGCGATAAGGCCGCCAATTGTTACACTAGTTTTTAAGTATATTTTTGTATTATGCATGTATTTTCTGGTGTGAACAATAAAGAGTTATCTATCTATCTAGTAACAATAAACATAGACAACGGTATTCCTTATAACAAATGTAAGCTTTATATTATTTTTACCCTACAACGTGAATCAAAACGGAGGGTTATGGCTTTGACCGTTATTTGAGTATTTTCATCTGTTCCCTCATAACTTCTAAACTTATCATAATTTTGACTAATGAGGTATCATTTTCATTATATTTGTTGTTTGATATGCAACTCCACGAACATCGGGTTTGCTAGCACCGCGCTTGAGCTCCTCCCGGGACAGGTATAAGCTATCCTGAGACACCTACACCTACGACAACGTCCGCCACTCGACGCTGTCGTCCTCCCCGGGCTCGCTTAGGTAGATGGTTAGAGCCCCACCTCCAACCACCCACGAGCCCAGAAGTCCCCTTTTAAATAATAATAATAATAAAGCCTTTATTCCCAGTTTAAATTTTTCTTACATTTTTACTTGAATTTACTAATAATACTATATTATTATTTTTTTAAATGTTCTCTTTGGGCACCCAAATTTGGGTAAAGGCCTCCTCCATACAGTTCCATTGTCGTCGCTCTTGAGCCAGTCGTGTCCAGGTGATTCCAGCCGCTTCGATGATATCATCCCGCCATCTTCTTCTTGGCCGTCCTTTTGACCTGGCGCCTTCCCTGGGATACCAGTGTAGGATCCGCTCGCTCCATCGTCCATCTTTAACTCTAGCGACGTGACCAGCCCACTTCCATTTAAGTCTGCAAATCATGCTTACGGCATCTAGTATTTTTGTTTTCTGTCGGAAGGCCGTATTTCGGACCTTGTCTTTGAGCTTAATGCTTAACATTGATCTTTCTGTTGCTCTCTGGAAAGTGGCAATCTTATTTGTAACGTTTTTTGTTAAGGCCCATCATTGACATCCATAAAGAAGTGTTGGTAGTATGGTGTTTTCTATCAACTTCTTTTTAAGATGTGCTGGCAGTTTACTTTTAAAGAGTCCCCTTTTAGTAGGCTCTTATTACAGGCAAGGGATTCTGCCCGAAGTACAGGCAAGCATTTTGGTTATGAGCAGATTTTTAATACACTACTTACAAGCGGGAGAGAACTAAGTTCCAGATCTAAGAGTGATTCTCATCAGAGATTTTCGTTTAAAAAATTACAGCGATCTCGTAAAAACTTTGTCACCGAAACCAATCTCATTTTACGCGGGTTATATCAAAGTTGATCGATCGTAAAAAATGCAATTCCATTTCGGCGCAAGTTGTTACAAGAAAGGTCAAGTTATACGCTTGAACCTTTTCTTGGCAACTAGCAGGCGCTGGACTGATAAATACTAACAAATAGACCTACTCAAGATAGGAAGTGCAATTGTAAAATTATTCACAAAAATTCACAAGTCTTTTTATGAAGAGCTTAGCGAGGCCAGAGACCGAGCTTGTATCGCGTACAAAATCACGGGCATCAGCTAGTTATAAATAAAATATGCGCGCAATCATTTGCGCTAACATCCGAGTCTGTCTGCTTGTCTGTCTATCTGTCTATCTGTCTATCTGTCTATCTGTCTATCTGTATATCTGTCTCTCTTTTTGTCTCTCTGACTCTCTGTCTCTCTGTCTGGGTGGTTGTTGCGTTATCACGGCTAAGCGGGTGAACGGATCGAGCTGATTTTTCGTATAGATATAGCTTAAGGGTAGGAGACGGACATTGGCTACTTTCTTTATCCACGCGTACGAAGTCGCGAGTAACAGTAACGAAAAGTCACGTTTTACGACTTTTCTAGGTACTATTTACCAATACTTGTCCACGTTCACGAACACTTAATCAATTAAAATCCAGATGTTACCAAAAATTTTAATAAACTTAGTTTAGAAAACGGTAGGGTATAAAATGACCATCCTTTACTACATTTGTCTTGATCCCGACATTCTTTCAGCTCGTGAAAAGTCATAAATCTTTCTTTTTTTTTTTTTTTTTTCTTTTTCCTCCTAAGAGGATTTTGGCGTCGCACGTCTTATGCATTTGCCAGTGTCAAGTATACATATATATTCTCAAGTTTTGTTAAATATTATCAAATAAGTCATAGTCACGGTCAAAGTCGAGCAAAGCAAGTCACGGTCAAGTCCAAGTCATGCCCCAGTAAAGTGGTGAAAACTTTACTAGAGCCTTCTATGGAGTTTTGGAAACAACACGAAAATTCACGTTTTACGACATTATACCATTCACCAACACTCTTGCATGTACACGAACACTTAACGGGTAGAAATTCATCGTTTTTACACATTAACACTCGAAATAACACAAGTTTTGGAAAATAATAAAATGACGCGACATGAATTCTTCACGTTCCCGCCAAAACTCCTAAATCTTTCTTGCATCAACTAAATAAATCTGACAGCGATACGGGACACTAAAAAATAGGTTTTTATCTCATGCATACTTGCCAGCAGTGCGGCGTAAGGCCTGGTATCCACCGGAGATAAGCTATGAGCAGAGGGGATTTCTTTAAAATCAAATGTGACATCGCAATGTACTGTTGTGCCACGAATATTACGTCGTACATAATAGCTCAACCTCACAATTTAAGCTCGGAAAGATATCTTTGAAATCATTTAAAATCTGAGTGTAAAAGTGCATTTTATCCGCCAGCATGGAAAGAGTTTTTAAAATTCGAGTCGTCCTATTCAATAATTTTCTATACCGCCAGTCCACTAAAAATTAATTAATTCTTATTTCATGTCAGTGCGTCAACCTCATTTTTAGAATAATCGCACTGGCCAGCACGTCAACTGCATGAAAAAAAAAAGTTATTCAATTTTTCTTCTCTTTAGTCAATTCACTTTCCATCAACCTACCATTTGAAAAAAGCGCGGGAAACGTTTAACTTGGTGGGCGCGTTTTTTTCTGGGAAAATTTAAAATTCTTTTTTTGGTGTCTTAAGTGGTCAGAAGTGATTTCTAAATAACTTTTATTTATCTTGTAGATTCTTATTTATTTGTTCATATATCTCTGGTAAGTTAATTTCGTCCTTATTTATGATGGAGGAGCCCCCTGATCCAGGGGGGTCTACTCCTCCTGTTCCTCACCCCGCTTCCTTTGTCACTGTGTCCAATGAATCTGGCATGGAGACCGATGGCTCCGTAGCATCTGTCTCTGGTCGTAATCTAAAACGCGCACGTACAAACAAGGTATGTCGTCATTGCAACAAACGCAGACGTAGACGCAATTCCACTGCAGAATTCAAAGAGACGGACTGCTTATGTAACTCAATCGAACCCATTAATGAAAAGAGTTTAAAAATTCACAAACCGATCGTAAACAATACACCTACTACGGTTATTACACCCACAACAGATAAAACTATGACTATAACAGCGACCAATGAAGAATCACCCCGCCCTAATCCTACACATATAGGCAGAATTATGTATGAATCGACTGATGTCGCCCCATATCTCATACACATTCAACGAGAACAAACGAATCTTGATGATAGTACTACCCTGCACCCCATAGCCTTTGGAAAATTCCTGCAGAAACAATGTTTCAAGAACATTGTCAATGGCAGTTTGAAAAGAATAGGTCGAAATCGAATGTCTCTTGCTTTTACCCACTTTGACAAAGCTAATGAATTTTTAAGTCACGATAGTCTCAGCAAGAATAATCTAAAAGCTTTCATCCCTACATTCAATGTAACACGCATGGGTCTAGTTCGGGGTGTGCCAGCTGAATGGTCTCCTGAAGAGGTAATGGAAAACATTAATGTTCCAATTGGCTGTGGTAAAATTTTGAAAATCAGACGGTTGAATTACAAAACTACTGTGGGTGGCTCCCCTACGTGGAAACCATCGCAAACAGTAGTCTTAACATTTGATGGCCAGGTACTACCAAAGAGAATTTACATGTGTTATAACGCGCTCTCAGTAGAATTATACACTTTCCCAACAGTACAGTGCTATTCATGTGTAAGGTTTGGACACACTAAACTCCAATGCAGATCGAAGCCACGTTGCTACAAATGTGGTGACGCACACACTGGCGAAACCTGTAAAGTAGAAGAAGATAAGGCGACCTGCTGTCTTTGCTCTGGATCACATTTTGCCACAAGCAAATTTTGCCCAGAGCTAGACAGGCAGAAGCGTATCAAGCGTTCTATGGCAGAGTCATGTATTTCCTATGCTGAAGCCAATAAACTACACCCAGCTGTGGGCAAACCTTTTGCAGAAATAATATCCAACAGAACGGCACCACCTTCTAATAAAAATGAGTCCCCATCACCTTCAACTGTTACATACAAAAAAACAATTACACGTCAGCCCCGCTCTCCCCATCAGTTATCTAAAGGCTACGATCGTTCAGCTCACCAAGAAATCTTAAAAGAATTTAAAATGCCAAGTCACACTAATGGATGTGCCTATAAATCTAGTTCCTCAAATACTGAGGAACAGGCCATAATAGACATTATTATGACCTTAATAAATACCCTATCTCAGTCCACCATAATAAAACCAGACCACGCTGCTCCTATAATTGAGACTCTACAAAAAATAATTTACATCCATAATGGATGTACACCATCAAATAATGAACAACAGTAATTGCGCTCCGGCGGTTCCACTGCACTCAGTGGAACCGCCGGAGCGCGATCGCTGCGGCGGTTCCGCTGCGCCGCCGCATGCGGGTAGTGACCCGCATGTGGTGGTGCAGTGGAACTGCCGTAGCGCGAATGATAAAAAACAAGAAATTATTTACCTAATTAATAAGTTTGATCCAACTATAATTGCCCTGTCAGAGACCTGGTTCAGACCTGGCTCTGTTTTTAAAATAAGAGGTTACACCTGTCTTAGAGAGGATAGAAGTGACAGGTATGCTGGAGTAGCATTGCTCATTAAGAATAATATAGTTTTTAAAAATGTTACCATTCCAACACATAATGATTTTACTATAGTTGCTGCTCTTATTACTGGTATATGCTTCGTTTCTATATATATTACCAAGCCATCTTCTTCTATATTTCAGGAACTTAGTAATATTCTTCAACTCCTTCCAAGACCTGTTATGTTATTAGGAGACTTTAACTCACATCACAGATCATTTGGGAGTTCTAAATCGGACTCTAACGGAGAAGATCTTTTAAACATACTTAATGAACACAATCTTTGTGTTCTTAACACAGGTTCACCAACACGTCGTACAAGCCCCAGTCAACACCTTAGTGCTGTTGATCTATCCATAACAACACCTACCCTAGCATCCTCTCTTTCATGGAAAACACTTTCTTCTTCTTTTTACAGTGATCATTATCCTATAATCATATCTTTCCCTGGTAAAAAAATTACAACTTCACCTCCTAAACCCAGAATGAAATATAGACTCATTGATGACAATTGGCCCAAGTATAAAAACCATATAGAAAATAATATTCAAAGTTTACCCAATGATACATCTAATACAGAGCTGTGTTCTAAAGAACTTACTAACTTAATGATAGAAGCTGCTGATGCTTCCTTTCCAATCAAAAATGGTTCTAACGGTAAACCGCCTTCTCCTCCTTGGTGGGACAATGATTGTACGTTAGCTATTAGAAAAAGAAAACAGGCAGAGGCTAATTATAATTCAAACATGTCAGATGATAATTTCAACAGTTTAATGGGCATAATAGCTGAAACTAAAAAAGTCTTGAAAGAAAAACGATTCACAAGTTGGAGAAAGTTCTGTACTTCTCTCTCACCGAGGACTCCATCTTCAGTCATGTGGACCAACATTAAACGTTTTCGCTTAGGAGTTTCTCACAACACGTTTAACACTATACCATCGTCTCTGTCCAATGAATATTTGAATCATTTAGCTCCTACTTTCGTTCCAGAACAAGAATTAGTCACAGACACTTTTCAGATTTCTTCAAGTTCAGATGATTCGTTTCTTAATTCCCCTTTTACTCTCACTGAACTTAAAGGTGTCCTTTCTTACGTCCGAGATTCGGCTCCTGGGGAAGATGGGATTCCCTATTCTTTTTTCGCAAACCTCGGAGACAATAGTTTACATTATTATTTGAAGGTTATAAATTCTGTTATTTTGTCAGGTGACGTTCCGACGACATGGAAGTCACAAATAGTATTGCCAGTTCTAAAGCCCAATAAAAACCCTTCAGAAGTTTCTTCGTACCGCCCTATAGCTCTATCACCTGTCATTGCAAAAATTGCTGAACATCTTGTAAAGAACAGATTAGAATGGTATTTCGAAAGGAATAATTTACTCGCAAGTTCACAATTCGGATTCCGCAAAGGTAAGAGTACCACGGACAGTACTGGTGTATTGATTTCCGATGTTCGACTTGCATTCTCACAAGATGAATCGGTTGTAGCCGCTTTCTTAGATATCAAATCAGCTTATGATAATGTATGTTTATCGATCTTAAAGAAGAAATTACTTTCGTTAAAAGTACCCCATAATCTTATACGCTTCATTATTAAATTCATGTCTGGACGTTCGATAATGCTGGACGGTTCTAGCAGAATATTATGGAAAGGTCTCCCTCAAGGATCTGTGCTCAGCCCTATCCTTTATAATATCTATACTTATGACCTCGAAAGTTCGTTAGCTGCAACTTCCAAAATTTTACAATATGCCGATGATGTTGTAATTTATAGCTCAAAAAAGTCCATTAATAATGCCTGCGCTTCATTATCAGAATCATTGTATCTACTTAAAATCTGGTTGGACAAAAACGGACTAGAATTATCTGTGTCCAAGAGCTGCGCGGTATTATTCACCAGAAAGCGTATGCCTCCTCCTGTGATTTTACAATATAATGAAGAGCCTATTCCCGTTAAATCTCAAGTCAAATTTTTAGGTTTAGTTTTAGATTCCAAACTAACAGGGAAACCGCATTGTGAATACGTTGCAGATAAATGCGAACGTGCTTTGAACATCACTAGGTGCCTGTCAGGAGTCTGGTGGGGTGCACATCCTTTCTCATTAAAATTAGTCTACAATGCTCTGATTAGAAGTGTCCTGGATTACGGAACTTTTTTGTTGGAGCCATGTAGCGTGGCTGGAATGGACAAGCTTGACGCTATCCAAGCAAAAGCCCTTAGAATTATAACTGGTGCCATGAAATCGAGTCCAATAAACGCCTTACAGGTTGAATGCGCTGAACCACCCCTCAAACTTCGCCGTCAATTTTTAGCAGATAGATTCTTTTACCGCATCCTACAATTCTCTGATCATTTACTCATTTCTAAAATTCAACATCTTTCAGATCAAGTTGATTCGTCTGACTATTGGACCCATAAATCATTACCTCATCTAGTTGTTAGCTACAGATCGTACAAAACAATAACTGCTCCAACTCACCGATCATTTAGACTTCCACTTTTTGAAACTGATTTCAAACCCCTTATAATTTCTCCGGATGTCCATCTCAATATTGGTATTTTGAAAGGTGATCCAAATGCCAACACCAATTTTAATGCTTTTGTTGACGACCATTGGCATGGTTGGCATCAAATATACTGCGATGCTTCGAAACACTCCATAGGTGATTGTGTTGGTGTTGGTCTTTTCCATCTACAATACAATATAGTAGAAAAAATTAAGTTTCCTCCTGAAACTTCGATATTCACAGCCGAATGTTTCGGTATATTTAAGGCTCTAGAATATATACTCTTATTGAAACTACCACAAACAGTAATTTTTTCCGATTCCATGAGTGCGTTACAAGCGTTAATCAAATTTCCCTTTAAAAGAAATGCTTTTTCTCCAATAATCATTATGACCAGAGAAACACTTGTCAAGTGCGTGAATAAGGGATATTCTGTTTCGTTTGCCTGGATTCCCAGCCACAATGGTATAGTCGGTAACGAGAAAGCTGATTTACTAGCAAACGACGCAATACAGTGCGGAGACACCTTTTATTATAAAAATTACACTCAAGACCTGGCTGCTCTTCCTAAACTCCTCCTCAAACAATCGTGGAGCGAGGCATGGACGAGCAGTTCCCGATTAAAAGGCAAGTATTATCATCATATCCAACCCCAAATTCCAAATAAACCTTGGTTCTTCAAATCAAGACTCAGTAAAAGAGCTACATCAGTCATAATACGGATGCGATTGGGTCACATGTGTAGTCCGGCTCATCTTGCTCGGTTTCGCATAATCGACGATGACATTTGTGAATGCGGGGAAGATGTAGGTGATGCAAATCACATCTTCCTTAACTGCCCTATTTATGATCACACACTATTATATACAAACTTAATCAACCTAAAAGTTCCCTTGCCTATCAATATACCTTGCTTACTTTTTAATAATTCTATCCCTATTTATAGTGTTTTAGCCTCATTTATTGAGGCTAATGACATAAAATTATAAAATATATATTTCCTTCATGTAATTCCTCATCTTTTTTTCCTATCCTATGTATCCCTCTCCTCTGACCATAACCACTCATATTTCCCACGATTATATATATTTTTTCATTCCGATACGTTTCCCCGTTTTAAAACAAAAAAATAATAAAAAGAACATGACACTGGCAAATGCACAAGCCGTGCGACGCCAAAGTCCGGAAAGGACAAAAAAAAAAAAAAAAAAAAAAACCTACCATTTTCTTCGCTGTAGTGAAGTGAAAAGTTGTGATCGACTCGACACTCGACAGCAAAGTTATTCTGCGTCTCGTACCTTCGAAATCTTCGCTCAGGATTCTAGGATTGAAAATGATTTAAAAGGATTCTAGGATTGACCTTCGCATGATGAAGTTTCAATACAAGTACTCGCGCCAAAAAACAACTTTGCAACCATTCATAACAATTAACTATTGTTTTGCACTATCGTATGCAATACCTACTAGCTACACGATACAATAGTTTTCTACTTGTATGCATCAGCTTTTTAACTTCCCACTGTTCGGATATCGGCCTACCTTCGACGGATGAAGCCTCAATTATCTTATATTGTATAAATAATCTAAATATAATCAATTTAATTTCAGATCGAAGCGACAGATTTATGCTAATTAATGATTCATTTTCTATTTCAGGGATTAATTAGTACATCGTTTCAGGTTAGTAATATTTTTCTTTTCAGTTAATAAAACAAATTATTTTTCAGTTAAGTTAAACTCTTTTTAAAGTTAAAGACAAACAATTGATTCCTTGTTGACCGAGTGAGAGAAGCTAACGAAAGGTATCTGCTTTACTGGCAAAATTTGCTTTCATCAGTCCATATGTTGGTTCTCACGTACAGGTCGTATTTTTCAAACAATATTGAGGAAACTTGGTATACAGGCTCTACGATTTTATAGAATTGTTTAGTCTTCGGCGATTTTTAATTTCCCCCGAAAAGGACGTTTGCTGCGGCGCCATTTTCCGGCCGATCTCGAAAATCAGTCAAGAGGTTGTCAAGATATAAGTTCATTGAGGTCTCAGTTCGGGACGAACTATATACCTACGTATAGACGCAACCGTCATCTATCAAAGCAATTTCAACCTTAGTATCTTTATAATACGATACGTCGCATAGAAAAAATTAATTAATTGTAGAATTGAGGTTTTGCAAAACAGTTTGTGCTTGCGAGGCCTACTGTTCGTAAAACTACTAGTTCCTATTGTACTACTTAGACGCGATATTGTTGCGGAAATACCATACTGATTTGTTATTATAGACAGTTTGAAATACTTCCCACAAGTACCAACTTCCTTCCTACATTACTCTACAAGAAATACTTCCTGCAAGAAGATCAAGACACGCCTACAAACATTTTGATTGATGACTCACAGATAACTACTAAAAAACTACTAAAATGCATAAAATTATACCTGATACATTTAAATGTATACCTACATAATACTACTCTACAATCTTCTGCAATTTAGGTGATTAATTTAATATCGACAAATGCAAACATTGCCCGTATATCGTCGGGATGTAATCAAAGCAAGCGTGAGTATCGCTCATCGAACACTCGATTAATTTCCGAATATTTGTTCCGTAACGATACGAATTGTTTTTAATCGCGTAGAACGAAAAATACGAATGGACAAATGAACGAAACGGCGTTTCGGGTTCGCTCGAATAAATCCTTTTAAACAAAATGGATACAATTCAACTTCCACGGCAAAGACATTCCACTTTCTAGACACGTCGCCTCAGGTGAGCATATTCGTTTAAAACATTGGCACAGAGTGCCTATTAAAAGAATCCACCCACCAATGGTAACTAGAATCAACTTCGTGATCTTTAGCGAACCAATCAGCGTTGAGTATCCCGTTCCCATACACCTCAGCTAGTTCAGTATTGATTTTTTTTATTTTATTTTTTATTGACGAGACGAGCAAGTTGCTCACC
Organism: Apocheima hispidaria; assembly: GCA_947579745.1. NCBI lineage: Eukaryota > Metazoa > Arthropoda > Insecta > Lepidoptera > Geometridae > Apocheima > Apocheima hispidaria. The sequence goes on along the minus strand of OX388154.1, from coordinate 3,037,556 downwards.
AGACGGTGAGCGTTATAATTATATGATAAATCTCTTTGTACCCAGTAACTTTTCTAGGAACATTGCCCGTCAATCCTGATCACAGTTATGTTTGCTGCTTGGCGGTAAAATAAATGGCAAAGGTGTAGTACTTTCCAAGGCGGACTCAGCAAAAGAGTCGAGTCTAAAGTATCTAAGTTCGATGTAATGTCTATGAAGGGATCATATCGTCGTTCCATAGCTTCCAGATCGACCGAAATCAATCGGGATTAGCGTACGATGAGCTTTCTGAGCGGTAATGGAACCATTTCTGTATTTGCACTTTTATATCAAATGAGTTTTGAGTTATATTCCAGACCACCATGAGAAGTCCAAGAATTTCGGCAATCTCAAAACTTTTGAAATTGACTGATTGAAATACTGAGGTAAAATTGAAATTTCGATTGCCGATTAGTGGTGTATCACGAGGACTATATAACTGTGCAGAGAACAGAGAGATATTGCTGTGCAGAGCTATATTGTACAGATTCAAACGTATCTTTCCAATACTCAGTACGCAATCATTCGCCCATCGGCAAGTGACCGCCCGAAAAGGGCTTATAGTACTCATCATTATGAACAACTTTTACTATGAGAACAACCCTGAAATCGAGAAAAAAAAAATCTGCTGTTCCATAGAAAAATGTCAATAACACTCGACAAAATGTATGGAACAGCAGTTTTTTTTTCTCGATATCGGTGTTGGTCCCATGGTAAAAGTTTTTCATAATGATGAGTACTATAAGCCCTTTTCGGGCGGTCACATGCACATGGACCTACCTGTATACAGGATCGTCCAAACGGTGCAGTCAATCCGAAAAACGATGGTATCCCATACCAAGGGCCTCAGGAAAATAACCCATGTATGTTCTACGATTTTTAGTAGGTAACGGTTTTTCATTTATTTTTTAATTTTCCAAATGAGCGGCTTAAAAAAGTACAAACATTTATGGGTGGATTTTTCGATAGTGTTTTTCGGATTTTCTTCGACAAATCCAGCCAGAAACTGGCTCTCACTAACTCTCTCTCTCTCTCTCTCTCTCTCTCTATCTCTATCTCTCTCTCTCTCTCTCTGGAAACTAAGCGACAGATTTTCATATTGAAGGTGGAAACTAGCCAGCCTAGCACTACTTATCATGACTTGTGCATACCAGCATAGAACTTATTATCTGTACTTTTCAAATTTTCCTCTTCCACTAGCAGTCTCTCTACCATCTGATTTAAAGTCATTACTGCCATAATAAGTACTTACTGTATTTTTTTTCCATGCTTAGTTCACTTTGTAAATGAAAATATTCCTTATCTTCAAAGGTACTTAAGCCAGGAGAGTAATAGACTTTATTTCTTGTTTCCTCTCTGTTAACCTTTTGACACAGCGTAACGTGTAAAAGAAAGCAGATGCGAGTGCGTTTGGCAGTTTTTTTTTTTAAACTGCAAGTTCATATGTCGAATACTGGGATAGGATTACAATTACTTGACACTGGCAAAAAACACAACGTGTAGAGCCAAAACATAACAGAAAAAAAAACTACTACAGCCTAGTGTGATAACTCAATATTTTGATATATTTCTATAGTAATCGGCAAGACAACAGCAAGTTCACTGCGTGTCTCCTCACTTAGCGACTTACTGAGCTAAGTAACTTATGCTAAGTAACTTTCAATTGCATTGCCGATTACTGTTTGGGGAAAATGTCAAAATATCGAGTGCTAGGTTTGCATCAAAGATAATATCATCACTACCTTCCATACAGAAAACATATTATAAAACATGTACTACAACTGAATACCGATAGAGATAGTGCGATAGATTCAAGAGATCCATAGAGCAAAACAGCGGATAGCCGCCATTATTTCTAGTACATGTTTCATACATGTTGATCGTTGAAGTCTCTTTTTTTTACTAGGCACTTGCGCCAAACTGGCTTCCATAATACATAATGTCGAGTTTTATATCTGTTCACTGATTGAACTGTGTCGCTTGCAGGGCTTCTGGCGGTTTTATTGGAAACGGAAACGGTAACCAGTGGCGCGTTTGTCGGCAGTTTGCTGAGGACGCGGCGGCGTGTTTGAAGATTGGAGAGCTCTTTATTTTGATGTTAATGGCAATGTTATTGTCTTACAAGCATTATGGGATACTTGGCTTGAAATGGGGATATTTTCGCTGTTGTTCTCATTAAAATTAATTTATACTTTTTTATTTCTGATACGAGATAAAGATGGAGTCTTTTTAGCATCGGTGGGCAAGATACAATCTACTCAAAAGCCACCCAAAAGGGTAGCTGCGTCTACGAATTTAATTATCCTTCTCTTATATATTTACTACGACACTATACGATAAAGACAATTAACACGCAGGTAAATTTCAAGGTTTTTTTTTTGTTTCTTTGTCGTAGTTAATTTATCTACGCCGTAGCTAGTTTAGACGCCGTAGATCTACGGCTGAGCTACCAATGGGTTATTCCGTTTATCCACCCTAAAACAGCCAGCCTAGGGTGAATACTCTAGGTTGGGTGTGTGCGTGCGCTATATTCTTTTTTTAAAGATACAATGTACATCATTACTGCCGTACAAATACCCGGGCGGGAAAAGTGTATGAAAAACCATTGTTAATGCGCTCAGCGGGCAAGAAAACTATATGAAAGTCCATAGTTAAGGAGTTATTTCGAAAAGATAGCTTAGAAAGGTAGCACACAAAATGGCTAGGGAGCGAAAATTATTAAAAAGTAAAAAAAAAATGACAAAACATAATGTCGCTTATAAGTTTATCACGAAAAATAATAAATTGTGTACATAAGACCCGGCTCTCTTGACCCGCTCTGTCTCGTTCGCACTTTTTCAGAAAAAAAGATGATTATAAGTTATCTAGAGAAAAATTTTAAAACTTGACGATCTAGTAACTTTAAAATACTGTTGACTGTTGTTGATTGTTGTTATAGTTTTTCATTTTGGCGAAGGAGTATAAAAAAATACTCAAAAAAATATATTTTTTCTTCTCCTTTGGCAAAATAAAAATTATAAAATAAGTGCGAAAGAGACAGCTGAATCACAGAGGAGCCGGCTCTTTATTTCTTTTGACATAGGTATTTAAATAATATTAGAATAATTTTAATTTATACGCCTAATCTAAGGTTGTTGTTGGCTTTTGAAACTTAATTTACGATAGCAATAAAATAATTGAATTGAATTGGTATTGTATAAATGATGTAACATTACCTTAAATAAATATAAATCGCAACAAATACGATGTTTCTCATCAAATATCTTCCATCTGCCCATTCAGCGTCCGACAATAGCCTCAACAAAATCGTACAATACAGCATTGTGCTGATTCACGTTCAGCACAATACCCGAAGCGCGACCGGTCGGTGGTTAGCGCCTAGCATGTCATCCGAAAAAAATCTGTCAAACACGTGACACGATCAGGGTAGAGTTCCGTAGCTGTGTAAAATAAAAAATCACCGTTGTAGGCTGAGTATTCAGTGTGCAAAAAAAATGCGGGATTGCATTATTTTTTTTAAACGATTGGAACAACATAGTTTTTTGAAATTCACTCCATCAATAAAAACTTAAAGTTATGTGAATGTACTTACTTACTTGTTGAGATGTTACAGTTTAATATGTTCCATTATATATATTCTCCTAGTTGTTACCCGCGACTTCGTTCACGTGGACATAAAACAACAATAATATTTATATTCCTTCATTAACTTCCTTTAACTACTTATAAATGGAAATTTTAAGTATTTATTTAAATTTCTACTTTGAATTCTTTCAACATTGCATTGTATAAAATGTATTGTTTTGTAATAAATTATGTTAATGCTAGTTATGTGTTAATTTTATTTATACCTTTATTTTAAACAATTACAATTCAAAATATATAATGGGCAAAAATGACTACAGCACACAGTTATAAAATAAATGTATAAAAACCCAATATAAATTATTTCTATGAAAATAAAACTACAATTACATTATAAGCCCACTATCATTTTAAGACCGTAGCTCTTGGTAGCGGAGTAATTTCCATGCTTGTCGTTCTGCTGCCAGAGTTTTCACCTCCTTGTACGACATGTCATCTGTTTTCTCTTTTATCTGGTCTATGAACGTTCTTCTTGGTCTGCCCGATCCTCTGTTTCCTTCTACCTTTCCTTCTATGGTTTTAATTAGTGGGTCATATGATGTCGTGCCAGGTGGCCTCTTCATATCTGCATCTTTTCACCTGGACATTTTGCCTCTTCTGCAGCCCTAGCAAGGGCACCGGGATAAAATTTTGTCCACCATATTTATCCCGCGAGAACGAGACGGGTGTATCCATATTCTAGCTTTGTCACGTTGACGCGAAGACAAAACGGGTGGACATAACTTTATCCTGGCGCCCGTGCTAGGCCTGCTGGTCTCTATATTGTATAGGTGTCAATTTTTTATATCTTACCGGACTTTGATATTATTATTTCATATTACGCTGTTGTGGATGACTTTTATGCCCGTTTTCACTAACTACGAACAAGGCGACGCATAACTAAGGAACTTCTAAAAAAGCGCTCGTGCTTCATTCAGTATACAGTGCTCTCGCGACTGTCGTCACGATGTCAAAGTCGTCGTGGTTTGTAGATCCTGTAGAAGTGAAATCTTGGCCTTTTCACCACATATACACATAAATACTTTTAAAAATGTGGATATGTGCCTTAAATCTTCATAAAGTGCTGGGCTCGCTAATATATTTCTCGTCATCTAGAGGATGCACCCAGAATTATTTTTGCTTCCTTTTCCCTTTTTTGTAACACAAACCGCTATTGCAAGTCATTTCAAAGAATTTATTTTGCGTCCTGCTGCAGCGAAATCCAAGACAAGAGTGATTTTAAGGCGTGATTTTGATTTGGGGGTTCATAAATAGCTGATTGTCCATAGCCGACGGTCACTGCATACAATTATTATGAGTTTAATTTTTGTTTACATTCTAAAGAGACTTCTTCCTATAAAAAATATCAGATAAACAAATGTCCACGTGAGATACACACAAAACGTCACAAATATATAATGAACAATTCTCAATATTTTTTGTTTCTTAATTGCGTATTCAGTGTCTTTCAGGCCATCCTTATAGATATACTTTCTCAAACCAATACAAAGTATCAGGATAAATTCTTTCCAGTCTATGTTCGTAACATCAAAGTTGAATAGAGCCTTGTCTTGATTTGAAAGACTGCAGAACAACCTTTGCAAATTATTGTCAACAAAGTTCCACTCATTTAAAGTGAAATAAGATATTACGTTGGTCATGTTGTAAAACTTGTTTGCCAATTTGACGAATCTGCAATAGAGGATAATTGGTTAGTTAGGATACTTTTAGGTGTAAAATATCAAATGGTAGGTCTGCACCACTCTCCGTAAAATTACGTATTGGCAGAGGCCAATACGTAATTTTACGGGGAGTGTTCAGTTAAGACAACGGAAATATTTGTATACATTGTACTTATTATTAGGAACAGTTTTTACATTGGGATCAGCCGTGATATCGTGAATAAAATATCAGCTAAACCTATCCCAAAGAAAATGGAACAGGAGCGTAGGCAGGCCTCCCACTAGGTGGACTGACGACATTATGAAAGTCGCGGGCCGGTTGATGCAAGTGGCACGTTGTCGGTCGGTGTGGTGCTCTACGGAGGGAGCCTATGTTCAGCAGTGGATGTCTTCTGACTGACAATGATGTTATAAATGAATCCATAAGTAAATATTAGAAACTTGAATATTTTACCTTCTTTGTTTCCCCATAAGTACACACACAACGTCAGCTACAAAAGCTGGTATAGTGTGGAAAAAGAATGAAAGGATCATGTACCAAAGCCTGTTGACTGTACAAATACCGAAGACATAATATACTGATTTTGGAGATAAAATGGTATTTCCTTCCTTTTCAAGAATGTCAACAAAGATTTTTCCTGGAAATAATTTTTAACAATTTAAAACAATACCCGTTACATATTTACCCGTTGTGGTACAGTTAATATTAATAGGATCCTGGTATGTCTTAAAACAGCGACTAGTACCACCGAAGGACAGGCAGCAGCGTCCTCTTATAAAACGGTGAACATTCTGCGATATCCAAGCTGCCTGCCTTCATAAACGCCCAGCGAGTATGTGGAACTCACTGCAGGAGTCTGTCTTTCGCGAAGAGTACAACATGAGTATCTTCAACAAACATTATTTTACGTTCTAAGTAAGCGTGCTCCATCCTAGAACACATCATTGCTTAACATCAGGCAAAATGTGGTCAAACGCAAAAATATTTTCTATTAAAAAGTATGAAAAAAAAAAATAAGGAGCCCAGGCCGCCGCGACTAAAGCTGAAACTGAAAACGGCGCAAATAGATTTTTTAGACTTGCTGCACAATAATAGTTGTACATATTTGAGTTGTTTATGGTCGAGGGTTTAGGTCTGTGTAGATTGGTTGCTCTTGAATTACAAAAGGATCTAGTTTCAAGCTAGTTTCGTGAAAGCGAGCGAGAACCTCCGAGCCAATCTTGGAGGAAAAAAAAGATGGAGTCGGAGCAATGATCTGTTGAATGAAACCGGTTTGTAAAACTTGGGTAACCAAATAGGTTACCAGATGTACGTTTGCATTTTCTGAAAATATACAGTGGTTTCTTCGAATTTCTTATTAAATTTGTGAATTTAAGCGTAGTATTTGCAAGAACAAATGGCGTGCGTTGAATGTGGTTTCAAGAGCCATGTTTCGAAGAAAAGTGAGGATAACTAAAGCTTGTCTTTTTACCGGTTAGACTTCATAGTAATTTTTCAAAAACTATACAAAACTTGATCAAGATATTAAAGTATGACGAACTTCTTCCCTGCTTTGACTTCATGCTGAAGGAATTATTAGATCTAAGTGTTTTTTTGGATTCAAAATAAGCGAAAGTATGATTTATAGTGTTGTGAATGATTGTTATGAAAATCGTTTTTTTTTAAATCGAATACTTTTTCAAGAAACATTTATTTTATGTCCACCTACTATTCCACCCAAACATTTATGAACATTATACCAAAGTAGAAGTAGTAGTAGTGGCATGGTCGAAACGAAGGTACTGATATGAGTAAATAGCTTAACGGCCACAGAATAAGTGGTTAATATTGTAAACAAAACCATATTGTCATTAACTAACGAGCTTTTGTATTATTGCCAATAAATACAAAAGCTCGTTAGTTATTTCATTTATTCAAACGACTCCTTTTCCAAGTGTTTTTCTCTCTATAAGTGATCGACGTATAAAAGGTGTTGCCACAATACGCCATTTAACACCAGATGAGCAGTGGTAAAAAGTCACGTCAGTATATTATAAAAAAAAAATATGGTTTAGAAGACGATTATTTTGGGTTTCATAACGAATTATTTAGTTTAAAATCGATTTATTGTTTCGCACTATATCATGGGTACATTACTAAATTCTACCATCAAAAACTGGCTATATTCGTTTCAATGATTCGACGGTGTCCGGTTCACCAAAATACACTCGGCGTTTAATCTCACTCAACAGATAAAAATCCGTAGCTGTTAAGTCCGGCGTAGGACTGTATTGATACGCCATTATAAAAATAGCGCATCGGCGGCGCGGCGCGAAAGGTCGCTGCAACTGGACGGTGTTATCTAGACCGCAATCAGCACGCGACTTACGAAACTGACGTTGGTATCTTGGCGACTTCCTTTGAGTCACGACCTTTCGGCTTCTTCTTTGATTACAGCCGCCCGCCGCCGTCCGCGCAGAATTGTGCGAAAACACCGCGCGGGGGCGGGGAGAGGGACGCACTGCTGTTGAATGACTTTATCCAGCTGACGCACATAGTATTAGAGTAATTAAAGAGCTAAACCAATGTTATCTAGGTGATCATTTTACCCGTAATTTCTTAAAACAACTTATTTATTGGCGCAAAATTGGTTTCGATAAATCCACGATGAGTAATTAAGCTGTAATTGACAAAAAACGCAAGAAAAGTTGAATTTCCCGCGCTGAGCGAAACGTTGCACCTTTAATAAAGTAGTGGTGTATAGCTTAAGGGTCGGAAACGGACATAGGCTACTTTTTTTGTAGGCTCACGCGAAGGAAGTCGCGGTTAACAACTAGTATGCTTATAATTATAAAATGTTATTTTAATCGTTATTAAAATGTGTAAAAAAAAAATCTTTAACAAAACTTGACATTGGCTAAATTAAATACAATTAATTTTTGTGTGGGTTGAGCTGGTAATACATGTTTGGGATGAGTCAAGAAATGGGATTAGACCACTGGGACGAAGACGGAACAACCGAATATGTCTAGAGCCAAAATATAAGATTTAAAAAATCCTTGTTATAGTTACCGTATGTAGCGGGGTTCCTGTTTGTTGTGCTAACTGCGTATATTTTTGTATCATCTCCCCCTTTTGCTTGGCCAGAAGCGGTCTCCCTTGCAGCAACAATAATTGCATTGTTGACATAATCACACGGAATTAACCCCATTACAAAGTTAGGATTGCCAATGTGCGTGTGAAACACACCCAATCCCGCTCCGAAGATCAACTGAAATTAAAAACTTAGCTCGGACCACGGTGCGAATCGCCCAAGTGCTTATTAATTGGGTCTTCTTGCAGTGCCAAAAATTGCCATTGGCGTCGATTCCACGTAAACTTGGTAAGCGAAACTTAGTGTCACTGCTATCTTTTACTAATAGAAACACAAGAAAAGAGATGGCATGCATTCCAGTGCTGTCAAATAAATCAGATCTTAGCTCTCAATAGAAGCTGAGACGACCGGAGCGGGTAGCGACTAAAAACACGTTTTAAATGTCGCTAGTGTACGCTTTTCCCCGCTACGTAAATCGGTAAAGTCGTATTACAGCACTAAAATGAATGCTATCTATTTCTTGTGTTTTTACTAGTAAAAGACAGCACTAAGCACTAAGTTTCTTTTAGCGAGATTGAGTAGAATCGACACCATTCTCGTCTACAACATTTTTGTCGTAAGTTCAAGCTTAGGTATACAGTGTTATAAGGAAAGGATATGCTAAGCCGAAAAAGGCTTATATAGTACTCATAAATATGAACAACTTTTACTATGGGACCAACCCTGAAAACGAGAAAAATATACAGCTGTTCCATAGAAAAGTGTCAATGACCCCCTCGACAAAATGTATGGATTTTGGGACCAACCCTGAAATCGAGAAAAAATATACAGCTGTTCCATAGAAAAGTGTCAATGACCCCCTCGACAAAACGTATGGATTTCCGGGTTGGTCCCATATTAAAAATTGTTTACAATCATGAGGACTATGAGCCCTTTTCGTCTTAGCATACCCTTTCCTTATAACCCTATATTTAAAACCCGCTAGTGTAATAAGAAATATTTTGTTCTTTATGTAAAGGTAGTATGTTCTTGTTGACAACCGCCTAGTTGGCAACAATAAATAATAATAAGGATAAGTGTGACTGAGCTGATGAGACGATCGAAACATGCAATCGTCTGTCTGTTTTGACTCTCTTCGGGATTAAAGAGCATTTTTCCCAATAAAGGCAGCAGACGAAAAAAAAAAATATTAATCTGTTTGACACTAAATTGGTATTGGCAAGATTTTTTTGTATCATCACTCAGTATAAAAAAACCTTACCCCACTGATTCCGTAGAGGCAACTATGATCAATCCAACCAGGACACGGCTCACGATACGTGCCTACCACTGAAATAAGAGTAGGATACATATTTTATTCACACATCTTCGGATTATGTTTATTGTTAAGAATCGATCGATCAATCGCCTTGTCATCTAAATACTGTTACCAAAACGTACCAATGGCTGGCCTCACTATACATATCGGCAGGCCAGCACTCGTCGTTCGAACTAGCTCTTCAGCTATTGCTTTCGTAAAAGTGTAGGTATTTGGCCAGTTCTTGATCAAACTGAAATTGAATATTAAGGTAAAATTTTTGTACTTATTTCTTCAATTTAGCAGTACAGTTCTTTTTGGACCCTGCTCTTTCAATAAAATTAAGTAATACATTTAATATTTTCACAAATAGCACAGATATTTCCTAATTTTTTGTCAAATATTTTTTTGCTATTAAATTGCGATTCGCGAAAGAAAAGTGTATAAAATAATTAGACCCATTGTATTTTATGGATTAGAGCGTTGGGCTAGTGAAAGAGAGATTTAAAGGAAATTGCATGCAGCGGAGATGCGTATCATGTTAATATGGATGTGTGGAGTGACAAAAGTGGACAAGATTATGTTAGGGGAAGCCTGAAAGTAATGACTGACTGACTGTAGTGAGTGACTGAAAAATTAAAGACTACCTGGTATGAACATATCATGAAAACAGAGGGTAGTCATAGGGCTAGGAGGTCAATAGACATGGTGGTAAGAAGTAGCGCCAGGAGAGAGCAATCGAAAAACGTGTGTATGAAATGTCTTAAAGAGGGTATACATGAGTAGGGATTAGATGTCGAGACGGCTGACATAGTGCAGTGGAGTAGGAAAACGTACTGTGCCGACGCAACCTAGAAGGATAAAGGCAGAAAGATGATGATTTTTTGGAATAATTATAATATTCTCTAATTTAATTTTAGCAAATACATAAATAAGGTCTATCATGAATTTGTGTTGTGTGTGTATTGTGTGCGTGTGTTTGTGATGTGTTGTGTAATGTGTGTGGTGATATTATTGAAATCAAAATATATATTAACACTGTCGTTATAATATTGAAATCTAAATATGTACTAACGCTGTCGTTATATTATTCAGTCTATCAATTTCCAGTTTTTCCGCCATAGATATCAATGTGTCCGGAGAAATTGGAGTTTCGTAGAACTCTTCTTGTATGTTTGCTCCGGCGCGAGTAGTAGTGCCGTGGGAAAACGCCGTTGAAACGTGCACGTACGATCTTTAATTATAACAATTAGGTTACAATTTACAATTAGGTTACATTACAGGTTATTACTCGATACCCACTAGGTGGACCGACGACATTGTGAAAGTCGCGGGCAAACGGTGGATGCAAGCAGCAAGTTGTGGCGCTGTAAGGGCGCCTTTGTTCAGCAGTGGACGTCTTCCGGCTGATGATGATGATGAGGTTACATAACTATTATGTTAATACGTCGTAGATGTAATATTCACTTAACAAAAAAAATACAAATAACTGACAGACAACCACAAGTCTACAAGTTTGAAATTTGAGAAACGAATTAAGTTGTGCTTTTAAAATAACGCAAAACCTCGCGCAAGTAGCTTCTGTACATCATACTTAGTAACTTTTGTTCCATCTCCTTTTCAGGTCTACGACGCAATGCTTGGCAAGCAACTTGGAGGTTACTAAGAGGACGCTGCTGCCCGTCCTCTAGTGGTTCTGCTGGTGGTTTGTTGTAATCATAATTATGTAACTCATAATTATATAAATTATTTCTGTATGATTCATAATTAGTAGTAATTTTGTGTAACCCAAAACAAAGCATTAAAATTTAAGCTCTAAATGACTATAATATATAGACACTATGTCTTAACGTGGTTTAAATGAGAAGGACCGTCTGGTTGAAGTTTATGAGGTATTGAAAAATAAAAATCTTTCGCAAAACGAAATAGTAAACGTAAGTAATGATACAAAAAGGATTTTTTGACTTCAGCCCCTAACGTAAAATAGAGAATGAAAGTTTAAACACAAATTCGACATAGTATATTATTTTTATTTAGGAGGCATACGGCCGAGTCTCAATCCCGACAAAAACCTTTGAGGCCGAAGTCGAGCAGCTGGCACCACGTGCTAAATTACGGTCTAGTTTAATTTAAAAAAGTATGAAAGAAAAATAACGACGTCGGTTTTCATTGTTGAAACCAAAGACATGAAGGGGGAGAATTCATTAATAACAATTACTGTATTTATATTCAGCTACTTAGATTGACAGCCATCACACTTAACGGACTACAAAAAAAAAAAAAACCTATAAATGTGTTTTTATCTATTTAGAGCCCTCCTTAAATATTATTCCCTCATTAAATATGTAGATTAAAAATCTTATTTTGGGATACTTATATATTTTTTGACAGCGATAAACCAGATTACATGACATTTTCTTGATAAAAAAAATTCATTGAAAAGACCTTGATTTTAACACATTTTTCGCTGGCGCTCAGATAGAACCCCTAGTGTATATTCAAGTAATTATTACAGTAATAGTAAGGTAATAATAATACATATGTTTGTATGCCGCATAATTTCGATTGATTTCCTGGTTTAGATTTGCAAGGATCTGGTTTTTTTACTACCGTTAAGCCGTCTCTTTGTATCTGCATGCGCGCGAAAGTGTATAGCGCTATCTTTGTCTGAAAATATCATCTTAAAATGTTAATAAAAGTACATTACTACCAGTCTGTTGCAACAGAACAAAAAATAATTAGCCGGAATAAAAAACATGTTCCTCCTAAAAAATCGGAGCTTCGGTGGGAGTACCGGGAACATTTCAATATATAGAAAAATAACTCACCGGAGCTTCTTGCATGCTTTTCCTAACAGTATTGCTTCTCTTGTTCCTCTTACGTTTATAAGCGTAGATGTTCGTAGAGTCTCATCGAACCTTGTGGTGGCTGCCACATGGAATATCATATCCACCTTTTTCAAAAGTAATACAAACAAAATTAGCTATGATGAATGACCAAAATTATGTCTTAGCCTCTGATAATAAGGGGCGTCATATTTCTCTTTCTGGTGCAAGGTATTCCATAAGATCATTAGTATCAACCTTAAATCTCCTGTAATCTTTTGCCATTTGTCTGTCAATTTTTTACAGAATTCATTACGGAGAATGTGTATCGGAGCTAAATGACCTTATCTTACCATCCCCCTTTTAGTACAAGACAAATAGAAAGACGCCCTGTTGATTTCTCTTAGATACGTACAAAACGTTTTGAATCTACGTATCTAATCCATATACTGCAACTGCAACTTTCTTCGACCACATTGTAGCAGAAAAAGAAAACTTGATATTTCCATCTACATATACTAACTTGGAGCAGCTGATACTTGGCTGGACTACTCGTAAATAACCAGATTACTAATCAATACTGATATTGATATTTTTAATAATAGAACCTACCTCTTCAAGTAAAGTTTTCCAGTTCTCATCTTTAATACCAAGTCTTATTTCTGCTATGTCTCCTTCTATAGGTACAATTTTGTCATTGAACTTTGGTTGCTGTTGCCATAAGCTTTGAAATACCTGAATGTAAAAATGAGTGGGAGAAAATTATAACAGTTAATCTATATAATTATATAATATAAAATAGAAAATGCAACGCTGTTCGTTGGTAAGCTTTATTACATTACTTGACTGAAGAGCTGGTTGGCTATTTACGGTTTTAAATGTTCCTCATAGTTCGAATTAGGTTTTTACAAAATTTATAAAAATATTATTGAAAGATTCGAAATTGAAATAGTTTCAAATTCCGGAAAAACTGAACGTTCGTTGTTTTTGTTCCAGTTTGGACAGTTTGGATAATGTCTCTCGGGTCAATTAGTTTTATACAAATATTCTATAATATAATTGTTCTATAGATAATTTCTCTGTGTTCGGTTAGACTACGGATATAAACTATATTCTACTCGTCATTATGAACAACTTTTACAATTGGACCCTGTAACTCACCCACACCAACATTGAAACCGCCCTGCGAGGTTGAATGACATTTTTCTATGGAATATCAGATTTTTCCCCCGTGATTTCAGGGTTTTGTCTTCATAATGACGAGTACAATGATAACCTAGGATATGTGCGCCGTCTAACCGCACACTTAGTATAATTACCTACTTAGGTACTTATAATTAACATGGTTTAGTAATAAAAAAATAAGGATTTTTTAGGCACTACAATTATAAACAAAATTGAAATAAATTACAGAAAATAGAGCTGATAATCAGGGAAAGTCTAGTCAGCCACAAGTGGCAGTTTTTCGAAATAAAATATTCTGCCACTAGTGATAAGCTAAGAACTAATAATATTCTGCTGTAAGTTCTAAGCTTTTCCAATTTCGCTTTTTTCGCGGCACGCTCGCTTTGCTCGCTCAGCTCGCGTGTTGTTTGCCGCACTACAAACATAACCTAACCTAGTGTTGTATTATTATATGTATGTAAAATATATGCCGGGGCCATAATTATGTGTGTAACAAATGGAACCCTAACAGTTTGTGATAAGAAACAACTTTAGAAAGCTTAGAATTTTCGCCAGGGTATTAGTATAAAGTTCTTAGTTTACCACTAGTGGCAGAATATTTTATGTCATAAAACCGCCACTTGTGGCTGACTAGACACTTCCGATAATTAATTCATGAGTTCCCAACAACTTACAGGATCTTGTGTCATCTCGCTTATTCTTTCATGGATATCTTTTCCTTTTTTAGGCCGAATTAACATGTACAGTTTTGATATTCGACAGGACCTGTCCACGACACAATGAAATGCATTATAAATTGAGTGATAATATAAATAAATGTTAGTGTTAAAAGCTAAAAGTGACGGTGAATGGTTAGCGATACGTACCAAATTTGCACTCACACTTTTTAACCGACTTCAAAAAAAGGAGAAGGTTCTCAATGAGATTGGTTTTTTTTTATAATGTTTTTTACCTCAGCATTTATTCAGAGTAATTTGGTGAAGTCGGTTTTTTTTTTTTGTTAAAATCATTCATGTGAATGGTTATGCTAGCTAGACAAATAATATTATATTTTTTAAACCGACTGCAAAATGTATGTCATCTATGCAAATTCTATGTCACTTCGGTAATAAAGAGGAGTCCAACTCATCAAAACCGGTCAAGCCGTTAACGCTATGGAAGGTAATATAAGAACACACAAACATACATACTTACAAATATATATACTTACAGACAATCCAAACACATTAGTTACCCTACTTCTTGGGCAACCTGTGAAACGGACGATGTGATAAGCCAGCAATGCTAGGCTTAATATGGTGCCATACCTGAAGAGTTTTTCAATTAGCTGCTTTCCGAGGAAGCCAGAACCTCCAGTAAGGAATACCACCGAGTTCTTATAGAATGTCTGCACTTCCGAGTCCCCTTTTTTCATGGCGTCCAGCATGGGTTTCTGCTGCGCCAGCGCGGCCACCTCTATCACCATAGCTGGGTCCATTATGTCACAGTGAATTCTGAAAGCACCTGTTTAGTTACAGTTTTCTTCAGTAGATATAGCAAAACTTTTGTAGATTTTTTTAAATTGAATAATTGAAATATGTAGTTTCCATGTACACGGCTCTGTCCTGTTTTTCTTCCTTTTTATAACGATACGTACGAAAGTCTTTCGATGGAAGTTATAGTAGTGGTAAGACATTTACCGAGAAGTAGGTAGGTCGAAAATAAATTCAAAATATCTAATTACCTTCTTCTTCTGTATCGCGGCTCGGGCCGGGGTCCACTTTCCTGTTTTTTTCTCCTACACTACGTACCACAGAAGAGGAAAATTTTTACCTTTACTTCTCTCTTCTGTGCTACGTACGGTCTTTAGCATCTAGCGTACTAAGTTAGTTAGTAAATAATAAAAGTGACTTACCTATATCACAGCTGTATAGCGATTAAATGCATTTTGCATTTTGCATTTTGTTCGCATTGAAACTCAAATGAATTAATTTATTGAGTATTATACATTTTTATTTACAGAAATAAACCGGCAAGAGCGAGTCAGGCTCGCACAATTAGGGCTCCGTACTAAGGCGGTTCTCACAATGCATTGGGCCATGCAACGGGGCGCAGGACGCGGAGCCAAGCGGGCGGCGCAGCGAGGCGTTTTCAGTGTGTTGTACCGCGCGTGTTTTCTATATAGTGAGATATTTCAGTACAACGATAAAAAACGCGGTCTCGTGCACCGTGAGGCAACGTCGCATTACGCGGAGCAGTGTGAAGAATCGCCTTAAATAAAAAAAAAAAAAGTTAAAGTTAAAAAAAAAAAGTTATCATTAGGTCTAATAAAAAGTTTTCATTAGACCTAATGATGGATTATTTTCTTGCGTAGGTAATCAATTAGTCTTTGCTAGCTCCTAACCATGGACATGCAAAAATAATTAGGCTTATAGAAACGGACCCTAAGCATTGCCCTGACAATTGAACAACAACATCTAACATTACCCCCGCCTACCGGCCACTGTTGACCTGGCTAATACTTAAACATGCTGATGAGATCCCGCGGCAGGTCTGTGCTCTCCAGCTTCTTCCAGAGGATGTCATAAGAGACCAAATCGAAGGCTTTTGATAAACTAGACAATCTAGACCTTTTCAAGGTCAGGGTGAATAGGTATCTTCTAAGTCTGCGTGCTTCATCTTCAGCCACATCATCGATTACCAACAGGCGAGTACAGTGATGGTAAAACACAGACGTATAAGCGTTAAAAAAACTATAAGTACACACCTAAACAGTATGTTTTAGAGGACACTTTTAATCTACAGGATGATTAATATGGTCCAGGCACAGAATACTCCTTATAAATAAGTCTTTGGGTCCAGGTAATTTTTTTGTTTGAAAAAAATTAATTAATTATTAAGAGTTGTAGTATATAATATTATGTTAAAGGGCCATCATAAGCAGCTACCAATTTTTACAGACTTTTTAAGAGCTAACTTTAAAGGTTCTAAAAATATTATTATTTTGCTATTTTATATACGGTTATTATAATATAGCCAAAAATGTGCAACCCCCTGTCCTCCTAGGTTTCTAAAGATAGAAGAATGATTTTTACTGGGTTAGTAGATATTAAGCAAAAGATTACAGGAAAACTGCAGGTTTTGGTGATAAAGACCCCCTTTTTATCATAAATTATATATATTGTTTATATATCATTTTGTCAGATATTTCAATATGTCAGATTAAACTTTTTTCTTTTCATTTGTACCAAACTGACCCCCAAAATTAGTCTAAATATTAATAAAACTAGTAGTTCGCCCCGAACTGGGACCCTATTCCTGTGCGCGTAAGATTATCTCGGTCACTCTCTCTCCCATTAAATTCTAAATTAGAGAGACAGTGGCCGAGATAATCTCGAGCGCACATGAATAGGGTCCCTGAGACCTCGTGTTTTTCAGATAGACAAGCTCTTTTTATTAAAGAGTTAATATTTAACAGGTAGGTAACGTGGTAATTATGAGAACACTGAGCTGAGTTGACATTTAATAGGTAGGTAACTTGGTTCTTATGACAGTTAATGATTATGACAACACTGAGCTATTCTGGTACTGATGCCGTTACTGGTTCGGCTTCCAGACAACAATTTTTGCACATCACCAGCACCTAACCCCTAACACCTGCTGTGGTTTTCAGGTCAAAAGTTTTCATAGCAGTACCGTCCGCATTAACAGATTTTATGAAGGTTGCCTTTAGTATATTACCTACTAGCATAGATAAAATACAGGATTAGGTACCTACTGGATGAACAGAAGAGATAATGAAAGGCTAGAGGCGACACCGCAGCATATTGTAATGTCCCATATAATTGTGGTCACTTTGCCAAATTACGATCAAACCCACTAGCAATACACCTTACCCGGTTAAATATGCTCGGGTTGTCTCGCAGTACGTAAGTTTATATCCGGGCAAATTATACAACACCACGCTTGATCACAAAGCTGTAATATTAGTGACTGACAAGAAGTTAAGAAAACTGACCACAAATAACCGGTAATATCGCAATTTAAAGCGTCGTTAATAACTACGTACTGTAGTAGATACATAATAGCTCAATGTTTGCCATAATCATAATTATCCTATTCCTAACTAATATTATAAATGCAAATGTAGCTCTGTCTCTCTATCAGTCTATCTGTCTCTCTGTCTATCTGTATCTCTGTTTGGGTGTTTGTCGCGTTATCACGGCTAAGCTGCTGAACGGATCGAGCTGAATTTTACCATAGATATAGCTTAAGGGCTAGGAGACGGACATAGGCTTTTTTTATTAGTGTACGCGGACGAAGTCGCGGTAACAGCTAGTTCATAACATATCTGATATGATCATCGCGTTGCTTAATTTACTACTAAACTTCTTCCATATTTATTATGTATATTCTGTAACTGTTAGCGCCACCTACCTACATCATACAAAAAAATCTTATGAATCGGCATAGTAAAGCGCAAGCCACACCATCTGCTGGGGCTGGACGCAACCTTCAGCCACTAAAGAAATTTCAACCTTAGCCTCATTATAATACGATACAAAAATATACAAAGAAATTAAGTGCATTTTAGTAACGCCATCTAGGACGTTTTGTTAGAAGCGAATATTTGGTACAGATTCTGTTCTCTTTTTCCTTTCGATCCCTATATCTTTGCAACCCCTTAACCGATTATGCTCATATTGGAACTTAAAAATTGTATAGTCATGGACTACTTGCTTACAAAATTTCATGAAGATCGGATCAACGCAAGTTATTGTCGGACAAATATACATACAAACATACATACAAATGCCGATTTGTTCCCGTAGACTCTGAGACCTCTCTTCGCTCGGTCTATTATTATCCGGTTATTGATAGCGATATATTATGTGCGAGTCATGAAGATTATATCATTATGCTAAATTCCAAATTTCTACGTTACATTTTATTAGATTTCGAGAAAAATCTCTTTGACAGACAGACGGGCGGACACCGGAGTGATTTGATAAGAGTACCGGTTTTACTTTTTAAGGTACGTAGCCCTAAAAACAAATTATTATTGTTGGTAAATTACTTTATTATGATAATTTATTCCTTTTTACATTTTATTGAATCAAAGGGCGCTTCGCACATAATTGGATTAACTCAAATTTATAGTTTTTTTTAAACCCGGATGCATGACCACTGAAAAGATGTAAACAATGGTTAATAAAAATAAAATTATGATTAAATAAAATTGAACAAGCGACACTTGAAATTACATGTTATAAGATCAAAACACACAGTTGTAGGCTGTTCTACAGCGAACGTGAAATATTTCTAGCCTCTGTCTGCATGATTTCAAATTAAAACATTTAATTTCACAAAATTAATTAATAATAATAACAGAGCGCCTGAAATGCTGGCGTTGGCTCAACGCATAAGCATTGCCATTCAGCGTGGTGATGCCGCCAGCATGCTTTGTACGCTGCCAACTGGTAGTGGGCTTGAATATTTGGATTATCTATAGACCTTTAATGGTCTCTGGATAATCCAACTGCTATATTTATGTAGTAGGCTAAGTAATTTAGGTAGTTGTAGTTTGTATGTATTTCGCTTAGTTAATAAAGAGACTTGCCCGTTATAAAAATAAAATAAAAATAATAATAATAAAATATAAATCGAATCTCCTCCTCGTACACGGAGTCATTACATACCTAATGTGTAAGTACGCTCTTTCCATTCGTCTCTATCGTCCGTCATATTTAAATTCTATCCCTTATACCTCTATAACCATTCAGACTCGTGTGTATCGTTGTTTGGGATCCGTTCAAAAACGGCAAAATCGAAATTAAATTAGTAAATATATATATAAACTAGCAGCCCGCCCCGGCTTCGCACGGGTATTTAACAAAAAAATAAAAATACGGTATATGGTATAGATATTCTGCAAAGTCGTAGTATATTTTAGGTATTTTTTTTACATCTTGGGTTACATTATTGGAGTTTTAGTAAGGATCCCTAATTTTTTTGAAAATATAATATAGCCTATGTCACCCGGGGATAGTGTAGCTTCCCAACAGCGAAAAAATTTTTCAAATCGGTTCAGTAGTTTCGGAGCCTATTCAATGCAAACAAACAATCAATCAAACAAACAAACAATCAAATCTTTCCTCTTTATAATATTGGTATAGAAGATAATAAATAGTCTTTAAACACCTTAGAGCAACGCCGGCCTTCGGATGGGCCGTTCGGGCATGTAACGCGTTGCTCTATGTTCACTGTATATCTATGTTCTATGTTATGTTATTCACGCATCGTCATATTAGCGCGGGCTTACTTGGCCACTCTACTTTCTTCTACAAAATTCCTCATTGCATATTTTAACCATTGAAAATGTTGTTCTTATTTTCTATTTTGCGACAAAACTCAAATCATGCCATTGCCCGCGTTTGTAGCAACGCCTCCTGGAGCTTACACAAAAAGATTTAGTGCGCTGTTGACACGGGAAAGAACCACATGTAGCAGCCCTTGTAAAAAGCAGTTAGCCCCAAAGTCTACGCCTGCCGTCTTGGCCTTTATTTATTGACATGCTAAAGTAGACGCAGCTGATTGTGAAATGCGCGTACTTAAAACAAAATGTATAATTATTTGGAAATATTGGTATTTTTTTAGGTATAAACCCCTTCTCGTGTACACGTTCTTATGAATTTTTTCTTCTACATAATTTTGTTGAAAATATACCACTTTAAAAATCATGTTCAGGTTCGTAATGAAATGATAGAAAAAAAGTGTGTGTGCCACTTTTTTTAGGTATATATAAATTTTGAACGGGAAGCTTAAGGCTGGCACCGACTCCAATAATAACTGAATATACATTGTAAATTGGTATAATTTTAAGTATTAATAATTACGTTGATTGCTCTTTGCTTTGAAGTAATTAAAATAATATTATCTACTTTTTAGTTTAAGTTTGTACATGTAGTCTCTTTTTTTTTTAAATATATTTACTTACTTAATAAATTTTAAAAAAAATGGTCGAAGGGAATCTTTATCTGGATAAATTTATTTATAGACCCGGGAAGGTATGTTTAAAAAAAAACGACTCCAAGTCTTCAAATACATGTCATGCCACCCCGAAAATATTACCCTCCTTCTTAGGCAGTTGGGTTAAAACTTGCGTTAGCTAATTGTGGCAAGACTGGATACCCCTGAACTATTTTCTTGGTTCGTCAGAGAAACCTCTGACGATTTTTTTTTTAGAAATTCTAAGAATTTTCCTTGTCCCAGCTTTTACTTTAAGCTGATCAGTTATTGCTTCAAATGATCTCGCGACCTTATCTTCATTTTTCCTTCACGGTTTGACGATCAAAGCGTCCGCCAAGTCCGATTACAGCCGTGATAAATATCTCGAGCCTCACCTCACTACATGTCAGAAATTAATCATAGCTCGGCTTGTATTGACCCACTTTCTTTTCCTCGTTTCGAATTAATCCTCGATCTTTTAGTTCCATTTTGTACTGCGTAGTTTTATTTACATTACGTCAGGTCTGTCCGGGCCCAGTCGTGCCATAACATTGAAATTTGAGACAAGACAAAAGAAAAAATAATTTGAGATATCGGGGCTTCTTTATCGTGGATTTTGGTTTTGATTATTTCGTGAATTCGATGAATCTTGGAAAATAATTCATTTATTCTCTTAAACACAGTTTCTTTTAACCAAATCCTTATGTTGTTTAATTGATGTTAACGTTAAATAACATATTCCGATTCTACGGAATGCTAATAATGCACCGTAATTAAAATGGCAGAAGTCATACACCCTATCTCCTTTCATCCTACATAAGTTACCTTTCCCCGTCCTTGTCAAACTCTCACGCATCGATTCGCCAATCGAGAGATGCAAATCGGTTTACTTCAATGGTGGTCGACGGTGATGTGCTCTCGTTGATTTAATTCCAAAAAGACATTATTTGATCGTGCCTATGTATTCAAAACTACGACAATATTGTGGTGTGTTAGTTGTTCTCTGGCGAAAGCGGATCCTCGAGGACTTTCCGGTGGAAATACCACAAAGAACAGTGAGTCCCTTCTTGTTCGCTCCTTTCTTTGATATTTGCCTTTTTTTCGCGATAATATAAACAAATACGATTACCAGCGCGCACGCAGTTACAGTGATAGGAATGACAAACTTCTATCATCGGAACGGAAATGCCACGCACCATGGTATATGTTGATCAGACTCTGTATCGTGTTAAAGTTTATATTATATACCTTACTCGCTGATGCCCGTGACTTCCTACGCGGGTTTAGGGCTCAAAATTTAGACACGGACTTTGTGCTCTCAAATACATAGTAAAAATGACGAACTTCCACACAAAGTTTCATCCCTCAGGTACTTATAATACCTGAAATGCTTTTTAAACCTTTTTAGTGCTCATCATCATCATCAGCCATAAGACGTCCACTGCTGAACATAGGCCTCCCCCTTAGAGCGCCACACCGACCGACAACAGACCACTTGCATCCACCGGTTGCCCGCGACTTTCACAATGTCGTCGGTCCACCTAGTGGCCTACCTACGCTGCGCCTTCCGGTTCGTGGTCGCCACTCAAGAACCTTTCTTCCCCACCGGTTATCGGTTCCTCGAGTGCTCATTATCACTATATTTTATAAGTAACTTCTGTGCTTTTCACGCTTCTTGACCGGTCGGTTCGGATGATTGAGTCTCTATCCCGATCACAATCATTCATTGGATTTTATGTTCTTACCAATAGAACCTACTGATCAAACAGATAAATCTCCGAAACGGTATCTAAATCATGAATAAAATTAATAAATTAGTCACCACGATTTAGAAGACTCGTGTCACCATCTATTGGCGACCCGATGTAAATTTGCTTTGTTTTGCTCAACATTCTTAAGTATTGCATAATATCTCCAGTTTCCGTGAACCGATTTTAATGAAACAAAGTTTGTTATAAAGTCTAGGTCACCACAAACCATTTTTCAGAAAAAACGTATGTCTCCATCTCGTAATTTTACAAACTCTCATGATAATTAAAAATTCAGCTTAAACTGAGCCTTAAGGAGCATTAAGGATCCGTTATGTTCCCTGGTACAGCTTGTAATAGAAACCCTCATATTTTCCTAAATTGCCTCATAATTTCAATATTCATGCACCGGTTTTGATGAAATAAAGCTTATGTTAAGCGCCGGAATCCACTAAACATATTTTTTTTAACTGTATGTAATTCCGTGCTTTAGTTTCTGAGTTTTTCCCGGACAGACAAACAGTTTTAAAACTATATTTTTGGGTTCTGATGCTCCCAAATACTTCTAAAAATATATTTTTTCAAAAATATCTTCATTGTAGAGTAATCCCTTCGATACAGTTTTATTATAAATGTAGATAGATTATTATTTATTAGAGGTTTTTAATCTGAGCGTTAAAGTATAAATTATTTGCTTTATATATTTTATGTATATATATATATATATATTTTACTGTCATAATATATGTTCTGTATCAGCCTTTAAACATCCCACTGTTGTGATATCAACCATTTATTATGTTACTTAATATGTATATTCATTGTCGGAGCTGTCCGGGCCCGGACGGGGCACGCTGTAATTGGGTTTCTCGTAGTTACTTACCACGGAATACGTTCACGATGAGTGTGGAGTATTTCATGGTCTAATTTCTATAAGCCTCGTTACGGGCACCGGATCCAATCTCGGCTCGTTAATTTTCTTTTTCAGAACTAATACGGTCTCAAGAGCGTGAGCCGTATTGCCAGAGTGGAGGTGAAAACTAATTAATACTGGACGCTTCGGAAACAGAATAC
Organism: Apocheima hispidaria; assembly: GCA_947579745.1. Lineage (NCBI taxonomy): Eukaryota > Metazoa > Arthropoda > Insecta > Lepidoptera > Geometridae > Apocheima > Apocheima hispidaria. The sequence continues at coordinate 3,014,042 of OX388154.1, read as the reverse complement.
TTAAGTGTTTTTTATTTTTACACGATATTTTATTGAATTATCTAATTCACGTACAAGGCGGAACGCTTATCCCATAATAAAAGTTGTTCATAATGATGAGTACTATAAGCCCTTTTCAGGCCGTCACTTGCCGATAGGCGACATTGTTTAAGCTTCGACGTTTTCCAGCGTTGGCAAATGGCAAATTAACCATTTTCGACGTGAAACTCTGATGCAACTACAAGAACAGGAAGAGATACAGACACACGTCCGAAAGGCAACACTAGTGTCTGTGACTTTTTACTTTATGTAGTTGACTTAATAATCTTAGACACGGTAAGCAATTCATTAGACCACGACAAATTTCAAGATGACCTTGTAGTGTGGGGACCTGGGGAAGTACCACACCTTTGCCAGTTATTCAACCGCCAACCAGTAGTGTGCAAGCATTACTGTGTTCCGGATTGAAGGGCAATGTTTCCAGCGTAATTACTGGGCATAAGAGATTTAACATCTCATATCTCAGGGTGACGAGTGCAATGCATTGCCGCGCATGGTTTAGAACTGTTGTAGTTCAAAATTCTGGGTGGCACTGAATTGTTATGGGCGGGCTAGAAGCTTAACATAAGGTGAGTGACCTGCTCGTCTCGTCACCTATTTATTTATTTACGAACTGAGCCTGAGTATCAATAAATGTAAGAGCATTACATTCACAAAAAATATACATAAAGGTAAATTTTCTTAGTCTCTCCCCCGAATACTGACGTTTGTTAACTTTGACAAAAAAGACGGATTAAGTCTATTGCTATCTTTTTCATTTGCTTAGTGCCAGACAAAGGCAGTATTAGAATGAATCTGTTGTCAGACTTAACAAACGTTTCAGTATTCGGGGGTCTGTGGCTTACAATTAGATAATCTTGAAACAATTAGGGAACTTGGATTACATTTGAACACTCACTTATATAATACAATTAACGAAACCCTCAAGATGTATGGTTTCGTCATGCGATCTGCAGAAAAATTCACACGTCCTTCTACCTACACCTCTATAAATCCTCGATTCGCTCTCAATCGTAATATGCTGTGCCCATTTGGAAAAAATTTTTTTTTTTTTTTTTAACCATTTTGGCATTAAAAAAAATATTGTATATTATTTTTGTAAAAAATAATATTTATAATTTATAAATATATGCTGCTGCTGCTCTTGAAAACCTCAAAAAAAAATCTTGCGATGTATGCATTACAAATGTTTTTTTTATATTCGCTTATCATTTGAGAAGCTTCACAATAATTATGGTCTTCTAAAACTTGAATCAAGACGTAAGCAACTTGAAGCGACGTTGCTTTATGACCAGGGGCCGTACCGTGAGGTGCTTATTGGGATGATTGCTAGGTTCAGCCGTCGACGCTGTGCGACCACGAACTGTATCGCCGCGCGATAAGGTGTATGGTCGCGCAGCGTCGTCGGCTGAACCGAACAATCATCGTAATAAGCACCTCACGGTACGGCCCCTGTGTCACAATACATATGATTGTATACAATTAACAAAGAAATCTTACAGGTTTTTATCTATGCCTTGTAGGAAAATCGCTACTTTAAATTTTCCTACGCGGTTTTATTTATTTCTAGGTTAATGTTTAAAATACTAACAGATAATTTATTTTGCTTTTCAGACAATTTTCTTGGTTTTGTCTGCTATTTTCCATGTAATACTTTTGAATAATCCTTTATTATTTACTAAAGAAAACCTGAAAATAAATAGTTTGTTTGTTTACTTTTCGTTTGAAGCATTGTCAAAACTAGATGTGTCAATTCTTTATTTTTTTATACGTCTATGTCGTAAGATTCTAAGCTTAGGTTAAGGTTATACTTAAAATGTCATATAAATTCTCTTTATACAAGATTTTTGGCCGAATTTTATATTACAATCTCTGTGATGATCTACATTTTACTTAAAAAAATAATCCTGGCTTATTGTATTATTCAAATTTTCCTACAGCCTTTGGTAAACAAAATATGATAAAGTCACAGAATTCTCCTTATAAATAAGGTATCTTTGGATAAAGTATACATTACTCTTTGCAGTATACCCACTAGAACGCATTGCCGCAAGCCTTAGGTACCAACTGTTTGCAACCTCTTGATGCCGCAGTAATGCCAGCATGCGTTCCTCGCTGTACCGATTGGTTAAATTGTTTAATACTGATTTCAATTATATTGATATTGCGCCAACACGGCCTAGTTTCCTAAAAAAAAACTGCTAGAACTCCTGTCTTAGTGTAAGCACTCCTACGTTTCAGTAGCTTTAAGTAGTATCTTACTTACCCGTTATACTATGAACATATTTTATATGTTTAGTTTTTGATGAAAACATAATTATAGTAAAGATAAGCATACATCTTACCCTAAGCTTCTGCAAAATAGGGTAATGATACACAGAAGTGAAACAGCAAAGTTTGTATGTACCTAGATATTTTAAGCTAAGTCGGTGTAAAATATTGATTTCCAAAAAGATTTCAACATTAGCAAAGTGTATTTACTTGTTTCACGACAATCCAAATTCGACACAAATAATCTGTATCAACCCTTATCCAAAACATCAGATAATTGACGATTGGCATTTCAAATTATAAACTACATCTGACCATTTTATACAACCGAGCTATTATAAACCACGTACTAGAGGCATAGTAGTAGATGCGATGTCCGATTTAAGAATTGAGTATAACGCCATCTTGTCCATACATCATCTTTTATTTTTTTTTTGACCGAGCGAAGCGAAGGTCTCAGAGTTTACTGGGACAAATCGGCATTTGTATGTATGTTTGTATGCTTGCGTGTATATTTGTCCGATGATAATTTGCGAAACGTTGATCCGATCTTCATGAAATTTTGTAGGCAAGTAGTTCATTTCGATACAATTTTTAAGTTCGAATATGAGCTGAATCGGTCCAGGGGTTGTGAAGATATAGGGGTCGCGAGGTCTCAGTTCGCTGCGAACTTTTATTAAATACTTTTAACTTGTTATAATTTTGTATTGTTTGCATAGGTATGGTTTGCATATATGTGTATACTACACGACTCCCGCGAATAACCTTTTTAGCGATTGTCGTAGTGACTACCTATATATAGGTGACTAAGTGACCACTATTAAATCGGAAGTCCCAATTTAGTGCGTTGTCACCTTCCAGTACATAATAACTCAATGATATAAAGCCTACTACTTACCTACCATTAAGAACCCCAAAAATATCAAGTAACCTATTGCAGGAGGTAATTGCGCTTAAATGAAATATCGCAATAATCCATCTTGCTTGCGCCTCGCAGCCGACAATTTCTGCGCTCAATCGCGCCACAATTTCTACCGCTTCTGTATATAGACTAAACAAAAAAGATCTTTCATTTGGTAAAGGTTCCTAGTAGTATACTTTAATTGTGACACGGCGTCGATTCCCGCTAAACCAAACTTAGTGCTATTGCTGTCTTTTACTAATAGAAACACAAGAAAAAGATAGCATGTATTTTAGTTCTTTCAAACGAGTTTACCGATTAAAGCCGCGAAAAAAAATGTACACTAGCGACACTTAAAACTTGTTTAAAATCGGCACCCGCTACGGTCTCGTCTAAGTTTGTATGGAGAACTAAGATGTAACTAATTTGACATCACTATAATTCATGTCATCTCTATCCTGTGTTTCAAGTTAGTAAAAGACAGCGATAGCTTAATTACGTTTAGTGAGTACACGGTGGAATTGCGGCCATTATTAGCACACCTACAAACAACGAAGAGGTTTTGGCGGGAACGTGAAGAAATCATGTCGCGTCATTTTATTATTTTCCAAAACATGTGTTATTTCGAGTGTTAATGTGTAAAAACGGTGACTTTTTACCCGTTAAGTGTTCGTGAATATGCACGAGTGTTGGTGAATGGTATAATGTCGTGAAACGTGAATTTTCGTGTTGTTTCCAAAACTCCTTAGAAGGCTCTAGTAAAGTTTTCACCACTTTACTGGGGCATGACTTGGACTTGACCATGACTTGCTTTGCTCACCTTTGACTGTGACTCTGACTTGTTTGATAATATCTAACAAAACTTGAAAATATATAAGTATACTTGACACTGGCAAATGCATAAGACGTGCGACGCCAAAATCCTCTCAGGAGGAAAGAGAAAAAAAAAAAAAACAACGAACAGGACACCATGGAGAGGGTGTAAGAGAAACTGTATTTTTATCTTTTTTTCTCTTATTGGTCAGATTCTACAAAAAATCTCAAGTGCGCGAGTGGATTACACACACTAGCTGGATTTAGCTGTGGCACAACTACATATTATCCATTAAATATCATTGACATTATGACATTATTTATGATAATAACGTGTAGAAGTTATAATACTTTAGCTAACAATATTGAAATTGATTTACTTACTACCACTAGCTTGCTGATACATTCTTTAGCCGTACAGACAAAACGCAGTAACGTATACCTAGATACATATTTCTGTCCTAGTATCTACATTCAATTATTAAAATTACGCCGACTTGACTTTTTATTTCTTCTTAAAGAAGAATCTAGCTATGTATAATGTATATGCCTATTTGTGGTAACTTTTAATTAGCTTTAAGTTAAAATATTACATTGTTACTTAACCAAAATAATAATAAATATTCTACCGATAAACTGGAACATTCATGAAAAACATTTGTTCAAATGCTGGTGAGATAGAACTAATGTTCGCTGCAGCGCTAAAATTTATACTATGTTACATTACTATTAGTACTCAAGGGATATTTACCACGGTAATTATTTTTGTTGAGTTCCCGATATTTCGGCACAGTTGCATGTGCCAAGTGAGTGGGTACTAATAGTAATGTAGTAAACCAACACGAAAGTCACGAAATATATTATGTTGTCTAACAAAACTATTAAAATTTGCTGCGCTAACCCCCGAATACTGAAACGCTAGTTAACTTTGACAACAGATTAATTCTAATGCTGCCTTTGTCTGGCACTAAGCAAATGACAAAGGCAGCAACAGACTTAATCTGTCGTCAAAGTCAACAAACGTTTCAGTATTCGGGGGTAAATCGCTTAGAGTTAATAGTTTACTCGCGATGGGTGAAATTCATGACGCTTACTCGTTTCGTTCAACGTAGTGTAACAAGGTGAACAGATTGCTGTAAGGCTCAGTCGAACAGTGTTCTGACCGCGAAATGTAGTACGTGGTACATATATATCTATGTTAAATCCTAACTAATATTATAATTCAGAGGAATATAGCCGCAGTCGTATCAGGACCAATAAAGCTTCGAGGTATAAAAATGAATACGTTCGTCTTGAGGAAAAAACTTCGCTTGCGCGATTCAGAACTCCCTGCATTACAACTGTCAGTCCATAAAAAACGTCAAAAATTTCACAAACATGGATCAACGCCATCTAGCAAACTGTAGGAAGTAGCTTTGTCTCTCTGTCTGGGTGTTTGTTGCGTTATCACGGCTAAACGGATCCTGATAAAATTTGATATGGAGTTACCGTATATAACAAAGACGGACATAGGTTACTTTTTTTATGTTCGCGCGTACGAAGTCGCAAGTAATAACTAGTATGTACATAATTTAGGCCTTTTCCAAACAATAGGTTTTATTCTGTAATAGTAAAATAAAACATGATTCCATAAGACCCACCGCTTCAGGCTTTTTCACTTTGGCTATTTGCAAATATGGCGCAGATACTTTTTTAAGCTCTATTTTGATATGAGGATTGAATATTGGCTTGAGCTTATTCAGGATCGAGCGGATTGGAGAAATGTTGCCCGTTTTGTATCTTTGATGTATCGAAAGAAAGGTGAAAAGGAAATTCCGCCGTTTCAGGCTTACAGGAGGACAGGGAGAACGTGTTTCGTATGAAATTTATATCTGGAAGCGTCTATACCTCTCCGTTCTATATTTGCTGGGACAATATCCAAGTGCTAAATTATGAAACAAAAATACAAATTGTATTGTTTCAATTGTATTGTATCGTTGTTTGTACTGTTGGTATTGAAACAAATGTTGTTGTATTACAAATTACAACATTACAACTGTCAGTCCATAAGAAACGACAAAAAATGCACAAAAATGGATCAACGGCATCTAGCGAACCATAGGAAGTAGCTTTGTCTCTCTGTCTGGATGTTTGTCGCGTTATCACAGCTAAACGGCTGAACGGTTCTTGATACAATTTGATAAGATCTTACTGTATATCACAAGGACGTAGGATACTTTTTTTTATGTATGTGCGAACGAAGTCGTGGATGACAACTAATTCTGAATATATTGCACACATTGTCAGCAGGCCTAAGATACCATTGATCGGGAGATAGGATTGTCTGTTGTCCCTATCAACAGTAAATGAGCCCCTGTCCCGCTATAGATAGATATAAACTCTTTATTGTCTACACCAGAATAATAATAAAACACGTACACCTCAAGTGGCGGCCTTATCGCTAAAAGCGATCTCTTTATTTACCCCTATTTTTTCTTTTTCCGCCGGCTGCACTTGTTCGCAAACAACTGCATCGTACCGCACGTGACGTCACCTGCCGGCCCCAACAGAATACCAGCGTTGGTTGTTTACAGCCAGCTTATGCTGAGTTGGGGCCGGTTTCGTGACAAATATATAGGTACACTTCCTGTCTATTAGGAGTTTTGGCGGGAACGTGAAGAAATCATGTCGCGTCATTTTATTATTTTCCAAAACTTGTGTTATTTCGAGTGTTAATGTGTAAAAACGGTGTGATTTTTTACCCGTTAAGTGTTCGTGAACATGCACGAGTGTTGGTGAATAGTATAATGTCGTGAAACGTGAATTTTCGTGTTGTTTCCAAAACTCCATAGAAGGCTCTAGTAAAGTTTTCACCACTTTACTGGGGCATGACTTGGACTTGACCGTGACTTGCTTTGTTCGCCTTTGACTGTGACTAAGACTTATTTGACAATATTCAACAAAACTTGAAAATATATGAGTATACTTGACACTGGCAAATGCATAAGACGTGCGACGCCATATTACCTCTTAGGAGTAAAGAGAAAAAAAAAACTGTCTATTACGTGTATATTTAATTTATTATTATGTTTCTTTTGTGTGTCTGTATTTTTTGTTCCGATTAAATATTTCTGTATTTCTGTATTTCCAGGCAACCATTATAAGCTAGTTTTTGTGAGCCAGGATGGCGTTACGACTCGCGAACAGAATTAAAAAACTTTTTCATAAGACGACGAACATATTCTAGGACAATAAATTTATTATGTACAACTTAAAAAACAGACAATTAAAGAAAACTTAAAAATACTAACTAAAAACTAAAACATAAAATAACTATAAAAATTAAACTAAACTAAAGGACCATTAGTGGAGGGAAAGGTCCCCAGAATGCTGCTTTTCATAAGTAAATTCAAACCAAGTGTGACTCCGATGTGCACTCGGGTTTTGATTTCATTTGTATTCAGAGATACGCTAACAGCATGTCCTTATTGGACGCAATCACTTTACTTCCCTTTAACCACATCAGATAAATCACACACAAAAAAGGTTTTCGGTCATGCAAGCGTACAGGTGTGGCATCCGTCCACATAAACTACGCAAATATAAAGTGTCATTGGAAATAATTTACTCTCGGTTCGGAATAATGGTTCAAAAAGTGTTTATTTCAAATAAGTGATCACCATACACAACATAATCTAGACTTGTGGCTCAGCGGGTGGATTTCCGCTTTCTGAGCTATAGGTTGTGGGTTCGATTCCCACCCAGGACAAACAAACATTTCTGTGATAAACATTAATGTTTGTTGTTTATCTGGGTGTTCTATTCTATGTATGTATTTACAACAAAAAAAAAACTGGTTCCTATAGTACAAGCTTGCTTAGTTTGGGGCTAGATAACGCTGTGTGTGAAAAACGTCCATTAAACGTCCATTAAACATTTATCCTAACTAATATTATATTTCAGAGGAATATCGGCGCAGTCGTATCAGGACCAATAAAGCTTCGAGGTATAAAAATGAATACGTTCCTCTCGAAGAAAAAACTTCGCTTGCGCGATTCAGAACTCACTACATTACAACTGTCAGTCCATAAAAAACGTAAGAAATGCACAAAAATAAATCAACGTCACCTAGCGAACTATAGGAAGTAGCTTTGCCTCTTTGTCTGGATGTTTGTCGCGTTATCACGGCTAAACGGCTGAACGGATCTTGATTAAATTTGATAAGGAGTTACTGCATAACAAAGACGGATATAGGATCCTTTTTTAAGTCCACGCGGACGAGGTCGTGGGTAACAACTAGTTTATTTATAATTATTTGAACCACTTACCATAAATTCGACCGAAAGTATAGCTTACACACATTTATGTTTCATCTCCCGGGTCTCTTCCACGAGTAATTATCTACTTTATTATAATCTAGCTATTGCTGGATTTGATTCATCAAAATCTAGATGAAATTCTGAAGTTTTTGTTCTAAGAAATCATTAAGCTAAGTTGCCATTTTGATCCTGTTCGACAGTTTTGTAAATTGTTTGTTTTTCGCTCTGCAAGCGACGGACTCACGGTTTTAAATAATTATTTACGCGACTGGAAACATAACGACTAAGCTCACCGGTTTGCCTAACGATAATTAGAGAGCCCTAGGATGTTAAATTAAAGCTTGGAAAATGGCTAACAAAGCAACGCACGAAAAGAAAACCTTTAAATATGGTTTTCTTTTCGTGCGTTGCTTTATTAGCCATTTTCCAAGCTATTTTTTTTAATTTAACATCCTATGGCTCTCTAATTATCGCTAGACAAACCGGTGAACTTAGTCGTTGTTTCCAGTCGCTTAAACAATGCGGCAGTTGCACTTGCAACCAAGCTACAACACGGGGCTGCCATACTATTCGCGCGATATTAAAAATTGCAACAATGTGGCATGCCGCAATGTGTTGCTAAACATAAGCTTAAGAACGTTATCACGTTTACTAATTTTCGACATTTTAAAAATAAAAATAAATCTTCTTTTTTTATATTATCTATTTGAGTGAAGAATTTAGAGCTTTTTCTTTCTCCTTCGGTAAAATAAAATATATCAAGAGAAAAATGCTTTTACTATAAAGTAAAGATTCTTACTTATACTTCTTTATACTTCTCAGAAACTCAGACTTTTCGTTTTTTTTTTTTCATATCTCCCTTAATGATTTGTTGACTTTAAAAATGTAGACAAAGAACGGAAGAGATAGGCACCAAACAAATCATCAAACGAATTAGAATCCACTATCTTATGAAACATTATACAAAAAAAAATACAAAGCAAAACTAACTTCTTCCTAGACATTACTTTACCTCTTAAATCAATCAAGTATAATATAATAATAATATGTTTACTGAATAAAATATTCTAATTCTAATATTAATTTCGGATTTATCGCGACCTGTCTCGTGTCCGTAAAAAATAAATTGAATTCTGAAAATATCCCGCGTACGAGTCGGTAGATTTGTGATGCCATCGCCGCTTCGTCAGGAGCAAATAAATTACCTAATTTACAAAATACGCCTTTTGGCATATTTCGATTCGTGAGCCGAAGGAATTTTTATGTAAATTTGGTGCTCTCAATTTCTTACGATGGCGAGCATATGAAAATAAGGTGTTGTTGCCACCAAGTTAATTACTTTTTCTCTATATAAAGGTATTTCACTTTTGCGGCTTTTGCCAAAAAGTGTAACATACGGTGTGTAACAATTGGTCGAAGCCTCCCCCCACAAAAGAGATTCTTTTTTTTTTTCTGTTAAGTATTTTAGTTAAGTTTATATAAGTATTTATTTTATTTTAATTTTGTATCTAGTTTTAGTTTGTATTTTTAAGTTTAGGTAATAATATAGCTATAGTTTTATATTATTATGATTTATCGATCAAAAATAAATAAAATATTTTTTCTGTTCCTCACCCATATTGGCGGAGGTATGGTGGTTGCCATAATCCCCACGCTTGGCAGGTAGCTTGGGGATCGCAGAATTTTCTAAGAAGATGCTGCTGTCCGCTCTCTGCTGATTGTAGGACATACCCGGATCACCTGGGTCATCTAGATATAAAATGTCATAATTCAAAATTTCCTTGTACCAAAATGTCGGCATCTGAAAATGCCATATTTCAGTTCCACCTGATCTCATCATCTTCATACGTCGCTTCCTCTTTTACGGAGTGAGTACATACCTAATGCGTAAGTACGCTCTTTCCATTCGTCTCTATCATCCGTCATATTTAAATTATCTCCCTTAATTTTTTTATACCTCTATAACTTATATTTATAAAATATATTGTTTTGATATGGAATGAAAGACACTGGATTTCGCGACACAGGTCCACCTAGTGCGAAATCTAAGGTACTAGAATATGTTATAATTATTGTTCACTTTGGTTTAAATTTAAAATATTTGTATAAATCACCTTTCCTGTTTCAACTTATAAATAAATAAATAAATAACCATTCAGACGTTGTTTGGGATCCGTTCAAAAACGGTAAAATCGAATTGAAATTATGAGATTTTTTGTACACCTTAGAGCAAAGCCGGCCTCCGGCTGGGCCGTTCGCACAAGTACCGCGTTGCTCTATGTTCACTGTATCTTTATGTTCTATGTATGTATGTTGTAGACGCATCGTTAGTTCAAAATTAGCGCGGGTTTGCTAGGCCCCTCTACTTCGTATGATGTATGATGTACGTATGATGAAAAAATGGTATTCGAAACTTTAACATCATTTAAAAGACCTACTCAATGATATCCCACATGTGGGTTAGAGGCGGTTTTTTTTTTTCATGTATTAATATAAATAATGCCACCCCATTAATATAAAATTATGTTTTTTTAATTCTGTCAAAATTGTCACCTTACAAATACATATTCAACGACACCCAACATGATGGGGTGCAGCAAAATTTTTTTTTTTTTTACCCCCCTTTACCTGTATGGGAGCTAAACTTATTTTACAAAAAAAGTTTTGTTTTTTTTGAAACTGTAGGTCTATACTTAGACTATCGTTGTGCAAAATTTCATGCATGTAAGTTTATAACTTTAAAAGTTATAAGACTGTAAGGGATTCAGACAGACGGATGGACAGACAGACGGACATGGCGAACTTATAAGGGTTCCTTGTAGTACTACGGAACCCTAAAAAGGAGCCTTTGCCCATCTCCTCTATGTACAAATTCAGGTCGATCCGTTCAGCCGTTTAGCCGTGACAACACGACAAACACTGTAGGAAAATCGCTACTTGAAAATTTCCTACATGGTATAATTTAATTTTAAGTTAATGTTTAAAATACAAACAGATTATTTATTTTGCTATTCAGACAATTTTCTTGGTTTTGTCTGCTATTTTCCTTATAATATTTATGTTTGAATAATCCTTTATTATTTTCTAAAGAAATCTAAAAATAAATAGTTTCTTTATTTACTTATTTCTGGAGTCTGGAAGTCTTGTTTGGAGTTCTGAGTTAGCACACTAATTAAAAAAAAACAAAAAAAACAGTCATCTTGAGAACCTCCTCCCTTATTTGGAAATCGGTAAAAATTCAATCGAATTTTAATAAAAATTCGGTTAAAATATATATAATCAGTCATCATGTTTGTTTCGTGAGGATGAGTACGTTTACTAACATTGCTTCAAAACATTGCTTGCAGTTTTAAAGTGACTACTGCGGGTAAAGTAGAAACGCACAAAATTGAAAATTCAATTTGAATGGCATTATAATCGAATGTGGTAGTAGCTAGAGAATTTTATTTGGAGAATTTTATTTTATACATCAACAACTAATAAGTTTTTGTTATTTTCATAAAACTTAACACATCTTACATCTTGACAGACATCTTTACGAAGACAGGCTGTAGGCAGTATTAGTGAAAGATATATTTTATTATTCACCGAGTGAGCGAAGCGGACGAAAGGTCTCAGTTTTAACTAATTAACGTTGGTACTCGCGTACAGGTCGTATTTTTCAGCCAAACTTGACGAAACTTGGTAAGTGTACAGGTTCTACGACTTTTTAAGTCCTCGGTGATTTTTTGATTGCGATATTTCCCCGAAGAAGAGGGCAAGCTTGCAGCGGAGCTATATACCCGCTGATTTTGATAATATTTGGCATAAACAATTGATTCGCAAAATCAAAAGCAAAATCGGCCAAGAGGTTCTCGGTGAAAATTATATGAAATTGTTAAAACCTGTACACCAAGTTTCGTCAAGATTGGTTGAAAAGTTGGACCTGTACACAAGTACCAACATACGGACAGATGAAAGCAATACCTCACCGATCAAACATCACCGAAGACAAAAACATCTATGAAATCGTAGAATTGAGGTTGTGCCAAAAGGTGCCGTTCGCAGAACTACTATTCTTATAAAGGAGTCTTTATTTCCGTTGTTCTACATTTTCAATTTTAAGCCGGCGTCTACTACAAAAGTGCTGCCTGTAATACTTCTTGCTTTTTCACTCGCCAAATACAGAATCATATCAGCAATCTCCTCTGGTTGAATCAGTTTCTTCAAAGCAGTCTGAGATACCAGTGGTTCCCAATCTGTGGTGCCTGTGTACTCTATAATCGGCGTTTGAACGGGTCCAGGGCTCACTATGTTCACTCTAACTCCTTTCTCAGCCAGCTCCAATGCAGCAGCTCGAGAGAAGTGATCCAGTCCAGCTTTGGAGGTGCAATATGATACAAAATTATCTGCCAATGCAGACCCCGCTACCAGAGAGGTGCCCGCTACGCTTGATATATTCACGATGTTTCCTTTAGTCTTAACAAGATGTGGAGCCGCGAGATTTGTCAGCAGAACAGCAGACCGCAGGTTAGTGTTAATTATTCTATCGTAAGTTTCAGGCAGTTTTTCGTCCAGAACTTTTGCTGGCGACATGATACCTGCGTTGTTGACCAGGACATCCAACTTTCCATATTTGTCAATTGTTTTTTTGATGATTCCTTTGAGGTCGTCATCTCTGCTTACGTCAGCCTTGATCACAAGAGATTTCTTGCCGACTTTGCTAATTTCAACGGCGACTTGGTTAAGTCTTGTCTCGTTCCTGCCGACGATGACGACATCGGCACCTTCCTTGGCGAAAGAAATGGCGGCAGAGGCCCCTATGCCGGAACTGCCTCCAGTAACTATAACGACTTTGTTAGAGAAGCTCATCTTTACTTCGAATGAATGCCGTATGTATTCAAGAACTCCTTTTATATGTATCATTATGAAAACTGAATGTCATGACATGATTGTATTATGAAATAATATCTATGGTGTGTTATAACATTGTGCAATTTGTTTCTGTTATCGAAGCTAAGCACTATAAGCATTACACTCGAACTACAAAAATATAGGTGTATTGTATTTGATCAGTATCCCATTCCGGGTTTTTTTTTTCTTTGCGTTGATTAGCAAACCACTTTTTTCACATAAATTATAATCTTTTTCTCTATCTCACGTGATATTTTAGGCATATTCCAATTATTACACATTATTACGTATACAATGAATTGGTTGTTAATTACTTTACTAGAAAAAGCTCGTAATGAGGTCATTATTTTGACCACCTTCTTTGAGCAGTCGGCCTTGCCGCGCTACTCGAATAGGCGCCAACAAAGTTGTAAGGAATTTCATTGCTGACGTGTTTTTGCCACCAGCAATTTCCTTTGAATATCCATTATTGTCGAGTTTTTGCCTAAGACAATTTTGCAAAATGGAAAATCGATGAATGAATTTTAATTTCGATTTGAATTTGAATTTCTGTCCGCGCAATGCACTGCTGACTACGCTGTGATGGCCTGGATCTCCGCTACTCTGCGTTTTTGTGGCTTTTGGCCATCATCATCGCTGCCAACAACACAGTCATTACAGAACGCGACAGTGATGTACCAATAATATACGGTTTTTATTTACATATTCAAAATTGAATTTTTAACATCCACAGTTATTTCTTTCCTACAAAAATTATAAAAAAAATATTTTTAAATAATATATTATTATATTATTATTTATAATATATATTTTTAAATTTTTTTTTTATATCTATGGTGTGTTAAAACATTGTGAATATTGTTTTATGGAACACTATAGGTATGGATAAAATTCATTACTATAGGTAATTACACTGTTAACTACAAGTGCTTAAGATTCAAAATTCATTTATTTGTCAGAACATGGTTACGTTTACACACATACAAAGTAGCATTCACTATGATTATTATAACTTAAATTTAATATTAATTATTGACTTTTATGATGGCAAATTATCATTATTATTATTTTCTATTATTAATGTATACTCAAGTGTAATTAAAACCAGTGAAGTGTAGCCTATGGTTATAAATAAATGTGTATGAGTATGCATTAAGGTGTTTTTTTTTTTCTCTTTCCTCCTAAGAGGATTATGGCGTCGCACGTCTTATGCATTTGCCAGTGTCAAGTATACTCATATTTTATCAAGTTTTGGTGAATATTGTCAAATAAGTCATAGTCACAGTCAAAGGCGAGCAAAGCAAGTCACGGTCAAGTCCAAGTCATGCCCCAGTAAAGTGGTGAAAACTTTACTAGAGCTTTCTATGGAGTTTTGGAAACAGCACGAAAATTCACGTTTCACGATATTATACCATTCACCAACACTCGTGCATGTTCACGAACACTTAACGGGTAAAAATTCACTGTTTTTACACATTAACACACGAAATAACACAAGTTTTGGAAAATAATAAAATGACGCGACATGATTTCTTCACGTTCCCGCCAAAACTCACCATTAAGGTGTTAATAATCAAAAAGAACTCATGTCCTTGCCCATTGTGGCGTACAAATATAAATAGTAATTATGAATTAGATTAGCATATTACTTTCATCTACTTGAAATACTAAATAATTATGTCAAATATACATGTCAATTTGCTTGTCTTTTAAAAAGTCAGTAACGTGACAGTGACTTTGTCAGTGACGTCATCGCGACGTCAATAATTACGTCGATGAGACAACAAAATATAACGATTCATCATCACGATTTTTAGTAATTGAATCAATCAGATAAAAATATTTTTGATGCCTGATTAGTTTGTGTCAATTCATGAGATAAAGATAGCATCATCGTCAGCCAGAAGAAATCCAATGCTAAACAAAGGCCTCCCTCTTTTTGTTTTCCGCCATACCTTCAAATTATACCTTATACACTGGATTAACACACGGGCTATTTTTCATCCCGCGAAAATATTCGGTTTCTGTAGAATAGCGCATGAAACCGCAGGGCGCCATATGAGTGATGTTGCTCTCGAATATTAAGTACTAGCGACCCGCCCCGGCTTCGCACGTCTTCCAAACTTCATAAGATCACCCGCTTGGCTGATCTAAAGATTCCATAAAAAATTCATCGAAATCCGTCAAGCCGCGTAGGAGCCTATAGGGAACATACATCGCTTTTAAAATATAAAGATAAACAAAAAAAACAGACATATAAATAAAATTAATTCTAGATTTCAGTCGGTCGCAAATGTATGGTGTTCAAAATTCTGGGTGCCCTGCCCTGCGTAGCGCCTACCATCAGGCAAGCGACTAGCTCGACTCGCCACTCAGTTTACAAAAAAAATTGGCTATGAAATAAAAACGGTGTCGCCGAAATTAATCTCACCATCCGGCCGTCTTTTTACCATTTTGGTGCGGAATCCTAAAAACTAGGGCAGTTTCATCAAAATATAATTATTTAATATCTACGCTTGAAATTCGTGAGATGATTAGGTAAATATTATAGATTACGTACATGCGCGTAAATATTAATTATATATAAAAAAAAACGACTTCATCAGAACAGAATCATTTATATTTTACTAGTTGTTACCCGCGACTTTGTTCCCGTGAACGTAAAAAAGTATTCTACGGCTGTCTTTGGGATATACAGTAGCTCCTTATCAAATTTTATCAAGATCCGTTCAGCCGCTTCGCCGTGATAACGCGACAAACATCCAGACAGAGAGATAAAGCTACTTAGCGCTATAGCGCTAGATAATTCGCTAGATGGCGTTGATTCATTTTTGTGCATTTTTGACGTTTTGAATGGGCTGACAGTTGTAATTTAGGGAGTTCTGAATCGCGCAATCGAAGTTTTTTCCTCGAGATGAACGCAATCGTTTTCATACCTTGGAGATTTATTGGTCCTGATACGACTGCGGCTATGTTCCCCTGAATTATAATATTAGTTAGGATTAGGATGGGATTAGAATAGTTAGGATTTATATTTGCTTCGTCATAGTCGCTCAACTATCATAATAGAGATTATCTTGGCGCCACCCGTGAAATACGTATTGATTACGGAGTTGCGATAGCCGTATTCTATGGTCTTCTTCATCGGTTCCACTTCATCAAATGATACTTTCTGAATGCAAATGCTTGACTTGTTGATGAAAATAGTAAAACCACTATATGTATGCCTATAGTATTTCAAGAGTTGCCTCAATTCCTCGTGGATTCCATTATCAGAACTGGATTTGGGTAAAAATATGACCAATTTGGAAGTATCTCCTTTTTCCTGCCCCGGTGGCTCAGTTGGTAGTGAACCTACGTTCTGTGCTTGGGGGCGTGGGTGTTTGTTCGTGCAATCCTGTAATAGATGCCACTCTGGGGGCGCACGAAGTCTCGACAAATGATCGGCATGACTGTTGTAAATTCCGGGGATGTGAAAGACTTTGATTTGAATTTGGTAACTGTCTAGAATCTTGAAAACCTGGTAGGTTAGGTTCATGAGGGCATTTGATTTGGTCCCTCCTTCGTGACGGAGGTAAGCTATTACAGACTTGTTGTCGGACTGTATCAGTAACGTACTGCGACTCAGGAGCTGAGAATGGTGTTGGAGTACTCTTAATATTGCTAACATTTCCTTTTGGTTGCAGTGGAGATCTTTCTCTGCTTCGGCCCATGAACCCGTCAGAGACATGTTGTCTAGCCGAGCTCCCCATGCGATATCCGACGCATCGGTTGTGAGGAAATGTGAGGGGGGCGGCATGTGAATGGGTGTCGAGCGCCTGCAATTTTGCAGCCACCACACTAACTCGTCCACTGCAGCAGGTGGTAGAACATGTCGCCGGTGAAACATGCTGGGATGTAATTTTAGAATTTTGTTTATCAGGCTCAAAAGACTTCGATAGTTGAGTCTGCCTCTCGGCACCACAAAACTGGCAAAGTTGAAAAGACCAACCAGACTCTGCAAATCTCCGAGATTTGCGACTTGTTCCGCCAACATCTGGTTTGTTTTGGTTACAAGAGCAGGTATTTTGTCTTCGGGCAGACTTTTGCAGTTTTTCCAAGGATTCCAGAGTATCCCTAAAAACACAAGACTCTTTTTGGGGGTTGTGATGGATTTTTCGTAATTTATCAACCAGCCTAGTTTCTCGAGAGTCTCGCACACAGTGTTTACATGGTTTCGAAGAACTGATTCGATCTGACTCACGATTAAAAAATCGTCCAAAAATACTATTATTCTTATGCCTTTTTGCCTTAGAATTTGAACTATCCAACTTGTCACTGCTGCAAATGTTTTTGGTGCCGAACTCAGACCGAACGGCAAACACGTCATTTCCAGCAGTTCGTTGCGATATACAAGGCGCAGGAACCTTCTGTGGCTGCGAGCCACGGGAAGATGAAAATAGGCTTGTGAAATGTCTATTTTGCACAGCCAGTCCTTCGGCTGAAGGAAGTCCGGTATGCGCTGGACATTTATTAGTCTGAAATGATCCACTATTATGTACCGATTTAAATTCTTTAAATTGAAAATCGGTCGTGACTGGCCGTCGCTTTTGGGAACTAGAAACATTGAAGACAGAAAGCTTGGAGAGATCACAGCACGTTCCAGAACCCCCTGTTGTTTCATTTTGTTTATGACTAACGTCATTTTGTCCGACTCTGGTACATGTAGATTTAAGCCGATGTTGGGATATACAAGCGGAGGTCTTTGGCAAAACGGTATGCGATACCCTGTTATCATTTTTATTATGTACAGTGGAGCTCCTAGTTGCTCCCAGAAATTTCGAAATTGCGCAAGCCGACCCGCTTTGAACGGCTTCGAGTCAGAATTTTCGCCGCTTGTTGTCTTTGTTTTGGGGAGATGGCGAGGAAAAGCGCTTCCGTCCACGACCCGATTGATTCTGCCTTGTATTTGAACGAGAGGCATTTCCCCGAAATGTGCTCTGGTACTGATGATAATTCGGTGCGGCCGAATTATAATGAGACACATGATTGTCACGATGACAACCACCTTGCGGAGGTGGGTTACTGTGAGAGCAGTGCGCCTGCGTATAATTGCGATTATACGCATTAGAAAAACCCTGCGAGGGTTTAAAGTGTGTAGCGGACCCCTGCGAGGGGTCGCGTGACTTTTTCGGAGCTGCCTGCGAGGCAGTCACATTGGCTCTTTGTGCTGGCCAAAAGCATTTTTTAACGCCTCCTGCGCGGTCTACTATTGCGGTGAACTTTTCAGCCTCAAAAATATTGACTGTTGATGGCGGAATCTTGCGCAAACTCGCCTTAGTCGCAGGATCTCTTGTGTGCTTCAGGATACTATCTCGACGCATTTGAATTGTCTCGGCTCGATGTCCAGAAATAATCTGTAGTAGGTCTGAAGACGTCTTGTGGAAGTCTCCAGTTGTAAACAGGAGGGTGATCTTCTGGTCAGGCTCTCGTAGTCCAGAGATTCACTATCTCTAGCCCACGCCATTAAATCACGTAGTCCCGTTTCCAGAGACTCCTTTTGCTTAAAGACGCACATAGTTAAGGCTGCGAAAGCTTTATCCGCAAGTGTGAGATGTCGCGGTGTTTCGTAGCCTTTCATTTCGTCATTAATGTCAAGGTCAGTGAACCCCGGTGCAAAATTGTACATTTTCTGAACTTCAGTATACCTTACATCCGCCCAATCGCTTTTGTCCAAGTGCTGATGGTCACGCAGCATTTGTAAATGCGTTTCTGCCGCTTTAGGAATTGACGGTTCCTTAAGTTTGGTTTCAAAGGAAAGTGTGAATCCGGATTGTTCAGATTTTTCATCCAAATTAAAACATTGATCGCAATCTTCCGTGAAAGAGGACGCAACAAGCGATATAGTATCATCATTTGGTACCTGACGATGTCCAGCCTGGTGGACAACTTGTTCTCGAAGTGCGCGAACCTCCTCAGCTAGCTTCTTACGCGATGATCGGTGTTTTCGTTTCCTATTTTTCTTCTTTCTGTGCCTCCGTTTCGCCGCGGATGAAGAGGAACTCGAACTGCTTCCGCTATCACTACTCGAACTCGATGAACTCCGTTCTCGTCTTTGTCTGGGTGTTACCGAAGGTCCCGGTAAATTTTCAACGTCTTTATCCATACTAAAGAACAAAAGCACAAATGTATAGACGACGACAAATAAAACAGACGAAAATCACAAAAGATCACAATGGGCTTGACCAATAATTATCATAAAAACATTTTATACGAACGGAAAACCGTTAGAAACTTTTAATAAACGTATTAAAATAGCCATATTATTACAATAGAATTAATAGTAATTCAAACCTTTACACGTATTAAGTCTATTTATGCTTTATAAATCAGACTTATTTTAAAGTCGACAGCACCTACTGGAGTGCGTCCGACTCGGCGGGAATCCAAAACGCCAATGAGTATCGAAGTGGCTGACCCAAAAGGGCGCCACACTGCCAGGTAGAAGTGACGTCAGATGATAGGAGGGGCTAAAGACCGGAAGATAGCTAAAATGTAAGGCGGGAAACGTAGTGCCTATCTCAATAAATAAAGCTTCGAATAAGGTACCAGTCAAATTAATATATTAATAAACCAATTTTTTTGGACTTTGGTCGGTTAACTTAAGAAACAACAACAGACTTTAGGAAATACCTAAATGCCTTATAAGAATAACAATTTATATGTTTTCTTGTTAGCTAAGTTCAGGAAGATGTTGAGCAGCGTCAGGTACTGGAGTATGTTCGTCAGGGTCTGGCTTTTGGCAGGTGAGGGCTCCGCAACGGTTGGCGCAGCATTTCAAAGACCGAGGACAGTCGGAGTCGCCAGTGCATGTGTGAGAGCAGATCCACGGGCCTCGGGGGAACTCCGGACAGCGACCTTTTTTCACTGAAATCCCATGCGATAAAAATTAAATAAATAGCATTGACATATTATATTATACTAACTGTTACCCGCGACTTCGTTCGCGTGAACCAATAAAAAGTAGCCTATGCCCGTCTCCTCTATGTACAAATTCAGGTTGATCCGTTCAGCCGTTTAGCCGTGACAACGCGACAAACACCCAGACAGAGAGATAGAGAAATGCAAATACAAAAATCGCTATATGTAGGTATGCCTATAATATTTGAGGAGTCCCCTCAGTTTCTCATGGATCCCATTATCAGAGCTAGATGTTGGTTAAAATGGAATACATTGGATTCTGATTTTTGAAATCTGGAAGTCTCTCCTTTCAAATGCAAAACGATTTTTCTAATTCAGTTTATCTAAGACGGAATTCTGAAGTAACAAACACAATAATAAAAAAATAATTAAAAACAATATAAAAATTAAGTCGACTTGAGAACCTCCTCCTTTTTTGGGAAGTCGGTAAAAAATTCAATCGAATTTTAATAAAAATTCGGTTAATATATAAAAAATCAGTCATCGTGCTTATTTCGTGAGGATGAATGAGTAGGTACGTTTATTAACATTGCTTGAAATATGCGCAGTTTTAAAGTGACTGCGGGTAAAGTCGAAACGCGCAAAATTGAAAATTCAATTTGAATGGCATTATTATCGGACCGCAGAAGGGATCGGACACCGGACATGAGCATGACCCTCATAAATTTATTTGGGACGGCTCTTATGCCGGGTGATAAAATAATGTTTTTGTTATACTTTCGCCCTCTTATATCCTACTAGTGAGGACTATGGCAGCCCCCGCCTAAGGGACTTGATATAGCAAGCGCGCGGATGGGGCGCTGCGACACAAAAACGTAGGTATGGCGCTCTATGGAAACGCAGCGGGCGCTTGTTGTACTTCGTTCTACAAAGACCTGGTCGCACAGTGGACGTTCTGACTGATGATGATGATGATGATGATGAGAGACTTTAAAGCCATTCGTTGACGGAACTAACTTAGTCGCCTCGAACTGAGATCGCGATCGTGAGCTTACTCCAGAAATCCCGTTAGACAATCCCCTGCGAAAGGGATTTCTGGATTTTTTGTCCATTAATCTCCTTAGAATCAATTTTAGAGGCGGAAGGGATTTGGCCAAAAAAAACAGAAATCCCCTTAGCCATTTATTTAATTTTGGTGAAGGGGATTTCTGGACATGTTTGTGTTTCTGTAGTACCCCCTGTAGCCTTAACGGCTTGTTCGATTTTGATGAGTAAGGTGTCATTAGCTTCATCTTTACGTCTGGTGTACAATTTGCAGTCGGGTATTTTGTTTTTCTTTTCATATTACTTGTTTCCATTGATTGAAACACAGATTCCGCACTCTGGGCGAACCTAGAGCAACACGCATCAGTCTAAATACACTTATAAAAATTTAATATCGTTGGTTCATTGCTTGGCGTGAGTGTGAGGACGCTTAAGCTTGTAAATAGTCAATGAGAACGCTTTAAAGCAGTCCCCGCAACCCGCGCTTTTCTCAAACTTTGGTGACTTTTGTAATTCTGTAATGTGATCTATGAATTGAAACCATAGATTAAATACAGGATTGAAACTAACCTAATGTGATAAAGTGTCTCGGAGTCATGGCGTCGACACACATAGCGCCCCCGCAGGCGGTGGGACAACACAACTGAGTGCCATTACAGGGGATCTCGGGCCCACAAGTGGGGCCACACTCGTCCACCGGCAGTGTCGGGGGACAGGAACCCGTTCCGACACACACACCGATCGCTGTTGACGCTGAAACATTATTATTATTATTATTAAAAGAAAGACAAATAACCCGACTGCAAAATGTAGCCTATAAGGAGGAGGCCTCCCCCTCCTTAGAGCGCCACACCGAGCGACAACATGCCACTTGAATCCCCCGTTTGCCCGCGACTTTCACAATGTCGTCGCAGATACACACCCGGGCGTATTAATTTAAATACAGCACAAGGCGTTATAACAAAGCGAGCTAAGCTAATAAACTTTAAGAGCGACCACAATTAAATGGGACATCGTAATGTATTGCAGCAATAAACATACGTGTGTTATCTAGCCAAGATAAGCGCTAAAAGAATAGACCTCGCATTTCTTTGCATTGCTTGATGTTCTCTACGAAAGTATTTTTGTTGGTTTGTTTGTTCCTTTTTCACGTAGCAACAGAGCGACGGATCAAATTATTATTTTGTATGGATACTATCAATAGTCGGAGAATGACATAATTATGTTATTTTTTGTCCCAGGAAAGTATATTACTGTCGATTCTGTTGCACCATTGAATTTGTCAGTTCTAAAATTATTGCCATCTTTTTTCAAACGACAACAGAGGCAGATAATTAAAATTTAGTTCATTTCAGACACAGATTGTGCTTTCAGATTACTTTAGTATAAAGTGGTACAAAAGAATCGACGAAGAATAAACTCGCATAATATTCCAACACTTTGTTCTAAGGTCTATATATCACAGGTCCTTATTCACTGAACTCACAATGTAAATCCTAAAAGGCACGTTTTCACAGGATAATAGAGCTCCAAAGATGAACAAAATGTTCATTAATTCCAATAATACACTCACCAATTAAGTACACAAATAACGACGACATTTCAACTGACACTCACAGAACTCTGCTTTATAATTTGCGCTTACAGCAATTAACCTTGTATTGTCACAAAATAACAAGTCGGACACACGGGCGAAAAGATTCACAAGCAACACACTAGGTTAGTGCGTCATACGAAAAACTTCCCGTGCCAGCCACAATGACAACCGAGGCGCGTCAAAATTGTTCATTCTAAAAATTCATTTTAAGCAAGTTTGGACATGATAATTTTAATACTTCAAAAAACACTATCGAGATTATCTTGGCGCCACCCATGAAATACTTAAAGCATTGAGAGGTTCTGGTGACCAGCTGTGGTCTTCTTCATCAATTCCACTCGACCAAATGATACTATCTGAATGCAACTGCTTGACTTGTTGAAGTAAAAATTAAAAATTTAAATATTCCAAAATTGCTGTAGAATGTCTATAGTATTTGAGGTGTTCCCTCAAATTCTCATGCCATTATCAGAACTCGATTTTGATAAATATTGAACCAATCTGGAAGTAGGTAAAAATAAAAAGAAACTTAATAAAAAGAAATAAAAAGAGACTTTTCCAAATCGCGTTGACGTAGGGAAGCGAAAAACATAAAAAAATAAAAATAAACAATCGAATTCAGCATCGAGTTCAAGCAGTATATATTATTTTCCGGCATAAATTTTATAAGCCTTTAAGTAAAGGATATACAATTAAAAAAAGAACTAAAAAGTTCACCCTCAAAGTTGAAAATCTGTCGCGTAGCATCTAACAGTATTCTGACACTCTCATTTGAGATGCAGTTCCAATTCCAGGCTAGTTGTGTTTACCATCTTCGCACCATCACTACCGTCAGATGAGTCATGGACAAACGCCTAGCCAGACAACTAAAAAGTTTTTTATTTATTATTAAATATTTTTTATTATTTACGTTGAGTAATAAAAACGTACTCGAATTAATATGAAAAATACTTGTTCCTTTGTTAATCCAGTTCTTCTGATGCGCATTGACGTCATCGCGGTATCTCTTCCTAAGCCTACCGGGTTTGTTTGTCTATAGAAAATTGTTATTTTGGCCCAAAGAGAATCATAACGTTAGTTCAAATAAATATTCAAATTCTCAAGCCAAGCTGACGTGAATCAAACCGAATCAAATGCAGCCAATCTAATTGACCTTATTTTCCAGTTAGAATTGACAATTATTTGATATGATTAAGTGCCTAATATTTACTTTTTGTTGGCCAGAAAAATTTACTATGTGTCCAGCCTGTAAGTGTCATCCCGATAACATGGGAATCTTCCAACGTAGCTTGTATCATTAACATTAAATCACGTCAAAATCATCACAGAAATCCCAGAAATGATCGTTATTCATTGTGATAAGGATAACATACTTTGATCAATACAAACTTTTATGGGTACCTACTTAAATAATTACCTTTGTTTCAGGAAACTTGTCTACCATTTTGTAGGTAGGTACACTTATTTCTATATAACTATTCATCATCATCATCAGCCAGAAGACGTCACTACTTAAAGGCCTCCACTTAGAGCGCCACACTGAACGACAAGATGCGATTTACATCCACCGGTTGCCCTCGACTTTCACAATGTCGTTGATCCATCTAGTGGGAGGCCTTCCTGCGCTGCTTCTTCTGTTTCGTGGAAGCCACTAAAGACATCCACGACGTCAAGTCGTTCATTGACATGACATTCCTTTCTACCACATCGGTGCAAGCCCTGAAAGCTACTTTGGTTACTTAGGTTCTTCGGCGAATATCCTCGTTCTGGATTTTATCGCGAAAAGAAACTCCTGGCATTCTGGCTCTCTCCATTGCCCGCTTTGTATCTATTACTAGTAAACTATTATTTCTTAAAGAAAAACCTTTTGTGTACAAGATAATTTAGCTACTTGCGAGTTAGGATTATCATTAAACTCGATTCGAAGAGCACACGATTTCCTAGTGACGTCATCGTTTACCTTATCTCCCAGACTAGGGTCGGAGTTTTACTACTGTTCAATTAATTTGCTCGAGATATTGATTTTACGGCTCGGTTTATGATTGAGAAACTCATAAAAGTAGAGCCTCTTGGCTTGATTCATTTTGTAATTGAGGACGCTTGTTTAGTTTCATGACGGTTAGATAGGAGAGTTTTCTTCATGCACCTGGTCATTTAGAATCAACAATACTGAAGAAGATATCGAGAATACCGATAAATTAACTTCGCTTGCTTATAAGATTCTGGCCTTATTTATAAGGAGAATTCTGTGAAGATTTTATGGTAGATTCATTTAGATAGGTTTTGTTTTAATTAATTTCTAGCGTTGAGTAATGATCATTCTACTAACAGGCATATTTTAATGTCGATAAAATTAAAGGATTTGATCCGACCGAAGAACCGAATAACGATCGAGAGAGAAAGACAATATGTTCTCTCGTTGTTGTCCCGTTCCATATCCGAGGGTCTTATAGGGCTACCAGCTGCGACCCGCGGTTTCACCTATTCTACAGGAATGGTTAAGTTTTTCGGGATAAATGTCTATGTGTTAATCCATGGAATAAGCTACCACCTTACCAAACTTCATCCAAACCCGTTCAGCCGTTACAGAATGAAACGGGAACAAACACACTTACATACTTACACATACACACAAACTCTTTCGCATTTATAATATTAGTCTATTAAACTACAAAAAACAAAGCACTCGTTAGTAGGCACCTGTACAAGATAAGATCCATGGTACGCGTACTTTGTTAGTCTTTGTTGGTGCCTGCCATTTTATAAAGGCAAATTTTTCGCCATTTTGCTTTTCTGAATTTGACAGGAGCGTGGAATTTATGATCGGGTTCGCACAATTTATCATGCTCGGCCGTGATCCACAGTTCAACTGTACCGATAGGATATATCAGTGAAACGGGACATAGATTAGTGATTTAAGTTTATAAATATTTTTAATTTGTCGAATTTACGGGTGAATAAAAGTTGGTGTTTAACTCGGCCTCGGTCAACTAAACTAGGCAAGTTAGTTAGTTGGTTCTGTGAGAGGACTGATTGTATCAAATAACAATCGTCTACCCACGGATCCCTGAACCAGTGCATATTTATAGAAACTTCTGTTCTCTATTTTTGAATATTGTTGTGAATTTTAAAAAATTGGGAATAATACAGTACTAAAAGAAAAAACTCGGCCTCCGTAGGTGAGTGTGGGTAGTCAACGCTATTTTATAGAATTTTTTTGATAGTTTATTTTATTTCAGATTCAATTTATTTATGTAACTATTTTGATTTAAGTTATAAATCTTAGTTTCTTATTATGTAGGTAGGTATTTATCTTACACTAGCAGCGCTCTACGATTTTACCCGCAACACTATAGGAATAGTATATATTTCCGGAGCAAAGTGTAGTCTTTGTGGTAATCCAGGGTATAAGCTACCTCCACACCAAATTTCATCCAAATCCATTCAGCCGTTATGGAGTTGACTGGGAACAAACACACTTACCTACATACAGTTACGCATAAACTTCACATTTACCTAATAGTTAGTGTGATATAGTTATTTAGCGTTGTTTGTACTATTCAAATTTATTTGTAAATAAATTAACTAAAAATAATTTTCATTACCAAAACACAGAAAGATTAAATAAATACACATAAAGGACATTACCTACAGATTGGTGACAGATTTGACATAAAAATAAGGGACGTCTTAGAAACCGACCGCAATAAAAGATACGTACATTTTGAAAATTTAATAGCAAAATAGTAACGTACGTTTTCTAAAACAAATCTTATTATAATGTACAAAATACTAATTCTGATTTGTAGTAATTAGTATAATTATAACTTACATATAATTGTTACCTGTAATATTTTTTCTATTAACTACCCTCATTTTACGTAGGTACCTAAGCTTATTGAAGCACAGAATAAATATTGGGGTGTGAAAAATGCACAATGATAATTATACCGTAAAAACTTTTTTAACCGGTTTTTACGCACGATCTGCATCAGCCTTTAAACATCCCACTGCTGAGATATTGGGCTACCCTCGAAAGATTAGGCCTTATCTACCACACTGGCCCAGTGCGGGGCTACTTCTCCGGATAAATGCCGGTTTCCTCACGATGTTTTCCTTCACCAAAAAGCCAATGGTATCTCCGTACGTAAGTTCCAAAGAACTCATTGGTACGGGCCCGATCGGGTTCGAACCCGCGACATTACGAATGTGAGCCGAGCTTGCTGCCACTGACCTACCACGACCTTACGCACACTATTTTATGTAAAATAAAATAAGCCATGAGTAAAACACATTAGTTATCATAGTAATAATGTTTTATCTACTGTGAGACCAGTAAACAAACGTTGCATTGGTTATTCGGCTGACGACCTTCCTGGCTTTGTTGGTAGAGCATCTGCCTTGTGACCAGGAGTTCCCAGGTTCGATTCTCGACCTGGCAGATGTTTGAATTATGAACTTAAATATCTACTCTGGGTCTGGGTTGCCCGCGGCCGGCCCACAAATTTTCAAATGTACAAACGTTGTTCGATATCTTGTATTCCTGTATACAACTATCCTTGCAATCGAAAAACAATATTGAAAGGTAAGTATCACCTCATCATTATAAACAACTTTTACTATGGGACCAAACGAAATCGCGAAAAAATATCTGCGGTGTTTGTGACACTCGAAAAAAAGGAATTTAAAAGCTGTTTTTTCGCGAATTCATGGTTAGTTCCATAGTAAAAGTTGTGTTATAATACGGGAATACTCACGTTAAATTGAGTCGGTTATTCCGACTATAGTTTAGATCACAATCGGTGACCTTTATCAAGGAATGCTAAGCGTGAAACGCGCGCGACCTCCTCTTGACTTGCACTTTTATTATAACAAAAGGTGTCAAAACCACGTCAGTTTTCATAGTAAAAATAGTAAAACTTGTTCTTAATGATGAGTAGATATACCTTTCAATATTGCTGCACATTTCAGTAACAACCTGTATACAAAACGTGCGAGGGAGACAACTATGGAAGGGACTAAAGGTCTTAATTACTTTTGCAGCGTCCCTGCATAAATGGCATAACTTGGCTACTTGTCTACAGCAGTGGTTGGAATGGCACGCGTCCCTTGCTCCTCGCCCCTTCTCGCCACTTGAAAGTAATGGAATACCAAACGAAGCACTCGTAATATTTTGATGATTTTGATGTTTGAAGCTGAAGTGGCGATGGGCAGGCCACATCACTCGAAGAACTGATAACCGATTGGGAGGAAAGGTTCTTGACTGCCGACCACAATCCGAAAGACGCATCGTAGGCAGGCCTCCCATTATGTGGACCGACGACATTGTGAAAGTTGCGGGCAACCGGTGGATTCAAGTGACACGTTGACGTTCGGTGTGGCGCTCTTAAGGCCTATGTTTAACAGTGGTGTTTATGGAAATGATGTAGTAGCTGTTACATTTTTTTTTTTACTAAATGAGCTCACAAATCCACGGACACGGTACGAGTGGACCGCCGTCTTTCAAACGAGAGAGACAGAGAATAATTTATTTTCATCTTATTTTCTCTCGTTGGTCTGCTGACGGACAGTGGCCTTTAGACTCAAAAATCTTCAAGGATATACAGGGTTATACTAACGCATAACTAGCGTAGGCATGTTCTTTACATCATTCCTAACCCTTGTTCTATGACTTTTTACAAAACTAAGGCTGGTTTGTCCCATAAACCCAGTTAAAGTTATTGTTATAGTTAAATTAATGATAACTTTAACCTTAACCATGAAGTTTAACCAGCATGTGCTATCCATCATTTTGACCATAGTTAAAATAGTGCGACACATTTTTCTGTTTAAAGGGAGTTTTAACTGCAGATGTGACTGTAGTTTAAAGTTAACCTAGATGATGAAACCCGGCCTTAATAAATTCACAAAAAATAATTAAAGTTTGTATGGAAAACAATATCCTGGTGTTTTAAGGAGCAAATGTCAGCTTCTAGGCTTAGCCAGTGGGCTTATCCCGTAACTCTGAAAGCGATAGCGAGAGTTGCGCGAGCGGGACCGCGCATAGTGCGACTAAGTTGGTACAAGTGAGATGGAATGCAATCAGAATCACGAACGTTTCAAAGTTAGAGGATAAGCCCGCCGGACCCATTTAAAACAGTCTAATGTTATTGTCATTTGTAGCCCTTAATTTAAACGTTTTATTTTTATTTTGGGAGAACATATTTACGAATAATAAAAAGTCATGAAACAAAAATTGTTATGTATGATGTAGGGAACATGCCTGCGAGAGGTTGTATTAGTTACCAATAACCCTGTATAAGACATTTATGAAAGATAATAAAAAGTATAACCTGTACTTATAGGGGGAAGAAGGTATATTGTTATCATATATCAATACCATATCACATATTTATCATTGGTTTTTAATAAACTGGTCGTCTTTAACTTCAGAACTGGCGAGGTAGCCGTCCAGCCAGCTGTCTATAACGGGCAGGTTCTCGGAAGACCATTTAGCTTCTTCTCGAATGTTCTTCATGTTTTTCTCGATGATGTGTTCTGCTGAAGCAAACTCTCCCTGGTGAGCCATATAGAGGTTGGACACCATTTCCAAGCCCTCTTGTGTCGTGAACTGAGACGTCGCTGAGGTGATGAGGTTGTCCCACAGATTTGTCTTGTGAGCAAACCTGTAACAAGACATCACTTTTTCTATCTTCACCAAATAATAAATAAGTACAAGTAAAGCCGGGTCTACTGCGACATGTAACTAGCAAAATTTTGTTAGATAACTGTGCTATATAACATGTTAGTAACCACAGCCCGTCCACTGCGACTTGACAGCGAATACTGTCATTGTTAGCTATTATCATCCCTAAAATGAGTTCCTACGAGGAACACGTGTTAGCTGTTTTGGCAGTGGTAGATTTAGTTCGTAAAAGAAATAGATCCCGTGTAAGACCATATTGAAGCCACGTTCTTTTAATATATATCAAGAATTTAAATATTCATTTTATATGTGCTACCTTACTCGATATGTTGAAATACTGCAGGCCTAGCACGGGCTCCGGGATAAAATTATGTCCACCCGTTTTGTCTTCGCGTCAACGTGACAAAGCTAGAATATGGATACATCCGTCTCGTTCTCGCGGGATAAATATGGTGGACAACATTTTATCCTGGCGCCCGTGCTAGGCCTGTTGGGCTACATTGTCTAAAGAATCGCTTTTTTTTTTGGACGACGCATCCCGTGTTTTCTGGCCGCTCTTGTATGAGTTGCAGAACAGTACAACAAGTGTTTTCTTTATTCTCACGAAATGCTACACAATCTATTTATTTATTTATTGAGATACGCCAACAGTGAACACATTTTACATTCTTATAATAACTTTCTACGAGAGAAGATGAACCCTTTCTAGGCATATACAACATTCGCCATAAATAGCCATTAGACAGGGAAATAAAAAAAAGTAAACTATAATATAATCGGAATGTTAGTTAGAACATATAACATTATCTATGATAAAGCAAAAATAAAACATCGTAATCAAAACATTATTTATCTCTGGTTAGAGACTTTACTAGTTTGTTATTGAAAACAGGTAGAGAATCATTAAACACATCAAGATCATCCAAGTAAGCGTTAAATTCATTATAGTATATACAATTACAAGTATTGTATAGTGTAATGGGGGGTTATCTTCAAATGTCCAGCAGAGCTGTTGACGGCACGTCACTTGTATACTAACACAAAATGAACAACAACTACAGGCAATCATCTCGATAAGCTTGTCACGGTACGGGCAGCATAATGCTTATCACAAATTATTACGCATTAAAAGTGTCGATAATGAAGCCTCAAATAAAATGGTACATACGTTAGACGATAACGCCAAGTAATGAAACAAGTTAGATGACCCGCCGATAAAAACAAAACATGCGTAACATTTTACCTACCAATTTTATCGTTACACAAGCATAAAAAATGGTAAAAAATATTTTTATGGTGACAGACCAGCCGATCACATTTCGTTGGTAAATGAATATTTGCAGAATACTAACAATTTGTTACCTAAATTAAGTCTTGATAAGATTCATACCTAGCGGGATAAATGAAAAACTTGGATCATTATCTTTAGATCCAGTGCTCAGATCCATATGAGATCTAGACTTTTTTTTCTACTTAGATCCTATTTTGCAATCATGGGTCTATCGAGATTTCTATTCTCAGTAGATCCATTGGTAGATCCTCGATGGATCTATCGGGTTTTTTTTTTCTAAATAAGTTAAATTTTTCCAAATTTCATTTCTATTGGTCAGATGCATGATGCATCTATATGTAAATAATGGTGAAAATAATCATCATTATCCACAGCTTTCCTTTTCTCATTACTGGGTAGGTCTCTCTCTTGTTATGTTATCTGCCTCGGTTACCCGCTAATTTAGTCCAGGCTGTTTCATTGTTTCAATTATTATTATTCTTAAAAAAATATAATAATTTATTATATGATATTTTTACGTCAAAATAAAATCATGTTTCATTTCCAACTGAATTTTATTATTATAAAATATATATGTATATCGATAAGGCCGCCCATTATAGTACCGTTTTTAAAATATTATTGTTCATTTTTTTTTAAGATTGTCTTTTTGGTGTATAACAAAGCTATATTGTATTGTATAGATCCATCATGCACCTGACCAATGTATCTAATGAGAAAGAAACTTCTCAATGATCTATTGAGAAGTTTCATAATTTCAAAATGAGATCTAACAGTCTGTGTAGATCCATTATGGATCTGAGCATTGGATCTAAAGAAAATCCAAATGATCCAAAAAAAACTAAAATGCTAATGAATTGTAACACAACTCATTTTGCTACTTTTTGCAGTCGCTCAGTTATAAACGCTTTTCGTCTGGCGCCACATATGGCATGTGGGTATTGTGGAGGCAGGAGAACTTGTTCATTCTGAATAGTTATTGGGAAGTTTAAAACAAAAGGATAGTACTTACTTTAACTTCAAAGCGTCCCAATTGTCGTTCAAAAAGCTGAACAGCGTAGTATATCCTTGCGAGCTTCCAGTCAGCATGCTGAATATTAAAAACAGATCATTGTCTGTAAAATTCCCATTTCCGACCAGGAGAGTTATGTTTAGTAGCCTGGTGATCGTGGACTCCTCGATGGGGCACCCGGCTAGGGTTTTGAGGAGGTACGTCCTTTCACTTTGCTTCCTCGATGGAGGGAAGTTGAGGACTCTTTCAAGACCGAACTCCCATTCCTTCTTGGAACCGTATTTGAAGACTGGGCAGATGAACTGGTTGGATATGCTGGAAGAGAAATTTTTAACAGTTAATTTAAATAACACAGTGGGTAAATACCAGCGGGCTTATCCTCTAAATTTGAAACGTTCGTGATTCTGATTGCGAGAGCATGCCATCCCGCTCGTACCAAATTGGTCGCATTATGCGCGGTTCCGCTCGCGTACTATCACTATCGCTTTCAGAGTTACGGGATAAGCCCGCTGTACCTACGCTATACAGGGTTCTAAGGAAAGGGTATGTTTAGCCGAAAGGGGCTCGTAGTACTCATGTGTGTGTATGACTTTAGTATGGGATCAACCCTGAAATCGAGAAAAAATAATCAGCTGTTCCATACATTTTATCGAGTGTCGTTGACATTTTTCTATGAAACAACGTTTGTTTTTCTCGATTTCAGGGTTGGTCCCGTAGTAAAAGTTATTCATAATGATGAACTATGAGCCCTTTTCGGCTTAGCATACCCTTTTCTTATGACCTACCCTATAGGTACCTATACGTATAATATCCTACCCAGTGCACAATGCCCATATGACTATTGGAGACTTCGTATTATTTTTATTTATTTTTTTGCCAATTTATATTGGCTTCTACAAAATCAAAAATCTAGTAAATTAATTCAGATTCAGATGACATTTACTTTCATAAAGTACTTTCATAAAGTGCTTATTACAAAGAGGACATTATTACTTATTTATTATCTACTTTTTTATTAATGAATATACTTGGTGAAGAGACGAGCAAGTCAGTCACCTGATTTAAGCATCACGCTTGCCCATAACAGTTCAGTGCAACCCAGAGTTTTGAACTTCAACAGTGGCCAAAGCGCCACAGTGGTTCAAAACCATGAGTGGCAATGCACTGCGCTCCTCACCCTGTGATCATTATTACCGACCGAAAACGTGCCACATGCATACACCGGTTTCCCGCGGCTTTCATATTGTCATCGGTCTACCTAATGAGGGGCCTGCCTACGCTGCGTCTTCCGGAGACCTGCGTCACAATGAGATATTATCAGATGTTAAATCTCTTTATACCCAGTAATTTCGCTAGAAACGTTAAGCTTTACTCCGAAACACAGTAATGTTTACATACTACAGCTTGGCGGTTGAATAACTGGCAAAGGTATGGTACTTCCCCAAGCGGACTCTGCAGAAGAGCATTACCACTACTATCATTTAAGTACTGACTGAACTAACTGCACTAAACTTGAATCGTAGAGCAAATTGAAAGAAATTTAATCCAGTGCATGGTAGCAGACAATGGTAATGAGTTTTGAATGGAAATCTCAGTTCAATGAATCCTATTGCAATGGAACCATCTGCACTCTGCGAATCTACAATCTTGGAATTGGAGTTGATATCGCTAAACTTTAAAACTTATTACAGATAATTTTTTGCTAATAAATGATGTTTATTTTCTAAAACGCTAACATAATTAACATAGTTTCAAAAAGTGTGAGAGGTCGCTGAAGTAAGTACATTACGAAATTCCCTTTCGGGCCGAGGCTTAAATATATTTATAGATTCAAATTGTTTATCCAAGCTCGGCGACTTCTTTATGTATTTTATCTTTTTCATACTTGTCCATAGATAATCCTTTAAACCTAACGATCATCGGGCTAAGGATGTCAGAGTGCGGGCCAAGTTATTATAATTCATCATTCAATTATGGGAACAAATATAATACGCACCAAAAAAAGGAGACACTAAGCTCTCTTAACAAAAAAAATTACTAAGCACCAAAAAAACGAAACATTTACTCTAAAATTACCACAGAAGAGATTTTTTTTACTATCTTTCTAAAAATTGTCTAAATTAAATTAAAATTAATTAATTTAATTAAATTTTCTGAAAATTACAATGGTTAGCTGTTTTAGTCTTGGCTTCATTTCAAATTATATTCAATGACTTTATTTAGTAAATGGTCACCAAATCTTAGCGAGCAAATTAGTGAGCTATTACTACCTATAATTAATATAACATAATTATATTAATATAATATAATATTATTAATAAACCACTATGATTACTATAAAATGTAGGCATATTACCAAATAAAGTATACAGACGGGTAACCGATTTTTTTTTAAGTTCGTGTTTTTACTGGCCGAACACGGTTCTCAGAATAATCTACGAAATATCGAAAAATTATGATTGTTTTATTTATTCAATTTTCTAGGGTTCTGTAATGTAATATAATTAATGTGTTTTAGTGTATGGGTTATCTATTTTTGTTTATTGAAAGAAAGACAAAACAGTCGACTTGAGTACCTCCTCCTTTTTTTTGGAAGTCGGTTGAAAAGCATTGTCGTTTTAGAGGTGCGTTACATGGTTATGTTTGAACTGCCAAAAAAAAGCGCGAACTGAGCGAAAGAAGCGAGCGTGCCGCGAGAGCGGCCAGCCACGCTCATTTACTATTTTTGGCAGTACATAATATT
Source organism: Apocheima hispidaria (assembly GCA_947579745.1). Taxonomy (NCBI): domain Eukaryota; kingdom Metazoa; phylum Arthropoda; class Insecta; order Lepidoptera; family Geometridae; genus Apocheima; species Apocheima hispidaria. The sequence continues at coordinate 2,979,555 of OX388154.1, read as the reverse complement.
TAAAGTAATTACATAATAATATCCTAACTAATATTTTAAATTCGAATCTAACTCTGTCTCTTTGTTTATCTGTCTCTTTGTTTTTGTGTCTCTGTCTCTCTTTCTGGGTGTTTGTCGCGTTATCACGGTAATGAGCTGAACGCATCGAGCTGAGTATCTCTGTTTGGGTGTTTGTCGCGTTATCACGTCTAAACTGCTGAACGGATCGAGCTGAATTATTGCATATAGCTATATATAGCTTAAGGATCGGAAACGGACATAAGCAACTTTTTTTTAGTTCCTCGCGAACGATGTCGCGGGTAGCAGCTGGTCTGACATAAGCCTACAAATATCAGCCCAATACTCATTTTGTGATTACACACAAAAAATATGCACTGAGATATTAATAAAATTAGCGTCACACTAAATACCTAAATACTCAAGCTATGCGTAAGAATGTAAATATGTAAGTGTGTAAGTTTTTTTGTAACCATTCAACTCAGTAACGGCTAAACTGATTTGGATGAAATTTGGTATGGAAGTTGCTTGCTTATACCATGGATTAATACCTAAGCTAATTTTACTTTTATCCCGGATTTTTTAAGCACCAGTAGGATACCGGGTTAAACCGCGGGGCGCTTCTTGGTTTACCATAATTTATACAATACAAAAATGTATAAAAATAGCTATACCTATGATTATAATACTCTTTTGCTAGCAAACTATTAGACATAGAAGCGAAAGTAGGTATTAATAGCGACCTTCAATGAGTCAAGCACCACGGAGAATTAGGTTGGCGGTAGATTCCACGGCTTTCATAGTAAGAATAAATATGTAAAATATACTGACAAAGCTTAGTAAATTGACTACTTTTACATTTGTGTCGATTCTGTTGTACGAGAAACTAAACTACATTTGACAGCTTTAAAATTGTTACCTTTTTTTTCTGATACAATGAAATGAAAAGAGATACAGATTATTTTAGCCGTGGCACATAAGTTTAGTGTCAAGATTGCACTTACAAACAAATGTTTCAGAAAAGGATAGCAACAATTTCAGAGCTGCCAATACAGAATCGACACCTTGTTGATGTTACTTTTCCTACTTATAATACAAATAGGCACTATTTTTGTTTTAGTTTCAAGTAGCTTTCCGAGTTCTGGTAACATGGCACAGGCTCAAGTTACTTTGGAACTAAATCCAGCGATAAGTCTCCCAGTAAAAGCGATGGTACGAAAAGTCATAGAAATATACAAAAGAAAAAGTTGAAGCCGCTCTGATAAATGACACACTCTCTCACTCGCACAATCAAACATTTCAATTATTTAAAATTTAGTTAAAATTATTATTATTTTAAACACTGTTTTAGACTTTCGTGGTGGTTTGCATGCGCCATGCAACTGTGCCGAAATATCGGGAACACAACAAAAATTAAAATCGTGGTGAATATCCCGTGAGTACCTCCTAAGTACCAGTAATTTTATTATTTTGACCATTTTTCTTTATAGTCTCAATATCAATTTTTTAATTGACTAGGAAAACATAATTATAATCTAGATACAAACACCGATGTTACAAATGAGATAGATAATGTAAGCATAAACAAACTTTCTGTCGGTGTGCACTGGAGCCCACACTGGGGAGGCCTGTCTCGTGGGTTTTACATAATAAAAAAAATGACTACAAAAAATTTAGTTTAAAATTTCATTTTAAGGAGCTTATTTGATAAAAATGTGAATTTTCTATTTCTATGTAGATTTCTATTTTCTACTTATTATTATCAACATTATTTTGAGATATATATTTTTTAACTCTATCTTAAAATATTGCAAACAAAACATAAAATTTTCTCGAAAAAATAATTGAATAGACCTCGATTTACACACATTTTTCGGTAGCTCTCCAAACCTCTATTGAATATTCAAGTATTATTATTCTAATAGTGAGGTTATAATAGTATCTAGGATAGCTTGGTAAAGAATTTTGATTGTGGTTTAGTTGTATTTTTTAGTTCGTTAATCTGTTTTGTTTGCGATATTTTAAGATAGAGTTAAAAAATATATATCTCAAAATAATGTTGATAATAATAAATAGAAAATAGAAATCTACATAACTGAATAGAAAATTCACATTTTATCAAATAAGCTCCTTAAAATGAAATTTTAAACTACATTTTTTGTAGTCTTTTTTTTTTCTTTTTGTAAAACCCACGAGACAGGCCATAAAAATTATATTTTTCAAAAATAAATGAAATTCAACAATTAAATATCTAAAATAAATTAAATATTTATAACTAAATCAGTCAAATCACCCGCCCCTAACTGTACCCGGTGCGAAGGTGCCCATAACGCTAGCGGCATTGCCGCGCAGGATGCCAATTACCATCCTTTGCACCAGGAATGAGCCGGAACGGGAGTCACTTTTATGACTAGCGCGCGCTAAAGCCATCTCTTTTCATCTGCAACGTTCCACTCAGTGCTTTAAATTCAAATTTCCTTGCGTTTTAAATCCGATATTTTCCGAGAAAATTACTTAGTATAAAAAAAAACTCACGGGTTTCCTTCATCAGGGTTTTTAGCCTGCATCCACTTGGCGAATTGTTCCTGGGCCTCCCTGATGCAGGGCTTGTATCCAGCCTGGCAGAGGAAAGTCTTGGTCATAGTCCGGAGGTTCTTTTTCCAGCTTTCTTCGTCTTCTTTGTCAGGGTTGTAATCCTTCGTCAGCTCCTTGTATATAGGAGTTAGGAGGATTCTGACATAGGCCTAAAAAAGGTCATTTTTTCAATTTATATCTTGGCTTACCCTTAGCTTTTCAGTTTTTGGGATTCCAAATTCCGAAAGACCCAGTCGCAAGTTTATAATGTTCGCAATTCTGCAACTATTCTGGGATGTAAGCCCCAACGACTAAACACCAGGCCAAAAACTTGCTTATCTTCTCTCACTCAGTTGCATATAAAAATCAAAATTACAAGACTGTCGTGACAAAATATCACCCAAATAGAATAATTAACAAAAATAACAGTTCTGATTGTACCTGAAACTTCCCTTGTATACACTGACAGATATGCCTTCCAATATGGTCAATCATGGTGAAAACTGGATCCCACACCAAATGATGTCTTTCTTCCTTCATGAACAGGGTCATATTAAAGGCAGTAGCGAAAGACAGGTCTCCAGCATAAGCCAAGTTCCACGCGTCATGAAGCAACTTGGCTCTGGTCAGTTCAGGCATGGAGGTACGCTTCGGGCTTTGAAGGTATGTGGAAAGAAGCTGCCAGTTATGAGCATCGTAGTTGACTGGATAGGGAGCTGCAAAATTTCAAATGTTCATTTGCTAAAAGACGGTCAAAGTACACTCAGTATTGTAGTGAATTTGAATGTAGCTATGATACTTGTAGGTACAGTGGTTGGAGCGTTTGGAAAAGGTATAGCAGGGTGAGGACTCAAACCCCAACAATGAGATATATCTGCCTGTGAAGGAAAGCAGAATGGAAAAACCATTGGATCAGGGAGGTTGGCCAGCTAAGAGTTAAAAATCTTTCGTAAAAGACTAAATAGCGTGTTCCAGTAGAGCCAGTTCCGCATTTCAGGCTATACGTGTTTACTATTTTCGATTACGCCGTCACTTAAACTCAGATGCGCTGTAGTCAAACGTCTGTAAACCATTCAAAAAATCTCAAGTAACCCTTCCCATAATGAAAACCAGTTTTAAATAAAAAGAGGACATTGTGAACGAGTAATCCAATGTTTTCGCAAGTTCGTTGTTTTGCCAGTATGCATCTGAAAAGCTTTATATCATTTGTGTAACCTTGGCTAGAAACCTACCAACTTCTTCAGGGTTAACAATCAAGAAATGTTCCTTTCCCGGCATTCCATTCAGGTTTAGTTCCTTGTTCTTCATCCAGGCAACAGGGGCGGTGCGTTTAAAGTCGAATTTATCTTCCCGAACAAGAACAATGGGAGCCCACCACGTCATGGAAGCCGCGTCAGGGACATCATGTGGTCTCTCGCGGAGAAACACTTTCTAAAAGAGGATTAAGTATGTCAGCATTCCCAGATATAATAAAAAAAATCTGGACACAGCAAAGCCGCACAGGGCTTGACACCTACGCGCGTTCCTGATATAAATAATATAGATTATAATAAAATAGTAATAGACTAAACTTTTAATAGAGATAAGGTTCTTGGCAGACAGACAGACGCATAGACGGACAACGAAGTGACCCTATAAGCGTTCCTTTTTTTATTTTTGAGATTGTGATACAGAACCCTAAAAATCGGCGACTATCTTTCAGGAGGTAAAATCCAAGTTTTCTATAACGAGTCCCGTCTCATTATTACCCAGCTGCCACTCTCTCATCAAACTGCTAAGATGTACGCGGCTGGTTCTCTGATCACAGATTTGGCAGTTCAGTTAGCTGACTCAAATTATGTAGAGTCACACTATGAGATTCTCACCCAATTTTCAGATGAAATAAAACATTATTTTAGGATCATGGCTACTCATGTCATAATATTTCGTCACTTCGTTTTATCTTAGCCAAAAAGTTCTTTTTGTCCAACTCGATAAACAAATTAATATTAACTGCCCAAATTAATTATCTAAAGTAGTATCGTTGCCCAACAAAAAGAAGTAAGTATTTATCGGAGCCTAAACCAAAGCTGGCTCACCTGAGTTATTGCAATAGAGTTGGTATCGTAGTTCCTCAGGACCGTCAGAGTTGGTAATCTGTCCTTTTCAATCCAGCTCTTAGCAACTGTCTTTACGTCAACGTCTTTAGGGATCTTTTTGTCTTCTATAGCAGCAGTGTTCAATGCATTCCAGATATCATTGCCAGTAAAAGTTTTAAATTTTCTGGAAGATAATTTAATTTAACATCATTTCTTTTTCCTGTAAATCCTTGTTTAAATAAATCAAAATTCTATCATACAACTAATTTATTATATCAAATTGATTTAAATTATTCAATCTATTATTATTATTAATATCTTTCTGTTTGATTGTCACTTTTTATATGATGGTTAATCATTTACATTATTTATTTATTATTATTTATCATTTACCTACATCTCTCCGCTTGGGCGCACCGTGCTGTGCTCCACATCGCTGTCAGTGTGGCGTTGCTGTCGACCAGCTCGGTTACCACGGACTTTCTTGCACAAGGAGCGCAGGCAGGATTCCCCGCCACGCCAGCCTCAACGATATCATCCGCCGGGCTTTTACCACCGCCAACTGCGCTGCCGTTCTCGAACCCAACGGTCTCGTGCGTGGCGATGGTAAGAGACCGGACGGAATGACTTTAATTCCGTGGAAGATGGGGCGGCCCTTAGTTTGGGATGCCACTTGTGTTGATACGCTTGCGCCGTCACATCTTCCCGGAACACAAAATAAGGCTGGCGCAGCGGCTGAATCCGCAGAAGACCTCAAGAGGCGTAAATATAATACATTGGACAGTTGTTATATGTTTGAGCCTTTTGAGGTCGAAACCTTGGGGCCGTGGGGACCGAGCGCTAAGAAAATATTTAAAGATCTCTCTTCTCGTCTGGTCGAAGCAACACGTGACCAAAATGCTGGCCTCTATTTCGCCCAAAGGCTAAGTATTGCAATACAACGTGGTAATGGGGCCAGCATTTTGGGAACAATTCCCACTGATAGCGTTCTTTTAGATTAGTTTATTTTGTTTATTATTACTATGTACTTTTAAGTCCTATTTTCATATTATTATAATATATAGGTTATATTTTATTGTAAATATGTATATAATTTATTATATTTTTTCTTTTTAGTTCATAGCTATAAAAAAAATTAGATATAGTATAGAACAATAAACAAAAAAAAAGGTTGTTCATTCCTCTTTAAAATAACTACTTCAGATAATCACGCTGATATACGGTTATCTTTTCAACGATTTACATTGTATAACCAACTATAATGCTACTATGTCATAGTAGCATGCGTTATATGAACGGACAAGTGGAAAAACTATAAAGAAATACAAGAGATCGATGCTGTTACAAATGTTACATATGCATAAATGTTTAGTTTAAAGACAAAATCCGGCAAGGGTAGCTGTTATTAGCATCCTTGATCACACCGTCACCTAACATGAGGGAAGTTTGTTTAACCAACTACAAACCCAGCCTGTGAAAAAAGAATAGGTTTTTAACAAAAACAAATATTTTGTACCCATACACAAAAACGTTCTTGATTTTTACCTAATTTAATTCTCACCTTGCCTCCAAGAACATTTTCAACCCTTTCTTAAAAGTATCTTCTCCTAGAGTGTAGTTAAACATCCTGAACAGCAGTTCTATTTTAGTGCACGCAGTTTCTTGCTTCATACCGGTGATCCGAGAGTGGGGATACCGTTTGCTGAACTCGTAATAAAGGGAGTACAAAACAGTCATGGGCCATTTGCCTTCCATTTCCGAACCGTTATTTATCTGTGGCAAAGACAAAGGTAAAGGAAATTCATTGTTAAATTTGTTAATACCTGACACTTAAAATAACATTATTTTTTTATAAGAGTTTCATAATCCATGCTGTTAAGATATATTTCTTAGAACTTTTAGTAAGTACTGTTTATACCTTGAAAGCAGTCTCAGCAGCCAAGTATCCGACTAAAGCCTTGTTGAGATGAGCATCTGACCACCAGGCTGGAGTTGTGAAGGCACCTAGCCATTGGTATGATAATTCTTGAGCGAGTTGCAGGTATCCTCGATTACTAAGGTCACTCTCTCTGAAATTAAAGGAGTTTATTGATTTTCCAAGCAAGAAAAGCCATTTCAACTTCAAACTCAGTCTACAATAAGCAATCTGTAGTGTAGTGTAAAAGCTATATTTCACAGGAAAGCCCCTGCAATATCGCGTCTAGTACATTAGAAACAAGTAATTTGAACTTGGTTTTTGTTTAATTTATGAAAAATGGAAAACTTAAAAATAGATTTGAAACCTGCCACAAAAATCTGCAACTAAATATTCAAACTAAAGCCGCGGAAGCGGCCTCAACAAGGCCAAGAATACAATAATGCCGACATACAGACAGATAACAAAATCGAAAATAAGTACACACTTAACATGCAACTGTCTACTTAAGTAGCTGAAGTTACAGAACAATGAGCCATTGAAATCACATAACATCACAAAAAGGATGTAAAGATGTAAATACCGAGCAAAGTTGACAAGTGACTTGTTCATTACTCTTATAACACAATGACTCTTCCAAAGCCGAGTAGTACATCGTCATTCTATTGTGGTGATTTATTTCAATAAGCGATAGTTTTGCTATTGCTTATTGAAAATAAGTTTCAGCGCTGGGCAAACAAGACACATGCAGGCTAGGCATGGTGGTGGCTGGTGCAGTAGGGGCATGAGTAAAGTTATTGTAAGAAGAGAAAATGTTCCATTGGCAGATCCTTGGCCTTATGGATCCAATCTCTCGTGTGTATGAGTTTGGCCCGAGATGACACAAGATGGAAGCATCCAACAAACCAACACTCAACAGTGGGTATTAGAACCAACCAACACTGATGGAAGTGTTTTGCACGATGGCTATTACAATGAAATCGACTCGTTTTAAATAGGCCTAGCACGACACGATAAAATTCGATTTAAGATAATTCCTATCGAATTCCAAAGAAGTTGAATTCTGAACTAAGCGGATAAGTTTTTTAATTGGCTTCTATTCTATGTTATTTTGTTTTTGTGGCAAATAAATGATTGGCTATTGTCTATTTTTTATTAGTGGTCGTAATGAGTGGTGTCTGGGGTAGAAAACAATAGATAAATTAAAAATAGACGTTACTCATCATAATAAAACTGTCCACTTACTTGAACACGATCAGCCCCCAATTATCAGCCGGCTTCACACCCTGGTAGTTCGGTAATGCCACGATGTCTAGCCTCTTTAAAGGTAACGGCACTCTCCATAGTTGAGCAATCTCACCGAACACGCGTTTAAGCTTTTCTGTGACTCCTTCCAATGCTGGCAGGTACTCTGGTCGAGCCCAGACACGCAGTTCTAATGAGAGAAAGTTAATTACGTTGAAAACAATTGGTCGGTATAGAAACGGAGTGAGTACATTGTGGTAAAAACTTGCTAAATTATGAAGCCAGTTCTAATATTTTGTGCGGCATGCCATCGTTAAAGTTTATCGTAATTTTTGTTATCGGTAAAAAAAAAATGAGTGCTCGCTTACGAATGTCGTTTCCAATATCATCTCTGTAATAGATTGTATCATTCAACTGCTCCAAATCGGCTATAACAAGACCTAGAGTAAATGTGGACATGGGAGGAGTTTGCTCGAAATGATCCCAAACGGCATCTGGTTCACCAGTTCTGGAAACCGAAAAAATATTAATTTGATCTGAATTGCTTATCCGTGCCTAAGTTTCGTTAGGATATACTCCGTACAATAGAGAACATAAAACATTGAATACCACTAACACTCACACACACACACACACACATACATTGATTGTTTTATTTTTGTGACTTATAAATGAGTGTCTATTGTCTTTTGAGTGTCTAATACCGTGAAATAACTAAAAATTCCATAGGCACTCTATATGCCTTGCCGTGGCGGTAAAAATTGCCCAGTTCGCATTAGCGTCTCTTAGTGAAAGAGATTATTCTCGTATTCTTATAATAGATTCTGTATTATTTTCTTGCTAACAGCTTGACAGAGAAACCAAAAAGACACTTCACTTCAGAAGGCCGCACTAACCTAGCCGTAAAGAGAAATGTATCCATATTCTAGCTTTGTCACTTTGCACATGGATAAACGGAAATTAAATACTCACATGTTCTCAGTGCGAGCGACAGGAGTGTTGCTCAAGGCCAGCATGGACCGTGGTCGTACCACACTTAGTTCGAACGGGGTTTTGTATCCAGGCTCATCGAAACAAGGGAACATTCGGCGAGCGTTGTTCGGTCGCAGTTGAGTCGCTGCCACATTCCTAGTCAGCGAAAGGACAAGTAAAATGCGTAAAAGATCACTGCAATATATACCATTGATAACAATGCGGACATAAAATTTGCAGAAATCGAAAAGTAAACTGTATCCAGCCACATTTTTTTTTGTGTCGAACCTTCTAATGCCGGTCAAAGCCACAGTCCCGCATGTCCATTTTTATTTTTAATGAAAAGATCTCCACAAAACCTTATTAATGTGTCAAATATATCATAAAAGTCTATATAAATGTATTAGCCAGGTTTTCAATATTTTAACACGATAATCAAAGGAAAATAGGAGTTATTCTTCTATAAAAAAACTGATGCTCATACAGTACGTTCGACGGCGTAGCCCTTATAATAGTAGACCTCCGATAAGAGAAGAAGCTGAACACAGGCATCGATTTTAAATAATACGACTAGTTTTTTTGTTTTCAAAAAACGATGCAAGCGTGACTACTGGAGAAGAAACGTGAAGCACGTAATATTTTTAACAGTATAGGCTTAAGTAGATTGTCATCAACAATGCACATGCCTTCACCCCTTTTCCGATTCACGCTTCCATTATCAGATATCAGGCAAAGTAACCTTTGGAATATCTTCATGACCGGCACTGTACCCCACCTTTCCACCTCCTGCTCGGTAGTGTATGTTGACTTGAAGAACGCTTCAGTGTTCTCCGTCTCCATGTTTCCATTGAAGCTTAGCTCAAGGAACCCAGTGGAACTCTTTGGAACTGACTTCTCAAGATAGAGCGTCGCTATAGGCTTTTTAGGGTCCATCAACACCTTTGTTACCTTTATTTTCTGTTGTTCATTTCTGTAACCACACAATGGTAATGTTTTTGACAAGTTGGTTGATGAATGCACGATTAAAAAGTTTTTTTTTATTTCACAAAGATTTTTATTTATTTGCCGCTTTGATTTATGATTGTTTATTATACGGTGATTATACACTTTCACACAATTCACGCTCTCGCACAATCAATATTAAGTATAACAAAATTACGTAGGGTGGTGTTCAACAATCTTTTCGCAATATTTTCCTTACTCAGACATTTAGCCTGTTTTAGTTACATTTTCATAAATTCATATTTTTGCAAATATTTTATATGGGAATGGAGATTACATCTTCTCATTAAATAGATACATGAAGACTTACACTTTCTGCCTTACTCTATAAATAAAAAAAATAATGGACTAACATTAGAATTGGGTAGTTTAGTAAAGAAATGTTGTATAAACATTTTTAAGTTTACCCTTAGCAATTTTATAAGAATTTTTTTTTTAATAGTCTCTGGTTTATCCAACTGTTCTTTGTATGTAGTAAGACTAATTTTAAAGATTCCTGCTCTTATTTAAATTGGACTGTAATTTTTACAAAATTTACTTGAATTAGGTAAGCAAAAAATATTTTTAAAAATGTTTAAAATATGCTATTATAGCTTTCTGAACTCTGGTGACGTATTCAACAGACCAGATTAAATTGACACCCGAAATCAGATAAAAATGTAAATCTCGGAATTTTCCGGTGCACGGAATTCCATTCCGCAAGCGGAAGCACATCCATCAAAATACTCACGTATCGGAGCGATGATGGCCCGGAAAGTGTGCTTTGACCTCCGAGTCACTGATCTCAATTTCATGCGCGCAATGAATGCTGATTTCATCACTATCTTTCAGCCAGGTCACGTTGATCCTCACGTGGCCCTTGAAGATCCCATCTTCGATGTAAGGCTCCAGTTCCAAACGGTATCCCGTCGGCTCAACAATTTTCTCCAAGCGGCTCTCCATAGCCAACCCATGAGCGTTGTTCAGGTCAATACTGCGAGTCTTGATGATGTGGGACGCTGATTTCTACGGAGAAAGATTTTAAGAACAAATATTACTAGGTTCAAGGTCTTTTGAAGGTAAATGTTTCAATTTGTGAGTGCTTCAGACCGGAGAGGAAAACGTCGTTTGGCATAGTAGGGTCATGAGGGGCTCAATTGCCCATTCCGACCCTACTTACCATAATGGGTAATATGGCTATGCAGGTTGCGTGAAAACCACGATAGCGGCGATTTTGGTATAAACTTCATTTTATTACAAACATATGATAAAACTATGAAATATATAGTGCTTTAATTAATCTATTGTGCTGGTTTTGAATGATGTTCGTTTATCATCATTTGTATAATATTTATTTTTATTTTTAATCTCTGGTCACATATTTGAACGCTGGTTACTTTTATCGTAGGCTTTGTGCCAATTTAAATTTTTAATCACAATACGTCGTTCGATAAATCTGTAGTGTGAGTCATTAGGAGGCGGTGAGCCTGTTTTAATGAATTGGAAGTTTGTGCTATATATTATATATTATTTTATATTTAATATATAAATAATAATTATATATATAATATTGTATATTGATCGAACGTAAAAATATCGTAAGTCTAATTCTTGGTGCTGAAATTGGTACTTTAGAATTATTTTTTTCATGTCGATGGCAAATGTCTACAACAGATGAAATTGTTTGTCATTAGAACAAAAGCATCCTCTCCTTACTGAAAATATCAAATGCATGTAGGTAGGTACATTATTTAGGCATAGATGTCAGCACTGATTTAGTATGTGTAATTCTTACTTCGTAGCTGTCAGTCAGTAGATAATTCTTTGGTAAACTATGTAGGAGTTCCTAAGTATTCATCATCATTATCATCATCATCAGCTGGAAGAACTGCTGAACGAAGGCCTACCCCTTAGACCGCCACACCGACCGACAACTTGCCAATTGCATCCACCGTTTGCCCGCGACTTCGACAATGTCGACGGTCCACCATGTGGGAGGCCTCCCTGCGCTGCGTCTTCCAGATCGTGGTCGCAACTCAAAAACCTTTCTTCCCCAGCGGTTATCGGTTCTGCCTAAGTATTTACCACTGAATATCTAACTAATGACTAAAATACCTGCGACGCAGATTCAGCAACAGTTACAAAGTACATCAGTGAAATATACTTTACGGAGTCAGTGTTTAGCACTAACTAGTTATTAATGATCTGCTGGTAATGTGTTTACCTTCGTTCGCCTGGGTTCACATAGTATTGGTCTTTAGTATGTCTACAAGTTTTCCAAATCATCTGCCTAGAAATGTAGTTGAGCCGAGGTTATCCATTTGTCACAGAAGATTTAAACTGAATTATTATTTTATTGTTATGTAAAGGCAGCTGTCCAAAATTATCTCTAGAGGTATACAGGATGGTCAAACCGGTGACGTCAATTCGAGAAATTTAGGTTCCTCATACCAAGGGCTTCACGAAAATACTCCATGTATGTTCTACGATATTTCATATGTGTATTTTTTATTTCCTAAGGCTTTTGCATATCATCATCTTCATCATCAGCAGGAAGATGTCCACTGCTGAACATAGGCCTCCCCTTAGAGCGCCACACCGACCAACCACGTGCCACTTGCATCCATCGGTTGCCCGCGACTTTAACAATGTGTCGGTCCACCTAGTCTGAGGCCTGCCTACGCTGCTTCTTTCGGTACGTGGTTGGCTCATAATAACCTTTTTTATCGGTTCAAAAAAAAAAATGTAACATTTTTTGGGTGGATTTTTCGATGACGAGGAAAATCCGTAAAACAACATCTAAAAAATAGTTGTTTTAAGACGATCGTAGGGGAAAATTATTAAGAAAAAAATACATAACTTCTGAACTGCGAAAAACGTAAAGCATATATATATTATCGTGAAACCCTTGGTATGAGGAACCTACATTTTTAGGTTTGACGTCACCGTTTGGCCGAACCTGTACGCATTGAATGTATATTTTCTATTGTGGAAACCAACCTTAATAGCTGTTAGCGCGTATTGAGCGCTCGGCTACAAAATTAGCACACACATTGAATAAAAGATAGTTATAGATATCTTAGCAACTTACGAAATCAAAACCATTTGTCCATAATATATGCTCTCACACCCTCTCGCATCAACACTTACCTGACACTTGACATGACATAGAAAAATTCACGTTAAATGTTATATTTCAACAGAATATTATTGTATACCCTCAGTCTAAAATAATTCATTGTATAAAACTTAATCACTCTTAACCACATACCTTTGGAAGAAGCTGCCTTTTGCAACACAGTTTCTAACTAACGCAAAAGGCAGAGCTATCACTTGCATTTAACCTTAGTTTTATGTTTTTGAAATAAATTATGTTTATATTTTATGTTTATTTATAATATAGGTTATTATTATTATATTATCACACATAATTATCAAGACTTTTTTTTTTATCTTTCCTCCTAAGAGGATTTTGGCGTCGCACGTCTTATGCATTTGCCAGTGTCAAGTATACATATATATTTTCAAGTTTTGCTAAATATTATCAAACAAGTCATAGTCACAATCAAAGGCGAGCAAAGCAAGTCACGATCAAGTCCAATTCATGCCCCAGTAAAGTACATTTCATCGAGGGTGTTTTTTTAAATGTATTGGTGGTTGTTTTTTTTTAATCGTTTGGTCGGTTTTGGTTTCTATGTTTTTTACAGCCGGTATTCGCGATTTCAGGTTTGGTCCTATTCTCATCATTTCCTAGAATATATCGTGTTACTGAACACTCTGTAAATATTACTATTATTTATTCTGTACCTAAAAGAGGCACGACAACTGTCTGTCCCCCGGTTTCTCGTACGTTTGTTAAGCTCGTGTCAAGTTAACACACCAAATACTTTACGCTCATTAGTTGCCTGTTGATCATCGGCTGTCTTTATCAAATATACCTATAGCATAGATAAATTACAGGATATAGTATTTGCTGTGTTCAATTGACATGAGTCTGACAAACGTACAAGAAACCGGGGTGTCTTTTACAACGCTACGTAGGTAAATATTCTATGACAAGAAAGTTGAGATCACCCTTGATACAGCATAGATAAATTAGAGGATATAGTATTTGCTGTGTTCAATTGACATGAGTCTGACACACGTACAAGAAACCGGGGTGTCTTTTACAACGCTACGTAGGTAAATATTCTATGACAAGAAAGTTGAGATCACCCTTGATACAGCATAGATAAATTAGAGGATATAGAATTTGCTGTGTTCAATTGACATGAGTCTGACACACGTACAAGAAACCGGGGTGTCTTTTACAACGCTACGTAGGTAAATATTCTATGACAAGAAAGTTGAGATCACCCTTGATACAGCATAGATAAATTAGAGGATATAGTATTTGCTGTGTTCAATTGATATGAGTCTGACATACGTACAAGAAACCGGGGGTGTGTCTTTTACAAAGCTAAATATTCTATGACAAGGAAGTTGTCATAGAACACTGGGTACATCATGTAAGTCGTTGGCTGAACGTTGAACTGGGCCGATCGAGATCTGCCTGGGCAGATCACGATACGCCGGAATTTCTTGATATGCCTGTCAAATAACCGCCATATCGTTCAAAGCATAACGTTTGCCGATTTTCGCTGCCATGCTTGGGCAAACCGATTCTGTAGGGAGACCAAAGTACAAGCACCTAAAATTAAGTTTAGATAATAAACATTTAGCCAGGCATGCTCAAATATAATATGTAGAGTTACGATTTGTTGTGATGCCGCCATCTTTCTCACACGTAAACACAGCTGACAGAGCGCAAACAGCGCCATAGGCTTCGTGAAACGGAATTACATTATGATGCGCCCGATGTCTCGATGTGGCCAAGTGACTATAAGTGCAAATCGACAAATAAGCACCTTGCATCGATCCGCCCAACTTTATACCGGGCTCATCATGAAATAATCGGCCAAATCAAGAACTCAAGAACTCCAGCGTATCGTGATCTTCCCAGGCAGATCTCGATCGGCCCAGTTCAATGATTAGCCCACGTCATAAATAAAACGAACGAGGGTGCATGATAGATTTTTAATCTTGTTGAAACGAACAAGCTATCAACAGTAGCTACTGCAGGTATAATTATTTTTTACATGGGGTTACGAACCTATTTCGTTATGATCATAAGAAACTCTATGCTGTACATTACTGGGTTAGTATGTACAAAGCCTGTAAATGTTTTTTGATATGAACTTCGCACTAACTTTGTGATGCTATTGAACTTTTGAATGGCAAAAACAATTATGAAATTACATTAACATACTTAAAACTTGTACATAGATTCCTTTATCGTCTATCCTCACTGGGTATAGTTAATTAGGGTTGCCAACTTGGGCCTTACCATCTAAATTTAGAGCAAAATCAAGTAAAATGGTGTTTTTAAGGGCTAGAGACTTTCACGGTTCGTATAGAAAATTTTCCTTGAGCGCCGAAATATCAAAAACTCAACTCGTGAAAATCGATTTTAAGAAATTGTATGTTTTTTGTGACATTTTAAGAGTTGGGAACCCTCGAGTTGATCCTGTAACTTATAATTACCTAGGTAAAGTGGTGTATTTGTTCGAAATTGGTGCTGATATTACTCAAGTTAACCAATTGGGAAAATGCCAATATGGGTAATTTGAGTAATATCTATATATAAATATTATACTAGCTCGAATCAGGAATCTTCAGCTCGATCAGTTCAGCCATTTAGCCGTGAGAACGCGACAGACACCCAGACAGAGAGACAGAAAGACAAAGAGACATATAGACAGAGTTGCTGTGGCATTTATAATATTAGTTAGGATATATAATTAATAAGATAGATTTAACAGTAGGTGTTAGCATAAGCAAGTCCGCAGTGCCTGAAGACTAGGTGGTAGGTTCAACAAGTGTGTGTTCCAATGAACACATATATTATGGAACCGAGACATGGTCTTTAACTGCTTGCTGATCTTTTGGAGAAACACAGAGTCACAGTGGGCAATGGAAAGAACTACGCTCTGAGTTTCTTTGCGCGATAAAATTGGCAAATAGGATTTTCGTGGAAGAACCAAAGTTACTGATATAGCTTTCAGGGTTTGCAAGCTGAAGAGGCAACGGCAGGCTAAACCGTTAGAAGAACCGATTACCGATGGCGAAGAAAGGTTCTTGAGTGGCCAACGAACTGGAAGGATCAGCGTAGGAGTAACTAGGTTGACCGACGACATTGTAAAAAGGGTAACCGGGGGAAGCAAGTGGCAGATTGTCGTTCAGTGCGGCGCTCTAAGAGGGAGGCCTTTATTCAGCAGTAGACGTCTTCTGACTGATGATGATGTTAGTATATATTACATTACTACTACATAATAATGTCTTACCTTATCTGGTGGAAGAGAATGAGCCTGACTTAGACACAGGCATACGATGACTGATGTTAGGAGCGACATTGCTGTTTTTGGACCTGAAGAAAATGAATAGCTTAAATGTAGGCCAAAACATGTAGTGTACAGATGTTTTGAACAAGAAAAATAATATGAACAGATTAAATGAAGATATTTCATTATGATATCCGACATGAACATACTGCGTATAACTTTAAAAACTTTGCCCTCTAATTCCAGGCCTAATTTTGAGTCATCGTCATCCGCTGTCTTCCTTATCCCACTGCTGGATGTAGGTTCTCTCTTGCTATTCCATCTGCCTCGGTCCTGTGCTAATCTAATCCAGATTTGACTCACGATGGTAACCACATCGTCGAACCATTTCGCAGCTGGACGACCATCATTCCGCCTATCTTGCCTCGGCCAATTTTGAGTAACAGACAAAAATAATCAGCAAGTGTGCGCAAACGTTATACAAACCTGTATATATTTCTAACTCATGACTACTCTATGACTTTGATCTTGACTATGGTGTATATTTTATAGTTCCTGGGCAAATCGGCTGTGCCATACAAAAATACAACGAAGTCTCACAAAAAGAGTTCCATTTTACCATTTTGGTATGGAACCCTAACGAGTAATTACTTCTAAAAAAATAAACAAATTCATATCATAATGATGAGATGTAAAATCAAATATGCTCTTCTTGTCCTTGACTTTTTCCGATTCTCTAATTATGAAAATTTTTGGAGCTTGTATATATATCAGCCTTTAAACATCCCACTGCTGGGATATCAGCCTACCATTGAAGGGTGATTAGGCCATATCCACCACGCTGGCCCAGTGCGGTTTGGCGGATTCACATACGCCATCGAATTTCTTCTCCGGAGATATGCAGGTTTCCTCACGATGTTTTCCTTCACCGTAAAGCCAGTGGTATATCCGTACGTAAGTTCCAAAGAACTCATTGGCACGGGCCCGCCCGGGTTATAATATATTATAATTATAATAAGCCTGTATATTATAATCTATTATGTACAGAAGGTTGAAACTGCATCAGCCTTTAACCAATCCACTGCTTAGATATCGGCCTACCGTCGATGGGTAAAGAAGGGTAGAAGATTGTATAGCTCAATATTATTATCGGAGAACAGAAAAAATAACTGTTGCATAAATAAATCGAGTACTCACGTGGGGTTCGGCTGCCAGCACGCCACTGCCCTGAGGTCCCCACGGGCCCGCCAATTGACTCCAGGATATAACTCATTTGCTCTGACGACACGCTGAGATTGCCGACTCATATTAGCACTAATATCATTTACTCCGTACTGATGGAAGAATCAGTACTGAAAAATTACTTATTGATGAAAGTTTGGGAAAAGGATGGGTGTTGTATTGCTGTGTTCATTTTACTGCTTTCTAGAATCTTCTTCTGCTAATGGATTTTAGTTCATTTAAAAAAATACCATGTAAAAAACAACACTCTCGCTCAGGTGCTTCTAAGGGCACTACTACACTGCCGATTCAAGAAGGTTGCGCCAGTAGAGCTCGAAGCGCGTTTCGAAGTTCTCTGCATAATAATTGCGCGATCTTCTTGAAGTCAGTCGACTACTTAGGTCTAGTCCACCAAAAGGTCTTCAATTAACGGGTTCCCGATGTGACTAATATTTTATTTATTTTATTTTAAATTACACTATCTTACAGAATTCCTATCGAAAACTTTCTCATGCCGTGCGGAAGTAACACAGATCACACTAGATACCGCATTACGAGATTCGTTGTTCCTACAAAAAGTCACCAAAGTTTGAGAAAGGCGCGGGTCGCGGGGAGTGCGACAAATCGTTCTCATTGGCTATCTCAAGGTTACACCTACTCGCGCCTAGCAATAAACCAATCAGTTTTTTTTATAAGTGTATTTAGACTGATGCGTGGTATGCTTTGAGCGTCTTGAATTCAGAATCTAGGGTGTGATCTGTGGGAAGTAAGAATGAAAAAGTAGACAGTTTGCTTAGTACCTAGACTTACCGCACATAATGATGCCATACCTTCTTCTGTCCATCGTTTACCCGGACTTTTTCCTCTCATGTGGGATGGCTGGGTGGGATAATAAATTGGAATAGCCGGGCTTGCGCCGGAGACTGCGACATTGCTGAGATTCCTTCATATTACAGTCATGGTCGTCGGGTCATATAACAGTCTTGCGTGGTAAAGAAGAAGAAAGAAAGAAAATTAGCAACAGCAACATTAATTATATTGAAGGGTAGGCAGGTGAACAATATGATATAAATATAGCTAGGTAGTCAATGTTATGTGTCACAAAAACTTGTTGAGAGCACGTCGGGCCATGCTTAGTAGGGTTCCGTAGGTGAGTAGGACGTTTAAAATATTTATTCGTTTCTTCAGCTTATCTCAAAAAGTAATTATCAGATGTTGCCCGAAATAATTTTAAAATATTTTTTTTGCTAAGGTGGCTAAGGTCTAGCAATATGGAAGATAACAAGTTTCTGAGATGCATAGTTTACAAATGGCAGGGGGACAAACAACTTTGGCGGCCCATATTTCGCAAGCGGTGCGTCTGATAAAAAAATGGTGTAGGAAACCTTAACTTAACTTTAAGAGACCTATTCAACGACACCCCACGTGGTGGGGTACAGCGAATTTTTTTTATCACCTTCTTACATGTATGGATACGGTGTGTATGTTACCGTAATCAAACAAAAAAAATATTTAGACTGTAGTTGTGCAAAATTTCATGCATAAACGTAGAAAACTTAGGAAGTTATAAGGCTGTAAAGTATTCAGACAGACAGACGGGCATGACGATGTTATATGGATTCCTTGTAAGTACTACGAAACCCTAAAAATGGCTTCAACTTAGCATAATGCTGTTTAGCAAACAGCGCTGATCTTCCGTTGAAGCAGTTCAATGAAGTCACGAAAGGCTAAACATTAGTGCAACGTAGACACATGATGTGGTGAGCTTATTGGCTCTCAAATAATTTTGGTGATAAATGCTGATTACCTATGTTGGCAAGAAAAATACTGTAATATCAGTGATTGTTCATCATCATCATCAGCCAGGAGAAACCCACTACTGAACTAAGGCCTTGTAGAGTATATTACCCCTGCATTTGGCGCTCTTTATGCCTTTTTATATATATATTTTTTTAAAACCTTGTTACGGGTGTTGACTGTACCGTAGATGAAGGCAAAATATACTTTGCCTTGCGTTTGTTGTGTCATTTCATGACATGAACTACTGACCTTACATAGCCTCGTCAAAATAAAAAGTCAACAAACAGATTTTGATTGAAAACGATCTCATGCCTATCTTTATGCTAATAAACCAGTATTTAATAGGTTGGTTAAGTAATCAGTTTTTAATTAAAACCGTTAAATATTCATAAGTAAATAAATAAATAAATATCCGGGACATTTTTGCACACACGGTCATCTGACCCCAAACTAAGCAAAGCTTGTAATATGGCTGCCAGAGACTGATATAAGTACATAGATATTTTTAAATACATACTTATATAGATATTAACACCCAGACATAGAACAAACAAATATTCATCACATAAATGTTTGTCCTAGATGGGAATCGAACCCACGCCCACAAACACAGAAGGTA
This sequence comes from Apocheima hispidaria, assembly GCA_947579745.1. Classification (NCBI taxonomy): domain Eukaryota; kingdom Metazoa; phylum Arthropoda; class Insecta; order Lepidoptera; family Geometridae; genus Apocheima; species Apocheima hispidaria. Next base: position 2,959,773 of record OX388154.1, on the reverse strand, counting down.
GGTTCACTACCAACTGAGCCACCGGGGCAGTCGAAAAGTAAGTATCTAATTTTATAAAAAACATTCAGAAGTTATCAGCCGTTTTAATCTCGTAGTTTTACCTTTTGTACTAATATATTCTGTGGTTTCACGCAGATTTCTCATTAAATAATTATACCGCCGTCTCGTTCATACAAAAAGCGTAGTCTGATACCCACCCCTAAACGTTATCCGATTTCGATGATTTTTTATACGTTATCTACACCGTGAAAAACTATGCTAGTATGTTTTTTTTTTTTTTTTTTTCAGTTTCTCATTATCTTCGTTGTTATAGGCACTTAAAGTGACAGTTTTTTGGGTCGAGAATACGACGAAGAAAAGTAGTTGTTAGAATACCATAAACAGTTTTTGAAAAAACAATCAACAGTTCAAAACTATGCGCGGCAACGCACTGCGCTCGTCACCCTGAGATGTTAGATGTTAAATCTCTGTATGCCCAGTAATTATGCTGAAAACATTGCCCTTCAATCCGGAACACAGTAATGCTTGCACACTACTGCTTTTGAATAACTGGCAAAGGTGTGGTACTTCCCTAAGTGAACTCAGCAAGAGAGCCCTACCACTACAAGATAGCCCTACCTCTACAAGGTATACAGGGTAATTTTTATTACCCATCCACCTCTTGCAAGCAGCTTCCCTACATCATACTATTGCTAATTGCTAATTGGTTATTTATTGGTTTTTCCGACGTTTGTTTTTCTTTGACATCATTATAATGGATTAGGGAGAATTCTATAGAAAGGACCAAAGATTGTTAATGGACCAAAAAAAAAATCTGGCTGTTTTATAGATTGGCCACCTGGCCACCTCCTTACTGACTTCATCATAACGTAACCCATAACGACCGTTATTGTTATTAAAAGATAGTGTTAAAATGTCAATATGAAAGCGTAATAGTTTACGCAACATCTGGTATTTGGCTAATATAGGGTACCGTGAGGAGGAGGAGAGGATAATCGGCAAGCTAACAACTAACATCTGCATCGTGTATCTGTTGGCTAGAATGCAGCAGCTTGGCACACCGCCGTACAACGATATTATTTTTAAACTCGAAAGTACTTTGTGCCCCGCAAAGTCAGGGAAGCCATCGAAATCTCCAGACGTCCAAACTTAAACAGGGACGGAGGTTGGCACCTATCACCGACTTGGAGACCTTGTCTCGACGAGAGTGCCGGCGAGACTAATAGTGACGTAGTGAGCTCTGTGTGCTGGAGTGTTCCCGATATTACACCTGGGGAATGCAGTGAGGAAGAGCTCCAGTGTGCGCCGACGCAGCACAATATTCTACCTGCCCCCGCCCCGCAACTGCAGAGCAGCCGTTGACGTCACGCGCGCGACGCACCGCAGCCCGCAGTGCAAGGCAAGCAAGGTCGCGCGCGTGTCTCGCTTACATTCCTTGATAAAAGTCACCGAATGTGATCGAAACTATAGTCGGAACAGCCGACTCAATTTAACGTGAGTATTCCCGTTTTATTAAAACAAAATGTATCCAAACCACGTCAGTTTTCATAGTAACATTATTTAACACTTTTTTTTTGTATTCCTACCTATTCTTATGTATGCCTTAAACTTTGTCTAAAATAACCAATATGTTGTGTCTTCCCGCTGCAACGTCGCGTCCAATACAATAAGAACAATGAACAATTGTTTGTTTTTTACCTGATATTTATTTAAATTTGAATTCATATTTTGAAAAAAGTTACGCCTGAATAAATCAGTAAATAAATAATGAAAATAAATAAAGTATCAGTGAATAAATTATAATTATTCCGTTTGCTCCGGAAGATCTGCATCACTGTCAGCTAGTAGTAATCGGACTAGCTGCGCCCGGACCGCATACGAAGGGCCGATCTACTAGGTGCGGAAAAGGTTCACGAGATTTGTCTTCCTTCTCACTTCTTGTCTTCCTTCTCACTTCTCATTGTAGATAATTAAGGTAACAATAGCCGGCAAATATATTGAAAGCTGACGGCATCTCAACAGTCGATTTCATTAGCAGAACAAAGTCTGCGCTAGGTTTTTCTCTAATTCTTTTCTCTCGCTTCGCCGCTTTTGGATCAAGACGTTTGCCGGGCATTATTCCAATATTATCTACCATAATGATCTATTACAATGTTTTCTACATAATTATGTATCGTGCATTTCCACTTAAAGTAGAAAAATCTGCAATTCTGAACTTCAATGTTTGAAATTGCGGGGTCTTGTTGACCGAGCGAAGCGAAGGTCTCAGAGTTTACTGGGTTACTGGACTGGAGGTTACATATGTATGTTTGTATGTTTGTGTGTATATTTGTCCGATGATAACATGCGAACCGTTCAAGGCAAGTATAGTTCATTTCAATAGAATTTTTAAGTTCGAATATAAGCTGAATCGGTCTAGGGATTGTGAAGATATAGGGGTCGCGAGGTCTCAATTCGGCACGTACTACTAGTTATAAATAAAGTCTGTACTTTATACTACGACGAACGTTACTTATAAAGCACGCAACTTCTCTTTAAGTTTTTATATCTGAACATACAGAACCATTTTCTTATAAATAACGTTCGCCCCTATCGATATCTTTATTAGCGCAGTTGCTCTCGCAATAAAACTCTGCCAGTAAAATACTTTTCAGTATTGGCTTCTATTAATATTGTAGGGCTACATTCGAACAATGTTGCTTATGGAGTCTAGTGGGTGTAACAAATTTTGTCGAGAACAATAAATTTGATTTGTATTATGAGCTTATTTTTCGATTGCGATTTCAAAAAGGTCCCGTAAATTGTGAACTTTGGTCATAATATAAGTATATACATTACACATGCTTATTATGAGCCCCTTCCGCCTTTCCCTTTTGCATAGCCCGGTATGACCACCAGGGGGCAGGCAAAAGGCTGGGGAAGCGTTTTGAGTTCACAACCATACGCGCCAACGTTACAAAGCTAGAATGTGGATAGTAGATACGTACGTCTCGTACTGGCGGGATAAAAATTGTGGTTTTTTTTAATCCCGGTGCGCATGCTAGGCCTGCTGGACCAGGAAGGCTGGATAGTCTAGAAAATAGTCTATATAGGCGTATGACGACGCGCGCCTTCTTAGGCTAGACCACAGATCATCTGTGGGCTAGACGCACATATACTCGGTTTCCTGATTCGGCCACCTGAATGCACGCATTATACAAAGTGTTCTAATTGCCGCATATGCTCGATTCGTATTCGTTACTTTTCGTTCTGAAACAATTCTTGACGTTCGATTCGGAGGCTAGCCCTTGCGCTCGACAGTACCGCACGGAAAAAATACGAATGACGTCATTTCGTGTAGGTCGCCACACACGGACAGACATTTCGAATTCATTTGAATCAGAACTGCGCCAGCGCTGTGCCTAGCGGACGTCTACTTGCTTTTTTCTAAGTATCTATATCGTGTGTTTTTTGCTTACGCAGTTTTTCCCGTAGGCCATTATGAAGCTCATCATAAGAATTTATTGACACCCTATAAAATTCGAATGCAACCACTCCAACTATCCGAATGCAATTTTTTTTTTTTTAAATCTTGAATGGCTAGGCTTGTTGTGAGGCTAGGCTTGTTGTAGGTTTTCTATTCTCCAAATTTCGTAATAGTTTCATAGTTACAATTTGTTTCGTAATAGTCTCATAGTTACACCTCAAGCATCGATTTAAAACTACGACGAAGTCGTATTTTTACTGAAACATGAAACTTATTTTGGTAAAAACATAAGCCTCGATTAAAATCTATTCAATAGTCAATCTTTGATAAAGACATCGAAGAGATCGTCGATGTAACGACAATCGACCCAAAGTATGGAACCCAAGCGATTGACACCAAGATAATAATTTATGATCACACAACAAACAATAAAATTAATTCGTAAAAAAATAATCAACACTCGTGTTGATTATTTTTTTACGAATTATTTTTTTAGAATTAGCTGCAAATGTCAACAATGAAAGACAATCTGTCATTTGCATCCACCGGCTGTCTGCGACTTTTACAATATCGTGGGTCCTCCAAGTGGGAGGTCTATCTACGCTGCATCTTCCGGTTCGCGGTTGCACTCAAGAACCTTTCTTCTTAGTCGATTACCGTTAATACCTACACAGGTTTTTTTAAATATGTTATACGCACGAGTAACAATCATCCTACGTAAATGAGTCATGGTTTCAGATAAATTGTTGGGTAAAGAAACAGTAACCAAACTGCGTCATTTCACTGTTTGAGATCTGGCAAAGACCGAAATAGTACAATTAAAATTTATTTTATCTCCAATTACATTAATCGGAATTCGGTAAATATACTAATATTAACTAATATATAAATATAAAAAAAAAATATGGGGAAAGTTTCGTCCAGGGACCCTATTCCTGTGCGCTCGAGATTATCTCGGTCACTCTCACTCCCATTAAATTCTAAATTAGAGAGACAGTGACCGAGATAATCTCGAGCACACAGGAATAGGGTCCCAGCATTGTAGTCTAAACGCTGATAGGATTTAACTAACGCAAAAGGCAAATTCTGTGGATTTATGTTTTATTATACTTACCAGGGCCCGTACCGTGAGGTGCTTATTGCGATGATTATTAGGCTCAGCCGACAATGCTGCGCGAACATACACCATATCTCCCGGCGATACGGTTCGTGGTCGCGCAGCGTCGTCGGGTGAACCTAACAATCATCGCAATAGGCACCTCACGGTACGGGCCCTGGGCCCGTACTGTGAGGTGCGATGATTGTTAGGCTCAGCCGAGAACGCTGCGCGATCATACACCTTATCGCGCGGTAATACGGTTCATGGTCGCGCAGTGTTGTCGGCTGAACCTAACTATCATCGCAATAAGCACCTCACGGTACGGGCCCAGCGCGCTTGACAGCGCCCCGCGCCGTAGAATACTAGATACTTAGTATTGAGAGCGCTCTGCGCCAAAGAATAATTGATAGTTAGTATGTAACATCTGTGGTATGTAATAACAGGATACCTTAGCAGTTACTACTAAACTAGTTAATATAAACAAATATTATGTTTTGTAAGTAGTGGCATTGATCAGATTAGACGTGTTTTTAAAACCTAAGTGTTAATTCATTTCCTCCCCTTCTGTCACGCTTATCCCGTAACTCTGAAAGCTATAGTCATAGTGCGCGAGCGGGACCGCGCAACTACTAAGTTGGTACGAGCGGGATGGCATGCTCTCGCAATCAGAATCACGAACGTTTCAAAGTAAGAGGATAAGCCCGCAGCATTTGTTTCATTTGTGGGTTATGTTGTACGTTATGTACATTTTCTTGGAACAGCAATTATTCAATGAAACCTACTTATCGCATTATCTCAATGTCGTAGGAACAATTTAGTATTAAATTGCTCAGCAACGGAAAGGAACTAGCCAGTTAGAGGTTTCTGAGGCAAACTTCTAAGGCTTGGAAAGTTAATTTAAGTACCTATAAAAGCATGTACATACAGGGCTTATTTAAATAACCTGCCACCGCCGCTAGATCACACTCACCTTTTGTTCCACGTCTTTTCACAAAAAGCATGAAAGTTAAAAGTATATAGTGTGATTTTTTATAAATTTTTTTTTTTTGGTACAGATGTGTCACCAATCAACCGTCAACCAAACCAGCCGCGTTCCGCCATTGTTATTATTATTAAACGGTAAATTAAATGTTTTTGATTTGTGAGAAAAAAAGTCGGGTTTTTGACGTGAATTCTATGATGAAAAGAAACTCCAACTTCAGTCGCGCGAACCATTGCTATAAACAATGAAAACATTGCCCTTAAATCCGGAACACAATAATGCTTGCACACTACTGCTTGGCGGTTGAATAACTGGCAAAGGTGTGGTACTTCCCCATAGGCAGACTCTGCAAAAGAGTCCTAGGCTAACTACTACAAAAATTAGTGCGTTGTGCATAGAATGCACGAACGCAGTGCGCTGAGTTAGTATGCAATCTCAGATAATCAAAGTATGCACTGCATACTGACTCAGTGTTCATGACCCCTGTGGCTTAGGCTGTGTTGTCTCAGTTACCCCGAATACTGAAACGTTTGTTAACTTTGACAACAGATTAATTCTAATACTGCCTAGCACTTCTAGCACTAAGCAAATGACAAAGACATCAATAGATATAATAGCAATATATCTAATAGACTTAATCTGTCGTCAAAGTTAACAAACGTTTCAGTATTCGGGGGTTTATCTGTTAGCTGCGACTGTCCTATGATGAAAACTATCACTCACATAGAATTTATATTGGGCAGAGTTTTAGAGGATTTTATGAAATAACCAAAATATCGCTCAGATAGAATTTATATTGGGCAGAGAATTTTATGAAATAACCAGATTTTTATTAAATCCGATTGTATACCAAAGTAGGAAGGCAAGTAGATACGTGATACCTAATATTACGTAAGTAGATCTAAATATAAAATGTCAAGCTAATGTTTCTACATACACACAATAGATAATTTTGATTTGTTTAGTCAGTAGGTAATTTACATAACACTATAATTATATACCTGAGTCGGTAGGTACGTAGAAGACAGAAACCTGAAATAATTCCGCAGCTTCACTGTCACAGTAACATTCTTTTTAGGACCCGCAGACATCAAGATAGATACCTGTGATACGCCCTGGACTTGGATGTGTCCTAAAACTGCGACCAGAACCACCGGAGGACGGGCAGCAGCGTTCACTTAGCACGAAACGTTGAGCAGCATGCCAAGCGTGAAGATTATGGCAACAATCTTAAGGGGGAGTTTGAATGTTCAGTTTTGCACTATTTAACCTAGAATAGAAAGACCTAGATACTTGTACGGTTATTAACGAAAATAGTGATGGGGGTTAATTTGAAGACATTTTTTTTAAATTAATGTATGTCAATTAACAATAAGTTGTCTTTTGTGTTACTCGTAAGTAGTTACAGGATGAAAAACAACAAGATTCTTGCTAATATAATATGTCCTAAGATTTTCATTTAGCAGTATTCCTTCTTCGCTAGAGACAAAACATAGGGATTACGTAGGTTGGATGTTGGTACACATAAAAAAAAATTGTACCACCAAAGGAAACCAATGAACAGAATGTTTTAATGTTTTTCCGAAATGTATTCAGAGAGCTCTTGTTTTTTATATAATTATTTTTTAACTGTAAGTCGTAACCATATTTGCGCAAAATTTGAAAACCTCAGTCACATGGATTTGGAGGAAAAAAATATTACGTTTAATTGGATACCCGAGGAGGGCTACTATACAGTAGCTCTCCTCGGGATATGTTGCAATGAGGCGTTTTCCAAAAAAATAAAAATCATGGTTATAAAAGTACCCAATAGATGGCGTTAGATGTACCTTAAGGTTTATTCTGTCACTGTCAAGACATGAAAGACAAAAAAATGTATGTGCCTTTTCTTTTCTCGTGTTTTTGGCTCCACGTGTGTATTTAGACAATTTCAAGTAATGTTACTATGTATTTGACTTCATTTGAAATATTACAATAGTTAACACTGGCTAAATAAGCAAAGTGTGGAGCCAAAATTTACGATTTAAAAAATAAACATAATATATTTCGACAGACATGACAATGACAGATAAAACGATAGGTCTATTACGCCATCTATTAAGTATTTTAGTTTTTTTTTTTTTTTTGTAAAACGCCTCGTTTTGTACATTGCGCTAACTCTGTATAAAGTATCGTTTGACCGGGCTTTGTAAATTTATTACAATCTTATACATATTCTGAACGTATGTATTTTAAACGTATATATTTCAATATGTTTCAATATACCTATTGAAATATATACGTTTAAAATTATTATTCTAAAAATATAGATGTAAAAAGAAAAACTTAAAACATCATAACCGTTCCATTCTTATCTCCGCCGCTAGTCGCGGAAAACGTAGCATTATAATTTATTGGCAAGGTCGGTTAAAATCGCTATATACCGCCAGTTTTCTTAACCGATAACCAGTTGTAAAGATCTCCCGTCCTGTAAGGCTTCGGTTCACAGTTGAATGAAACTCCTACATAACTGCGTGTCTAGGTTAGCTAGTCTCGAACACGTAAACTACGAGCACCATCAGTAGGACCGCGCGTGCATATCGCCGTAGATTCGAGTCGCGTGAACAGCTCTTGAAGTTGGAAAATTTAAAATTCGAACGATACGCTTTCAATTTCAGTTTTAGTGCTTGTATTTTTTTAATTCGTTTGCTTAGCGGGAGTGTTTTGTGTTTTTAATATTAGTTGTTTTTTACGTTTGTGCAACCTTTTTTTGGACTGAATTGACGGTAGGTCATTAATTAGTAGACGTTTGTTTTGCTTCTTCATCTTTGTTTTTATAATTTGTGGTGCAATGTAATGTAAACTGTATGTTTACGAACTCGTTAGAATATGATTAGAGCGTTTTCCAGTTCTTGTTGTTGTCTAAACGATCTACGTTGAAAGACGATATTCAAGTTCAAGTAGCGGCATATTTATCGATATTCAGGGTCCCGTACCTGAAAAGGGAAAGAGGAACCCTTATAGATAACTTCGTTGTCAGCCTGTCTATCAAGACTTTTTTTCTCAATGTTTTATCAGGTTGAAATTATTATCAAATACTGAGAGACTACGGTCCTTGGAGCTGTAAAAAAATCAAGCTACCAACCCAATAAAAAAATACAGCAGTTTATGCATCATATTTTGTCGCCTTTGCTGCACTCGCAAGTAAATCAAAAACCAAAAACAATACATACATACATACATACATACATACAGGGGAATTGCTGGTCAAACGTAGACTTATATGCGTTTAAAAAGCTCTAAGGTAGGCCTTACAGCTTAGATCACACTAATACTATAAATGCGAATTTTTGTGTAAGTGCGTAAGTATGTAAGTGTGTTTGTTCCCGTTCAACTCTGTAACGGCTGAGCGGATTTGAATGAAAATGTGTAAGGAGGCAGCATATACCTTGAATTTAGCACATAGGCTTTTTTTTATACCGGAAAATATTCGGTTTCTACAGAATAGAAGGTGAAACCGCTGTGCACAGCTAGTAAAGAATAAATCTGAATATCATTAAAACTTAAATTCGTAGTTGGAGAAATGCACGTGACGCGTATATCGATGTAAGACAGATAGAATCCACGGTGCGAGAGTCAGACTCGCAATTGTGCGGGTTTTTTAGAATGAGTCAGCATGCTTGTTTTTGTATTCTTTCGATAATCGTAAAAAATACATATTGTAGGAGTTGTATCTATACTATTTCCTATAAAAATGTATAGTTAAGTATTTATGGCCAACCATACTTTTAATTTTACAAACAGCAGTGTTCTGATCTTCCTGAGCGATTCCCTTGAAATCTCGGGCTATCCATACCTAGCTCGTACCCACCTACATTCACTATCTAAATTTAACAGGGTAAAAAAAAAGGATTTAATGAACATATAAAAAAAATATGAAAACTAGATTTGTTCCCTTCAAAATCATAAGATACGATAATATTCTTTATATAAGTAATGTCTGCGCCCCGCGGTTTCATCCGCTATTCTACAGAAACCGAATATCTTTCCGGGATGAAAAGTAGCCTATTTGTTAATCCAGGTAGTAAGTAAGCTACCTCCACAACAAAATTCATTCAAATCGTTCAGCCGTTACAGAGTTGAACGGGAATAAACACACTATACTTACAAACTTACACACAAACTTTCGCATTTATAATATTGGTGTGATCTATAGTTTATGTTTTCCTTTAACACTAACAACATCACCGATATCTAAGACTTAAGGGTGTCTACACATGGCCCGACCCGACATCGCTTGAAAGAGATGGCTATATATAAGTTTCTGGGGAAGCGAAAGGGAGAAGCTATAACCTTAATAGTTTGTTTCTTTTGCTCCCGTGAAATTCAAATCTAGCTGTCCCTTTCACACGATGTCAGGTCGGGCCATGTGTAGACACCCTAAGTAAGCTACGCTTTGTTTTAATAATGTATTTTTTTATTTATTTTTTTCCATGGAATAATCAAAATATCGTAATTATCTAAGTAGATAAGTTGAGTGATAGCCAACGGATCGCCCTATTTGGAAACTGGCCGCGAGCCAACTGAAATCTCATAACATATGGGAACCACTGGCTGAGCCAAGATCCGGGGCTATCAACAGATAATATTTCTATAACTGTCCATAAAGTATGACAGCTAGATATGTAGGTAGTTAGGCTTAAAAATGATTGTGATTTCGGCCGTCTATCTTCATGTCGTGCGCATGGTAATGCTTCAATCGATGTTTTTATAGCCCTCAGAAATTGCAATTATTATATTGATCCTGACTGCAGCACATTCGAGTGCAATAGGCCGGGTCGCAGCGGGGCGGAGCGGACCGCATCGCAACCCAAAATGTTTGCTTATCCTTAGCCATCCTTAGCACATTAGTGACGGGCCGGGTCGCAGCGCATTGACGGATTTTGAGTATAGTATGCTGCCGTTGTGACTGCACGTCGTGGATAGCTCCGACGAAAAGCTTGTTTTATTTGCCTATTATTTGAAGGTGAAATCAAACAAAAAGTGCGAAAAAAAATAAGAAAATATGTGGGCTCGTGCGCTCAATTCCGCTTGCCTACGCAAACTGCTGGCGGGCCGCATCGCACACGCCGAAATCCGCCGCGCATTTATCCGATCCCTACGCCGCGGCGCGGCGTATTGTATAAAATGTATAAAAGCGACCTAAGCGGATTTTTGCGATGCGACCCGACCCGCTGCGGCCCGACCTAGTGTGCGCGAACCTTATGTCGGTACGGTGGATTTAAAAACTTCTGACCGAGCGTTGACCAACGATAACTTGCGGACCATTAACCCGATCTTCATGAGATTTTGTAGGCAAGTAGTTCAATTCAATATTTTTATTTAAGTTTGAATATGAGCAAATCACGACGTCACGAGGTCTCAACTCGGCGCGAATCTCTATTACAAGCTTTGATTTAATTTAGGGTCAAATCTTGCAACTGAGTATTCATTATTCAATTGAGTTGAAATTTTGCATGCCTGTCAAGTACCTATGACTATACAATATTATGACAGCGAGCTGATCTGACGATGAAGACGGAAGGTGGAAAACTGAACTCCTCAGGAACTAATAGTAGATTGATGGAGTTTGGACTTATTTTACTCAGCTTACAGTACCAATAACGGATTTTATACAAGCTTGTCAGGAAAAATATATTTTTTCACATACAAATTTATTTTTAAATAGTGACTGCCACCCAAGCTAACTATTTTAAGCCGTATTTTTTTTCTCTTATGTTTTGGCTCCACACGTTGTGTATTTAGCCAGTGTCAAGTATTGTTAGGTATATTTCAAGTGATGTCAAATATTTCACGCTTAAAATAAGTCTCAGTCATAATCTAAGTCAAGCAAAGTAAGTCACGGTCAAGTCCAGTCATGCCTCAGAAAAGGGGATAGGGATTTCTATGGCGTTTTGGAAACAACACTAAGAGTCACGTTACACAAATTTATACTATTCACCGACACTCGTGCGCGTTCATAAATATCCACCTTTTTTATACATTAACACTCGATATAACACAAGTTTTGGAAAATAATAGAATGACGTAACATGACTTTTTCACGTTCCCGCCAAAACTCCCATCTCTGACCTCCTCCGATAAGGGTTTAGCCAGAATAATGTAAGGAGGTAAGAAGGATTACTTATTTCTCTTTCAACACCTCTATAGTTATACGATACGAACTAACGACATTTTGCAATCGAAAATCGTTTAGGTGATAGGAGATAGAAACAGGAAAATAAACTTATCTGGTTAAATACACCTGAAAAAGAAACAGGCAAATAAACTTATCTGGTTAAATACACCCGAAAAAGAAACAGGCAAATAAACTTATCTGGTTATTTACACACGGAAAAGAAACAGGCAAATAAACTTATCTAAGTAGTTAAATACACCCGAAAAAGAAACAGGCAAATAAACTTATCTGGTTAAATACACCCGAAAATGAAACAGGCAAATAAACTTATCTGGTTAAACATACCCGAAAAAGAAACAGGAAAATAAACTTATCAGGTTAAATACATCCGAAAAAGAAACAGGCAAATAAACTTATCTGGTTAAATACACCCGAAAAAGAAACAGGCAAATAAACTTATCTGGTTAAATGCACCGGAAAAAGAAACAGGCAGATAAACTTATCTGATTAAATACACCCGAAAAAGAAACAGGCAAATAAACTTATCTGGTTAAATACACCCGAAAAAGAAACAGACAAATAAACTTATCTGGTTTAAATACACCCGAAAAAGAAACAGGCACATAAACTTATCTGGTTAAATACACCCGAAAATATTACCCTACTTCTGGGCATTTAGGTATATAAGTAGGTATATTTCAGATTTATCAACTGTGTCAGAGCGAAATTGAAGCACGTGATAAGCGCATGTTTTAACGTCTTTTATCCTCAGCTAGGCCTTTGTCTAAGGCCTTATGATACGCCCAGTGTCCATAGTTGTAAAGGAAAACAAAACATCATGGTGTAGCCTCTATTGTCTTTGACACTAATTATTTGTCACGTACTAACCATCACACTTTTATGGATAGGCATTAAATAAATTGAAATAATAAATTAAAAAACCGACTTCATCAGAATCATTTATTTAGATTTGCTCCGTCATAGTCACTAAACTATAGTTTATGGGCGCCACCCGTTAAATACGTAACATTGAGGAGTTCCGATGGCCATCTGTGGTCTTCTGCATCAGTTACACTTCACTAAATAATACTTTTCGAGTGCAAATGCTTGACTTGTTGATGAGAATACTAAAATCGCTACATTCATTCATTTATCATTTAATAGTCATTCATAGTCGATAAATAATCTTATTTTATCTCATCTCATCCCATCTCATCGCATCTCATCATATCTCATCATATCTCATCATATCTCATCACATCTCATCACATCTTATCTTAATGTACAAACCACTAATATAAACAAACGCAAAATTTACAAATGCAGAATAAGCAAATTTTCTTAAGATTTCCTATCAAATTTTTCCGTGCATAGCATAACACAGCCCACTTGCAGCTGCTTGTCGCCTATTTACGTTTCAGTGTGTTATCGGCCCGCATATGCGCATACGCATTGGACACGCCCGCCGCGATACCACTCACTCGACATCAGCCATATAGCCAGTACATATAGCTAGTATATACCAGCCAGTATAGAAATAGGTATTTCCACAGGTGCCACCTGTGGAAACCTGTTTCTATACTATTCAACTACACGATTCGTACCTACTTATAAATAATTTAAAAAAATTTGGTCATCTATTCTAATCCTAACTAAATGCAAATTTAACTCAGTCTCTCTGTTTCTCTGCCTGGGTGTTTGTCGCATCTTTATCTCTCTGTCTGGGTGTTTGTCGCGTTATCAGGGTTAAACGACTGAACGGTTCGACCTGATTTTTTACAAATAGGAAACTGACATAGGCTACTTTTTTTTGTAGGTCCACGGTCCACGCAAACGAAGGCGCGGGTAATAGCTAGTACGTTTATTAATCTTATAATAAAACTGTCATGACTAACTGACAATCAATGTAGGTACAGCCTAAACTAGAGGTTATAGAGACGCGAAATTTTCAGGGTAGCTTCTTATAGTAGATACCTAAGGTACCACTAAGCTTTTAGGGCTCCGTAGTACTACAAGGAATCCTTATATTATAAGTTCGTCATGTCTGTCTGTCAAGTATCACTAATCACTAATATTAGAAATGCCAAAGTAACTCGGTCTCTCTGTCTGGGTGTATGTCGCGTTATCACTCAGGCTAAACGGCTGAACGGATCGACCTGAATTTTTGCATAAATATACAGGGCTATAAGGAAAGGGTATGCTAAGTCCACGCTAAGCCGAAAGGGACTCATACTACTCATGATTGTGAACAACTTTTACTATGGGATGGAAACCGTGGACAATGGGCCAACGTGAGAAAGTTGGAGAAATGTATTGGGTATAATATTTTCTCTCCTGATTGTTATACACAAGCGCGGTGAAGCTCACTCGCTTACACCTTTAATCCAAAATTTATCAAGCTATCAATGTTTAGGCTAAGGAGTTCGGTAGGAAAAAAGGAACAGAGAAACTACCAGACAGAAAAAATAAAAAACATGGGTTGATACTTACTAAGTAACTTATCTAGATACTATAGACCCGAAAAAAATATCAGAACCATCTGGGGCAGTTGATTAAAAAATCGCACATAAACTGATACTGCTTGGGATACTAATAATCGATAGGTTCATATCAACAAGAACACAGTAAGCGAGAATAATACAAACAGCTGACGATCAAATTTGCGAGCTCACGATCAATACCAACGAAGGCGGCGGTGAAGCATTTACTGTTTTGAGTTTTTGTTCTTCCTTTTCACAATTTTCTACTAGGTTTTTGGGTAAACAGCAAGTAAAATGACACTTATTTTCTGTTGTTTCAGAATGATTTAGCAAAATGACTTTATCGACGAGCCGACAGCAGTTCTTAGCATATGAAACACATGCCACTGAAAATAATATCCAATACGGGAGAAAAAGAGGCTTCTTCATTTCAAACTGCATTTGCATCGGATTTGTCGTTTTTGCAATCATAGTAGCAGTTATAGTCGGAATTATAGCACATTACATCACCTATTTCAAGGTAAGGATGAGCTTTTTTCTGCTTTTTTCATTAGTACTAACTTATCTAAGCTGATAAACCTCGGCTTCGCTTATCGCAATACGTACTACCCTACTACGTGATGAATAAGTATTTGTCCGGTATCTTTCAAGTTCAGTCCGGTGTTTATTATTTTTATCTAAAACATGCGAAACATGAGATATTTGATCAATTATTTACGACGAATGACGATGTCGAGCGATTCAAATCAGTTTGGATCTCTGACCCTGACTGAATATCAAAGCTTGATTCGTAAACGTGAATACTCTAATAAAACGTAATAAAACGTGTGTTTGCCGTGTTGGTTCTCTCAGTGCCATTAGCGTCCATGGCACTGTTTGCTTATTTCGGACTGCACCCATTGCTTGTAATGGATCAAAAAAAAAAGTCTAAACAGCGATGCCAACTTAGCCCTTTTTTTCGTCTTGTTTATCCCCCCTATTAATGACTTAGCCCCTAACCCCCAATTTAGCCCCTAAACGGAAAAGGAATTTCTGAATGTAATGTACAACCTATTTTGTGTATTTCGTTCAAAACGAAACGAAAACTTACTTTGTCAAGTACTTTTATTCATTATTTGGCGTTATAGCCACCAATTTTTAATTTTTTAAGTAAATCTAGCTCTTTTTAAGATTCGTTCTAGCCCATTAATTTGATGCCGAGTAGGCAACACTGCGTAAAAATGACAATCGATTAGTTCCGATTAGTTGAAGAGTGTGCGCGAGTTTATAAATTTAGTCAAATGCTCAAATAAAAATAAAACTTCGTTGAACTGCGATGTAGTTACTAAGCCAAAGATTAAAAAATATAGCTACTCTTATTTTTATGTGATATCTGGATCTGTTCAGCTGTGGCATCGAAAATGTTTCCGAAGTTGTGTTTATTCTCATTAATAATTTCAATTGTCGCAGTTACTGTTACCGTAAGTTAAAAACATAGATTTTAAATTACTCTTAGAATCTGCAAAATAAACAGTTTTAATTAGGCGGATTAACATTGAGACAACTAAATTTTGCTCGAAAATAAATACCCTACCTACCTAACTTCCGAGTTGGTGAACCAAAGAATAATAATAATTACTGGTCACTTGAACAAGTGACCAGTAATTATTATTATTAAGTAGTTAATATTAATTAGTAGTTAATTATTATTAAGTATTCTGGTGTTATGTAAACATTCATGTTTACAAATAATTATTAGATACCTATAACATAAAGTATACAGTAGTATCGGGTTCTACATGAAAAAAAATTAAATAACATTCCACTGTTTCACCTTATTTACAACCCTATTTTTATTTCAGCTTAGCTCACAAAATAGCACTCAATTCTGGGATGAAACGGAACCGTTTGGTCAGGCGCAAGGCCCGCCGTCAGCGGACCTCCGCCTGCCCCCAGAAGTAGTTCCACGCTACTACAGGCTAAAGCTAATAGCTAACTTGGACAACTCTACTTTCTCTGGGAAAGTGGCTATAACTCTCAGATCGAGCAAACAAGTCAAAGCTATCATTCTGCACTCAAAAAACCTCAGTATTATTAACAACAAGGCGAAACTTACAGAGCAGACATATGAGAAAGTTGAGACTGTCAATTCAAGGTCCAAACGGGAAGATACGTTCACCACCGCTGCTGCAGTTGTGGAAAGTATTCCGAATAACATCACCACAACTGATAGTACATATCCAGACAGTATGTCGCTCTCCAACGATACTACTACCTCATCTACGACTATAATTAGACCGAGCACAGTGGACACGCAAATCACTAAAAGCAGCACTCATAAAGTCCGGATCCTATCAATAACGCCAAGCATAGGAGACAGGCTCGTCATATTTTTAGCTTCAACTCTAAAGCCGGATGTAGATTATATATTGGAGCTATCGTTTAAAGGGAAAATCAGCGATACACTAACTGGATTCTACAAAAGCACATATAACAATAAGGATAAGGAAGAGAAGTATGCATTCACTTAATTATATTATTTTAATAATAGATCTCATAGTATGGAATATTTACCAATGATTTAAGAATTGGTATTATCCAATGTCATTAATTTCCA
The DNA here is from genome assembly GCA_947579745.1 of Apocheima hispidaria. Classification (NCBI taxonomy): domain Eukaryota; kingdom Metazoa; phylum Arthropoda; class Insecta; order Lepidoptera; family Geometridae; genus Apocheima; species Apocheima hispidaria. Next base: position 2,942,993 of record OX388154.1, on the reverse strand, counting down.
TTTCAACTTAATTATTATTTATTTACTATACCACTTACAAAACTGTAAATCTTAAATAGTATTATTGCTCTTAGTTTTTAATTAAACATGTATGAAATCTACCTAAATCTATTTCTAATAAATTACAGAGAGTAGGTACAAACTCGCAGTAAGAGCTCCAGCTGTCCTCAAAAGTAGACAAAAAACACCTATCACCTTTTAGGTTTGCTTAGAGTACTCCTGAACAAATAATTTTAAACTATTCAGTTCACGCATTTTATTCTTGTTACTACTACAACTACCTACGAGGTTCAGAGGTTGCCGAGGGCGAGGGGGGGAATGTAGGCGAGGGGGGAATGTAATAATTTTTCCTTTGTTTGCCCCCTTTGTCTTAAACAAAATCCTAGCTACACCCTGTGGCCTTATCTCAAATTATAACCTTATATATTACTGTGTATTTATAACATGTTCCAGAGTGCTCGGAGTGACCCAGTTTGAGCCAACATCAGCAAGAGCAGCTTTTCCCTGTTTTGATGAGCCAGCGTTCAAAGCCAAGTTCGAAATAAGCATCGCCCATGTTCAGAACATCACTGTGCTCTCTAACATGAAGGTGGCTGCTGAGGAACCTATGTAAGTGCTAGACACCCAGTTTTAACTGTCGTAACTGTTTTCAGTAGTTTTGCAACTAATGACACTGTTAAAAATGGGAAATTATTTCATAACAGTATCGTAATCATTACGAATTCGAGATGGGGGTGATAAGTCCTGCACTGACGCCCCGCATGGGGTGTATTGTGCATGTTACCATTGCGAACATTTGCGGCTCAGTGTCATAACAGTTGTGTGTTTTTTCGTAACTGTTACGACACTACACATATATACACAAATGTAAGTTTCAAATCTTTTGTCCCTTTTCCAGGGACGATCAGCCGAGCTGGGTATGGACCCACTTCGAGCGCTCGGTCGAGATGTCGACGTACCTCGTGGCGTACGTGCTCTCGGACTTCGAGTCCCTGCAGACCACCTACCGCAGCAACGACGGCGTCAATAAAACCGTCCGAGTGTGGACTAGACCGGAGCTCATTCATAAAGTGAGTAGTCTCATTGACATATTGACTTCAAACTGAGTTTTCGGTTACACGACATGAAACTGTACGTCTATACTTAGACTATCGTCGTGAAAAATTTCATGCATGTAAGTTTATAACATTGGAAGTTATAAGGCTGTAAAGGATTCAGACAGACAGACAGACGGACATGACGAATTTATAAGGGTTCCTTGTAGTACTACGGAACCCTTAAAAGACGAACTTCCACAGAAAGTTTTATCCCTTAAGTAAAAAATAAAAAATAGTAGGTGAAATCCTTTTTAAACCTTTCTTAATTCTCATTCTCACAAAATTTTATATGGAACTCCTTTCCTGTACATTTCACGCTTCTTGACCGGTCGGGATGATTGTGATATAACTTTAATATTCCTGCACCGATTTTGATGAAACAAAGCCTATGCTAAGCGCCGGAATCCACAGAACATATTTTAAAAATCTGCATTTAAATCCGTGCTTTAGTTTCTGAGTTTATCCCGGACAGACAGATTGACAGACAAAAACTTTGAAAACTATATTATTGGGTTCTGATATTCCCAAACACTCCTAAAAAAATAAAATTTTCAAAAATATCTTCAATATACAGTAATCCTAAAGTTTTATTATAAGTTTATAGATATATTATCATAGTACTCATAATTTTGACCCCAAAATCACAAAAAAGCTGCCCCGTAGAATATAATAATTCACTCTCAACACAAAGTAATTTTTTCGCAAAGTCATTTTTGGTCCCATAATGTTTTTCGGATTCTTCTACGTCCATCATCCAAAAATTCACATAGAGCACAATTTTTAGAACCGCTCCTGTGAAATTCCTTAAGAAAAGCTTAGCTCCTAAACTACGTAAAATCATATAACATACATGGGGGTAGTTTTGGGAAGCCATGGGATGGTAACCCATTGGTAACCCACAGATCACACTAGATACCGCATTACGAGATTTGTTGTTCCTACAAAACGTGGCGCGGGGCGCGGGGAGTGCGACCGAGCGTTCTCATTGGCTATCTCAAGGTTACGGCTACGCGCGCCTAACAATCAACTAATCAGAGTAATTTCTTATAAGTGTATTTAGACTGATGCGTGGTGCGCTTCGACCGTCTTGAATGCAGAATCTAGGGTGTGATCTGTGGAGGAACCTAAGTTCTTCGGATTGACTTCACCGTTTGTACCACCTGTATAGTCACCTCCAACAAATTGTCCGCAGGCTAACTACGCGCTCAGTATCACGACGAAACTTTTAGATTATTACGAGGAGGTGTTTGGAGTGCCTTATGCGTTGGACAAACTGGACCTGATTGCTATACCTGATTTCTCCAGTGGGGCCATGGAGAATTGGGGATTGATCACTTTTAGGTAAGCTTCATAATTTTTACCCGACTATCCAAGTAGGTGGGTAATGTTTTTGGGGTATAATATCCTGTAGCCTAAATAGCTTGACCGATTTTGACGAGTTAGGTGTTGTTGGATTCTTCTGTATGTCTGGGATGACAGGGTACATATATTTCGAAGTCGGATATTTTCTTTTCCTTTTAATAATATTACCGTTTATCCTCCGTGATACTGCTGCTTGGCACTACCAGTAGTACCATTTTCTCTCTCCTATATAACTACTGGTAGTGCAATAGTAAAATTAGCTTTGCCTGTGTTTTTGTGCAATTTTTACTTGTTTTTAAACCTTTTTTTTAAACTTGACTAAGTACTGAGCAAAAGTGTGCCTCTAATTCCATCTACTATTCCCTATCCTGGGCGAGCTCCTTCCTGTCATTATTAAAATACCCTAGGTCATTTCGCCACCGCTTTGGAAGGTCTACGACTGCTCTGTTTTGTTTGTTTCTCATTCAAAAACACACTTACAAACATTCGCATTTGTAACTAGTTATTCGCTTCGAACTGGGACATCTTCATCAGCCATTTAACAGTCTGAGTCCAAGTCTAGTAAAGTAAGTCACGGTCAAGTCCTAACCCCGTAAAGTAGTGGAGACTTTACTAAAGGTTTCTACGGAGTTTTCGAAACAACACTGAAAGTCACGTTTCACGACATTATACTATTCACCAACACTCAAGTACGGTCATGAATAAAAATTTACCATTTTTACATATTAACACTCGATATAACACAAGTTTTGGAAATTAATATAATGACGCGACATGACTTCTTCACGTTCCCGCCAAAAACACGGACACACAGTTTTTAATGTAGGAAGTTCTGAATCGTATTCATTTTTACAATTCGAAACTTTGTTTGGGATCGTTCCGACTGCCGGTATGATTCTCTGAATGTAACATTGGTATGGATTAAATGCAATTCAATAAATAAAGTACATTACTCCATAGATGAGTATCTAACACATAAATACATATAGTACTGTTATACAACTAAAGATTATGGTTACTGCTGTCCCTCTCTCTACTCTTCTACTTCTTGAGCTGGTACCCGACGGGGTCCACAATTGTGACCAAAATGTAAATCTACTAAGTACAACATAGAGTTTTTGGCGGGAACGTGAAGAATTCATGTCGCATATTTTTTTTTTTTCCAAAACTTGTGTTATTTCGAGTGTTAATGTGTAGAAACGGTGAATTTCTACCCGTTAAGTGTTCGTGTACATGCACCAGTGTTGGTGAATGGTATAATGTCGTGAAACGTGAATTTTCGTGTTGTTTCCAAAACTCCATAGAAGGCTCTAGTAAAGTTTTTACCACTTTACTGGGGCATGACTTGGACTTGACCGTGACTATGACTTATTTGACAATATTCAACAAAACTTGAAAATATATGCACACTTGACACTGGCAAATGCATAAGACGTGCGACGCCATAATCCTCTTAGGAGGAAGAAAAAAAAAAAAGTACAACATACATTGTGGAATGCTGAAATAAATATGAATATGGATGATTTGTAGGGAAACGACACTTCTGTTCGACGAGGCAGAGGGCGTGCCGCGCGACAAGCAAAACGTTGCGATCGACGTCGCGCACGAGCTGGCCCACCAGTGGTTCGGGAACCTCGTCACCATGCGCTGGTGGGCCGACCTCTGGCTCAACGAGGGGTTCGCTACCTACATCGAGTACGTCGGGGTCGACCACGTGAGTACTGCTTACATCGAATAACGTAATAAGTTCTCTCCCGGCAGGTGACCTCGAAAACTCTAACTCAGCCTATCAACTAAAAAGAGCTGCCTTAAGGTGCAACGTTTCGCTTAGCGCGGCAAATTCAAATTTTCTTGCGTTTTTTGTCAATTACAACTTAACTACTTATCGTGGGTTCATAAAAATGAATTTTGCGACAATAAATAGGTGGTATCAAGAAATTACACCAACCAACAAATCAAGGTGAAAGTTATCAAAAAATCAGCTTATTGAGATTGGTAGCTAAACCAATGTTATCTAGGTGATCATTTTACCCGTAATTTCTTGATACGACCTATTTATGTCGCAAAATTCGTTTTCATGATTGAATTGTAATTGACAAAAAACGCAACAAAATTTGAAATTGCCGCGCTGAGCGAAACGTTGCACCTTAAGAATAAAAATAAATGTTGGTAACGGAAAGTAATACTAAGAGTTTCTTTGCGCGATAAAATCCGGAACGAGGATATTCGCTGAAGAATCAGTCTCCGTTACATAGCTCTCAGGCGTTGCAAGATGAAGTGGCAATCCGTTGACAACGGTTCCTGAGTGGCGATCACAAACCGGAAGACGCAGCGTAGGCAGGCCTCCCATTAGGTGGACCGAAGACATTGTGAAAGACGCGGTCGCTGTCTGTCGGTGTGGCGCTCTAAGGTGGAGGCCTATGTTCAGCAGTGGACGTCTTCTGGCTGATGATGAAACTGCCTAAATGTTATTCGATATCGATGATTTTTTGATATGTTATCTACAATTTGAAAAGTTGCTTGATTTGTTGTTTGTTTTTTTTTTAATTTCGCAATATCTTCGTCTTCGTTATAGGCAGCGGCAAATTTTTTGCGTTGAAATTATAACGAAAAAAAGTAGTTTTTTCTAGAGAAACGTTTTTTTTTTTTAATATAACTAGCGGCGGAACGAACTCAACAAGCACCTGAAAGACTGGCCAGCAATAGCTCAGGACAGAGATAAATGGAGACAGGGAGGCCTTTGCCCAGCATTGGGACATGACAGGCTCATAATAATAATTATAACGAGACATATCAGCGTAGATATCACAATGTCGTCGGTCCACTTAGAATTAGCCCCTCAGCATTGACATTTTCATCGCCTTTTGATCAGATCGAGCCCGAGTGGAAGATGTTCGAATCGTTCTCCCGCGATAAAATGGACCTCCTCCGCTCCGACGCCCTTAAGAACACCTCCCCCGTGGCGAGGGAGGTCCTCGACGCATCGGAAATATCGCAGAAATTCGACGAGATCTCGTACACGAAGGGAGCCAACCTGATCCGAATGCTCAACCATACAGTCTCCGAGGAGCTGTTCCATAAGGGCTTGCTGATTTATTTGAATGACTGGTGAGTTTGCTGATATATTTCTTTTATTTGATGTTTTTGATTTGAAACAGGGTATTTGAAAAACTACAAAAAGACATACCTAAAGTTCATACCTATTTATTCTTTGTCTGATTGATGGTCGCCGTGACTTGAACAGTTATATCGACAATCTGTCGACGTTTATGTCGGATTATAATCATGATCAGGCAGAAGACGTCCAATGCTGAGCAAAGGCCTCTCCCTTGGAAAAGGCCCTCGGTTGCCATGATCCCCACGCTTGACAGGTGGCCTCGGGATTGCACTACGACGCTCGCCGTTCGCTAAGAAGACGCTGTTGCCCGTCCTGCGGTGGCTCTAGTCACAGCCATACCCGGGGTGTGACAGATAGTGGTATCAAAATTTGTCATTTCTCAAATTGTCGTTTTCCCAGGGTCGTTTTTTGTCCTATCAGGTTAATTTCGTCTAGAAAACACCTAGAGCCGCTCAACATGCGCAGAGACATTACATTACATTATCAGCCAGAAGACGTCCACGACGTGACTGCTGAACCTTAGAGCGCCACACCGACCGACAACGTGCCACTTGCATCCACCGGTTGCCCGCAACTTTCACAATGTCGTCGGTCTTCCCCATCGGTTATCGGTTCTTCGAGTGACAGAGACATTGGGTCTCTCTATCTTTTATCGCATTTAAAATGGGGAGTGTTCCGTAGAATTATTCGACGTGATACCGGAGTCGCGGTTCTACCCCCGCACCAGCAGCCACCGCTTAAAACCTCATTATTACAGTATTGTACAGTTTTATTACGATATTGTACAGGAAATACTCAAACGCGGAGGAGAACGACCTGTGGACGGCGATGTCGAAAGCCACAGCTTCAGAGCCGCTGTTCAAAGACGTGTCGCTGGTGGAGTTCATGAACTCGTGGACGCGGCAGGCGGGCTACCCTGTGGTCAAGGTCAACAGGAACTACCAGACCGGGACCATCGAGCTCGAGCAGGTGAGGGCAAATCACGACTGGGCTACGCCACTGGAGCAACTTTGACAGCGAAGCCTAGCTCTGGTCCGTCAAGGATCTTATCTATATAAGGGGGACTTATCGGCCCCCTTTCGAATAAGAACACGATAGATTTTTAGTTGGCGTTTAGGTGTGTTTTGGGGGTTCAAACATCCTCGATTCTAAAACCTTAATTCGTGCAAAACTTGGAGCAATTCGCGCGATTACCTTTGCCGTGTAAAACTTAGAGCCGCGGGGCTATCCTCTAACCTCTAACTGCAAATGAAAGAGAGAGAAAAAAGTCCTTATTGCGATGATTAGGTGCAGCCGCCGACGCTGCGCGACCACGAATCGTATTACCGCTGAATAAGGTTTATGGTCGCGCAGCTTCAGCGTCTACAAACACGAACCAAATCATGTCTTGGCCTCTAACAGTGTGTATCATTGACCAAAAGTTGAATGAAAATTGGGCGTTGTTTTTTTTTTTTTTTTTTTTGTTTATTATTCATTACACAGTTACATTTTATTTTTAAGAAATGGAGCACCGCAAAACTACAGTAAGTTTGTCGCGGCATCTTCTATACTTATTACAAATGCGTTTTCAGAAACTATTCACGAGCTCCAAACATCCGTACCAGGCCATGGTGGATCAAATCTGGCAGATCCCCATCAGCTACACCACCATGGACACCCCGTTGGAACAGAGGTCCACCAAGCCAAAGGTCTGGATGACCAAGTGGTTCAAAGTTGTGGAATCCGCCAACATCAGCGCATCGCAGGCTCTGTACGTCAACGTCAATGCTATTGGTGAGTATTTTTACAAGCTTTCATTTAAAATAAATATAAATATTGGTGGACTTTTTGACACACAGCGCCATCTAGGCCAAAACTAAGCAAGCTTGTATTATAAGAACCAGATAACTGATAGAATACATAAATCCTTTTTTTTTAAATTACGTACATAGAATACATAGAAAAACCAAACAAACATCCATGTTGGGCGGGTGGGAATCGAACCCACAACCTTCAGCTCAGAAGGCGAAATCCACCCACTGAGGCACAATTTAGCTTACAATGTTTGTATGTATGTAAGTGTGTGGTATTCGGGTCAAATCTTGCAACTTAATCTTAGACCAGTTCCCCTTGTTCAATTGAGTTGAAATTTTTCATGCCTGTCAAGTTCCGATGACAATACAATATTATGAGAGCGAACTGACCTGATGATGGATGCATGGTTTTTCATGGTGTAGATAACATATATATATAAAAATCATTTAAATCGGATAACGTTTAGGGGTGGGTACCAGACTACGCTTTTTGTATGGACTAGACGGCGGTATACTATATTCTTAAGGCGAGGACTGATCTTGATTTGAAATGAGTATTGTCCCGCTCAAAGTTCTAAGGTTTAAAGTTGAAAATCGCATATCATACTTGATGAGAAAACTGTAAATTGTAGTTTTTCATAGCTTTTTTGCCGATTATCGGAAATATACAAATCAAATAAAAAAACTACCGTTCGCCGTATAAACCACTAACCTGGATATCTAATTTGTAAAAGAAAATATGTTGTTTCCGCTGAAAATTCAGAACATTTGATTTCAGACGGGTTATTCAAGGGGTCATTTTGGGATTATTTTTTTTTTGGGACAGATTTTCGAAATTTTATTCGGTTAAACGTAATTTCAGTTTTATTTTCTGCAGTATTTCTTGCACCTGATTAAGTAATCTCGTCACTTCGAACAAAGCGCTTAACTACTACTTTTTGTTGTTTTGCGATTGGACCTCGCCTTAAAGTGATTCGAAATAAACTGATCAGTGATCGTATTCTGAAGCCAATCGGAAAGGATTCGATTCGAAATGTACACTTTCTGTCTCTATCATCCCACTTGTAGTTGACGCAGACGGAGAGTGTAAATCTGGAATCGAAACTTTTCCGTTTGAGCTGAGAATACGGCAGCAGATTTAGTATCAGCTCATCAGGCCTGTATTCTTTTAAATCATCATCATAATCATCAACAGCCGTAAGACGTCCCTTTAAGCGCCGCACTGGACGATAATCGGCCATTTGCATCCACCGGTTGCCCGCGACTTTTATAATATCGTCTGTCCTAGTGGAAGGCCTACCTACGCTGCGTCTTCCGTGAAATTTAAATTCCTAATTTTTCTTTTCTTGCAGGCTACTACCGAGTGAATTACGACGAAAAGAATTGGCAACTGCTCAGCTCGGCTCTCAAATCCGGCAACGTCCGGTCACCCATCACGAAGGCGCAGCTCATAGACGACGCCTTCAACCTGGCCAAGGCCTCCCAGCTGGAGTACAGCTACGCCCTCGGGCTGACCACTTGCGTCATCGACGGGGAAGACTCCAAGATTGTTTGGGATTTGTTGTTAAATAATATGGCGTTTTTGAGGTACAACCTGAGAGCTACGCCCGGATTTGTGTATTTCCAGGTGAGTCGATATTCTTTTATAGATAAGCTTTAGATTCCTCACCCAGGATCTAAACGCACCTCGAATCTGTCCAAATACAACTGTAAAAAAAATTGCTCTTGTCTTGGTCGCAGTCCCTGCAACCCGCGCTTTCCTCCAACTTTGGTGACTTTTTGTCGGAACAACGTTCTACTAAATCTATATAATCTGTGCTCGATACCTATCTGCACCAGAAAAGGGGCAGTTTTTACTTCACTACCCAAAAGAGCGGTAATGTTGTACTCCACTACCCAGAAAAAGGGTATTGTTATTACTCCACTACCCAGAAGAAGGGCATTTTTTTTACTCCGCTACCCAGAATAAGGATATTGTTTTTACTCCACTACCCAGAAGGGCATTTTTTTACTCCGTTACCCAGAAGAAGGATATTGTTTTTACTCCACTACCCAGAAGAAGGATATTGTTTTTACTCCACTACCCAGAAGAAGGATATTGTTTTTACTCCACTACCCAGAAGAAGGATATTGTTTTTACTCCACTACCCAGAAGAAGGATATTGTTTTTACTCCGTTACCCAGAAGAAGGATATTGTTTTTACTCCACTACCCAGAAGAAGGGTATTGTTATTACTCCACTACCCAGAAGAAGGGCATTTTTTTTACTCCGCTACCCAGAATAAGGATATTGTTATTATTCCACTACCCAGAAGAAGGATATTGTTTTTATCCCACTACCAATGACTACCCAAAAAGAGCATAATGTTTTTCCGACTACCCGAAGGTCAGAAGGTCAGAGTGTTTTAAAATGCTATTTCGAGAGAAAGATAGCGCTATACATATTCGCGTACAGATGAAAAGCCCTAATGGCCTTAACGCGCGCTAGTCAAAAAAACAGATAATTGCTAATTACATCTGAACCAGGAAATCATTCGAAATTCTGTGCCATGCAAACCTAGATGTTATTACCTCGCTATTAGTGTAGTAATCACTAAAATAGTGATTATACAGATCTTGAGAGACATTTCCTTTCCTTGCCACTATCCTAGGCACAAAATTTCTCGAATTCTAGGTTGGCGGCAATCTGCTAGAACAAATTTGGGAATTAACTCCCCTACACAAAAAATATGTCGCACCTATAATGAATTTAACGCTTACTTGGATGATCTTGATGTGTTTAATGAATCTTTAACTGTTTTCAAAAACAAACTAGTAAAGTTTCTAACCAGAGATAAATAATGTTTTGATTACGATGTTTTATTTTTGTTTTATCATAGATAATGTTATATTTTCTAACTAATATTCCGATTATATTATAGTTTACTTTTTTTTATTTCCCTGTCTAATGGCTATTTATGGCGAATGTTGTATATGCCTATAAAGGGTGATCATATCAGTTTCATGTACGCACGTAGAAATTTATTATAATAATGTTGAATATGTTCACTGTTGGCGTATCTCAATAAAAAAATATACGGGTTGTAGAACCGAATTGGGGAGACAGGCCCCATTGCAACGGGCAGTGCGCCTTCTCAATGCTGCGCTTGACCTGTACCGGTACCGGATCTGGATGTGTTCGTAAACAACGACAATGACGAGTTTCACAGAGCGGCAATGGAATTAGTCATTGCCAATCCAAAACTGGCGTACTCCTAGCCTGTGTCACTCCGGGCGTAAAGAAGAATCCAACGACACCTCACTCAAAATCGGTCAAACCTTTTAGGCTTCAGGAGGTTATGTAATAAAATAAAATAAATAAAGAAGCCTTTATTCTACTACAGATTTACAATACTATTATGCTCTAAATTTTAACTGTTAATTAATATCTGTAGAAATTGCCTCTTCGGCATAGGCCTCCCCTAACCTTCTCCACCCTTCTCTATCCCTTGCTTTGGTCATCCAATCTGGCTTGCATAAATATGTCTCTCCATCTCTTCCTCTGCCCTCTGGTTTCCTCTTGTTTTCGAGGTTATGTAGGAACACACAAACATACATATTGGACAGTCGGGTAATAATAAAATCACGGGCGCAGCTAATGTATTAATACATGCCTTAGTCAGCTGAGTCTTGGCTTTGCGCGTTTTTTTATAACTACCCTCTTTCCTCAGGACTATATGAGTCTCCTATTGAAGAAGCAACTAGCAAAACTAAACTACGGCCTCGACAAGCCGAAAGACGACAACGAAGCGTTTTTAATAGAAAACCTCGTGATGTGGGAGTGTTACGTAGAATCCCCGCGCTGTACGGACTGGGCCAAGGCGCAGTTTGACAGCTGGGCCTCGCAGCCAGACCTCAGCAATAACCCGTGAGTATTTACAATAGCGCCATCTATTGAACAAGGACTACAACGAAGGGCTTCTACTATAAAATCTAGTCCAAGCTGCAGTTTGACAGCTGGGCCTCGCAGTCAGACCTCGGCAATAACCCGTGAGTATTTATAATAGCGCCATCTATTGAACAAAGACTACAACGAAGGGTTTCTACTAGAAAATCTAGTCCAAGCTGCACTTTGACAGCTGGGCCTCGCAGTCAGACCTCGGCAATAACCCGTGAGTATTTACAATAACGCCATCTATTGAACAAAGACTACAACGAAGGGTTTCTACTAGAAAGTCTAGTCCAAGCTGCAGTTTGACAGCTGGGCCTCGCAGCCAGACCTCAGCAATAACCCGTGAGTATTTATAATAGCGCCATCTATTGAACAAGGACTACAACGAAGGGTTTCTACTAGAAAACCTAGTCCAAGCCGCAGTTTGACAGCTGGGCCTCGCAGCCACACCTGGACAATAGCCCGTGAGTATTTACAATAGCGCCATTTATTGAAAAAATACAACAACGAATTGTTTCTAATTGACAACCTCGTGGTGTGGGAGCATTACGTAAAATCGCCGAGCTGTCCGGGCTCGGCCAAGACGCAGTTTGACAGCTAAATCTTATTCAGAAATATTTAGTAAACAACTGATCATTACAGTATTTGGCTAAATGCTATTACAACGATTACGATTACAACATTTTCAGCCTGCCAACCTTTACGGGCATACATATTATAAGCGGTCATGTAATAACCCTTGAGTTTTAATAATAGAGCCATCTATTAAAGAGAGACCAGAACGAAATGTTTCGAATTGAAATCGTGACGTGCGAATGTTATGCAGAATGATCGCGCCATACCATACTTTACTAAACTATACTCTAACAATAACTCCTAACTATTGGGAACAGCGCCATCTATTGACCAAAAACGACATCTATTTGTTTCTTTTGGAAAACCCCTTGATGTGAGAATCTTACGTTAAATCCCTGATCTGTACGTGTGAACTAAGGCGTTATTCGACAACTGGGCCAACAACAACAACAAACAACCTTAGCAATAATTGTTTTACATATATATATTCCAGCATCCCAAGCTACCTCCGGTCCCTGGTGTACAGCATGGCGCTGCGTCACGGCGGCCGGCGCGAGTTCGACTTCATCTGGAACCTGTTCCTCAACTCGACGGATCCTACACTGAAGAGCTTGCTCATCAACGTGCTGCCCAGCACCAGGGAGGAGTCGCTTATATCCTCGTCAGTATTATTCTACCGATATATATCTGTATGACCTGAACTTCTCCTAGAACTACGACCAGAACCACCGGAGGACCGGCAGCGGCGTCTTCTTATTGAACGCTTAACGTTCTGCGATAACCAAACCGCCTGACAACTGGTGTGAATTACCACCTGGTGTGGAACCAAACCTGAAGATGAGGCCTAAGTTCAGCTGTGGACGTCTTCTAGCTGATGATTTCGATACGAGTGGAACAATTGGCGGCCTTATCCCTGAAAGCGATATCTTCCGTGCAATCTTAGCATGGAAAGGATTCATAGGAGTTTCATTACAAAAAAGGGTTGTGTGGCATTAGCATCATTTCTCTTTTAAACCAACTTCCAAAAAAGGAGGATTTTCGCTAGTCAATTGTCTGTTTTTTTTTTTTTTTTTTGTTTCACTCGGAATTCCGTCATGTATATAAAACGATTTGAAAAATTCTTTTTTTCTTTGAAACGATATAACTTCCAGATTGATATCATCCATTTTTATCAATATCCAGTTAACAGGAACCATGAGGAATTGAGGAAACTCAGGCACACATTTGTGATTTTGGTATTTTGATCAACAAGTTAAGCTTTTGCAATCGAAAAGTTAGTGTTTTGATGAAGTCGTTTTTTTTTTGTTAAAATTATTCTTTTATTCATTAATTTGAATTACCATAGAGAAACTACACTAAGAGTGCTAATGTCCTTAGAAAGATGCGTATCTCAATTATAGTACTGATAAGGACGTAAGATGTCTCAAATTTGCCCCCACGACTCGCGATGTAACGTTGTTGAACATGATGTCCGAAAAAGTAGATATTTTTGAGTGCAATCTGGCAGAATTCACAGAAGCCGCTTATAGGTTTTGTTAAAATATAAATCGGTAGTAAGATTAATATAATTAAATAAAATTAACTGTTACATCGTATTGGTCCTGGACTGTAAGGGTGTTGTCACGATTGCGAAAAAAAATTTTTTTTTAATAAATAAATAAATTTAAAAAAAAAAACGCTAGTACTTAAATCTGCGACATGATCGTCACAATTACTGCTTGCCTTGAAATAGAAACCCAAGCTTACTCATTCGTAATGGTACAGAGAAACACGCGACTTGTTATGAATATTGTAGCATTAATAGTATCAATAAAATTATTTATTTTATTTGCAAAAAGTCATTTTTTTTTGCAAATTTGCAAAGTCGCTAGGTTCTCTAGAGATGGTTTTGGTTTTGAACCGAATCTTAAATAGCGGACCTATACTAATACTATGTTTCTATATTTAACATATTTTGATCGGCTTTTATAGTGGTTTAGACAATACAATATAACTTTATTATACACCAAAAAGACAAACTTAAAAAAGCATTAGCTGGCTAAATACGTAAGCGCCATCTAGTTTTAAGCAGATTTTTCGGGGTACACTTTTTTGTATGAGATAGTTATTCTTCTGGTGTAGTGATCTTAGATTTTCTTTGCAATTACACAATGTGACAATAAAATTAATAGATCGAATCCCTGACTTCGCTATGAATGAAGAATTTTCATGGAGTTTTAGCGGGAACGTGAAGAATTCATGGCGCGTCAATCTATTATTTTCCAAAACTTGAATTATTTCGAGTGTTAATGTGTAAAAACGGTGAATTTTTACCCGTTAAGTGTTCGTGAACATGCACGACTGTTTGTGATTGGTATAATGTCGTGAAGCGTGAATTTTCGTGTTGTTTCCAAAACTCCATAGAAGGCTCTAGTAAAGTTTTCACCACTTTACTGGGGCATGACTTGGACTTGACCTGACTTGCTTTGACTGTGACTATGACTTGTTTGATAATATTTAACAAAACTTGATAATATATATGTATACTGGCAAATGCATAAGACATGCGACGCCAAAATCCTCTTAGGAGGAAAGAGAAAAAAATAAGTTTAATTTTTTATTTTTTTTTCTCAGGCTCCTAGAAAAGAGTCTGACGTCGATCCCGAAGCAGTACGCGGTCGCGGTGTGGAGCGTGGAGCCGCCGGTGGGCGCGCGCATCGCGCAGGACTTCCTCGTGAACAACTTCGACCGAGTGTACGAACGGTTCACGGCCATGGACCCGTTCATGTTCCCCGCCGTGCTGAACGCGGCCTTCGGGTTCATCACCGACTCGGACGAACTGGACCGAGTGAGTATTCGCTAGTCATTCCCGAACTGCACAAACCCGGGACCGATTTTTCTCATATTCGAACTTTTTTTTCTCTTACATTTTGACTCCCCGCATTGTGTATTTAGCCAGTGTCAAGTACTGTAATATTTCAAGTGAAGTAAAATATTTCACAATTAAAACAAGTCTCAGTCATAGTGTTTGTCAAGCAAAGTCACGGTCAAATCCACGTCATGCCCCAGTGAATTGGTGGCGCTTTACTAGAGGTTTCTATGGAATTTTGGAAACAACACGAAAAGTGACGTTTCGCGACAAACGTGTTTCGCAAACACGTAATGAATAAAAATCCACCGCTTTATTACACAGTAACACTCGAAATAACACAAGTTTTCAGAAAATATTACAATGACACGATATATTATGACTTTTTCACGTTCTCGTCAAACATCTAATCACTTTATCATCATCAACATCATCAGCCAGAAGACGTCCACTGTTCAACGTAGGCCTCCCCTTATAGCGCCACACAGACCAACATCGTGCCACTTGCGGCCACCGGTTGCCCGCGACTTTCATGACATTATGAATCACTGTATAGTTAAACCGAAATAATACCCCGCGACCCACAGATGAATAGAACTAGATACCTAGTCTAGGACGAGCCTAGCGCGCAACACATAAGTTTTATAAGACTTATATAAGACGCCGCCCCAAACATTGAACCTCAGTTCCGACCAAGTGCCAGAGCTGTGCGTGCGTGCGTGCGGCTTACAAAATAAAACGGTTGTTTTATTTTCCTGACAACCAACAGTAAACAAAAATGACTATCTGTGCAGTGAAATTGTGTGGAAAGTCATCCGCGCACTCAAACTACAAAAAAGACGGAATAACTTTTCATCGGTAAGTAAAATAATTCAGTTTTACAAGACATAGCTGAGCTCAGCGTATAATGGACACGTCGTCACTTATCCCTTTTCCTCATTGCGAATATCCCATGCAGTTGTCCCTTTCTGGCGAACGCACGTATAACGTATAAAGTGTTGTGACTCATTAAACAAAACGCAGACTTGCATTTTCGATGTTCACCATACCGTAAAGGGATTCGAACACTGATGAATTCTAACTAACTAACTAACTAAACTGTACACTCGGGACCTTCTGCTTGGACTAAACTCGACAAGCAACGAAATCACGATAGAATCGACCGGCAGCATCTAGCATGTGCCTGAGACTGTGGTGAGACTAGAAAATAACTTGTTAAGAGCATGTCGGGCCATCTTAGTAGGGTTCCGTAGGTGCGTAGGATGTTTGAAGTTTTTATCCGTTACTAGCTTCTGCCCGCGGCTTCGCCCGCGTTTTTCTGGTAAACAATAATAGCGTTTTTGTCAGTAGACTATAGTATACGTCGTAAGTATTTCAAGGTTATTAGGTGTATGATTCAGTTGTTAATTTCGATTCCCGGCTAAATAGATTTTTAGATGATGAATTGAAGTAACTGAGTTGATTCTGGGTAAACTAACATTATTTTTCGGACCTAACAAAACGCGTGAACTCGAGAAAATGTCACATTTTAGAATAACACATTCTATTGTTACGCGCAAAGAAAGCAGGGACCTCGAAAAAAAACATTCGACTTTACAGCTCGATCTCGAAAAATCCGCGAGTGCACGACACTGAGGAAGAATTAGTACTTTAATGGTGTTGTGTAGTAATGTTATGTTAGTGAGTTGAGATTCGAGTGAGTGCGATTACTATGGCAGAGCGGAAGTTCGCTATGTAGGTAAGTACCGAATAATAATGTTGCCCTACTGCCACAGCCTACTGCTTACCCCATCACTACGGAACGTACTAACTCGGTACAGTGGTGGGCGTAACCTTGATGATAGCCAATGGGAATAATTTGTCACGCTCCGCGCACCCCGTGCTTTCCTCAAACTGTGGTGACTTTTGATCGGACCAAAACCCGAGTGACGAGGTATCTGGTTCATCTGTGCCCGCGACCCCTATAAAAATATACTTTATACTTTGTTAAAATTACCTTCATTTTTGGTTCAAATATCCTTCATACTATGTTAAGATATCCTTCATACTATGTTAAGATATCTTCATACTATGTTAAGATATCCTTCATACTTTGTTAAAATTATCCTTCATACTATGTTAAATTATCCTTCATACTATGTTAACATATCCTTCATACTATGTTAAAATATCCTTCATACTATGTTAAAATATCCTTCATACTATGTTAAAATATCATTTATACTATGTTAAAATATCCTTCATACTATGTTAAAATATCCTTCATACTATGTTAAAATATCCTTCATACTATGTTAAAATATCCTTCATACTATGTTAAGATATCCTTCATATTTTGTTAAAATTCTCCTTCATACTATGTTAAATTATCCTTCATAATTTGTTAAAATTCTCCTTCATAATTTGTTAAAATTCTCCTTCATACTATGTTAAATTATCCTTCATACTATGTTAAAATGTCCTTCATTCTATGTTAAAATATCCTTTATTATGTCCGTTCCCCAGCTGAAGACGTTCGCGCTCCAGCACAAGGACAAGTTAATGCCGATGTCCCAGACGCTGCAGAAGCTCGTGGACACGGCCACGCTGCGCATCGACTGGGTGCGGAAGTACGCCAGGACCATCAACCGCTGGTTTGAGGACTACATCACTGGTCAGAACACGTTTTTTTTTGTTTTTAAGTTGTTTGGTCTCATAGGGTTTAGGCTCGGGACCGAAGTTCAGCCTTCGTCCTCGCAAACTTTTCCTATTTTTCATTCCATACAAACGTAGTTCGGATTATTACGAACATTTTAAAACAAAAAAATATCCAAATCGGTTCAGCCGTTCGCAAGTGATCCACGAACTGCATTTCATTTTTATTTATATAGAAGACTAGCAGGGCCCCGCGGTTTCACCCGCTGTGCCGGAGTAGTATATTTTTTCGGGATAAAAATCAGCCTATGTGTTAATCTAGGGTATAAGCTACCTCCATACCAAATTTCATCCAAACCCGTTTAGCCGTTACGGTTAAAGAAATGACTGGTAACAAATATACTTACACACTTGCGCACAATTTTTTTAATTTATATCATTAATGTGATTTAAAATTTGCATGTATATCATTAGTGTGATTTAAATTTTGCCAATATATCATTAGTGTAATTTAAATTTTGCATTTATATCATTAGTGCGATTAAAATTTTGCATTTATATCATTAGTGCGATTTAAATTTTGCATTTATATCATTAGTGTGATTTTAATTTTGCATTTATATCATTAGTGTGATTTAATCGTACAGGTAAGCTTTTACCGGACGGGAGCTCGACCCCCACACCACCTGCTACCAACTTGACGGCACCACCAGCCAACATGACGGCACCAGTCAACGACACCACCACTATAGCCACCACCACCAACGACACCACCACCGCTGCGCCCAGCAAGAGATAAAACCGCCGAAACCACTGACAGGAGGTGCATTTCACAAAATATGTAAGGTTATTTGTTTTTCTGCGTAAGATTTGGTGTTAGTTGACATTATGGTGACACAGGACCGCAATGACGAGAGAGATATTTCTGTCTCTTTTTCTCTCGTTACGGCCGTACCAAATCAGATCGTGTATAGTCATGCCCCAGTTATATCCCTCGCACATTTGCAAGTTTTTTGTAATAGTGAATTTCCTAAAACTGTATGTAAAATTTCGTTTTGATGTATTTTAATTTGAGATAAAAAATTAAAAAAATGATATAATTACATACACCCAAAAAACATTACTTAGGCGGTGAGGTAAAAACAAGTGTTTCTTTAAGACATTTGTAATCTTTTCAGAATTAGACAGCACACTGCCGCGGTGGCTCAGTTGGTAGTGAACCTACCTACTGTGCTTGGGGGCGTGGGTTCGATTCCCATCTAGGACAAACATTCATGTGATGAATATTTGTGTTTGTTCTATGTCTGGGTGTTATTATCTATATAAGTATGTATTTAAAAATATCTATGTACGTATATCAGTCTCTGGCAGCCATATTACAAGCTTTGCTTAGTTTGGGGTCAGGTGACGATGTGTGCAAAAATGTCCCAGATATTTATTATTTATTATTATTATTTACATTTTTTTTTAAAGGGTTTTATACATCTGTTATCTGGTCATATATGAATAAGACATTATACTTTTTGGAAATTCACATTTAGAATAGAATAGAAAATGTGAAAGAAAAAAAAAGTGAAGAGTAAAAATGCGCGAGCAAGACTGCGCACTGTGGATGCGGGTGAGGGCCTTAATAATATTAGACCGGGAGCCGTCCGGACATTGTAATTTGAATCTATTATGCAGTCGCACCTGTTATAATATATGTTTTTTTCCTCTTATTTTAGTTTTGGCTCCACATGTTAAGTATTTAGCCAGTGCCAATTATTGTAATATTTCAAATTAAGGTTAAACATTTCACAATTAAAACAAGTCTCAGTCATAGTCTGTATCAAGCAAAGTAAATCATGGTCGAGCCCCAAGTCATGCCCCACTTTAATAAAGAGATTTCTATGGAGTTTTGGAAACAACATGAAAAGTCACGTTTCATGACATTATTCTGTTCAACAACAATCGTGCACGTTCACGAACGTTTCACACATATTCAATATTGTTGCACCTTTCAGTAACATTCCGTGTATATAAAAATACCGTATATAAATAAATATTCCGTGTATATGTATACGCATCCGTCTTTTTGTAGAGTAGAGAACATTTCATCTTCGTGCGCAAGCATTGTTTTACGAATGCCTTTTGGTAGATCAAAGTACCGAAATATGGCGCTAAATTAAACGACTTGAGGTGATAAGACCGTCCGCCAAGTTTCCCCCGCATCGGCCACCCTCTGTTTCAAAAACGTGAACATGTGTACGTAGAAAAAAACAGCAAAATGGCTCTTATTGCTAAAGACATGAGGTTGAAATGTCAAATCTGTTTTAGTAGGATAAATGGTAGGCTTAAAACGATAATACAAACGCACACTAACGCCTCTATCGGATAAGATATTTTTACATGTACATAGCTAAAATAATAAACAAATCAAATTAATTGTTTCACAAAATTGGGATTGTTCATGTTTTATGACCTTTTTTATATACTAATTTGATTATAACTGACTTTCTAGCGCTAGGTAGTAATTTTTTCCAAAAAAAACCCGGTGATTTTGATACTTTTATACGTGATGACGTCAGATCACCGGTATATGTCATAAATAGATTTCGTTGCCAAATTAAAAAAAATATATATCAGCTGTCACTGTCATGAGTTTTTGACTTTGGGCTTTCTTTGCCTTGTTTTGCATTTTTTTTAAGCAGGCAACGATTGCAATACAGTGCCAATGATGGCGACACTCGAAGGCAATTAGAGGTCAAATCATACTCAAAAATATTTATAAGCTATCAAGTTTTACCAAGAATACCTTGTATCGTGATTTATCCTGGCTTACAGTCCATAAAAAAATTATGAACGATTCCCACTAAATTTTCAAAAAGTATATGTTAGAGATATTTGGAATAATATTGAATATCGCCTTACTATTTTATTGGTTTTGCTATAAATAGTTATTATGTATAAGTTATATTGTCTAGTCGAATTCTCGTGCTATTTCTTTGTATAAGCTTGCTTTTTAGTAAGTGATATAGTAAGATTTTATTCGACATTCTGGATTTATTTAAGTATAATAGTGTTGCCCTTGTGTCATTGGCTAAGGGCGCTTCCTCATTGGTCGTCATGAAGGCGATGCAACGCCCGTCTTACCGATGTCTAAAACCAATGTCGCGTACATTTTGTTCGTCGATTTGTTGTAAAGCGAGTTCACAGTTCCATATGACAGGCAATTTTATATTTATGTTATTATGAATTATTTTCGGGTCCTCTGTACTAAGTCCCGTTACTGGCATTGATATTTAAAAAAAATACAAAAATGTTTGAATGAGGTACCTTAGCTTAGGCAGGCAGCGCGATCTAAACCATTTTTCTCACTTTTTTGGCGTCACTTTAGAATATCGTTCAAGAAACGGCGATACGTCACAAAATTAATATCGCAATGCGATATGTAAATACAGCTGTCACATCGCACTGAGTATCAAGAAATCTACATTGTACTTTATTTATTTATACAATATGGATCCCCAACAGAATTTACATATTACATAGGCACTAAGCTAGGTGTACAGATCACAACCTAGATTCTGCATTCAGGACGCTCGAAGCGCACCACGCATCAGTCTTAATACACTTATAAAAGATTACCTCATTGGTTGTTTGTCATGCGCGAGTAGGCGTAACCTTGAGATAGCCAATGAGAACGCTCGGTCGCACTCCCCGCGACCCGCGCCGCGCCTCAAACTTTGGTGACTTTGGAGGAACAACGAATCACGTAATGCGGTATCTAGTGTGATCTGTGACCCCAGCGAAATAAGTGCCCCCTTTACGTTGAACATTATGTTACGTGTCGTGTCGTACAAAACAATCAGGAAGCGGCCTAAAACTAAAAAACAGCGTTTTCGTGCTAAGTGTCAAATTTAGTTTAGTGTACAAAATGTACAACAGAGAATCGACTTCATTATACATAGTGCTAGATAAAAAAAGTACTTAGAAAATGAGATATATTATATTATAAGAGCTTGTTTTTTGAATGAATGAATTACTTTAAATATATTTTTGAAATTAAATATTCTAAAAACTATGAATATGCTGTATTTGTGAGTGTCGCCATTTACTTAAGATGCAACGCTTCGGTCAGCGCGCCGAATTCAAATTTTCTTGCGTTTTTTGTCAATTTTCAGCTTAATTTTGCGTCAATAAATAGGTTGTATCTTGAAATTACGGCTAAAATTATCGGCTACATAATATTGGTTTAGCTACGAATCTCAATCAGCTGATTTTCATCTTGGTTTTTGGTTTAGTGAGAAGTGTATAATAGCTTTCACCTTGATTTGTTGGTTCTTAATACAACCTATTAATTGGCGCAAGATTAGTTTTTATGAACCCACGATAATTGAGTTATTAACATAAATTAAAAATTTGAATTTGGCGTTGCATCTTATTGATTTAAAATTCTGAAAGAACCGAAAACAAGAAGTTCTGAAAAAATGCCAATTCTCCGAAGTAAATGTGTAATTAATTATAACCTATT
Organism: Apocheima hispidaria; assembly: GCA_947579745.1. Taxonomy (NCBI): domain Eukaryota; kingdom Metazoa; phylum Arthropoda; class Insecta; order Lepidoptera; family Geometridae; genus Apocheima; species Apocheima hispidaria. Next base: position 2,921,121 of record OX388154.1, on the reverse strand, counting down.
ACTTATTTCCTGATTAATTAATTATAATTGAGATGAATATAGCCGCAGTCATAGCAGGACCAATAAAGCTTCGAGGTATAAAAATGAATGCGTTCGTTACGAGCAAAAAACTTCGCTTGCGCGATTCAGAACTCCCTACATTACAACTGCCAGTCCATAGAAAACGTCAAAAAATGCACAAAAAAGGGTCAACTTTGTCTCTCTGTCTGGACGTTTGTCGCGTTATCATATCACGGCTATAAGGCTGAACGGATCTTGATAAAATTTGAAAAGGAGTTACTGTAAATCACTTTACACTTTTATTATGACCTCGCATACAAATTCGCGGTAATTACTAGTATGAATATAATACAGATACCTCGTTCGAAGAACTGTTACGTTTGTGTGTCCATTACATGTAAGAAGTATGAGGCTATGTAATATTGTATACTCTATCCGCGAAACAGAAAAATTACAGCATCGCCATTGGTCGGCGGCACGGCGCATGGCGGCGAAATGCCAGTCTACATCTGTCGCTTGCACGATGCGGACGCGTCTATTATTTTTATGATTACAATATAATACAATATAGTTCTATTAATACACCAAAAAGACAAACTTCAAAAAAAATATGAACAGTAATATTTTAAAAACGTAAGTGTTGTTAGTGATTAGTGTTCCTGTTTACCCTACGACATGGCGGGGTTTTCGGACTGATATCTTTTGGTGTATACAATAACTAGCTGTTACCCGCGACTTTGTTCGCGTGGACCTACAAAAAAAGAGCCTATGTTAAGCTATACATTTGCAAAAATGCAGGTCGATCCGTTCAGTCGTTTAGCCGCGATAACATAAACACCCAGACAGAAAGATAGAGTTACATTCGCATTTATAATATTAGTTGGGATAGTAACACAACAATAATGTAATTTTTTTTTTTGCATTGGTAAAACTACTATAAAAATAGAAAAAATATTACAAAAAGCAAGCCATGTAAACCCATCTTTTCATCTCTTGCCGAGATCTCTCTCTTGCTTTACGACAACTGGATACTGATAAGCAATAACATGTGAAACAACAAAAAAAAAAAAAAAATTGGTACAGAACGCTTCTATGGCTGACAAAGAAGCGTTCTCATTAATATCATTAAAATGTTTGTTTTTTTTTGTGGGTTGACATGTTATTGCTTATCAGTATCCAACTGACCTTGAAATGCAGTCATCTTTCCCTATCACTTGCGTACAAAATTACAAAAGAGAACGCTATATTATCTCTGTTCCGTGGATAGAGTATAGTAGGTACAAACAGATTCGCGGACATTGTACGGCAACCACCAAGCAACGTCTAAAAATTGGAGACCAGTATTTCCCTCTTATTTTCTCTCGTTGGTCTGCCGTATAATTGTCCTCCGATCTATTAACACTATAGGTAAATAGAGCTTAAGGTGCAACGTTTCGCTCGGCGCACGAAATTCAAATTTTCTTGCGTTTTATGGCAATTACAGCTTAATTACTCATCGTAGGTTCATGAACACTAATTTTGCGATAATAAATAGATTGTTTCTAGACATTACACCACCCAAAAATTCAAGTTTAAAGCTAGTGTAGGTAATTTTTTCGCTAAACCAAAAACCAAGATGAAAATCAGCTTATTGAGATTTGTAGCTAAACGAATGTTATCTAGGTGATCATTTTACCCGTAATTTCTTAGAACAACTTATTTATTGGCGCAAAATTGGTTTCAATAATTCCACCATTAGTAATTAAGCTGTAATTGACAAAAAACGCAATAAAATTTGAATTTCGCGCGATGAGTGAAACGTTGCACCTTAACCCATTTAACAGGTCAAATGAGAAACTAATAATTAATACATGCGAAAGTTTTTTACAAAATATTATTTTAAAAGAAGTACAATTGATTGTTGTTAATGTTAAGTCAATAATATGTAAAATAAATATATAATTTTATCGGATAAGCCAAAATGAAATCGACTCGAATTTATAAGATCTTTTAGCATTTTTATCTCATTTTTGTGTTGAAAAATTATGCATGTTGAATTATTATTAGAGAATAAATCTGATTTAAATATTTTTTTGTGTATTATTTCATCGTTTTTCATCAACCAAACTAAATTAATGTCTGGAGGCTATATAACTATCAAAGCATCCGCGTCGGCAGCAATTCTTCGGGTTCTTCACACGCATTTTATTTATTTATTGACCGAAGGTCTCAGAGTTTACTGGGACAAATCGCCATTTGTATGTATGTTTGTGTGTATATTTGTCCGATGATAACTTGCGAAACGTTGATCCGATCTTCATGAAATTTTGTAGGCAAGTAGTTCATTTCAATACAATTTTTAAGTTCGAATATGAGATGAATCGGTCCAGGGGTTGTGAAGATATAGGGGTCGCGAGGTCTACTACTAGTTTACTTAATTGACACCAATATGTTGTACGTCGTTGTAACAAAGAAGGAGGCAAGCAATGGAAACAGGCCAAACGTCATCACAATTATTATAGGTGCAGACTACATGAAATTATGAAGCGAGTTTTACATAGTAACAGTCTACGACTTAAAAATAAATCTTTATAAGTATACATAGTAAAATAATAGTCTTTTTAAATACTGTTCAATCAAACTTCTCGTTTCATTTCATTTTTCGTCTCTTTTAATAATAATTAAATAAACAAAATTTACAGTATTTAAATAAGTAACAACCCACTGTCCCTAGCATTTATTTTATAGGAATATTTATTTAAATTTCATTATCTTGCTTAATTTCATATAGGGTTATACCGGTAATCACCGGAGGACGGGCATCAGCGTCCTCTTAGTAAACGGTAAGCGTTCTGCGATCCCAAACCGCCTGTCTAGCGTAGGGATTATGGCCTTTTTTCTAAGCCTTTGTTCAGTGGACGTTCTTGGCTGATGATCATGATGAACGCGTTTTTTGCGGTTGCTAACTGACGATTTCTGTACGAACTTACGAGCTTTGGTCATTGCCTATTCGTCGTATGTCGAAATGTCGTCACATCGGCGATTATCTAATCACTCACACTCATAGATTTACAAAATAGCACGTCGGGTCCAGAAAAAAAAATCTCGACAAGTGTCCCGAGTTTATCTTTAGTTATCTTAAAAATACCAACAATTAATTTAATCCTTAGGTCGTCACTCCAATGCCTAATTTAGCTTGCAACCATTTGAATCTTCATGCACAGATAAATAAATATTGACCTACTTCGGATTTAATTTTGGAGTTTTGAGCGTAAATCATCGTACTCAAATTTTTCTTGCATTCATCGCAATATTAAGAAGTTTTATAATATTTCGACAGCGCGACCAACTTGTTTCTATAACCTCAACCCCCGAATACAGAAACGCTTGTTAACTTTGACAACAGATTAATTCTAATGCAGCCTTTGTCTGGCACTAAGCCGATGACAAAGGCAGCAACAGACTTAATCTGTCGTCAAAGTTAACAACCGTTTCAGTATTCGGGGGTAAGAGCGTCAACTTTCGCATATTCTTTAAAAAAAACTAGATAGACTCCCGTAGAAAATAATAGATTCCTCATTTGAGCACCTCTAGAGATAAGTTTGCCTGTGCATGAGAAATTGAACGATGAAATCGTTCCCGCCACAACACTACCCTCTACTGCGCGTGTCTATGGCGCCACTAAAAATCAATACTCCGCTTGTAAACATGAGTCGAAAATGGAGCAAACAATACTCCACGTTTTACAACTGTTTTGTGTGTTATTTTCCGCATAACCATTAATTTCTTTTTTCAACATAAAATTAGTGATCATAATGGATACGGCTAACGTAGGGTATTCGTACCACCTTCCGTCTGGCGGATGGAATTACAAAATACGCAACACGCTGTCTCAGTTCAGCGATCTGTTTAGCGAATTTAATAAATACATAGCTCCTGCTTACCACCATGACCGTTGTGAAAGGTAAGAAATGTTTTAACAACCCTAGAGATACAGCTAGAATAATATGAGCAACACACAGATGAATAGACTGAGCAACACACAGATGAATAGACTGAGCAACATTACCCATCCATCTCAACTCAACTCTATCAAATAAGAGTTCCTAATAACGCAGCAGACGTCCATCTGCTGCGTTATTATAATACAGATCTTAAGGTAGACGCTGAAGAAAGTTTTTTTTCTTTTATCGCTCTCACGACCTTCAACTGCGTCTTCTGGGTTTTGGCATTATCTAGTAATAGGTTTATTACGACACGGCTTTAAATGGATGTGGTCAAAAGTGATCTTATTTTACATATACGAGTACAGAGCAGTATACACATGCACATTCATTTAAAGCCGTGTCGCACTAAGCTAATGGGGCGATTATTTAGGTTAGGACTTCATAGGGTTATCGCAATCGTATCGCTTGCCATGATGTCAATTGGGTAGTTAGGTATATAATTATATGTAGGCACGACCGAAGTTCTAAGCTTGGATAGTTCTAAGTACTACATTCTGCAATAAATGTTCAGTATTGCAGCACTGTCATATCATTCGCAGCACTATCATAAAACTTGCAGCACTGTCACAAAACTTGCAGCACTGTCATATAACTTGCAGCACAGTCACAAAAATTGCAAGACTGACATATAACTTGTAGCACTGTCATAAAACTTGCAGCTCTGTCATAAAACTTGCAGCTCTGTCATAAAACTTGCAGCTCTGTCATAAAACTTTCAGCTCTGTCTTAAAACTTGCAGCACTGTCATATAACTTACAGCACTGTCATAAAGAGCACACACTACTCTTCGAAAACAGCCTTCAGTTACTGATCAGTTATCTAATCACTATACGTTTTACCTTCAGCTGAATATACGCAACCATGATGAAATCGGATAACCTTTGTGCTACTTTTGTGTCATTGTTGCAGGTCTGTCCAAATGAGGATATACTCTATGCACAAAGGAGAGTTCGTAATGGTTTTTATCGCGTTTTTCGCTTGCTTTGGTTTGGGTGTTTTTATAGGACTAGCAGGTGAGTTTGGCACAAGTCCCTATCAAAGTTTGCTATAATTACACTAATATTATATGTGCGAAAGTTTGTGCGTAAGTATCTCAAGTAAGTATATCTTAGTGTGTTTAATCCCGGTCATTTCTGTAACGGCTGAACGGATGTGGATGAAATTGATTTAGGGGTAGCTTATACCCTGAATTAACACATAGGCTTTCTGTAGAATAGCGTTTGAACAGACTTCAAGTTATTGTGCCACAAAGTAATGTGAAAATTAATCCAAAAGATACGCCATTAGTTAAGTATATCATTTTCTATCTGTCTCAGTATCTCGTATAGTTGAGGCTGATTGGCTATATTCTTTGCTACTTTAGAGCTAAACTTTTTTATTTAGATAGGCTGGAGGTATGTAAGCACAGTTGTGGGATGCAACTGTGTTAATCTCTTGTGTTGGCAGGACCGTCACCGACGAAGACAACCTCTATATCAGCCAGCACAGCTCTGGCCAACGCGAGTGACATCTACCGCGGCCCCTTCCACCTGCACAGCCCCGCGCTGGGCACTCGCGCGCAGCAGCTCTGGCTGCTGGCTGAAATACTCACCAACAACAATGATGGTAGGCTTATACAACACTAGGAGGATCCTCATTCGAGCGCCATCTATCGCGGCCTCTTCCACTTACTTCAACCTCCACTCGGCACTCGCGCGCAGCAGCTCTGGCTGCTGGCTGAAATACTTACCAAGAACGATAGTAGGCCTATTACAATGTTACTGTAGGAGGATCCTAACTCCAGCGGCACCTAGCTTTGACTAGCCTTGTGGCTTAGATTAGTACCTGGCTCGTAATTGAGTGTGTGTCTGTTTTCAGAGGAGATATTCGACAAGAGTTTTCAAATAAGTCTATCAGTAGAAGGTGTACTGAGCGACCACACCACAGTCACCCTAGTTCCTGAAAGCAAGGCCACTAATAGGTGAGCGAACTTCGCAGATTACCTCCTCTAAGGGCCTATAGGCCACCGAACGCATGGTAGTTAGCAAAAGTACCTACCTGCTTTTTTAAAAACCAAATATTTATCTTAAAAACTATTCAGATTCACATTATTTATTCACCTTATAACAATGATTAGTTATATTAGGTAATATTAATTAGCCTATTTTGAATATCAACACGAGACACCCCCGAATACTGAAACGTTTGTTAACTTTGACAACAGATTAATGCTAATACTGCCTTTATCTGCACTGTCGGCACTAAGCAAATTACAAAGACAGCAATAGACTTAATCTGTCGTCAAAGTTAACAAACGTTTCAGTATTCGGGGGTAAGTCTGTTATAGATAGTTTATTTAGCACATCAAATTATTCGCCTTGTAGTTTCACAAAATGTACGTACAGTGGATAAGTAATTCATAGCATGATAATACCTATTAGTTCTGTGAACAATAGACCTCGCGAGCACAATTTTTTTTTTGGCACAACTCTATAATATAGTAAAATATCATTGGCACAACTTAAATTCTACAAATTTATAGATTTTTTATGTGGTCGGCGATATTTGATTATTTTTATTTTTGCTAAATATAATCAATATCGGCCGGTATGTGGCGCCACCCTTATTTATAAGGAGAATTCTGTGGACGCCACAGCAAACTTCCTTTTTTGGGAAAAACCCCACGAATCAAAAATTGGCGAAGCCTAAAAAGTTCAAAAAATCTTAGAGCTTGTATACCATGTTTCGTCAAGATTGGTTGAAAAATACGACCTGTACGCGATTACCGATATACAGACAGGTGAAAGCAAATTTTTCCAGTTAAAACTGAGACTTTTCAATAAATTAAAAGTGGTACAACGCCTCGCGCGGGCGCGATTTCCTGTTCACATTGGACGCTAGCCGCAGGCACAATGCTGAAACCGCGAACGAAACCCGCGCTCCGTCTCTAGTTCGACGTGAGCACACGCACACACACACACACACTCAGTTATACTACAAAATTACCTCTACCTAAATCTATACCCAAGTTAGGAAAGACAGAACCGCATACGACAGAAGTAACAGAAATCGTCAAGTTAAAGACTGATAAATCCAAAATTACGTAAATGTTGTTCATCTCTCATACAATAGTTATACCTACGTAATTAGTTATGTATACCTAATGAGAAGCCATAAGGCTGGGTTTAGGCAATAATGGATAGGGCATGTTAGAATTTTATTTTACATTGTCAAAAAGACGGAAGATTTCCACGAGGCAAGTTTGGAGCAAAAAGTTATTTTTCGTACTGAGTAGGTAATATAACATATAAAATTCTTCTTATGTACCCTAATAAACGTAATGATCGACTGCAGTCAAACGTGCTCGTATCCCAATAAGTATACCGTATCTTAACCAAACTGAATTCCAGAACCCTACACCTGAAGTGCAAGAAAGAAGTATGCGAGGAGCTGATGGTTCTGCATCTCGGTGCATTGGAATACACGCATTACGTACTCAACGTGCGGTTCTACGGACTCCGGGAGTTCCACAAGCGATACTACATCAGAGAAATTGTATTTTATGTAAGTAAATAACCACGATTACTTCATCATCATCATCCATAGCCTGAAGACGTCCAACGGCCTCCAAAAGCCTTTGTTCAGCAGTGGACCTTAGAGCGCCACACTGAACGACAATTTGCAACTTCCATCCGCCAGTTACCCGCGGCCTTTAAACTGTCGTCAGTCCACCTAATGGGAAGCCTACCTACGCTGCGTCTTCCAGCTTGTGTTTTTTTTTTTTTTTTTTTGTGGTTGCCACTCAAGAACCTTTCTTAGCCCACGGTTATCGATTCTTCGAGCGATGTGGCCTGCCCATTGCCACTTCAGCTTGCAAACCCTGAGAGCTATGTCGGAGACTATGGTTCTTTGGCGAATATCCTCGTTCCGGATCTTATCGCGCAAAGAAACTCCGATCATAGCTCTAGCAACACACATTGGTTAAAGACCTTGTCTGCAGACACTGCGGAATTTTGGACGAGAAGGTTCTCGCTTTTCCGGAAATATGCAGGTTTCCTCACGATGTTTTCCATCACCGAAAAGCCAGTGGTATATACGTAATTCCGTACGTAAGTTCCAAAGAACTCAATGGTACGACCCCGCCCGGGTTCGTACCCGCACTACACCACGAGTGTGAGGCAAGCGTGCTCCCACTGAGCTACCACGACTTGATACTACATTTAGTGGCTATCACTATTTAATTTCTTTTTAAGTGACAAGCTCGGAAAGATTCGAAATCTGAGTGCAAAGTGGATTTTATCCGCAAGCGTGGAAAGATTTTTTTAAATTCGAACCTTTCTGTCCAATAATTTTCTATACTCTCAAACTACTACTACTACTATACTATTTAACTGTGTACTTATGTCATGGGGAAGAAATGTTCTCGAGTGGCGACCACGAACCGGAAGACGAAGCGTAGACAGGCCTCCCACTAGGTGGACCGATGACATTGTGAAACTCGTGGGCAACCGGTGGATGCAAGTGGCACATTGTCAAACGGTGTGGCGGTCTAAGGGGGAGGCCTATGTTCAGCAGTCGACGTCTTCTGGCGCTAACCATATTTTTAGAATAATCGCATCGGCCAGCACGACGATAGCATGAAAAAAAAAACTTTTAAAAATTTTCTTTTCTTAATTCGATTCACTTTCCGAGATCCTAGCATTTTCCTCGCTGTAGTGAAGTGAAAAGTTGTATGTTTCGCTCGACAGCAAAGTTATTCTGCGGCTCGTACGTAATATATAGTAAGTACTCGTGCCAAAAAACAACTTTGCAGCCTTGCATAATAAATAACTATTTCCTCTCATTACTTCTTAGTGGTAACTAAGAATTACTACATTTCTGTACCCTTTTCCAGTTCAAAACGTACAATCCTGCATTCACGCAAATGGAGACGTGGTTCCGGTTTATCTTCCTGCTGACGACTTTTGCAATCGCTGTAAGTTTGTAGCACCTATTGGGGTAGACATAAGGCTGGAGTTGTAGCTATGGGAAAATATAGATAGATAGATAAACTCTTTATTGTTCACACCAGATCGTACATAACTAGGAGAGAAAACAAAACATTTTAACTAGTGTAACAAATGGCGGCCTTATCGCTGAAAGCGATCTCTTCCAGGCAACCTTGGGATGGAAAGGATTGCAGAAATTGTAAGTGACGGGGTGTGCAATAATGGAAATTAAGTGACATGACAAATATACTCTAAACTACACTAAATACTCGTATAAACATATTACAAACTAATAATAATACATAAAAAATATGTGTTTGTTACACAGTTATAAACGGGACGGCAGCGGAAAGGAACTCATTATACTCATAATTATAAGCAAAGTTTTACTATTTCTTAGCTGTTCCACAGAAAACTATCAAAATACTTGGTCCCTTGGACTTTGTCCAAAAATTATCGCGGGACTTCATGTGTGAAACTGGATTGAAATTACTTTTCTAACGTAAAAAATAAGGAACGGAACACGTTGATGTCTTCCAAACTTTTTTTTTATATTTCTACGGTTCATATTGCAGTTCTGGTTCGCGCATACGTTGAGGAAATTCGCGTCCCACGACTGGGCCATCGAGCAGAAGTGGCTGTCGATTTTACTACCGCTGCTCTTACTTTATAATGGTACGTAAAAACGAATTCCTGCTCAACAGGCACCTCACATTTATTTATTTCATTAGTACAGTATTAAACCAATTACACTAGTAACAATTCAAGTACATAAAATAGGGAGATTTCTGTGTTACAATCCTTTTTTGGTAACAAGACCTCTTTCATCATTTCAAAGTGAAGTCCCAAATGTAGGTAGGCTACGTGGGCTGTATTCTTAGACGAAGCATCATAGATCCTTGGCTGTATTACTAATTTCACGTCGTTTTCGCACTAACCGTCACAAATAAACTAAATAAAAACAAAGGTTACTTAGGGCTTCTACTCGCTAATTAGCACTAATGGGAAAACACTATTCTTTGAGGTGATAAAAGAGGCTAAGTGTTAAATTACAAGAACATAAGTACAAACAGATATTGTAAATCATTTGCGTACCTAATTTCTACCATATATATATTTTAGTATTGGTTCGTAGCCGCGATCGTCACAGCGAAAACGTCCGACGAGCTAGAGAAGCGGCTGAACGATGCAGCGAATGAATTAGCGCTGTGGCTTAGACTGAACGGCCTCGTCCTAAATCTTAAAAAGACCCACTTCATATAGTTCTCAGTCTCAGGGCGCCGATTGGACAGACTGCAAGTGGTGATACGTGGAGACACGAGTAGCCAAGTTGACTTGGTTATGTTCATTGGATTTCAACTTGGTCGTGGCCTGAATCGGTCCTCGCATATAGACAAGCTCTGTGCGAGACTGGGTAGTGCTTGTTACGCCTTAAGCCGACTGACCCGAGTGGTTACCGCTGATGTGGTGCACGCTAGCTGGTATGTAAGTTACAAGCGACTTCGTGCGCGTGGACCTAAAAAAAAGTAACCTATGTCCGTCTCAGGCCCTTAAGCTATATCTATGCAAGAATTCAGCTCGTTCAGCCGTATAACATGATAACGCGACAGACACCCAGACAGAAAGACAGAGTTACTTTCGAACTTATAATATTAGTTAGCATTTATGAATTCTTTTTTAATTTTATTGGATTATTATTGTTAATTATTATTATTAATAATTATTTTTAAATTTTTTGTACTTGACTGACTTATAATTATTCATACTATTACAAATACAATTGTGTACCTGGACAAGATTGGCACAGGACCGGGATGAGTGGCGTACAAGAAGAGAGGCCTATGCTCAGCAGTGGGCGATTACGGGCTGAAAATGATGATGATGATCTCTTTATCTTGTACCTAGTAGAAATTAGGTAAGCAAAAATTAAAATATACAGGTAAAGGTACTTGTACATTTTTTTTCTAATCTTATGATGATTACGTAAATTCTTATTGAAACGTGATTAATAGCCGCGAAGTTAACAACGGCGTTTAAAAATATTGCAGACCCGATATACCCGCTCCGGCTGGTATCGGGCAGCTGCTTGGCGCCGCTCGTGGACTCCGTGTTCCAGAACATATTCCTCGCGTTCGTGATGCTGTCGTGGCTCGCTCTGTACCACGGACTGAGACAGGTTAGATTACCATATTGTTTATAGATTACACCAAGAAACATTGTTGAAATACATTATATATGTTTGATGATGTTACCAGTATTTGTTAGCTTGAACAAAATTCATAGTCCGGGTAGGTTTTTTGCAAAAATCAGTGGGGTATCGTTTGCTTCGGGGATCCACACATTAATCAAAGAGAATATAAATACTACGTAAGAACATTAATGACAATTATCTTGGGCATCAAATTCGCGGTATTCATATCTTTTATAAAATCTTTGGGTGATACTTTTGAAATGTCGTCACCGTTTTCTCCAGTAGTAATAGTAGGTCCATTCGATTTCCTGACAGACACCAGAAGGCCTAGCACGCGCGTCAGTATAAAATGTTATATCGCGCGTATATTATGGTAGGCTTTATCTATATAGATAGGTTATCTTGGGATTTTAAAAATAAAATTTAGTAAAAACATAACTTTTAATTTTTTTTCTTGAAATAAAAAACAAAACAAAAGACTTGATAAAAAGGCCCATGTAAATGTGTAATAGGGAGAATTCTGTGATAATAATCTAAATTTATAGGTAGGTCTATAATCATATCTTTAGCAACGAAGTTGACCTCAACCTACTTGGTTAGTAATACTGTGTTCAGGAGAGAACAATGCTTTGTCTATCATTATGCCTTCTGCATCTTTTACAATGCTTTGAGCAATACCACGCTCAGATATCAATGAAGTCTAATCTTCTCTGGCTATCTTCTTCTGTCTAATATTCGATCAACAATACTTTATAATTGACATTCCAAAATTCGAATCTTCACCACAGAATAATAATTCTAGGCGCTTATTTTATTTGCTTTCCAACAATATTTTCGTTACTTGATCATGATTGGTGTTTTGTTCGTGATCTTATGAGTTATTATGTTTCGCACTAATTTCAATTAATTAGTTATATCAATGATTAAGTATAATGCAGAGGAAATATTACTTAATATAGATATATACCTAATTTATTAAACTCTGGTGTCCTTTTGCAGAATGAAAGAAGTTTCTTATCGTTCTACCTGATCAAAGTGGTGATCGTCGGGCTGGCGTGGTCGCCGGCCATGGTCGTCACGATATGGCAGAAATACTACGCGTATATCGACCCTACCTTCAACTACATGACCAATCCTAACTATACTGTGAGTACCACGAGTTTAATTATGACACAACGAAAACTGTTTGGCGACCTACACCGCCGATTCAAAAAGATCGCGCCATTCGCATTTTTGGAGTTCCGTATTACTATACGGAACCCTAAGTTCGTCATGAGCCGTATTTTGGCTCCACACATTGTTTACTTAACCAGTGTATTTTGTAATATTTCAAGTGAAGTTAAAAATTTCACAATTAAAATAAGTCACGGTTATGTCCAAGTCATACCCCAGTAAAGTGGTGGAGACTTTACTGAAGGTTTCTATGGAGTTTCGGAAACATCACGAAAAGTCACGTTTCACGCATTTTACATTTCACCAACACTCGTGCACGTTCTTGAACACTAAATAGATCCACCATTTTTTAACACTCGAAAGGTTTTAGAAAATAATACAATAACTCGACATTACTTCTTCACGTTCCTTTAACATTTGGCACCCTCGAATCGGTGTCGTAACTTTACATGACGCCTAGCGTCACTAGTTATCACGTCAAGTTTGTTGTAATGCCGGTTTTTAGAGGCAACTACTAAATATTTTGGCATTTTCGCGACTAGAAACTAGTGGGGGGACAGGCTTAAGTGTATTTCACCCGAATACTGAAACGCTTGTTAACTTTGACAACAGATTAACTGCCTGCCTTTGTCTAGCACTAAGCAAATGACAAAGGCAGCAACAGACTTAATCTGTCGTCAAAGTTAACAAACGTTTCAATATTCGGGGGTAAATATTGTATATAAGGTATATTGTATAATATGATAAACAATGAGATAAAGTAGTGGTAGGGCTCTTCTGCAGAGTCCGCCTGGGAAAGTACCACACCTTTGCCAGTTATTCGATCGCCAAGCAGTAGTGTGCAAACATTACTTTGTTCCGGATTGAAGGGTTATGTTTCCAGCGTAATTACTGGGCACATTTAACATCTAATATCTCAGGGTGAGCGCATTGCTTTGCCGCGATGGTTTTGAACAGTTGTAGTTCAAAATTCTGCGTGGCACTCAACTGTTATGGGCAAGTGTGAAGCTTAATATCAGATGAGCGACTGGCAACTCTCGTCACCAAATTCCTTAAAAAAAAAAAAATGTTATTTTTGTTTACAGGTTGTGAAAACGATGTTCTTCGTTGCGATTACGCTATACTTCCTATATTTATTAGTTTTGATAATAAAAGCGTACAGCGATCTAAGGAACATGCCATTTTTCGGTAAGTTTTTAATGAAATTTGCAAAATGTACCTATCTGTGCCCAAACCTCGAATGCGAAATGTTTTATTTTCAATATCTTTATATTTTAAATGATTAATGTTTACATACGTTTTAGGGGATAGGTGTGCAAAACGATCCCTACGGGTAAAATGATTCCCCGCTGTTCTCGCTAAACTATTAACGCCATCTATCAGATTCATTTGCAAACGTTGTTTAGTCGTAAGATGAAGTATCATGGCGGAAGTTTCCATACGTCATACGTATATGGATACGATAAGGCCGCCAATTGTTACACTAGTTTTAAGTATATTTTTGTATTATGCATGTAATTTCTGGTGTGAACAATAAAGAGTTATCTATCTATCTATCTATATGTATAAGACTACAAAAGTGTCGCAAGAGGGTAAGAGAAGAAGCTACTCCTGTGCCCGCTATATCCTCTGACGCCCTCATAATTATTTAGGAGATGTTGTTAGGGCTTCGGGTTGTTACAGAGCTGGCTCCAATATCAAAAAAAGGCTATAACAAGCATCGCAACAAAGCCTTAGGAGAGAGTAAAATATACTTACTTCAAAGATGTAAGAGACTTCGTGATTACTGACATGACAAATAAAAAATCACCTCACTAGTGAGCCTAATTAAAAAACCAGATGAAAAAAATAAATCAACAATAATTAGCTCGTCACGAAGTACACCAACCATCACCAGACAATCTAAGTAAACCAGGATATCAATCAAAATTCTGTGAATCAAAAAATCAAAAAAAAAATGCGATCCTAGAAATTAATATTACTTTATTATTACCTTATTACTCAGAGTATTTATTTGATGCCCTTGGGTGTAGATTTTCTACCATATGAATATTAGAAAAATAAATATTATAAAAAAACCGGCAACAGCGGGGAAGGGCCCAAACTACCGGTGACCAGGGCTGCAGAGTGGGAAACGTCTTGAAAGTTTGCACTGTGTCAAGAATGACTGCCTTCTGTATCTGGCCTTTGACCCAACCGTGGAGCGAGAGTCTCTTGAGATATTGGTCGAGGTTCTTCGCTGTAAGGCCGTTCGTCGTTACGGCTATCGGGAGTTCGGGCAAAGATCTTCAAGTCAACGTTCCACATGACGGTAGCCTCGTAACCCAATTAAGTCAAGGTACTTGCTGAGTTTGTCCTTCTCGGTTCACGAGGTTCTCGTCATGTGGGATGGTGACGTTGACGAGCACTGCCCGGCGTTGGGACCGGGCGACCATCTCGACCGGTATCAGGCGACAATAGTTCTGTCCGTGATGATAGAGCGGTCCCAATAGAGCAAAGCACAACCTTTCTCGAGAACTGGCGCTGGTGCATATCTACTTATAGTACGGCAATTCGGATTCGAGATCCTAACCGCCTGGTGGTGCCTGTGGAAGTACTCGCCATTAGCAAGATGCGAACAACCGGAAATTATATGCCTGAGTGATGGTGGCAAAATGTCGTATAATGTCGTGTTTTGTTCTTTAAATTAATTTGATGGCACAAACATGAAACTGCAAGAAATTATAGAAAATAACACTGTTCATGTATGATGTCGTTAACATAACCTTTTTGTCAACCATGCACTCGTGGGGATATCGTTCGGTGATGTCGTTGACAATGAAAACGTCTCGGGCTATGTGGATATAGAATTGAAAAATCCTGCGGAGGCATGTGTTCGGAATCCTTGGGTCAAAACTCAAAATGACGATCAAAATATCTTAGTTTAATAATTTTCGACCTTTTGCAAGTTTGTGCAAAAATGGATGAAGCTCGCACTCTCTTTCAGATATAAGGCTACGCTGCCTATCCATAGTGGTGGCGACAGTAACAGCGATTACGACAATACTAGCGGTCCAGGGATGGGGCCCTGCGGCACTCCAGGACCACTGGGCCTCGCAGCCGCGGGTCCACTACGACACATCCGCTCCTTTTATGGCCCTATACGGGCTTTTCAACTTCAAAATGTACATATTGGCCTACTTGTTCTCACCAGGCGGTGTCTCCATTCATGGTAAGTGATAATGATAGGAAAAGGATACATAAAATTAAATCCCAAGAAGGGAAGGAAGTAACAGACAGTAAAGAAATAGCAGATACGTTTAATAACTTTTTTAGAAATATTGCCCATAAACTGACATGTAATACCCATATTGATCCAGAACAGTGTATGATATATTTAGAAACGGGAACAAAACCTAACAGTAAAATTATATTTGACCCGGTTGACATCAAAGAATTACTGACGATTGTAAGAAGCATGAAACAAAAGATAACACCTGACATTTATGATATGAATTCCAAGACATTGAAAGAACTAATATTAACAAATGACTGTTTTTTGGAACTTGTGTACATCACAATTAATTATTGCCTAGAAAAAGGAGTATTTCCTGATTGTTTAAAACCTGGTCGAGTTATTCCACTGTATAAAAAAGGGGATAGTTCGGAACTTGGGAATTATCGACCCGTCTGTATATTACCAATCATTTCAAAAATATTAGAGTCAGTCATTAAGAAGAGAATTCTTGATTACTTTGAAAGAAATAATCTTTTTACGCCTTCTCAATTTGGATTTCGCCCAAATCGTTCAACAGAAATGGCAATAAGAGAAGTTGTATATTTTATTCTTGAATCAATGGACAAATCTCAGAAGTGCGCAAGTATCTTCTGCGATTTGTCCAAAGCGTTTGATTGTTTGAGACACGACATACTACTATTAAAATTACATTATTATGGCTTCGAAGGATCCGAAATGAATATGATGCGTTCATATTTGAAGAATCGATGTCAAATGGTGTCAGTAAATGATGTAAATTCAACCATGGGCTCCATGGACATAGGAGTGCCTCAAGGCTCAATAGTGGGCCCAGTGATGTTTCTAATATATATAAATGACCTTGTTAAAGTTATGCCAGAGTGGACCTATGTTAGTTTATTTGCGGACGATACACATGTAGGAATTAATGATAAATCTAAAGATAAGTTAAAGGAAAAAATTAGTAACGCAATGAATATTTTAAAAGAGTGGTTTAAAGCTAATGGCATAATTCTTAACGAGGATAAGAGTGTTGTAATGCATTATCAACCACGTAAAGGTATTGACAAGGAAATTCATTTGCATGAAAATGTGTTTCTCGGCTATACAATCGACGACACAATCAGTCATTCGGCTCATATTGGTAAAGTGTGTAAAAAAATGGCTAGTGCTAGTTATGCACTGCTGAAACTCAAACCTTTATTGGAGAAAAAAGCTATTATCTCAGTTTACTTTGCTTATATACATTCTATTATTAGGTACTCTATTACTATTTGGGGAAATGGCGCTGATATGAAAAGGGTGCTCAGGACACAAAAAAGGGCAATAAGGATAATGCTCGGCCTAAGAAAACGTACATCAGTCAGACAACACTTCAAAAATAACAGGATCATGACCGCAATATCCTTGTACATATACAATTGCCTGCTTGAAATTTATGACGCAAATTTGACCAAAAACAAAGATGTACATTCATGCAACCTACGAAATAAAAACAATATTTTTAAACCCAGGACTAGATTGGTAAAAGTAGAAAAGCAGGGTATTCTTAATAAGATCTGCATGTTCAATAAATTACCGAGTAACATCAGAGAATTACCCGCGAATGACTTTAAAAGAAAGCTCAAGCAGTTTTTCGAAATTAACCCGTTCTATTCTCTAAATGAGTTTATGAAAATGCGTTTCGTAGAATCTTCGTTTTCTAATGGACAGGTGTAAATGTGTAAATGTAGAACCTACTTGTTATTAATTTGAAACGATAAGATTAATAATATTTAATTCCATTTATTTTCGAATAATTAATAGTGTGGACATATTTGAATTATTAGATAACTCTTGACTCTTGAATTATTTTTTTGACATTTATAAAACTTGCTGACATTATTATTAATCATATTTTATTAAATTAAACTTTTTTTTTTTTTATCAAATTAATTATTATTAGTACTTATTTTTTGTTGTGGTTTTTGATTAGATATTTGAAATTATGTAATTATGAACTAAATATTTTGTAATGTGACTTGCCCAGTGTAACTACCAATGTTATAAGGCCAATAAATGATTCTATTCTATTCTATGTACCTACAAATATTAATTGGGTCAGGCACAATTTAATTACTAATTTTCTAAACGCATAAAAACGATTGTTTTTTCTCGTTCACACATTTAATATTTTTAGTTATATTATATAAAGTTTTATAATATAAACTTACTAAGTGTGATATTGAACAATGTTTTCGCAACATGTTTTAGAACATTTAAAATGTCTTCTAAGCAACTATACTGCTTCTTGTGTTTTCATTTATTTCAGCAAACGCCAATATTATGTTTTCTCTATTAAATCTAATTCATAGTTCAACTAAAACATATTAAATATTGTAAAACAGAAAACTGAGATAGCTGTGTCTGAGTAAAAGCAGCCTTAATTTATACTTAAATAGCAAAAATTATAATTTTAATAATAAAAAAGGAAAAATCTGTTTTATAGTATACTTTCTCGGAAAGTACCTCATGAGGGACAAAGTAGGGTACGTCATTATTGTCGCAGAAGAACTATATTTTTTTTTAATTTCTAATTTTTAATAATATCTATAGGTCTCTAATAATGCCAAAATAAGGTACAGTGAGTGATTAACGCCCACCTAACTTTACTTAAAAATAGTTTTGGTATTTAAATGATTACGAAAACAAACGATGTCTTAATCAATGGTTTATTTATTTGTCAATAAGAAAATAACACCTTAGAATGAGTTTTACTTATAATATTTATGTTTGTTCAGCTTTTAAAAAAACTGTATTTTGGGCGTTATTAAAAATAACGTGGCTATTGACGCCCGTTTTATAAACTAGGCTTTAAATACAAAAATAGACTCACTAAAACAAAAAATAATCTCACAACCGATATCCCACTCTACATTATTTTAATTACACCAAAAACAAAGAAATAAAATTAGCATTTAAGACAGACTCAGTCCAATTTAACAATATACCTAACATCAGTTGGTATATTTGTATTTGGTCATATTAAAGGTACTATTTGAGTATTTTCATACAACTAAGCATGAGCACTTTGTGTATTAGCCATTTTTAAGGCTGAATTATGATAATATTTTAAAGTTCACTGGGCGCAATTAACCTGACGCTTGATAATAGCGCCCGGAGATAGAATTTAATAACAGAAACAATACACCAAACGTACACTATTCTAAGAAATCATCATTAAAATTAAAAACTTACATTTTTAATTCAGTCTTATAAAAATTGCGCAAATTAACGATTATCATTAAGGACTAATAAGTATTATTAATTCAGTCTTACACAAGTTGAGCGATTCCTACATTATACTTAATTACATTATCAGCAATCTGAGCAAGTGAACTCTGTATCACATTTAGTTAAGCCAACACACTCCTCATGATACCATTTTTTACATACTACACATTGCCGCATATCTAACAGTTTTATCTCGCAACAAGCATAGCAGTACCAGTCTTCTTCTTCGTCAGTGCTTTTTTTATTTTCCTTCTTAGTCTTCCTTTGGCTGACTTTCTCTTTTTGTCCTTTTTTATGTCTTTCTTCTACTTTTTTCTTATGGCTTTCTTCCTTTTTGTTTTTATTTTTCTGTAATGTTTTGTTTGTCTCTAATCTTTTCTGCTCTTTATTAGTTTTAATCACGGTCTTGTCAAGTTTTTTCTCTTTTCTTTCTTTCTCAGTTTTGTCATTGAATAAATCTTTGGTGATTCTTTGTCCTTTATAGTTCATCGCTTTCTTACGTGTTTTTTTAGATTTAATGCATGCATAGTTAGGCGTTGGAAGGAATTCATGAAATTGTGTTTTATTCATTTGTTGTAAACTGACCAATGGAACGCTATCACCATCATCGTCATCTGAGTTGCAAGTTTCACTTTGAATAGAACAGATTAGTTGCTTTTTTGGTGTTGTATATCCTTTGTAGATAAGATACTGGCTTTCATTCTTTGACGATTCGTCTGATGAGTAATCATAGATATTTTCAGCGATGTATTTTGATGCTTTAAAAACGGGCTCAGTTATAAACGAATCCAAATCCGAAATTGTTGAATCAGATCCGGGATCGTCACGTAAAGGTCTTTGTAATCCCGAGCAACTAGGAACTACCGGATCATGTTGTCCCAAAGATTTATCCCCAACATTGTTGTGAGGTTGGTCAATTTCAGAAACACTAATTAAGTTGCTATCTTGTATTAAGGAAAGCGACACTCGGTCTTTTTCTATCATGTCAGAAGCATCGGATGACGAACTATAATCTACAAGGCGAAGCTTGATTCTTGGATTGATATTTTGATTAGATATTTCTCTATTTCTCTGAAAAAGTGGTATTGTTGCAATTCCAGCTAATTGATCATGTTCATCATCGCTACCATCAGTGTAATCATCTAATGAGTTTGGTATGGGATTCTGCAGGGGCTCTTGAGTTTGGGGACATGGAATTTCTGATAAAACAGATGGGGCAAATGCTTCCTCTGGTATAGCTTCGGGATCGAACGGGAACAGACCCGTAGCCTTGAAGCCATTGACTATGTTATTGTGCGTCATACATTTTGGCCAAACTCTAGTAAATATTTTATTGAATGTGGCTTTTGTGAGTGCTCTGTCAGCGCTAACGTATAAAAAGTTCAAAACTTCTTCATCCCAGTGATGTTCGTAAGACTTGTTTACTGACTTATCCAGTGGCTGTAGTTCATGCGTTGTATTCGAAGGGAGGCAATATAACACTATGTCATTTTTATCAGCTTCTTCGAGTGCTATAATTGATAAGTGACACTTAGCACCATCAAAAATCAATAAACATTTCCCCGCAACCTTATATTTAGCTAGATGCTGGATGAATTCCACGAACAAGTCAGCAGTCATAGAACCTTTCGGTGCCATTCTAACTAATGTTCCGGCAGGTAAGTTTTCCGTAAGGTCCGGTCGTTGTCTTTGCCCTTTAAAAAGTAGCATAGGAGGAATTGCTGTTCCTATAGCATTGACACACATCGCGATGGTTACATTTTCAGCGTGCTCGGGCGCAACAAGGTGAACTCTTTTACTTCCCTTTTCCGCAAGTACTGTATGCTGATTGTGGACTGTGATTCGACAACCCTTCTCATCCATATTATATAATCTTTCAGGATGCTGAATAATATCCAACTGGTCGTATAACTTTCTCACGCTTTGAAAATGTTGCTGAACGATTGGTTTGTTCAGCTTCTGAGCACGGGCTGGATTCATTATTTGTGGCTTACGTTTGCTGACCGATGGGTTTCGTTTCAAAAACTGTCTTAACCAATCAGCACCGGCAATTTTTTTTGATGGGTTAAAGTTGTGTTTTACGTCGAATCTCTCACAAAACATAAAAGCTTGTTTTCTTATAAATTTTGGCGTGAGGGGTACACCAATTTTTGCAAACCTCTTGATTCTATTACA
Source organism: Apocheima hispidaria (assembly GCA_947579745.1). Lineage (NCBI taxonomy): Eukaryota > Metazoa > Arthropoda > Insecta > Lepidoptera > Geometridae > Apocheima > Apocheima hispidaria. The sequence continues at coordinate 2,900,121 of OX388154.1, read as the reverse complement.
CAAGTCATTTTCTTGAACGTCTGTTAATACAGGTTTTCTTCCTAATCGTTTGACATCTTGACCTGTTTTCATATGGTCCCTCAACGTTCGTCTTGGAATGTTATATTTGAGAGCTATGGCTCGCTGGCTCAATTTGCCTTTTCGCACAGCTCTCAAAGCAGCTTTTAAATCGTCTTCTGACCAGGACTCCCCTCGTTTTTTACGCGGAGACATTTTATTGATTCCTTTAAATAAATAACACTAAGTTTGTAATAAGGCAAACATTGCATTTATTAGTTTAAGAAGTTAAAATTATGCTTATTAAAAATATCTTTTATACAAATATTATTAATTAGCCATATAAACACGCATACTAAAGGACCAATGTTAGAGAAAAAAGAAGCCAAACATGTTATGAGCCAAACATATTATCAACTAGATTTTGAAATCAAAAATTGTGTGATGTACAAGCCATTCGTATTATAACTTCTTTGGAAAATGCTACTGCAAAACACATTTAACAGCTAATTAAAACGAATTATGTAGCCATTGTAGTTTATGACATACTAGAAAATGCTCTGTGGTTATAACGCCCATGCAGACTAATAGCGCCCAACCGTCATTTTGCCGGACGTTATTACCCACATGGGCGTTATTATCCAAATGACACGATTTTGGAAAATATTCATATAAATCGACACAAAATACTCAAGTACTAGTAAATTAAGTTCATCTTATATCTATTAAAACCAAGAAGTATATACAAAACAAATAAATAAACAGCAAAACTTACGATTTCGTCGCGGCACTTATTTACAACAGCGTGGTACGTGACCGATCCTGCCGGAACGCGGCGCCTCACTGCCACAATCGCGAAGCAAGCGAGCTGCCGCTCGCGCTGCGCTTCCTTATTGGTTTATTCTATGTGTGAGTTAAGTGTTAGCTGAACCACACCATATCTAGTGTGTTTTCTGTTACTTGGGCGTGATTAGACAGCGGGCGTTAATCACCCACCCTACCTTATATCAGTTCAAAAAATCTGAGCCCCGCCTTCGGAAAAGTATGATACAAGAAAATATTATTCGAAATTCAAAATGGCGTGGTCCGTGTAATGTAAAAAAATCTTGTAATGTGACCATTATTCGGGTAACTTTTTCTAGAGGACTAGTTCTCAAAAATGTTGGTATTGAATCTATAATTGTATAAAACGTTGGTTGAGTAGACTGAAAAACCATCACCATTTCGTTTGTAGAGAGCGGCATTACGAAAGACAACCCCGCATTCTCGATGATCAACGACTCCGACGAGGAAGTTATCTACGGCTCCGACGAGGAGAGCCGGCGCCCCCTCAACGCGCACCACATCGCAAACGAGGACATTTGATTCACACAAATATCGATCACATTATGTTCCCTTTGTAAATGTAGTTTTTTTTCATGTTAAAACTTTATGAACTAATTTTGAGCGTGTTATTTTAGTGGACTTCCTAGTTCCTTCATATCTAAATATACAGGGTAGCTTTTAGGTAGTGCGTTTTATCCTGTACATTATCTCCCAGATCCAGTGCTTATCAGGGACGTGACTGTAACCCCCGAATACTCAAACGTTAGTTAACTTTGACGACAGATTAATTCTAATACTGCCTTTGTCTGGCACTAAGCAAATGACAAAGACAGCAATAGAGTTAATCTGTCGTCAAAGTTAACAAACGTTTCAGTATTCAGGGGTAAGAGGCGTAATACCAGACCAGACAGGAGTTCTGGCACCCAGACCCAGACCCAGAAGGCACCCAGAAGTTCTGAGCTAATGTGATATAAAAAATGAAATGAAAATGAACATTTTCAGTTGAAAGGAGAACCTGAAACAATTGAAGGTACAGACAGATCAGTGGTTCTTTATCTCCAATCTTTACCTTTAAGTTTTAAGTTGATTGTCAGGGAAAAAAAATAATAATTAGAATCGTCGTAATAAATGTAGGGTCTGGGTTTACCTACAGATCCCAAAACTCAGAGATTTGGTGCTTCAAATTATAAATTTTAAGATGGATGTTGGATGTGACAGGAAATTAATAGAGTTTGTAGGACGTATGGGTAAGAAAAATACTAAACTAAGGATTACTCTGACAACTTAAGGGAAGAAAATAACCCTCTTACAACGAAAATCTACACTAGAAGGGTTGGGCTCTTATATAAAAGAAGACTTAACACTCGAAATTAATTAATTGAATTCGAGTGTTAATGTGTTAAAATTGTGGATTTTCATTCATTATGTGTTCGTGAACGTGCACGAGTGTTGGTGGATAGTAATAATGTTGAGAAACGTGACTCTTCGTGTTGTTTCCAAAACTCCATAGAAACCTCTAGTAAAGTCTCTACCACTTTATTTAGGGCATGACGTGGACTTGACCGTGACTTATTTTAATTGTGAAATATTTGACTTAACTTGAAATATTACAATACTTGACACTGGCTAAATACAACAACAAAATACCCAAACATACCCAAAACATAAGAGGAAAAAATACTAGTAAATGGAAACAATCGTTTTCTGACATTTTATTGTGTAAAATTGCAGTAGTTAAATTAACTCAGCGTAGTTGAGACATTAGAACACAAAATAGCGCTATGCTAATTCTAAGCAACTACAAAAAAAAACCAAATGTTGCGTTTGCAAGCAAATTCCCAGCTTCTTAAAAACCGCTGCAAGCTTTACTTGAAGTTCTGGTAAATCAATAAGGCCTGATCCCTCCGTGGTTATTCTTATCGGTCAAATAAATCCCCAGTTCCCTGATATTAGCGTAAGTCCCGATGCAGCATAGAGTCAGGCCGAGCAGTATGAAGAACATTGCCTTCCACACGCGCCAGTGGTGCTTTCCCGGGCCATGGTCTATCCAGTCCACTGTTAGAGTGACAAATGCAGGGATGATCAAGCCTAAAATCGACACACAAAAGGAACCCAACTGAAAAAAAAAACAGGTTAATGTGCATTTCAAATTCGACCTTCTCCCTGTAGAAATAAATTGTATTATGTTCTTATGGCTAGTCAGTTTATGTTTGCCGATGTGTACGTTCCTTTTGGTTAATTTTGGTTACTTTGGTAGTCAGGTCTCAAACTCGCCAGCCTAGTACGATTAGGATAGTTTCTTCATTCATTCATTCATAGAACTTCATCAAATAATACCAGTAGTACAGTCTCAAACTCACGAGCCTAGTGCTGTAGTCCAGTCTCAAACTCGCCAGTCTAGTCCGGTTTTCAAGACTCAAACTCACTAACTTAGGCCAATCCGGGTAATCCAATCTCAACCACACCGGCCTAGTCCGGTAGACCAGTTTCGAACTCACCATCCTAGTCCAGTAGTCTAATCTCAAACTCACCAGCCTAGACTTTTAGTGTGGTATATAAAACTCACCAGTCCAATAACTATGGCAATGCTCGGCACTAGTAGAGCCACAATATTAGTCATGATAACCAGTATCATCCTGTACACTCTCTCCCAGATCCAGTGCTTATCAGAGTCATGACTGTAAGAGGCGTAATACCAGACCAGACAGGAGGGCACCCAGAAGTTCAGAGCGAATGTGATATAAGTCATAATGCACAAGAACATTTTCAGTTGAATTGAGAACCTGAAACAATTGAAGGTACAGACAGATCAGTGGTTCTTTATCTCCAATCTTTACCTTTAAGTTTTTAGTTTATTGTCAGGGAAAACAATATTAAATTAGAATCATCTGTCGTAATAAATGCAGGGTCTGTAGCCATAACCCAGAAAACTAAAAGCTAATTTACGCGGAGGCAGTCGCTGTCCCAAAATACGCGACTATAGTATAGCGGTATGATCCACGAAAAGCTGCTGTTCTACTGAGCAGAAATCAACAAAACTCACCATTTTGACAATGAAAAAAAATGAGGACTGCCTAAGCGGCTGTCTCTGTGTAAATTTGCCTTAATTGACTGAATAGTACTTACTGTCCCCACGGGAAATTGATAGTTACAGGTGCCAGGCTGTTATCTCCATAGCCCCAGTAGCCAAACGAGCCCATGATCATAACAAGTGATATCACTATCGACATACCTGATATAAAACAATCTTACTGTTAATTTATGGTAAACGATATTTTGTCCATTTTGGAGACTTATAATTGACGAAAGGTAGCGTAGGTCTCAGAGTTACACAGATACAAAGTTACAAATCGGCATTCGTATGTATATTTGCCCGACGATAAGTAGAACATTCAACAGGAGTCAAACTATGAAGTATCGACTAAGAGTGTAACACAGGTAAAAATATTTTCCGTAGTAGGTACTACTGGATCGCTTGTTAGTTCTACTGGAAGTTTTTTTATCCGTGGTACTACTGGGACAAAATATTCACACACTTTATTAAGCAATGGTGACCCAAAGGTTTTTACTAAATTGTAGCAATTTCTTGCAGTTTTGCGATAAAACAAAGCTAGGCCTTCGAAGGCCGAGGTTGCACAATGCCACGAAAATAAAGCTTTTATAGGCCAATATTTTCCGGACCTATAATCAATACCAAAGGGAATATCCTGGGGTTCCGGAGGCTGTTCTCGACAGCAAGGGTGACTACGATGCCGTCCATAGAGAACATGGAGACCCCGATAAGTTCGAACAGACCGTCCAGAGAGCGGAAGACGGGCATTTTTAAGGGACTGGTGGTAGCCGCGAGCGCACTGTAGCCCACTGTCGTTATACACAGAACCACTGGAAAAATTACAAATTAAAGTTAAATTACACCGAAAATTTCTGCAGCAGTTTGTTTTTTTCTACCCAACATCCTGTTCTCCGCATTGTACGCATTGAATTTTATAATTCTTTGTATGGTAAGTGCTTAGTTATACCATAGATAAAAATGTTCTTTGGTTATACAAGTGGGGATTCGTATCCTCAGCGAACGAACCGCACGCATTGGCCCTATTACCTATTATGTGCCATCGGCAATCTTCTCACAGATTTGGGGAATACCCGACCTCACCGGTGAAGTCAGTGGGTTAATTGTTAGTCGAAATACCAGAATCGAGTACTAATTTCCATCCTCCCTCAGTATGTCCGTTTTCCGACCGAACCCCAAATACCGGGTGTAAGGGAAATGCTCCCGAAGCCAAAACGTTACTAATATAGATAGGTACCTACTATCTAAACACAAGCGAATACCGGTAACAATTAGCCTTATATTTGTTGTTTAGTATTTTTCAAACCAGCATACAAGCATGCGCGCGCGTGTGAAATTTCGCACGAAAATATGCGAAGTAAAAATTTTCTATTGGTAGAAGCAATTTCGAATGGTTCAAAACACACGTTGCGTTAGCGATATGATTATTAAAAAAATGCAAATTTAGTTTGGGATTTCTTTCGAATGTCAGATATTTCGTGTGATATTTTCGTGCGAATATCATGCAAACAAATATTGCACAATTGCAAACCTGAAAACAAACAGCGCGTTTTTTGTGGTATCGTTTCAGCTATCACCAGCATTATCGCCATGCAGTCTTGGGGTTCGGGAGTGTTTCCCATACAGCCTGTATAACCACATTGTTAAAATCCCATGGACGTAGGTACCTCATTGATTAAATTCCGTACCAATAAAGACATCCAGAATTATAGAGAAAGGAGCAAGATGATTCAGACTAGTAAACACAGATATGATCAAGCAGGGTATAAGAAGTATTGCGATGTACACACGCACGGTCGGCATGTTGTTGGACACACCCTCCGTACCTGAAGAAAAAAAACTTATTGATGAGTACAATCATATAATATTCTAGAATATGATAATGTAGAAGAACAAGAAAGAATTATTCAAAATTCATCGCTTATTACTCCCAGACTCCACCGAAGCGGAGATGTGCGGAGATATGCAAAGCAGAGACGAGAAGAGATATTTTACAGCTAGGGTGAACCGAAGCTGTGCTGAGATAAGTAATGGCTAGACCGGAGCGGAGATGTGTAATGGCTAGAGCGGAGCTGAGCTGCGTGCAACGCTGAACTAGCGAGAGTTGAGTGACGCAGGCGCTGCGGTTGGGTTGTGCGACGCTGGGGAATAGCGGTGCCACTCGCCGCACGCCGCATACGTCTCCTCTCGTCTTCGCTGCGTGCCGTCGCCAGCTTGCGAGGCACAGCTCACATCTCTGTTTTACAAATATGAGTCATCTCTTCTCCTCTCTGCTCAACCGTCTCCACTGAAGCTGAGCGGGACGAGATGCGTAAATAACACAATCTTATTGGTTGTTTCTAACACATCTACTCTCTTCTCGTCTCGTCTCCGCTTTGATGGAGTCTGGCCCTTACCCTGTTTTTAAAAAGGAATGACAGTTTGTATGGAATTTCGTGAAAAAATAATTGCAGAACTTGTATAGCAAGTTCCATCAAGATTAGTCTGAAAATACAACCTGAAATACCAGCAAGTATGACATATCTACTCGTACGGACAGATGAAAGCAAATTTTTCCAGTTGATGCAGAAACTTCGTTCGTGCGAGTTAGAGACTGTAAATTATGTGTTACCTTCTATAAGTTGCTTTATTTGTCGAGCTATCATCGTTTGGTAGACGGCGCAGGCGCCAAAGGCATTGATGCATATAAATGTTTCTACAGAGTGTCTGGAACATGACATCATAAGAATTAGAAATAGAAAAATAAATTAGAATGCCAGTTTAGTGGTAGGACTCTTTGGCAGTGTCCGCGTAGGAAACTATCACACTTTTAATTGACCGAGCGAAGCGAAGGTCTCAGAGTTTACTGGGACAAATCGGCATTTGTATGTATGTTTGTGTGTATATTTGTCCGATGATAACTTGCGAACCGTTGATCCGATCTTCATGAAATTTTGTAGGCAAGTAGTTCATTTTAATACAATTTTCAAGTTCGAATATGAGCTGAATCGGTCAAGGGGTTGTGAAGATATAGGGGTCGCGAGGTCTCAGTTCGGCGTGAACTACTAGTATATACTTAGTTATTCAATCGTCAAGTAAGATGATGATTGTGATTCAAGGGCAACGTTCACAGTGAAGTTACTAGGCGTAAAGAGATTTAAGGGGTAACCCATGCGACCACCTATTCCATACAAATGTATTTCCGTGTTTCCACCCAGAATGTGTGTTATGCAAACCATGTTAGCCTCGTCACTAAGAATCATAAAAAAAAACTCAGAACCATAGAAAAAACCCTACCTACTGCAGTTCAGTACTATACGACCACGTATAGGCTTCATTCTCCGAAGATTTCCTAAGATAATAAAACAAAACATTGTTTCTGGTCTTTCAAACAAAGTTGTGTTATAATTATTATAATTGACAACCTGAAACTTCTGCTGAAGTTCCTCAGTTTCTCCCAGGGCCCGCTGTCGAGAGAGGCCTCAGCTAGCTCTGGGTATGATAGCGTGGCCACCTGCAAGCGCCTGTACATCTTCTGCGCTGACATTGTCAACTCCTGGGCACGTACGTTTAATTTTTATGTTCAGCCCCGATGCTGCGCGACCGCGAATCGTATCGTGGCGTGATTCAAGGTCGCACAGCGTCCGCAGCTGAAGCTAACAACAATAGCGCTAAGGATGACACGCTACGCGCTCTGGATACTCAATCACGTAAAGGACGCTTAGCGTTCGCGACGGGGATTTGAGGCCTAATGTCCACCCCTCTTCAAACCCCCCGATGTTTTTGTGCCCGGAATACTGCAGGACCTGATGGGAATCAACTTTTCCCCAATCAAACTTCTTTGTGGACATGATTGAGCGAAATGGTATGTCTATGCGAAATGGTATGCTGGCTGTAATTCTATATATTTTGTGTTTGTAATTGCGTGCTGTGGTTGTACGTACATTTTCAATTTTCAGGTTCAACCACTAATTTCTATTTTTACTAGTAGATACAGAACAGATATAGATGTCAGTGAGCTCTACTGTTTAGTCCTGCAAAAGTAACAATCAGACTGACAAAGAACAGAGACTACTTTGCTTTGTTTTTTTTTTTTAATTTATATAACGCATTGTTTGTAATTGTGTGAGATGTAATGTCATAGTATGCTAAGTGTGTGTGTCGGGAATGCGATCCATAGTATCTCCGACGCAGGAAACCTAGTGGAGAGCTCTAAGGCATGATACAATGCGTTATTTTATTAAAATTACTGTAAGCTTGGCAGTAAGTTCTTTAAATCGAAATCACAAAGTAACTCACATACATAGAATAGGTAATTATCACGCCCAGGAACGCGTTGACGGACAGGGCCGTCCACAGGCCGCAGACCATGTAAGACTCGTGTATGCATAGTATTCCACCTCCTAGGCAGCCTTTCACAAGCGAAGCTATACCGCCTCTGAGACTGCCAAGAAGAAAAGCTATTTCAGAAACAGTTGCCGAGTAAGTTACAGATCATTATAGTAACAAGTACTTTTACTGAAAGAAACGCCAAAAACCCGACTAAAATATATCGTACCTATGTAATTTTCGTAGGTCAACGCGAACGAAGTCGCGGGTTACATATATGTGTAACATCATCTATATCGTCAACCGCCATTCTATCTGCATGTTCTCATGATTACCGAGATTGTGAATATGCATAATAGGAATCTAGACTTCGGGGGTATTTCCTGGATTAACACATACCAAGGCTAGGTACTTTTTATCCCGGAAAAATATTGAGTTTCTTTTGAATAGCGGGAGAAACCGCGGGGCGCAGCTAGTAGTACATATAATTTACAATTATCATTGAGCAACTCGGTACCGGCCTTAACGGGTCGGCCCAAGGTCTGTGTAACATTTTGAGACCGGGTGCACACTACCGCGGCTACGGGACAACTGCTCCTCAAAGCTTATAAATGCATGTTCCGCCAAACTTACTTAATGACCTGAGGTACAGGATTTACCTACAGGAGGTAAATAAATATATCAATTTGGAGAAAACATTCTTATTTACTTACTCAAGCATCTTAGAAGCGGTCCTAGCAATGGTAAAGTCAAATTCCTTCGTGGAGTCTCTAGTGCGCAGATCGAACTTGGCTGGTCTGGTGTTTTCGCCACCAATAGAATCTTTTCCGACTCTGCCTGGCGAAGACATCGGTGTTCCTCGTTCTAGCAAGTCCTTCCTCAGGCCCGTTAGAGATTTGCCGTCGTAGAACATGCCGCTGTCAAACTGGGACACGATGTTTTTTTCATACAGAAAAATAATTATTTTTCTTACCTTATAGCCTTATAGCAGCTGCGCGTATGTCTCAAGGCTTCCCTTATCTGATTTGTGCGAGAAGGATAGTAAATATTAGCTAGACTGGGATTTTATGGGAGTAAAATTAACAAAGCAATAAGGTCATAATTTCTCCCTCTTTGTTCCTATGAAATTCATTTCTAGCTATCTTTTTCACCTGCTATGTCATTCTCATCGATGACAGGCGGTAGTCAGTGAACCAATGATTTTCAGAGGCCTATACAGTGAACCTACGAGCTTCGGATCCGAACCCTAAGCCTGCGAGACCGAAAGCAGAGCAGCATCGCGAACGAAATCGCGGGCATCAGCTAGTTACTATCCTAACTAATCCTAATATTAATAACTATCCTAACTAATATTATAAATGTGAAAGTAACTCTTGTCTGTCTGTCAGGGTGTTTGTCGCGTTATCACAGCTAAACGGCTGAACGGATCGACCTGAATTTTTGCTTATCATCTCCGACCCTTAAGCTATAGCTTAAGGCTATAGCTATAGTTTAAGGGTCGAAGACGGACATAGGCTACTTTTTTTTGTAGGTCCACGCGAACAAAGTTGCGGGTAACAGCTAGTCGTTGTTCTATAACATTGCATGGGGTTTCTCGCGATTTCAGGATTGAATCATATAATCATTGTACATAATGATATGAGCCTTATGGCATAGAACACCGTTTAACCCTGTACAGTATCCGAAATATTTTCTTACAATCCAAAACTATAAATCCTAAATGGCAGTTGCAGTCACCCATCCAAGGACTGACCGAAGCAAACGTTTACTGATCTACTAGTAACAGAGCAACGGCAAGAAAATACTCTTCGATGGGTTAATTCTTACTTGAATTGAGTGCATCGAATCGCTGCTGGTTCTCGAACTCTGAAAATGATAAGTAAAAACGGGTTTTACTAGTAGCTACGCCCCGAAGTTTGGTAAGTAATATTTATTTGTATCTATAATGTATATAAAGGGAAGTTTTTGCCAACAGATCACACCCTACATTCTGCATTCAGGACGCTTGAAGCGCACCACGCATCAATCTAAATACACTTATGAAAAATTACTCTGATTGGTTGATTGCTAGGCGCGAGTAAGCGTAGCCTTGAGATTGCCAATGAGAACGCTTGGTCGCACTCCCCGCGACCCGCGCCGCGCCTCAAACTTTAGTGACTTTTTGTAGAAACAACGAATCTCGTAATGCGGTATCTAGTGTGTTCTGTGTTTCCGCCGCAATTGTCCAGTCTTCCTCGTCTTCGTGTTTATTTGATTCTGAGTGACGATACTTTCTAGTTGCTCGCCTGATGCGTTACGCTTGCCCTAACAGTTCAGTACCACCTAGAATTTTGAACGTCAACAGTTCAAACCATTCGCGGCAACGCACTGCGCTCATCACGCTTACATATTAGATGTTAAATATTTTTATTACCAGTAATTTCCCTGCGAACATTGCCTTTCAATCCGGAACACAGTAATACTTCTTGGTTAAATAACTGGCAATGGTGTGGTGCTGTGGTGCATGGACTGTGCAAAAGAGTCCAACCACTGTGTCCTTGATCCATAATAAAATTTAATTGTTTTTCTCTCATTGTTTGCCCAGTGCGACCCCACAGGGGGTACCCGTATAAAGGTCTTGTAATAGTGCAAGGATTCGGACACCGAGAGAACGAGAGTATGAGCTGCATGGTCTGCCAGGTGCTCCGCAATCACATTTTATCGTCTCGGCGTCCGAGAATCCCCACTTGGCCAGGCTACTCCTGCAGCGAGCCGCTTGGGTCGGTTTAACGACTTCCACGTGGGACACGGAAGACGCCGCCTTCTGGAAGTTGTTCGGTGGGCATAAACTTTCCAATTTCTCACAGGAACTGGTTCTTCAGTGAAACAGTCGGTAGTCAGGCAAGCAGAGCATCCATAGTTACCTCACGATGGTTTCGCGGTCACCTATCTGAAGACTGAGACCGGTTCGTCAAGTGCTCTGGTCAAGCTACGCCACCAGCGCTACGACCCATGTGTGTGTGCTAGCTTATAAATAATTTAGTTATTTGTTTCTTACCATTGTAGGTGGAGTGTTAACCATTGTTTGTTTTGAAATCCAAAATTAACGAGGAACTCTAAATAAAACACAAAAATTGTCGCTATAAAATGCTTGAAGTTGATAGAAAATTTTGAAAATATGCAACTGACGTATAACTTTTTTAGTTTAGGCTAAAACACGAGATTACGAGGAGTACGTATTGAGTTCTATTTTACGCACAGACGATTATCGTCTATGTAGTTGTAAAAATGATGTTCCGTCTGCTTCTGTTATATGTCTGTGATTTTACATATATTACGTAAAATCCGATATCTACCGTATCTCTGACGGACTGATAGTAATGATAAATGGTTCCGAACATGGATCTTGTATCACTGCTTCGTCTAAGGTTCCGAACCAGGGGTGCTAGTCTCGACTTTTCGCTACAGCACTTTGCGACCGAATTCGGTCGCTATGACGCAAAAATTCGACAACGAACACGAATTGTTAACGAAAAAACGCAAACATATATGTTGCATATGTTGTTTATACCTAGTAGTAGTTGCATATGTTGTGTATACCTAGTAGTAGTATGTGTATGTTGTGTTTAGTTTGGCGGTCTTTGTTTAGCAGTGGAGGTCTTCAGGCTGTTGATAATGATGACTACCTACCTAGTAGGACTTTGCTGAAACTAAAAAAAAACAGATTGTTAACATTGGTGTCATCTTTGTAATAAACTAGCAACGCCCGCTCTTTCACCAGCAATTCTACAGATTTTTTTTAGAATTTTTGATTAGCAAGTAATCGCTATTGTAACCATATTGTGTGCTCACGGTTTGGATTAGGGATCTGAATAGAACCTTTATAAAAATGTTATATCATGTATCATCGGTGATCTGTGTATGTACCTAATAAATAAATAAATAGAACAAAATATTCAGTTTCTGTAGAAAAGCGAGTGAAACCGGGAGTTGAACGAGAACAAACACACTTAAATACGTACCTACTTACTTACGCAGAAAGTTTCACATTTACAATATTAGTGTGACCAGCAGCACCCCGCCGTTATGAGCTTCGGCCTACGGCTCGTAGAACGATCTCGGGCTATGAGCTACGGCCTACAGCTCGTAGCACGATCGTATCGTAGCGTATCGGCAGGCTACGACGTAGTAAGGCTACGTCCGGCGTCAGGTGTCAGGCGGACTTGCAGTGTTGTAGACTGTTATATTTATTAAAATGTTTTTATATCCTAGCGTGGGGATTATGGCAATACCATCTCCTGGTGTCCAAGGTCAAGGCCTTGAGACCAAGGCGTCTTCTGACTGATAATGATATATATTTTATATCTCACATTCACTATATCCCCCAACTACCTATATGTTTTTACAAGCTTTTATTCAACTTGCAATGTTTGTATGTATGTAAGTATGTATCACAGTATTCTCCCTATTATATTTATATGTATGTAAGCTAAGGTCAAATCTTGCAACTCAATCTTAGACCAGTTCAATTGAGTTGAAAAGAGTTCTGTAGGTGCACCTTCGCTCCCATATCCCATCAAAGTCCTTCTCCGATTTGCCGCCCGGGGTCATGCCCCGCACGCTATTGAACGAGGGATGAGTTGGCAGTGGCACATTGGGCATTGGATGCCGTACACCACACAGAACCAGCCGTCGGAATTCGTTTGACTGCTGGTAGAGTCCCACGCGCTTCATATTAGCAGCGCCGCGTCACATACGCACGTCAGACTTCTCTCGTCACAAGTCTGACCACACTCGACGCAGGTTATGCGACTCTCAGCGCACGTTGTACGATACACGAGGCATACCACAACGCCTGGGACCCTATTCCTGTGCGCTCGAGATTATCTCGGTCACTGTCTCTCTAATTTAGAATTTAATGGGAGTGAGAGTGACCGAGATAATCTCGAGCCCACAGGAATAGGGTCCCTGCACGGCACGTGCGGAACTAACTCGGCTAAAACAGAGTGGCTATTACTTGGCCTGACCTGACATCGTTTGAAAGGGACAGCTGGACTTGAATTTCACGGAAGCAAAAGAAACAAACTATTAAGGTTATAACTTCTCCCTTTCGCTCTCCCAGAAACTTATATATAGGCATCTCTTTCACACGATGTCAGGTCAAGCCATGTATAGCCACTCTTAGGCCTTTTTTTTTTCCTCATTGTAATTACTCACGTTATGTTTATTTATTATGATTATGAGAGAATTAGAGTCTCTTATTACGTTTGTATGATCAGTCCGCGCGCGATTTGAATGCAGTCGGGCCCCTCAAAATCCTTCGAATGCTCGGCATACAAATCACGTGCGGACTGTATATAGGTATATAATGATATATGTTTGTATGTTCATATATTACCTCCTGTAACCTAAGCCAAGCCTAGACGGCTTGACTGATTTTGATGGGTAAAGTGTCGTTGGATTCCTCTTTACGTGACGAGTGACGTATACGTATTCTAGATTAGATTCTTACTCTTGCAGTCGGGTATTATATTTTTTACTTAAAATAAAAAAGTTGCTTTGGTTTCGCATTCATGTTTTTGTTTCTCCTGTTAGTTACATTTTGAGACTTAACGGCTAAACCGATCCTGATGATATTCGACAAGTGTTTGTATCGTAAGGATCAAGGACTAAATATACCACCTACTTTCCGATAAACGACAATCGCGGAGCGAAGGTATAGCCCTATTTCTACACGAGTACATTCCTAGTGGCTATGTACATATGTTCAACATTAGTCGTTTTATACAGAATGTGGCGAAACGAATGGATAACCCATTTATAAGGAGAATTCTGTGCCCGTTACCTTCGCATGGCGAACAGTATGACACTACAGAAAAGTAAAAAGAAATGTGGTGAAAAGTTTAATACTTTTAGAGTTTTTTGTGATTTAGGTACAAATTTCATTGAAAAAGGTTTAGAAAACGTTAAATAACTCGAAAACCGAGAGACTTACTAAATACAAATATTAATTTTCTGAACAGTCATGGTGTAAACTAGGAATCCTTACAGTTCTGCCATGTCGCGGCTGTATACTTTTAAAATTATTACAACTTACTGGAGTCGAATATTCGACGAGATATAATACTGAAAAACCGTAAAAAACCTATTTTGAATTCTAAGAACTCGTCCTATGATTACTTGTCTTACTAGCTGCGCCCCGCGGTTTCGCCCGCTATTCTACAGGAACGATTAAATTTTTAAGGATAAAAAGTAGTCTATATGTTATTCCAGGGAATAAGCTACCTCCATACCAAATCCCTTTAGCCGATACAGATCTGGAGCCATATCCCGTAACTCTGGTGGCGATGATCTTCGTTTGCTATCCTGCTCGCTCGCATGGTGCAAGTTGGCGCGAGGGGGACGGCATGCGATGACCATTGCCACCAGGATTACAGGATAAGGCCCTGGAACGGGAACAAACACACATACTTACGCAAATTTTCGCATTTATAATATTAGTGTTATGCCGGTCCCAGACTTGCAGGCCTAGTCCCGAATGTTCGCGCAACGAGACGATTTCCCTCAATACATCGTAATGATGATCGTACACGCTCACAAAAGTAATCCTTTGCTACTTGTTTTTTTTTTTTGAATAACTAATTAATTAAAAACTAAAGCTTGGTACTAGTAGTAGTGCGTATAAACCACAGTAAAATGTACTTTTATCTACTCTGTGGCAAAAGCAGGAAAATTGTTCCTTTTATTTATAATGTTCCTGTAGCGTCGATTTCCGTTATGGGCTTCCCTCCTATATACATGGGAAAAAAACAAGATTTTACAGACAACAGAGCCTAAGGCACACCACACACCAATACTACAAATGTTGTACACCACAAAAAAATATCGCAGACCTACATTTAAATACCAGTGCGTTAGTAGACATACATATCAGAACTGTATCTGATTTAAAAAGTGTTACCCCATAGTTAGTAATAATTAATATTTATACTGTTGGTGTTTATTTAAATAAATAAATGGACAACACAACACATATCTCCACAAAAAGTGTGCCACGTAACACACATGTCTTACTGCACACAAATGTGTCTTTGGTGTGTGGTGCGCCTTACACTATGAACACAGAATAGATAATAGTACTTTATATGTAGATTAGTCAGATACGTAATAAACTTATTGTTGAGGAAGTTATTGCGTCGCAACTTAAATATTTCGATTGCAACAAAAATCAGATACAAATATTAATTATTTGGTCAGTATATTAAATTTTGCTAACATAGCGGTAAAAATTTAAATCATTGGTATAAATAAAAGTAATATCAACTAAAAACCCTGGGCATAAATTAAAATTTGGTGATTGGTATGGACACAATCAATAAAATTACTTGTTAAACTTTAGAGCTGCCCAAAAAGATTTTAATAAATCATCTTTTAAAAACTACACTAAATTTTCTGATCGAATATATTTAGAAATATTTAGACCCGACTGAAATGTTATCGATGCTGACCATTTCAATCAATTCATAGCCAACTCTAACATTTTGGCAATTGCCACAGCATAAAATTATAACAGCAGACACACCATTATATCGGCAAAATAATAACTGTAGAAAAGTGACGAATGTCCCCACGCAAACCAAGACAAGACCGGCGGGGTTTAAAACCCAAGCCAAACGCGCCATCATTCGCGCCCCATGCGACGTGCTATGAAGTGCCTGCGGCTGTAAATTTTACTTTATCATTTTATTAGTGGCTAGCTATGAGTGGCCTTCCTTCGCGAGGACCTAAAAAAAATGGCCCGTGTCCGTCTCCGACCCTTAAGAATAGAGTATATAAAAAAAGCGTAGTCTGATACCCACCCCTAAATGTTATCCGATTTCGATGATTATTTTATATATTATCATCCTGGAAAACTATGTTCGTATGTTTTTTTCATGGATCTTGATGCTTCGTCTAAGGTTTTTTTAAATTAAATTTCGCAATATCTTCGTTTTTATAGGCACTTAAAGTGTCAATTTTTTTGCGTCGAAAATGCTACGAAGAAAAGTAGTTATTATTAGAATACCATAAACATTTTTTGTAAAAACAAATGTAGGGACATAGGTTATGGTTTATCCAAGCTATTTCTAACAAGTCTTAAACATTTTGATAAAATTTAAGGGTTGATTACAGACTTACCCCGAATTGCAAATTTCATGAAAAAGTTATGAAAATTCACTAACTCTATCTACTTCAAGTACTAGAAACAGAGCGACAGCTTTACAATTTCAAATATCTAATGAAAGAACGGAAGGAATATCCTCTTAAGCTTTCTATGTAAAAATTCAGCAAAAGATGGAGCAATCTCATTTCACCTGTAACTATATAAATTGTATTTTTATCCGCAGCGCCTGGTGGCCGATGTTATGCAACATGAACTAAAGTAGCTATATTTTTGTGACGGGAATGAAAAACATAATCGAAGAATTTCTTCGAGTATGACTTCATTGCATCGCAAAAAACGACTCTCTTTAAATTCTAGTCCACAAAAATTAAATAAATTGATATTCCGTGGTACATAAACCTTGGTTCCATGTTTCATTTTAGTACGCTTAAATTGCGATAGATTTACATAATATTATTCATAATAATACTATGTCACATCTATCACTTTGACATCCCATATCATGTAAATAAAGTTACACATTATATTCTGTGTAAAATATTAACATTAAATGGTAAATGATAAAGCAACAGTATTTTTTTTCTCAGTGGCCGCCTGCCCTTCTACAATTTCACTACTATATAAGCGGTATCGCAGAATTTTTCGGAAATTAAATATATTCTGGTGTTAATCCAGGCTACAATTTACCTCCAAGGATTTGGGTGACAGATTTCACCCAAATCGGTTTAGCCGTTTCTGGATTGAGTGCGAACAAATACATACACACACACAATATTTTACATTTATAAATTAGTGTGATGTAGTAACATTAGTACCTTTTGAACGGTCTATCCTCTATCCTTATAACATATATGTATTTTTATGGTCACATCGTGCAAACGCCTGAACAACTAAGTTATAGTTGTCTATTTGATATATTTTTATTAATTTATTTTCTCTATTTGTACTTCTTATTGCAATCCATCAGCCAATCAGCGAATGCTGCATAATGAATGTGGTTTGTTCGAGTTATAGTTCTATAGTTATTATTTTGCTGCTTTACATAGGTACGTAAACAATGTAAAATAGTTGTAGTGCAGCTGGTACAATGAAAATTAAACATATCCTGAACATTAATCTTTTAATTGAGATTTAAGAATAAATAATAGTCATTAATGTATCCTAAATTAGATTAAATACATGAACTCATTCTAGAGATATAGTCTGTAAGGTGTTGAGTGTATGCGCAATGAGTATGACAGGGTGCGGCTGGAGGACGGCGGCGGGCAGCGCGCGGTGGCGGGCGCCGCAGGGCGCGTCGGGAAGCGCGCGTGGCGCAGCGGCCGCCGTGCGTCGCAGCACCGCCCCGCCGCGCACCACGCACGCTACGCCCGCCAAGCCCGCGACGCTCGCGCGCGGGTCGCAGTTCTCACTCCCGCCCTCCTCGTCAGAGCACAGGTCGATCACTTCACATTCATTCTCCCCTCGTTTCAGCGGGTCCACATGTTTCACGTCCGACTCACTCTGCTCACAATCCACACCCTCCACAAACACGATGTCTTTCTCTGCCATCAGTTCCGCTTTCCTCTCTGCTTCTTTTCTACAATCCTCAATATACTCCTGCATGCTTTCCTTGGACATTCTTTCTATGTCCACGGAGATCGGTCTACACTTCAGGAGGAGCAGTTGACCATTCACATCCAGGATTTTCTTCTTTCTCTGGTTAGGAAATGTGTACTTGCGTTGCCAATAGTCTATCGGTCTTCTGTATCTTATAGGATATTGGTTGTTTTTACTTTTATTAACTAAAACTTTGCTAGGAAGGGGGTTTGTGCAGCAATACCTCTCCACTCTCTCCCTTGAGTACGTAGTATCCCTCTGTACATTCGTTTTTACATTCCTCATGTACGCTAGAGACGAGAAAGGATATGGAGGGCCCCTGTCAATATTGGCTGCACTTCTTACAATTTTAGATTTGGATGCACTATCGGTGTTAATGCTAGTGGAGTCAGTCTTGTCTACTCCGACTGGCATCAGTTTGAGAGCAGATAGGAAATCAGGCAACCCTCCCGTACATGCATTTGATGGAATATCCTCATTGTTACAGAGCCTCTCATGCACTTTCAGAACATGTAAATTGTCAAAGTGACTGTCACAGTTATCACATAAATAAATGTCTGATTTTATTTGGGGTTCTTCCCCCGCAAGTGAGGACTTTCCCTCGTCAGTGACGTCGTCGTCATCATCCAGGAGTATGGGTTTAGCGTCATAGTAGAGGTTCTCGTTCCTGAAGGTGACGAGCAGCTTGTTCGTGCGTTTGTCGTAAAGTGAGGTAGTGTGATCGCGGTTGTCGACGTAGCGGAGCTTGTGGCGCGGGTGGCGCGCCAGCTGCGCCGAAAACACCAGCAGAAAGGTGCTCTTGTGGAAGTCGTAGCACTTGCGCACCACCGTCTTGAGCTTCTCCTCCCAGTTCTTGGGGAGTTCGGCAGCGGGCGGCGGCACGAAAGGGTGCGAGAACGGCACGTCCTCCGGCCACCACGGCGGCTGCAGGATTGCGCTTGCCGTGTCGTGCCCCCAGGAACATGTCACCATGAAAGTTATGAACTTCTCCAACTCGGCGGCGGTAAAGTTGGTCAGCCCCACCGGGTGCCCGTTGGCGAACAGCAGCGGCAGGATGGCGATCATGGTTCCCGCTCGCGATTACGGTCATCGCAGCCGAAGGACGAGCAGCGCTTGCGATCGGGCCCCGCGCAGCCATTCCATAACGGTTAACGCGTTGATACACATTTCACCAGCCTGGCGTCAATAAGATGCAGTTTGATCACATAAAGTCTAGCACTTTATATTGTTCGAAACAAAGCAACGAAAAAACAAGAGATCATAAAATTGAAAATTATAAAAACGCAATCGAAGTGAGAGCGAGCGTACGTTGAAAAGAGAAAGATCGTCGATCCACAGACTTCCCAAAAAATCTTTTAAAGAAAAAGAAAAAAGCAAGCTAGCGTCATGGGTCAAGCATGGAGCAAGCGAAGCAAGCAAACATATCACAGACTGGCAATAATGGAACGCTCTAATCTCTATGAGGCGTTTACCAAAAAAAAAAAAAGTATTCTAAAATACTTACTAGATGGCGTAACAGACCTATCGTTTTACCTGTCATTGTCATTTCTGTCGAAATATTTTATGTTTAATTTTTAAATCGTAAATTTTGGCTCCACACGTTGTGTATTTAGCCAGTGTCAACTATTGTAATATTTCAAATGAAGTCAAATACATAGTTACGTTACTTGAAATTGTCTAAATACATATGTCGAGCCAAAAAACACGAGAAAAAAAAAAGGCACACGAACATTTTTTTGTCTTTCATGTCTTGACAGTAACAGGAAAAACTCAAATTACATCTAATGCCATCTATTGGGTACTTTTATAACCAGGATTTCTTTTTTTTTTGGAAAACGCCTCATTACGTCACTGATTTATAAATATCTCTAAATGACGAAGGAAGGCAAAAAATTACCTGTGGAAGTAACTGATCGTGATAGTGATAGTGCGCAAGCGGGACCGCGCTTAGTTCGAATATGTTAGTATGAGCAGGATAATATGCTATCACGATTAGAATCACGAACGTTCATCATAGTAGGGCACTGATCTGATATCATGAGAAAGATATAGCTATATACATTTTATTGGAGCAAATTGGACAAGCTATGGCCTTAATAGCTTATTTCATCTATTCCAATGTAAAAGCTATCCTCTTCACAAAAAGTTCATTTTCGAATAGGATCATCTCTATTTTTTAATCGCTCTATGATTTCGCAAGAAAATATTTATCATGCGAAATGAAAGGTTTTTTACTGATTCAAAGCAAATTCAAATAGTTCAAACCATTTGTTGCGCTAGCGAATGATATGATTACCTAAGGATTACCTATTTCAAAGTGATATTCGAACGAACATCACTTTGAGCGATTCAAAAATGGAGGTGTGATTTTTGTGGAGAGTAATAGCTCTTGGATCTTGTATGATGTTTCGTCCAAGGTATAGCTAAGGTATAGCTAATCACACAGGCCCGTGTACAGACACCTTTAGTGTCAATTGACATTGACAATACAGACATGATGACACTAATGACAGATCACAACGGAATCAAATCAATTTCAAGTTTCAACTTCCAAGCAAATGCAATAACATTGAACACATTTTTAATAATTTTAATTTTCTTGCAAAACGACAAAGAGCGTCTTGTATAATTTTTACGACTTGCAAAAAGTAATAATATTTAAGTGGAGTCAGTTATCATATAAACCGGATAAAATGTGTTCGTGAAATAAAATAAAAAACAAAAATGGTAAAATACTAGCTCGAAAATAATGATACCTGCATGTAATGTTTCATTAAACTAATTAGGCCTAACTCAAAACTGTTTTCCTCAGGAAATCAATGGTGCCAACAACTCGTCTGGTTCTTCATCTACGAACCTTGTAAATGAAATTGATTACGAGTGAGTATACAATTAATCTACCTGCTTATAAAATGTTCATTGTTTCCAAAAAACGTTCTTACACTTGGTTGACCTTTACGGAAACTGGTTATTTTATTACCGGAGCAAGTTCTTAGCATAAAAGTAAAATATCATCAGAATGTAAAAAAGATGTTGGCATTTTATTTCTGTTCCAAAACAAATGTTTTGCGAAAATGCTGGCTACAAATATAGAATTGACACAGCACATTTGATACTATTAGGTCTACATTAACCCTTTGGTCTGTGGGCCCCATTATACTAGGACAGGGATGGCAAATCAATGGCATGATAAAATATTTTGGGCATGGCCCTAATCCACAGGTCACACTAGATACGAGATTCGTTGTTACTACAAAAAGTCACTTAAGTATGAGGAAGGTGCGGGTCGCGGGGAGTGCGACCAAGGGTTCTCATTGCTATCTCAACGTTACACCTACTCGCACCTAACAATCAACCAATCAGAGTAATTTCTTATAAGTGGATTTAGACTGATGTGTGGTGCGCTTCGAGTGTCCTGAATGCAGAATCTAGGGTGTGATCTGTGCCCCAATCGAAACTGTTTGCATTTTAGTTCAAAGTAACAAATTTCATAATGAAGTAATATGAACGAACGCGAGTGAGCCTACAGAGTGGCAGTAAATGAAGAGTTTTGAGTTGGTTGTATTTAGTTTAGTAGTGGACCGTGTCATGTCCTAAAATTGTGACCAGAATCACCGGAGGCTGGGCAGCAGTGTCCTATAGGAAATGGTGAAAATTCTGTGTTTTCCAAGCACAGGGGAGTTCGAGTGGGGTTTATGGCAACCACCCAGTATGGGGGAGGCTTCGTCCATTGCTGTGGATGACTAAAAGCTGACAGGCAACTTGATAAATGGCACGGACCCCGGAGTCCGTGGAGCAATAAGGTAAAATAAAAAAAAAGCTGACAGGAAGTATTTAGTTTTATTATTTGCCCAATAATCGCAAATTTTCACTTCACTTCTGAACAAACCTTCGCATTTCTAATAAGAGCTACTTTTTATCTCCGAAAAATATACTATTCACGGGTGAAATAATATATATGTATATTAGTCTGTAAGGTATTTATAATATTGGCCTGTGTTTTTTAAGTAATTCCCGTTGCCTGAAGTAAAATGTTAAATATTATTATTTATTCTGTGGTTCAGCTTGGAACAGCCAGTGTGGAGGCTGGAGCAGCTGAAGCAGGCAGCAACAGAACAGAGGCTGCCGCGGCCTCGCAGCCTCGCCTGGGCCATCCTTCTCGAGGTGGTACCCCCGCCTAATGCAGATATTGTCTCCATGTGAGTATTACACAAGAAACGTGGCCACAATCTACAATGAAGGTCGACCTTCGTCGCTTGGTTGCATTATGAGCAGGTTCCGGGTTTGATTTTCAAGTGGGCTGGTAAAATTTAAATATCTTGCAGAGTCTAGGTGTAACTTGTCTATCAGGGCTAGCATGCGCACCGTGACAAAATCTTTTTGTTATGCAAGAACAGGACACGGCTTTGATTATGTATATGTTTGTCTCATTTTTCACGACATGCAGAGTAGAGAAGATTTTGACGTTGTGCGCATGCTAACCCTGCATGTGTTTGCCTGTGTTTTATGGCAGCCCTGACACAAGGAAACCTAGTCGATAACTATGAGAGAGAAGCGTTATAATTATGTGTTCATTATTTTTTTGTTCACTCAGTGTTGGAAACCACTTGAGATGTGCGTCGACCCCTCACCAACGAAATATAACATAGACTAAT
The DNA here is from genome assembly GCA_947579745.1 of Apocheima hispidaria. Taxonomy (NCBI): domain Eukaryota; kingdom Metazoa; phylum Arthropoda; class Insecta; order Lepidoptera; family Geometridae; genus Apocheima; species Apocheima hispidaria. The sequence goes on along the minus strand of OX388154.1, from coordinate 2,877,524 downwards.
GTTAAATGACCAGCACAGAAGATTATAAAATAAAAAAATTATAAGACATTAAATAAGCTCATGTCTTTTTGAGCAGACCTCTAAATTTAATTTAATTTGAATTAATTCAGCGCTCCCTGAAACTTAGATATATAAGGAACAAAAATACTCCAATAGAGTGCCCATCACAGACATACTGGATACACTGGATACAGTGCAATCAACTTTATCTGTAAATCTTTTATTAATAATCTATTTTTATTTTTTGGTATCAGTAAATAACACAGACCACACTAGATATCACATTACGAGATTCGTTGTTCCCACAAAAAGTCACCAAAGTTTGAGGAACGCGCGGGTCGCGGGGAGTGCGACCAAGCGTTCTCATTGGCTATCACAAGGTTACGCCTACTCGCGCCTAACAATCAACCAGAGTAATTTTTTATAAGTGTATTTAGACTGATGCGTGGTGCGTTTCCTGATCCTGAATGCAGAATCTAGGGTGTGATCTGTGGTTAATAATTACCTTTTATAAATATCAGAAATGAAGTAGAATATTGAATTTTTCAACTGTACCTTTTTTGTTTTTACTGTACCCTATTATTCCGATAAAAAAGTATCCTCTCTAGGTCCTTTCTCCCCAGTTATTATTATTAAAATCCGTCTAGCCAAGCCACTATGGGGGTTAGTGATCACAACTGTCACACACCCCGCAAATATTCGTCTTGAAATGATATGTGTATGACAGATCACTAGTTCTAAAAATACTCTCATAGAGTGCCCGTCACATACATCCTGGATACACTGCAATCAACTTTATCTGTAAATAAGTTTATATAATAAATCAAACAACCAGACCTTACAACATAATTTAAAACAAAACACAACCATTTGTTGTAAATATTTATTTCCATATTTTGGCCACCTTTGGTGTTGTTTAATCAGTGTGATGCTGGTGTAGATCTGGGTCAGGTGGACTTGCATTTCTTACTTTTGACTGAGTTATATATATAGTTTCTTAAAATAAACCTTGTTTGTAGATCTGTAAATGCTAAAATGGGTTTTTTTTTAGCATAAGGGCTGGCAGAAACTTCTACGATGACATGAGAAAAAAACTGAGCATGGACCCTCGTGGTGCGATTGGGGATGATCCACTGTCACAAAACGATAAGGTATAATATAATATATATAATAATATAAAAAAATACTAGTAGTTCGCGGCGAACTGAGACCTCGCGATCCCTATATCTTCAGAACCCCTAGACCGATTTAGCTCATATTCAAATTTAAAAATTGTATTGAAATGAACTACTTGCCTACAAAATTTCATGACGATCGGATCAACGGTTCGCAAGTTATCATCGGACAAATTTACACGCAAACATACATACAAATGCCGATTTGTCCCAGTAAACTCTGAGACCTTCGTTTCGCTCGGTCAATTCAATTTAAATTTAATATTAATTATTGACTTTTATAATGGCAAATTATTATTATTTTTATTTTTCTATTGTTAATGTATAGTCAAGTATTATTAAAACCAGTGATGTGTACCAGCCTATGGTTAAAAAATAAATGAGTGAGTATAAATTTATGAGTATGAGTATTTAATATATTAGACCACGATCAAAAGATGATCCAATAAGCACTCCCTTCCATTATTTTTATTGCAACTTAATGCAGCTGTCAGCGATCAACCGATAGCGAATGGACTGTAATAATGACATGAGTTGTATCATAATAATAATGTGATAAGATAGCTTTTATAAGATTTCTTTGGTATCTGTTTGTTATATATAGATTAATACACTTTATTTGTAGAAAAACAGGCTTATAAAATAATAGAATATATGTCTATATTATCATAATTACCAACATGTGTTACAGACATGAGTCATAATAATAATGTAATAAGATAGCTTTTATAAGATTTCTTTGGTATCTGTTTGTTATATATAGATTAATACACTTTATTTGTAGAAAAACAGACTTATAAAATAATAGAATATATGTCTATATTATCATAATTACCAACATGTGTTACATTAAAATACAGGTTGATCTACATACAGCATTGTTTTTGTTGTTATATTAGAATCCAATAAAGTTCATTGCTCCGATGTTTTTTTAAATTTATAGAACGAGAATCCTTACAGGATGTTCTTTTAGACGTCGTATATACTTTAATGTTGATCCCAGACATGCCGCTATCGCCTCGAATGTTTGCGCAACGCGGCGATTATGCGCGTATCTGATTGGTGTATATAGCTTCGTTGCGCGATTATTCGGGGCGATAGACGCATGTCTGGGACCAGCCTATGAGGCTAGTACACGATTCTGGACATAAATGAATAAAAATTAAGACGGTAATATCCGCTGACTGTATCGGTCGGTATTGACAGCTTGATCTATTCTAATTAAACAGTATATTAATCCAGGGTATATAAGCTATCTCCGTACTGAATTTCATCCAAATCCGTTACGATGTTGACTTGAGGCTTGAGTTGGGTACAAACACAAACTTTCCCATTTATAATATTTATGAGATTGGTGTGATATACAATTAGCGAAATTATTTTTAGCGGTATCATAGAGAAATTATACTAATGCCTGCCCCAGACTTGCAGGCCGAATACCGAATGTTCGTGCTGCGAAGCGATATCCGCCAATGAGAGACGAGTATACGCGTCTCTGATTGGCGGATATCGCCTCGTTTCGCGATAATTCGGGGCGATAGAGGCTAGTCTGGGAGAGGCATAAGATTGCTAATGTCCATAGAAAGATGTGTAACCCGATTGTGGTACTGATATGGAAGTAAGGTGTCGCTAGTTCTTTAAACTGAGACATAATTGTCACAATTTCTGCTTGACTTGAAATTGAAACCCAAGCTAACACATTCGTAATGGTACGAAGAAAAAACGCTACTTGTTATGAATATTTTTGTAGTATCATTTAGTAATATCAGTAAAATTATTAATTTTATTTGCAAAACACGCTAGTTTCTCAATTGATGACGTTGAAAACATACTTTTTAAGACGTATGTTGGAATGTAATTTGAACTAAACCGTAAATTATGGAAATATGTTTCTATATAACCATATTTTAATCGAATTTTACAGCGGTGTGGACATTAGCTGACTAAATACGTAAGCGCCATGTAGTTTTAAGTAGTTTTTTCGCGGGTGCTCTCATGTAGATTCTCTTTGGCGGTATTATTTTTCCTACCATTGGTACTAATTATTATATCCTCAAGTATGACCGTAGACTATCCGAACATCCTGTTTATTGATAGCCTTCAGTATAAAATCGCATGGTCAGGTTGATCCCCTAACTTGAACCCCAAGCCCCATCGTAGAACAGGAAGTTTCTTGTTTATTACTATAACAAACAAGAATAGTTATATTGTATTGTATAATCAAATGGCCAATTAAATTGTCATTTTGTCTACTGATAACAGTCTAAATATTTTTAAAACAAAGAAACATGGGTATGGACTAGCTGATAATCATTATCGTACATTAACTTTCGAAACAGTATTTTACGGGAATTTGAATATCGTTATCACTGGCAGCTTATTGAGCCCACTGCAGATCACCCCTCCTTCGCTCCTCGAAATCCGTCAAGCCGCTGCAGGAGTTCTGTAGGAATACTCAAACATAATTACATACACCCCAGTAACATTACCTCCTTGGGCAGTCGGGTAAAAACAACTCGCAGTCATAGTCTACGTCAATAATATCAGTCACAGTCCAGTCAAAGCCACTTTAGTGCTTAACTCACTAACCCCCGAATACTGAAACGTTTGTTAACTTTGATAACAGATTTAGTCTATTGCTGTCTTTGTCATTTGCTTAGTACCAGACAAAGGCAGTATTAGAATTAATCTGTTGTCAAAGTTAACAGACGTTTCAGTATTCGGGGGTTAGTCTTCAAAACAACACGAAAAGATACGATCCAGAAATTGAAATGTTTTGTACACTCGTGCATGTTAACAGACACTAATAATCCACCATTATCACCCATTAAGACTCGAAAGAACACAAGTATAGGAAAATATTAATAATAACTGGCGGAAGATTTTTTTCACGTTGGCGCCAAAACTGTGTTTTTCTGCGGCTCGGGCAGGGTTCCGCTTTCCTACTTTTTGACTTGGACTTGATCGAACAATGCTATTGTAGCACCCTTGAGCTTCAGTGGCATCTTTATGTCGCAATGAACCCCGGTGATCTCTCGCTATTTGGCCCAAGCGGCACCCACTCGGGCGTTGAAGACGCAGTCGCTTTCTCCGGACGAGTGAGTACGCTGCCTAAAACTATGTTGGTGTCAAAACTGTGTTGTCAGCTTTAAAAAGTCGACTCGAAAATCGAAAGGCCACGAAGAATTCTCGTTCTCCTTGTGTTCTAATCGGCAATAATTTTATTTCAGAGTATTTGGCGACAACACTTCTGCGACAATGAACTGAAGAGTCTGATACTCCAAGACGTAGTGAGGACCTTCCCTGATGAATTGTATTTCAGGGAAAAGGATGTACAGGATCTCATGGTAAGGAAACGTATTTTTTTTTTCAACTGTGCCGTGGTATTCGCTGAAGCCAAGGATCTTTAGATAGATCAGATTCAATATTGGTGCGGCAAAAACCGCCACAGAACGCAGTGCTTACATAGGAGAGTAGCGCGCTATAAATCACAGTCGTGCATTTGAAAAATGAGTCGTAATAATTAACTATATTGCTAAATTATTCAAAATTTTTGCTTCATTTTTTGACCAGTTCTATTTGTATTTTACATCATTTTAGTATTAAATATCTTCGGCGGAAACTCACTTATTTTTAAACCATGTTTTTTTTTTTTAAATACTTTTTTTTTTTCTTTCCTCCTAAGAGGATTTTGGCGCCGTACGTCTTATGCATTTGCCAGTGTCAAGTATACATACATATTCTCAAGTTTTGTTAGATATTATCAAACAAGTCATAGTTACGGTCAAGTCCAAGTCATGCCCCAGTAAAGTGGTGAAAACTTTACTAGAGCCTTCTATGGAGTTTTGGAAACAACACGAAAATTCACGTTTCACGACATTATAACATTCACCAACACTCGTGCAAGTACACGAATACTTAACGGGTAGAAATTCGCCGTTGTTACACATGAACACTCGAAATAACAAAAGTTTTGGAACATAATAAAATGACGCGACATGAATTCTTCACGTTCCCGCCAAAACTCCTGTAAAAACATTGTTATTTTTGTAATGACATTTTTTTTTTCTCTTACATTTTGGCTTCACACGTTGTGTATTACGCCAGTGTCAAGTTTTGTAATATTTGAAGTGAAGTAAAGTACTCAGTCATAGTCTAAGTCAAGTAAAGTATGTCACGGTCAAGTCCGAGTCATACCCCAGTAAAGTGGTGGACACTTTACAAAAGGTTTCTATGGAGCTTTGGAAACAACACGAAAATTCGCGTTTCACGACATTATACTATTCACCAACACTCATGCACGCTCACGAACACTTAATGAATAAAAACCCACCATTTTTACACATTGAGACTCGAAATAACACAAGTTTTGGAAAATAATATAATGACGCGACATGACTTCTTCACGTTCCCGCCAAAACTCCGTAATGACATTTATGCACTTCGTACATAAGGACGGTGACGCAATTATCAGATACTTGTCAGCTGGAATAGCGTTGTACACCTTAGACGAAGCATCATACTGGACAGACCCATGAGGCGTTGCCGCTCCGACGTTCACATTGTCATGTTTCTCTTTTTATTTCACGGGTCGTCGCATAGAGTAAGCGAGAGAGCTATTGTAAGATTGGCAACCTCGCACTCTGTGTCCATTTTATGACCGACTAGTCGGTCACAACATTGCGACCCGTCTTACTAAAAAAGCAAATTGGATCAAAATATCGCTGTGAATACTTAATATTGTTATACATAGTGGCATTATGGCGTGTTGTGCTGTGTATTGTGCATCGAGAACAACGAAAGGGGGAGTAAAAGATCCAGAATTATCATTTCACACGTAAGTCTTTTGTAGCGTTTTTTACCTAAAATAACCAGAATCAAAGCTAAATATTCGTTTCACTTAAAGAATATACATGTTTGAAGTCATACAACTATCACGCAGTGTTATTTAGTAATGAATTTAAGCATTAATTTAAGATAAATAAATGCATTGTTTTACGTGTTCCTGCTAGTGAAGTACCACTGCACGTTTCAAACTTTGTCGATATTTGGTCGATATTTATCTAATAATATTCTTGTAATATCCTACATATACTACATTAAGTGAAACATGAACCGTTAATTCCTTTCCGCGTTTAATCGGCTTGATACTTATTCTATCGATAATTAATTTTAATCTTTTTGAAGCTTTCGCGGCTTGAAATGTATGATAATTTGTACCAATGTTGTGTCATGGTTAAACAATTAATTAAAATAAAACATTTTGTTATAGGTTTCCAAAATGTCCGGAAATCAGAAATCAGTGGATAAAGGTTGTGAGGCGCGAAAACTGGTAGCCACCTAAATACTCTCGACTTTGTTGAAAACGTTTTGAAAAATCTAGTTTTATGACTGGGCTGTCAATTAAAAAACTAGGAAGAATAAAAGAAACTAGGAGACGGTGTAGATACTTATTAACTTTCATAGTTACTATATATATTCGTACTATTTACATGGCAATTACGAGTTTCGATGTTCAATAAAGTACATATTTTTGCAAACATTGTGTTCTTAATTTACAAATTCTTAGTTTTGTACACTGTGTACATTTATATCGATAGATTCTGCACTAGTTTTCACTTCCCTACTCACTAAACGTCACAACAGAAAGTGGACACGCTGCCAAAGCAATCACTCTATCCAGTGTGATACAAGATCCTTGGTTGTACACTGTCGCGTTGGTGACGTGTGCGTGTACGAAACATTAAAGATTCGCTACGCTCCCCGAGCTATGATACTTTCGTCACTTTGTGTACGAAGGGTCTCGGTATGCGAAGTGTTTTTATCAGGGCTATCATTTTGGGTCGGTTTCTTGGATTCTTTCGCGGTGCAAGATAGGTGTATCTCTTTGTTCACTAGTTGAACCGTGCACTTCTCCCGCACGTTGCAACTATCCCAAGAACAGACTCGGTTAAGAGTGCTATGACGCATTACGTACTGTATCGCTCGCACTAAAATCACGTAGGGTTTAATTTTCTTTTTTCATTATGACTTCTAAAATGTTTTGGTACATTTTAATTTTAATTATGCTGACCTCGATAATGATGACATAATGAATAATTATCAGTAGTGAAGCGTTAGCCTCGCTTAATGTAGCCACTTTCGATGCTCGCTACACCATTTAAGTTTTTTAAAATTAATGTTGTATGTTGAACAACAACACAACATGGTGTTGTTGTGTGTTGTTGTTGTTTAATGTTGTTGTATGTTTCATATTATTAGGTGCGAGTGTTGTTTTTCTGGTCGCGCACGCACTCGCAGGTGGGGTACCGCCAGGGGATGCACGAGATTCTCGCGCCGCTGCTCTTCGAGCTCTTTCTGGACAGGGAGTTCGCGCCGAACGACCTCAGGTCAGTTTTTTCTCTTTTTTCATTCTATTTTCCCAATTTTTTCTTTTTTTTTTTTGCTCCACACATAATGTATTTTGCCAGTGTCAAGTTTTGTAATATTTCAATTGAATTAAAGAATTTCACAATTAAAACAAATCTCACTCATAATCTGAGTCTGTCGATTGTGATAATATTTTTTGGCAGAAACATTTGGTACTCGATTACAAACAAGAATTTCTAATATTAGCAAAATCGGTCAAGAGACTGTCAAGATATAAGTCCTCACAAAGATTGAGATCGTGCAAAAGAGTTTGCGCTCGCGAACTGTACTGTTCGCAGAACTACCTAGTCTTATGTTTTTAGTTAATAATTAATTGTACATTATATATTGTTTTCAAAGAGATAAAACTTTTCCCAATGCTTATTTAAGAAATCAGCAGAACAGGACCGACACGTTTCATCCTTCACGTTTCTCATGAAATATTTAGCTCCCGATGCAAACCGGTCTTGTGTGAATATATTACGTTTTTATGTATTTATAGGTATCTAAGTAAATGCCAGTATTAGAGAAAGGCTTTGAAACGACAATTCTAGACCGCGATACCTATCTTAGAGAAGGTCGAATATTTATTCGGTTATTTTTAGCTTGTTGACTTTTTACATAATCATTTAGATCACAAAATTTGTGGGTTGGCAACTCCCCGCGGTATTTGATCCGCGAATCATTTAGCAGTCGTACTAACATTTCTATAAGAACTACTATAGACCTTAGCTAAATGCACTGACCATGTAGAGCCATAATAATGACGTAATTTAACATGTTTGATTTGATTTATATTTGACATTTGTTTTTTTTTTTTTTATTCAAGTACACAAACAGCGTTATGCAAAACGCTTACACTTTAACTTAACTTAACAAATACATTTTATGCATAAAACCATAACAGTGAACCTAGCTTACTAAATAATAATAACTAATTTTTTCACGACCAAACATTTTTTTTTTTAACAACTAATTATACTGTTAGGTACAGATTTTTAGAACACTTATTTTAATAGTTTTTTTAATTTAATTTTTACTAAGTGAAGCGATCAAAAATTGAAAATATCTATATTTTTACGAATACTTTTTTTTATGCCATAGGTGGCAAACAAGCAGACGGGCCGCCTGATGGTAAGCGATCACCGTCGCCTATGGATACCTGTAACACCAGGGGCATCACAGATACGTTGCCGACCTATAAAGATTCTATTGACAGCCGTTTTGAAGAACCCCATGTTGTAGTCACTCGGAAATTCCGCTGGTGGAAGCTTACTCCACAATTTGCAGGCAAAAAGGATCGCGTAAAACGCACACCGCACGCGTTTCTTTTTCATAACGACACATACACGATTTGTATGTTTTTAGTTTTATTCCTCATTAGTGTGTCTCGTTTTACGTTGCTAAATGATGCACAGTAAATCTATTTATCTCTCTCATATCTGCATGAGCCTTTAAGCATCCCACTGCTGGGATTTCGGCCTACCCTCGAAGGGTGATAGGGCCATATCCACCACGATAGCCCAGTGCGGGTTGTATAGACCTCTTTCTTTTCGTTAATCCCAGAAAAACTACAGTTCTTCTATGACTGTCCACGCGGGCTAAACTGCGGGATGCAGCTAGTCCAACAATACATAAGCTATAAATAAAATGATGCCTCTTTTCTTTTCAGTGACACGCTGAAATATATTTTAAGTGAAGAGCACTTGGAACATGACAGCTAGTAAGTTATTTTGTTTTTTTCTTTAATTCGTCTTCTATTTTTTTATGTTACTCGGTGACGAGACGAGCAAGTCGCTCACCTGATGTTAAGCGTCACGCTTGCCCATAACAGCTCAGTGCCACCCAGAATTTTGAACTTCAATAGTTCAAAACTATGCGCGGCAATGCACTGCGCTCGTCACCCTGAGATGTTAGATGTTAAATCTCTGTAAGCCCAGTAATAACGCTGGAAACATTGCCCTTCAATCCAGAACACAGTAATGCTTGCACACTACTGCTTGGTGGTTCAATAACTGGCAAAGGTGTGGTACTTCCCCAGGCGGACCCTGCAAGAGATCCCTACCACTACACTACACTTCTGTTTTTAACTTTTGCCCTTGGCCAAAAAAACTGCAAGAAGGGAAGACTTTGTTCAGCAGTGGACGTATTAAGGCTGTTGATGATAATGATGATGACATGTATTCCTTTATTTCCTTTACTTGTGCTGTAAGACCTTGCTTCTTGCCAAATTTCATGATTCTACGTCAACGGGAAGGTTTCGATTTACCTGCGAGTGTGGCAAAGGCGACAAAATTTGCGGCACAAATGGTCGTAATTTTTGATTGCGTTGTCTTAGAATCTTGGTTTTATGACAGGTCCAAAGGACCCGTAAGCCTCATTATTTGATATTTATATCAACTCGACACCGCCCACGCGTTTCTAATAAAAGGCCTTGACAGACGGACAACGAAATGATCATAAGACTACTTATGATGATCATAAGGGAACCTTTTGAGGTACGGAACCCTAAAAAATAACTCTCGACTTGAAACACGTTGTTTTGAGTTTTTGGCGAGAACGTGAAGAAGTCCTGTCGCGTCATTGTATTATTTTACAAAACTTGTGTTATTTCGAGTGTTAATGTGTAAAAATGGTGGATTTTTATCCATTAAGTGTTCGTGAACGTGCAAAAGTGTTGGTGAATAGTATATAATGTTGTGGAACGTGACTTTTCGTGTTGTTTCCAAAACTCCATTGAAACCTCTAGTATAGTCTCCGTCGCTTTACTGGGGCATGCCGTGTGACTTAATTTGCTTGACTTAGACTATGATTGAGGCTTATTTTCATCGTGACATATTTGACTTAACTTGAAATATTACAATACTTGACACTGGCTAAATACACAACGTGTGGACCCAAAAAATAAGAGGAAAAAAAAACTCGTTGTTTGACCCCACCGTGATTGTATTGCATGTGCAGCGTGCTCTTCGCGGCCGTCATCCGAGGGTTGGAAAAGTTTTACATAACAGGAGACATGATCGTGCCCAGCTCCAACGGCAGGAAGCTCTCAAGGGTACGTTTAACCTGTAAACGATAGCATGCTATCCCGCTCGCACCAAGTTACCCGCACTATGCGCGGTCCCGCTCGCGCACGATCGCGATCGACCGCGAATCTTATCACTATCGAATGCCACTTAAACTATAATATAACTACTTCTACTGACCCGATTTTTTCTCTTTTGATACAATAAAATAATCCTTATGTGAAACTGAGTCAAAACTCGTTTGAAAAATATAAAAATGACTCATTTATACGGGGAACTCACGCTTGACCACAAAAAATTACCAAATGTTTTTTTTTTACAAAAAAAGGCCTAACGGTTGCTAAGTCAGTTTCCGTTTATCTCCTATGATTTCGGATTTTATACTGTCCCAGTTTAAAAAAAAATGTTATATTGTTAAATTCTAATATTTATGATGGAACAATTTTACCTATGTAATGTTGATATGGCTAAGTGTTCCCGTGTGTTCCTATGGCAAAAATAAATTGAACTTGAACTATGATTTTGCAAGCAAAAATGCGCCCTGAAGCAAGGACGTAGGGTTTCAGTTTTTCAATCTATATCTTATTCGTTTTAGGGTGGATTCGACCAAACGAGAGTAAATTTTGTTCTTAGAATAAATCGGCTTTCTGACATAGTTTCTGTAAAAATGCTGTCAAACCGACATGTTATTCGTCAGATAACAGTTATCTGACGGTGAAAAAATCCAGCCTTAGGCTTTTAAGTTAGTTATCAACGTCAATATTTATGTTCGACAGCACTACTACAGACGTATGATAAATAATTCCAGAACCCAAACGAAGTACTGCGATACTTGGACCGAGTGAAGGAAGACTACCTCGTGCCGTTAGACCCCGAGTTAGCGGCGCATCTGACGAACTCAAACATATCCATGGAACTGTTTGGAATGTAAGTATATACACTAGCAGTTCGCGGCGAACTGCTCCGAGCTATAATCATGTCTATCTTGGGCTGCAATAGTGGCCGTGCTGTCGGCCATCATCGTCGCTGCCAGCCACGCAGTCGTTACAGACCGCGACAGTAATGGCCTGTAATTATATTCTGTACCTGGCCTGTTATTTTGTATTCATCTGTCCTGTCGCACTTGGTATAACGGTCGTGCGTGCAGTCGATGGCTGCGGCTGCTGTTCGGGCGCGAGTTCCCGCGGCCGGAGCTGGCGGCGCTGTGGGGCTTCGCCTTCGCGTCCGGCCCGGCCCTGCCCGACCTGAACCTGCTGGTCGCCGCGCTGCTGCTCGCCGCGCGCCACCGCCGTGAGTACACAACACACACACACACACACACACGCGCGGGTACACTACAACCACCGCCTCTGCGACCTTCTAATAATATTATAATATATATATATATATTATAATATTTATATTAATATATTATACTATAATTATTATATTTATATTCATAAATTTAATTAATTATATTATAAAATTAATTAATTTATATTATAATATATACGTATAGGAAAAAAAAAAAAAAAAAAAATTAGTGTCATTATTCTTGTGTATTATCCTGTTTCCTCTACGAATAATGACACTACAGTTTTTTAATATTATTTCACATATTTATTTTCTTTCTTAGATTTAGGTTTTTTACAATACTAATATAAAAACATAAATGTTATAAAAAACCGAATTATTATTATTATTTTCTTTTAAACGTAGAAGAAGAACCATGGGTGAAAGAAATACGTATACAAATCTATACAATTTTTCCTCGATTCTTGTACTTTATTATTTGACTTTGTTAGTTACACATGCCTATTTGCACGGAGGTTTTTATTTATTTTTTTGGTACGCGGTGTGTGTATTTTTTTATGTAGTCGTGGAAATCTAGAGATGATGTGGAGTCCTACTCGAAGGACTAGGCCACAATTGCGGAAAAAAAGAGATTAATGGAGAAGGGAATGGAGGATACGCCCAGCAGTGGGACGGTGTTGAGAAATATAATAATAACAATTCACTTGTTTGAAGATAACGACCTAAACTAAATAAAATACATAAAAAAAAAATAAAAAAAAACTTTGTAGCTGTACCAAGTTTCAAAACTATTTAATTATTATGTCCTCATTTCGATAAGATAATAACAATACAAATGGTGTAGTAAAGTCCCTAGTACGTTAGCTCTTTCATCTTGCTGTCTTTTTACGAAATTCCTTTTATATAGGTTTTTTGGTCCCAGAAAATCAAATAACAATAACTCCATCATTTGGCAGTACGGGTCGTTGTATGTTTATTTTCCCGATCGGTGGTCTTTCTGTGGGCTTATTTCTAGGCTTGTTATAATTATACATATATATAAAGTTATTACTCAATAGCTCTAATTTACTAGATAGCTGTCCTTCTCGTTGAAACCGTAACCTCCGTAAACGCCGCTTGCTATATCCTGTATTATCTTTAACAAGCCTAAAAATGTTTCCGCTTCGCTATCCGGAATATCAAGCTGGTCCCAGTCGTCTACTTCGGTAGCCGCTTGTAGTTTATCTAAAAGTATTAAAATCGTTCGTGTTTGGAGTTCCTCGCTTTCGAGATGTTCGTTGTCGAGTTCGGTGGTGAGCGCTATGCTTCTTATCAGATCCAGTATAGCTATTATCGCTTTTTTATCGCCTGACGTGAACTCCTCGGACGGCGGCTCCGGCGTCGGCAGCGCGCACGCTGCCGCCACCAACGCAAACAATATCTGAAATTAACTAATTACATTAAAAACATGACAAAACATGACATTTTTAATAATATATCGAGCGCTAAGAGTGTGAATAAAACTGATGCATGGTACGTTACGTCGAAATCGTTACCACAGAATAAGTAATAGCACACGAAGACACACCGAGATGGCAATTAAATAAATAAAAGTTACCAGCAATAAATACCTACAGCCGCGAACGCGTGCGGGAAGGCGAGAGTGATCGCAGTTTCGCACACGTTGTCAAAGACCGGCCCGCTGCGGCATTTGATCCGGCCCGCGTAACACTTAGCAGTCGTTTTAAAATGGCAACAAATAATTAAAAAATATGTTGCCCACGCTAGAAACTGTACAAACTATTCAGCGGAGATAGGCACCGACATCTATTGTTAAAAACAAACTGTTTCACGGGTCAGGTTCGGCCCAGAGCCAGAGGGTTCTACGACATATATCATGCAGCTCTCAAAATGAGAAACCAATTAATCTAAATGTATATTATTTTTTACTTATAAGGGTGTCATTTAATTAAAACCCTGTAGAAATAGTAAAAAAAATAAAAAAACAAACGGTTGTTTTGCCAATACAGAAACACATCACACCTCGCCACAGCCCGCGGCTTTATGATCGTTTGTAAGTTTAGCCCGCGACTGTCAATAAGCTTCCCAAACCTGGGTTAGATGAAAAAGCTTTGCTGACTCTAGGTTTCAAGGCTTAATGATTTGCGTATCATGATAAACAATGACAATAAATACTGACCAGGATCCTCATGTCGGTGTGCCGCGGAGTGCGAGTGACGCTCGTGTCGCCGGAGCTAGCCTTATAACACAGATGAACTCTGTGCCTTATAAAGAGCCTCGATACGACTGCATTAACGATAGCCTAATTGATGTCGTTAATATGCGATCATAGAAATGATGACATTTAAATAGTACATTACTGCAGCGGCAGCCAATAAGGGTTTTTATGAATGTGATGCGCAAGCGTTTGTCTTCAGTACTCCTTGATGAAGGGGAAACTGATTGTCGAAACTGTCGAGAGCTCGTCTCGACCGATGAAGAATACAGTGAGTGTAAGCCGGGGTCATTATAATAAGAAATAATGTTAAGGTTAAATGATTTTCATACAAAACTGTCGCTTGATTTTTAGGCGTCCTACTGCGATTTTAAACTGGGCATGACTTAACATAAGTCTAATTTGACCTCTAACCCCCGAATACTGAAACGCTTGTTAACTTTGACAACAGATTAATTCTAATGCTGCCTTTGTTTGGCACTAAGCAAATGACAACGCAGCAACAGACTTAATCTGTCGTCAAAGTTAACAAACGTTTTAGTATTCGGGGGTAAGTAACGCGTAATGGGTAATTTAAAATGTTCATGGCTAGGAAATACCATTTTTCAACCTAATAATTTCGACAAAATTTTACGATTGTATAGTGGTGTGTTGCTCACATGTACATCATAGTGTGCGTGAAATATTGATATTTGTGAGCGCCTTGCAACATCGTGTAGGTACACCGCGTATCGCGGTTTACGCGACGTTGTCAACTTTCCAGAGTGCGTGTTCGAGCGAGACGAGTAGTATCCTTGCGTCGCGGCTCCGCGCGCCGCCTCCGATTATTGCAGTGCAGTGTTTTAGTTGGTTTGGTAAATCAAGCAAGTAGGTATATGTACCTAAATAAGGCGTCGTTCTAATACAACACGATAATGCGATTATCGCTAGTTCACGCGAATTTTGTATGTACAAGCCCATGATCAAACATAAATTGATGTTCAATAGGTGTCAAAATTGGTGTTTTATTCGCAAAATCGCCAGATTCTTTGGCGTAGGTTAGTGTAGGAACACTACAGATTTTTGGGGACCATTCGCAGCTACATTGCCAATTCAAGATTTGCGCCGATCTTATGCAGAACTCGAAGCGCAGGTTTTCGAACTTTGTAGGATTATAACCGTACCAATTTCGAACAACGCGTGCTTGGAACACTGCATAAAAACTGCGTGGTCTTGTTGAATCGGCAGTATAGCTGCCAAAGGATCCCAACAAAACGTTGCGAATTTTCACTATTGACATACCTACCTAGCTGTGTTTTAATAGGGACGACGCCTGAGACGCGTCCTTAGGTAGCGTCTCTCAATAATAATTATATTTACAGGGATGGGTATGTTTGTTTAATCACAGCCAAATTTTTCCTTCTTATACATGAACGAAACATCATACAGAATGGAAAAAGCACAAGGACTGATTTTATATAATACTAGCTGCTGAAGCTTTTGAGTAGCTTCATAAGATATATCTACTTACCTATGTTGGGAATAATTAATAACGACTGGTGTATAATTTAAATCAGCCAATTATTGTTTAATTCCCTGAAAGGTCGTGAGTTCAGATTCAAAACGGTTACATATACGGTCCCAGGTAGACATGAGAGGTACTTAGCTTCTGTAGTAAGTGTACGTGCATTGGAGAGAAGCGAAGAGAGGAGTAGCAACTCGGAGACAGGAACAGCCCTGAGCTGGAGTGCCTCCAGGATTCAGTACCCAGCGCTCAGGTTCTCAAGGTTCGGTGCAGCGTTATCAGGCCGCCAACGCAGATCCCGTAGGCGTAAGAAATAGGGAAGGATGGGGGTGAAGTGGGCGATATAGCGGAGTTATAAGAGTTGTAATCGTCGTGAAAGCCGTACGTAGGAATAGGGAGCAGCCGCCGTACGTTGGAATCCTGCAAAAGCGACGCAGCTAAAGCACCCATTCATTTAGAAATTGTGCCAGCCGCTATGGATATGGGAGAAAACGTGCTTCTCATTATTTATTTTTGGAAAACAGCTTTATATACACAAATAGTACGACTAAAAAAGATAAAACAAGCCTCGTCAGTTTTCACAGATGAACAGTAAGAACAGAAAGTTATAACAGATAAGCATAACGGTTCGGTTAACCGGTTTATTATTTAATAGAAGATTTACGATCGTTTTCCGCGGCGAAATCGGGCATGCGTCCACGATCGAGGCGTAACGCGGAATGAAATGCACCTCTGACAGCTCTTTGCTTTGAAAGGCGGTTGGAAATATTATTTTAAATTGAGTTGGGTACAAAAACAGATATGTGCTTTAGTGATATTTGACCGAGCGAAGCGAGGTCTCAGTCTACGGGAACAAATCGGCATTTGTATGTATGTTTGTGTGTATATTTGTCTGATGATAACTTGCGTACCTTTGAACCGATCTTCATGAAATTTTGCATGCAAATAGTTCATGACAATACAATTTTCAACTTTGAATATGAGCATAATCGGTCAAGGGGTTGCCAAGATATAGGGATGACACGGAACAGAGAACAAAATCTGTACCAAATATTATCTTCTAATAAAACATCCTAGATGGCGTACAATGCACTTAAAACGCGGTGACGAGATCCGCAGACAGAGAAAGCAATCGTCATCCAATCATCCACTAATCAATTTTAACCTTAGCATCGTTATAATAAGATACAAACATCGAGATGTTACGCCTCACTTCTTATGATGTTCTGTATGAGTGCGACCTATTCTTTGAATCGTAATGTTATAATACTAAGGTTGAAATTTATTATTATGGTTTTATTTCTATTTTATGTGGTGGTTGACGGTTGCATCCGCGCCCCGTCAGATGGTGTGGCTTGCGCCTTACTATGCCGATTCTTTAAGTTTTTTTGACGGTGTAGGTGGCGTTGCCGTACAGTTGCAGAACAGTAATAACTATGGAATAAGTTTAGTGGTAAAGTAACCAACGCGATCTTCATAACAGATAATTGTATTATTTATTATGCCGGACATTGAGCTATGCTATTATACACCTACTAAGGTACCTACGAGAAGCGAAGCAGCATTACATTGCGATGTTATCGTCTATTTATGGTCAAATTTCACTTCTTGTCAGTCACCTAGGTAGATATATTAGAGCTTGCATTGTGTTATATTATTTGCCTGGGGAAAAG
This sequence comes from Apocheima hispidaria, assembly GCA_947579745.1. Classification (NCBI taxonomy): domain Eukaryota; kingdom Metazoa; phylum Arthropoda; class Insecta; order Lepidoptera; family Geometridae; genus Apocheima; species Apocheima hispidaria. The sequence continues at coordinate 2,860,230 of OX388154.1, read as the reverse complement.
TACCTACCTACTACGAGACAACCTGAACATATAATTATGTATATTTAACCTAATAAGTTTTTTTTCTAGCGCTCTAGTACGAAGTAGGTAGTTACCAAGGAATCAGCAATAGCTCAGTGCTCTCATAATCATTTACTATCAGAGGAACCATGCATTACCTATCTGTTATATGCTTTGTTAAATGTCAACTCGATCGAAACCGTTGAAAGTGGTCGAACAATCAAAAAGTTTTGATTTGGAAGAACAACATATCATATGATAGGTATATCTATACATTATGAATAGTGTAGGTACATTATGTAAGTAAGTGAAATAAAAGCTTGTAAAACATCAAAATACTCACTGATATGCATTAGGGAACAATTATAGCATAATAAAAATTTGGAACTTAGATTCAGAATTATTCATGAGATATTAAATTTTAACATTTATATTTCGTGAACAATTAGGTCCCATAAATAGGTATTCAAAATAGGTGAAGAGAGAAAATAAATTGTAGATAATGGACAAGTACGACATAGTAAAAAAAAATGGAACAACGTTATGAAAGAGATAAGAAAAAAATATTGTATTTGAAAACATAATTTGACACCCTTGTACATGATTGTACATGATCACCAGTTACACAGAAAAAAAAACACCATATAAATTGGCTGCATAGAGAATGCTACCCTTGGACACCAAGGTATTTAGGAAAAAAAATTAAACTCGAAGACGTAACTGCTCCACTGTATAGATACACAAATTATCACACAGAATATAATTTGCCTAGTCAGTTAGGATAGAGAAATAACTATACAGTTTCTTTATTTAGAATTATGTAGTGAGCACGCGAGAAGTACGGCGTGAGCAGCTACTTCCATGAGTGTGAAGAATTAAGCTAATATACACAAAACAAAATATCGTGTGTCCGTTGGTTGAAAAATAAAAAATATAGTAAAAAATAACATTACGTTGAAGACGCATTCCGGAGAACATTGATGCTAGGGATAACCTATATTAATCCATTAGTCGCCTTTTACGACATCCAAGTGTGGATAATGCAGTTGACTTATTCTTCTAGCCCCGAGCCAACACGGGACTAGATAACAATACAAATAGTGTAGTAAAGTCCCTAGTTCGTTAGCTCTTTCATCTTGCTGTCTTTTTACGAAATACATTTTTGTATGTTTTTTCGTCCCAGAAAATCAAATAACTCCATCATTTGGCAGTACGGGTCGATGTTTATTTTCCTGATCGGTGGTCTTTCTGTGGGCTTATTTCTAGGCTTGTTATAACATATATATAAAGTTATTACTCGATACTCAATAGCTCTAATTTATTCGATAGCTGTCCGTCTCGCTGGAACCTCCGTAAACGCTGCTTGCTATCTCCTCTATTATCTCTAACAAGCCTAAAAACGTTTCCGCTTCGCTATCAGGAATATCAAGCTGGTCCCAGTCGCCTACTTCGGTAGCCGCTTGTAGTTTATCTAAAACTATTAAAATCGTTTGTTTTTGGAGTTCCTCGCTTTCGAGATGTTCGTTGTCGAGTTCGGTGGTGAGCGCTGTGTTTCTTAGCAGATCCAGTATAGCTATTATCGTTTTTTTATCGCCTGACGAGAGCTCCTCGGACGGCGGCTCCGGCGTCGGCAGCGCGCATGCTGCCGCCACCAACGCAAACAATATCTGAAATTAACTAATTACATTAAAGACATGACAACCATTTTAATAATATATAGAGCGCTACGAGTGAAAATAAAACTGATGCATTTTAGTTTACGTCGAAATCGTCACCACAGAATAAGTAATAATAGCACACAGAAGACACACCGAGATGGCAATTAAAGAAATAAACGCTACCCGCAATAAATACCTACAGCCGCGAACGCGTGCGGGAAGGCGAGAGTGGTCGCAGTCACTTTCGCACACGTTGGCAAAGACCGGCCCGCCGCGGCATTTGATCCGGCCCGCGTAACACTTAGCAGTCGTTTTAACATGTCAACAAATAATTAAAAAATATGTTGTCCACGCTAGAAACTGTACAAACTATTGAGCGGAGATAGGCACCGACATCTATTGTTAAAAACAAACTGTTGGGCCGAACCTGACCTGTGAATCAGGTTCGGCCCAGAGACAGAGGGTTCTACGACATATGTCATGCAGTTCTCAAAAAGAGAAACCAATTAATCTAAATGTATATTATTTTTTACTTATAAGGGTGTCATTTAATTAATAAATATAAAATATATATCCATAAATAAATAAAATATTGCTAATAAAGGAACACATCACATCTCGCCACAGCCCGCGACTTTATGAATGTTTGTAAGTTTAGCCCGCGACTGTCCATAGGCTTCCCAAACCTGGTTTAAATGAAAAAGCTTTGCCGACTCTAGGTTTCAAGGCTTAATGATTTGCGTATTATGATAAACAATGACAATAAATACTGACCAGGATTCTCATGTCGGTGTGCCGCGGAGTGAGAGTGACGCTCGTGTCGCTGGAGCTAGCCTTATAAGGAGCCTCGATCCGACTGCATTAACGATAGCCTAATTGATGTCGTTAATATGCGATCATAGAAATGATCACATTTAAATAGTACATTACTGCAGCGACAGCCAATAAGGGCTTTTATGAATGTGATGCGCAAGCGTCGGTCTTCGGGAGCGCGCGTACTCCTTGATGAAGAATAAACTGAGATGAACAATACCGTGAGTGCAAGCCGGGGTAATTATAATTAGAAATAATTGTAACGAGGGTTTCATTGAAGTGAACGTAAAACAATACTTGAGTCCTCAAATACCACCTTGCTGTCAAGGCTGGTGCACTTATTTCTCAAACACGGGAAGGATATTATCGTAAAAATATGCATAACTATATTAGGGTAATTTCACAAACATAACAAGTTGCTTACCAACCACAGCGTACCTACTCGGCGTGCTGACTACGTTATCATACTAAATGAGAACGCTTATGGGTTGCGCCGGATAAACGACAGCATTATGGTCACGAGTTGCATCAAACAAGCACTCTGATAGATTTTTGGAAATGAGACGGCCCCCGGCCTCCACGGACACGATGTCTCGACCCCATTCGGCTCAAATATTTACCGACCACCACCACCAAGATTATCATGATTGCGCCGCTTGCGCTTCTCCGCTGAATTATCCGTTTCGTATTCGTTACGAGCTTGACAGTATTTTCTTTCCATATGGTTGGTACGTGACTTGGACTGGATCATAACTGCGGAGTCTTTAGAACTAAGAGACTACAACATATCAAAACCAATTGACTAGTCGTTGGACAAGAATGCATCTTTAACCGTTCATTGCCTATGTTGCTAAGCATAATGTAATTTGTATAATTTTAGGTCTTGGTAAACTAGACTAGGTGAGGCTATTTTACCAAGACTCGTTTAATCATAAACAACTCTGAAAATGGCGATTTAATTTGTTTCTGACAACGTTTTAATTGCTTTAATAAAAAAATATAAAAAAAATCTTGTCCTAATTGTAATTGCTTGTTAATGGCAAGAGCGATTATGCAGTCGTCCCGACCCTTTTAAAAGCTATATCTGACAAGACGAACCCCACTCACTTTCTGCTTCGCTAGAAGCGGCGCCAGTGTTAGTCAGGCTCGCTACACAAGTGAAACGACACAAAAAAACGCAGTACTCAACATTTCTATTTATTTAAATTAATGAGGGTGACGTGTTAAAAAAAAACATATCTAGATTTAGAGTTCGTAGATGCTAATTTAAGTTTTCAAAAACATGCGACATACATCATAATACGGCATAGCTGTCTAAATGTAATGCAAGACAAGAGCTAGGCCTATTATGATGCCCCGAGGTACACCGAAAGTAAAAAGATTTGCACCACTTATTTCAGAGCCTACTTTGACATAATTGAGATCGGTTATTCAGGTGTTGTTAGAGCAAGCGATGTTGCAGGTCTCGGGCGAGTTAAAACGCCGTGGCGAGATCCGCAGACAGAAAGCAATCGTAAATTGGCTGCATAGAGAATGCTATCCTTGGACAGCAAGGTATTTAGGAAAAAAAATTACACTCGAAGACGTAACTGCTCCACTGTAGTCCACAAATTATCACACAGAAAATAATTTGCCTAGTCAGTTAGGATAGAGAAATAACTATACAGTTTCTTTATTTAGAATTATGTAGTGAGCACGCGAGTACGGCGTGAGCAGCAGAGTGTGTAGAATTAAGCTAACATACACAAAAAAAAAAACGTTACGTTGAAGACGCATTCCGGTGAACTTTGCTCCTAGGTATAACCTATATTAATCCATTAGTCGCCTTTTACGACATGCAAGTGTGGATAATGCAGTTGACTTATTCTTCTAGCCCCTTTTTTTTTTTTTTTTTTTTTTTTTTTTTTTTCGTGGAGAAATGCGCACGCATACCGCACTGCCACGGGGAGACAGTGCGGTTATGTGGGAATCCAACCCACTAAAACTCCACGGTGTCCCTCCTCCGCCGCTTGTGGCGGGAACACGGGAACGCTTTCGCACACGACCGCGAACCCGCCGCGGCCGTCCGTCTCCGGACCCTCCTCCGGGGTCGGGTGCAGCACCCTCCCCCCGTCGCGACACGCCAGGACACATGGCGGCCGCAACGTCTACCCGGGGACCAAGCCGGCCGATGGGCGCCAGACGACCCCGTGTCTGGACGCCCGAGGTCCCCCTGCGACGGGTCAGTTGAGTGGCCCCGCCGTCTGCCACTTCGGTCGCAGAGGATAGGGAGAGCGGCGATCCACCATACCGACACTCCTCTTCCTCTGCGACCCCACCGCGTCCGCCAACTGACGGTGGCGACCCCGTCGAGGCCGCGGAAGGTAGGGAAAGTGGCAACGACACACCAACAGTCCTCTCCCGCCGCGGCCTCCAACCTTCAGCTGCAGTGTCGCCAGCACGACGCCACTGCAGCCCGCCTCAGTTGCGGTGCTGCCCATACAGCCAGCAACCTACTGTGGCCGCTTCAACGTGGGCTTAGGTAGAAAGCCCAGAGAAGCGGCCCCGCCTCGGGTTCCTCTTAGATTCACCGTGGGTGAGCAGTCCACGGTTACTAAGCCCCCCCGCCACGACAAGGCGGGAACCCACCGGGGGGATTCTTCTAGCCCCGAGCCAACACGGGACTAGATAACAATACAAATGGTGTAGTAAAGTCCCTAGTTCGTTAGCTCTTTCATCTTGCTGTCTTTTTACGAAATACATATTTGTAGGTTTTTTTTTTTTTTTTTTTTTTTATTATTATTTTTTATTTCAGGCACATTTGACCCATATCTTAAATCTAATCTAAAATTTAAGTACACTGTAAAAGGGTGTCTGTCATTACAAATAAAAATATAGTGCACAATAGTGCCGTGTCATTTTTTGTTTCCGTCCATGTGAACAGAGACCCAATGCCTCATCATTGGACTCCTTAAGTCGTCAGCGATAGCCGCGAGAATTTCGTTGCTGGAACGACGCAAGCGATGCCAGAACGAAGCCACCCTCGATCTTATTATAATCAAATAACAATAACTCCATCATTTGGCAGTACGGATCGTTGAATGTTTATTTTCCCGATCGGTGGTCTTTCTGTGGGCTTATTTCTAGGCTTGTTATAACCTATTGTTGGAACCTCCGTAAACGCCGCTTGCTATCTCCTGTATTATCTCTAACAAGCCTTAAAACGTTTCCGCTTCGCTGTCCGGAATATCAAGCTGGTCCCAGTCTCAGGGGGAGTTCGTTGTCCGATTAGCGCGCGGTATGTTCGACCGCGCAGACAACGGACCACACCCACACCTCCATAACATTGCACCCCTCCATGCACGTCCCTCCATGCAACATTATTTTTTAAATTATATTTATGAGTTTTATGATGAGACAAGAAAAATAGAAAAAGGTTAAAACTTGTTAAGAATCTGTTAAAAAACATATTTCTTACTTTCGTTAATTTAATTTAAGTAATATAAAAGTGTTATGGGATACAACAGGCATTCTTCTTACTAGGTTTTCTGTTGTACCAGTTTCTAAACTAAATTTGGCACGACAAAAGTTGTTGCCATCCTTTTTGCACACATTTAATAAGGCTGTAAATAATTCAGACAGACGGAAATGACGAACTTATAAGGGTTCATTGTAGTACTACGGAACCCTAAAAAGGGACTTATCATTTGAATCATGTCAGAGATGTTAGTTTCTAATGACTTCTAGTTTTATTTAATGATCCCATTCCCTTTCAGCTAAAACTATACCAACATGTTACATCAGATTGGTATAGTTTAAGCTGAAAGTATCCCGATCACAAGTCGCAACATCCTCACAATCTCATAACGTTCAATGAATCGCTGTAACTTTTAACCACAGCTAGCAATACAATAAAAGTTAATGAATACGATTACGGCTAACGATTAAGGCGAGGTCCAATCGCAAAGTAACAAAAGTTAGCATTTTTCAGCGCTTTGTTCGAAGTGACGAGATTACTTAATCAGGTGCAAAAAATACTGCAGATAGAAAATAAAACTGAAATTACGTTTAACCGAATAAAATTTCGTAAATCTGCCTTAGTTACAAAATAAAAAATCGCTAAATGACCCCCTGAAAAACCCTTCTGAAATCAAATGCTCTGAATTTTCAGCAGTAACTACAATTTTTCTTTTACAAATTAGATATCCAGGTTTATACGGCGAACCAGGTAGTTTTTTTATTTGATTTGTATATTTCCGATAATCGGCAAAAAAGCAATGAAAAACTACAATTTACCGTTTTCTCATCAAGTATGATATGCGATTTTAAACTTTAAACCTTAGAAGTTTGAGCGGGACAATACTCATTTCAAATCGCGATCAGTCCTCTAGTTCCACTTCTAGTTTTATTTAATGATCCCATTCCCTTTCAGCTAAAACTATACCAACATGTTACATCAGATTGGTATAGTTTAAGCTGAAAGTATCCCGATCACAAGTCGCACCATCCTCACTATCTCGTAACTTTCATTGAATCGCTGTAACTTTTAACCACAGCTAGCAGTACAATGGAAGTTAATGAATACACTAACGATTAAATTCAAAAAACATTTTGTTTTGTGTCCTTGAACTTTTCGATCGTCCTAAGTACATTAAATACGGCTTGAAACGCTTCTTTGTCGAATTGTTTGACGTCTAATTGTTCCCAGTCGCCGCCGGTGGTGAGCATCATTCTGCTTAACCCATCTAATACAGCCAAAAATGCTTCTCTGTTGTGAGACTCGTTAACAACATAGCCCTCTATGTCTTTGATCAAATATAATATGGTTAGAAACGCTTTTTTATTGTATCCCTGACTGTCAAGTTGTTCCATTTCGGCGCCGGTGGCGAGCACCCAACTTTTGAGATGGTCTAATATGTCTATGACCTCTTCTACGTTGCGCTCCTGGTTGTCGAGTTGCCAGAAGCCTTCGGTGGTAAACGCTACGTTTTTCAATAAATCTATTATGGCTAGAAACGCTTCTATGTCGTGGAAGTCGCTGTCAGGTTGTTCCCAGTCGACATCATTGCTGGGGGCGAGCGCTATTTTTTTTATTTGATATAGTTGGGTCACAAACGCCTCTACCTCGCGCGCCTTGTTCTCGAGTTGTTCTTTTGTGAGAAGTGCGCCCTCCGGCGACGGCAGCGCGTAGGCAACCGCCAACAAGGCAAACAATATCTGAAACACGTCAATATAGCGTGTCTAACTAAAACAATAAATGCATGACACATTAAAAGAAATATACTTGGGCAAAATAGATACGAATCAAAAAGCACGCCAGATTTTCTCGCCGTTAGCTGTCGAAACCGCGACTTTTGAAGTGTTGAATGAATGAATGGTTTTGTATAATGTATACTGACCGAGACTCTTATCCTCATGGCGGTGCGCCGCGGAATGCAAGTGATGCGTGACTTTTTGAAGCGCATTTTATATGGGACTGGAGCCAACCGCAAGACGTTAGCCTAATTGAGGTCATTAATTATATGCAATTTACTTGTAAAAAAAAATGTTGACCGAGCAGAGCGAGACGGGAACTATCTTCGGGCCTTATCATGTAAATGGTGGTGATGGTAAATTTGGTAGGCAAGTAGTTCATACAATTTTTAAGTTCTAATATTAGCAAAATCGGTCAAGTGTTTGTGAAGTTTTATGGGTCGCGATGTCTCAGTTCGGGACGGACTACTACTTAATTTTAATTTCGGTTAACTTATCTATCTTACTAACCTAATGGATTAAGATTACTAGCTGTTACCCCCGACTTCGCATGGTTTTTTTGTTACTAAGTAAGTGTATCAGTTAATACATTATCAAAAGCATGCCAATTATAAGTAATTACCATTTAAATAATAGCCAACGCCGCCATTGTGAAAGTTGCGGGCAACCGGTGGATGCAAGCGGCACGCTGTCGGTCGGTGTGGCGGTCTAAGGGGGAAGCCTGTGCACAGCAGTGGACGTCTTCTGGCTGATAATGTAATGTAATATCCAGTTAGTTAATTAACATTTCGGTCAAACTAAGGCGAACCCCGGCACGCGAATCGGCACAATTCGCTCACTTGCTTTTATATAGCCTCCCAAACAGACGCGAATTGCCGCCAGGGCCCTCTTTCCCACTGGGCACTCTGGGCACATGCTCAGGGCCCAGCGTTCGATAGGGACCCTTTTATTCCTGCCAGATCACCAAATTCCACTGTATTATTATTCCATTATTGTATAAATAAGAGGGTCGAGGATAATGAATAATGCAATTCCAGTGTTAGACCCGGACCCGGGCGTAGTGCTGGCGGCGCTGATGCGTCCGAGCTCGGCGCCGGTATCGCACGTACTGGCGCTGGCTTTACATCTGCGGAGCCCCCTCGAATACCCGCGTCCGGCCGCGCCCGCCGTACCACAAGCCTACAGGTACCTACAAACATCGGGGTATGTACACTTGACACTGGCAAATGCATAAGACGTGCGACGCCAAAACCCTACCAGGGAAAAAAAAAACATCGGAGTCGTTGCCTGAGTGGCGAGTGCCTGTTCCAACGCGGGGCGAGGAGCACGTCCTTAAAGTCTTGTTCATCCTTACCTGACAAAAAAGGTAAACAAACTTCTCTTTCTCACAAAATCACCGTTTTCTCATAGAAATCACACAACCTAGGCAAGCACTATAGTCCCTGGTTACATAAAAACTATTTACACACGGATATCAACGAAATTCATCATAATTACACTATATTTTGCATAAATACGAAAACAACACATATCGTATTTTGCGGTTGGACTCCTCTACAGTGTATGGATTTTAGTTTCGTTCGTTTACCTTTCTTGTCAGGTAAGGATGAACAGAGTATACCAGAGGTCACTAACGTTCCAGCGAGGCGGAGCCGGCGGAGATGGAGCAGCTGGGGTCGGAGGCGAGCGGCGCCTTCGACTCGGGCTCGGAGGGCGTGCCCGAGGGCGCGGACGTGGCGCGCGAGCTGGCGGCGCTGGGCGTGCTGCGCGCGCGCCTGCCGCCCGCCGCCGCTGCGCTGGCCGCGGCGCTGCCGTCGCCGCCGCCGCGCGTCGCCGGCCCGCTGCGGCAGATACTGCAGGTAAAACATAGCGCTAGGAGTTTGGGCGGGAACGTGAAGAAACCATGTCGCGTCATTTTATTATTTTCCAAAACTTGTGTTATTTCGAGTGTTTATGTGTAAAAAGGGTGAATTTTTACCCGTTAAGTGTTCGTGAACATGCACGAGTGTTGGTGAATGGTATAATGTCGTGAAACGTGAATTTTCGTGTTGTTTCCAAAACTCCATAGAAGGCTTTAGTAAAGTTTTCACCACTTTACTGTGGCATGACTTGGACTTGGCCGTGACTTGCTTTGTTCACCTTTGACTGTGACTATGACTTATTTGATAATATTTAACAAAGCTTGAAAATATATAAGTATTGCTTACCTGGCAAATGCATAAGACGTGCGACGCCAAAATACTCTCAGGAGGAAAGAGAAAAAAAAACACCACGCTCGGCAGGCGGCTTGGGGATTTTAATATCTTTTAACTGTAAAAATGTAAGTAAGTAACTACTTACTCTCTTCATGTTGAAACTCCCGTTTAATGGGTGTTTCGGAGGTGGGCGTTGCTACCCGCGACACAGTTATTTAACTACTGCGGGTAGCATCCTTCTATTTGTATTATTCACTAAGTTTTTGTTCCAAAATAAAGAATTTTGAATTTTTGAATTTGATTTCAAAACGCTTATTGTTACAAAGAGGATGCTGCTGCCCGTCCTCCGGTTGTTCTAGTCGCAGTTTTAGGCTTAGTGTGAACGAGATAGCGAGGGTCAAGGAAGCCGGACCCCTTAAGGGGGTGCTTCTAGAGAAAGATAGTGCTTTACACTTTCACGCGCACATGAATATAGATGGCTTTAGCGTGCGCTGGTATAAAAAAACATAATTGCTAATCACACTAATATTATAAATGCGAAAGTTTGTGTGTAAGTATGTAAGTATGCAAGTCTGTTTTTCCCCGTTCAACTTTGTAACGGATGAACGGATTTGGATAAAATTTGGTATGGATGTAGCTTATTCCTTGGATTAACACATATAGCCTATGTGTTAATCCAGGGTATTAGCAACCTCCATAGCAAATTTCATTCAAATCCGTTCAGCCGTCACAGAGTTGAACGGGAACTAGCACACTTACATACTTAGCTACTTACAAACAAACTTTCGCATTTATAATATTAGTGTGATAACCAAAAACAAAACATAAGAAAGAGCTCGTCGGTCGGTTCCAGTTGTCCGCCCTGCTGCAGTGCCGGAACCACGCGCTGGTGGACGTGGAGACGGCGCTGGAGGCGGCGGAGGGCGCAGCCCCGGAGCGCGCGGGGCGCCGCCAGCTCGTGCCGGTGTCGCTCGCGCGCCGCACGCCGCCCGGCGGCACACAAGCGAACAAACTCAAAGAAGTGCCCTTAAAGGTGTTCCACCAAGTGGAGTGCGCCAGTACTGACAGTGAACTGCCCTGCCGGGACCCGCTCGGCCTGCGGACAGAGTGAAGCGGGACATACTCGACTCGTGCCATCTCCCTTCTGCATACACGCTCAATAACCTAATCTGTGATAGTGTCGGTGGGAACGCGATGAATTATTACAAAACTTGATTTGATGTGAAAAGCGCAGGACTTTTATCCATTAGGTCGTTTTTTTTTTTACTTTATTGAAAAAATAAAACATAGAAGCATGGCAGTGGTAGATATATATACTTGTTATGGCAAACGTATATTATCTTTAGTGTCATTATTCATGGGGGAAACGGGGAAATACGTTTGTATTTATTTATATCAATTAGCACCGAACACGAATAACGCTAATGAGAATTAAAATTAAAATAATGCAAAACAAATGTCAAATATACTTAAATTACAAAAAATCAAATCAAAATATGTCAAGTTAAATTAAAACTGAATTGTGGGAATGTGGAATGTGTGTGTGTCGTGATCGTGCATGAAAGTTGGTGAATAGTATAATGTCGTGAAACGTGACTTTTCGTATTGTTTCCAGTAATTCTTTCCAACACTGGAAATTGGACTGGATAGTGTCTGAAATTGTTGACTGAGCCTAGTTTTTATTGTGAAATACTATTGCTTTACTTGAAAATAACAAAACTTGACACTGGCTAACTGGGAGTGTGTATCTAAATACACTGTGTTAAGCCAAAAAAACCGTTAGTCTACTCAAATTAGGCCGAATATGGGCAAACAGGGGATAATTCGTGTAGTTTTCTTAATTTGTAAAGGAATTTTCTCGGACTTGCATTGGGGAAGTACAAGTGGAAAAAAAAACTCTATCCCTGGGTGCAATAAGGCTGTTTTTTCCACTTGTACTTCCCCCAATGCAAGTCGGAGAAAATTCCTCCACTGGTCTACCAGTTTTCCAAATCGGTTAATTAGTTCCAGAGATTACCTCGAACAAACAAACAAAATAACAAAGTTTACCTTATTATAATATTTTCATACAATTAGTATTTCTTTATTATAATTAGTACAGATTAAAATTCTGGTTAGCACTGAACTGTGGTCAAGCGTTACGCTTAACATCAGTCACAGATCACACCTAGATTCCGCATTCAGAACGATCGAAGCGTACGCATCGGTTTAAATACCCCTAAAAAAGTACTCGTATTATTTATTTTTTACTCTATTTTCATTTGTTAGGCGTGAGTAAGCATAACCTTGAGACAGCCAATGAGAACGCTTAGTCGCAGTCCGCGCAACGCGCGCTTTCCTCCAACTTTAAGTGACTTTGTTGGAACACCGATTTCGTAAGCGGGTCTGATCTATGACATCTGGTGAGCGACTTCCTCGTCTAGTCACTCACTAAAAAAAAAAAAAAAGATTAGCTTATCGAGTGTTTATGCATAAGATGGTTGTATAGTAAATTTTATCATTGACGTGCCGAAATCATCTCGTAAAGGCATATTATAAGGAATTATGTAATTTTAATTTGTTGTATATCTATATCATATTATTATTATTTCGTACAAAAGATATATTGTAATTGTTACGTCGCTTCGTTTTCGCTGCCCTATTGGCGGCGACGCGGGCGTGAGCGAGTGTGAGTGCGTGACGTCACGTTGATATTTCTCGAAGATAGACTCGACAATCGACTGCGGTTAGTTTTATATATAAGAGGACGATCCGATTTTTTATCCCTATCGTTCTAAATCTGTGATACGCACATGAAAACAACCCTGTTGCGTATCATGCAACGCAACAACGTTCGTGTGTGTGTACACCGACAATCATCGTTGAGGACCTCACAATACGGGCCATGATCATATCATCGGTAAAACGGTGGTGAGTGATGTATTCGTATTATCATCATCAGCCGGAACACGTCCACTGCTGAACAAAGGACTCCACCGTAGAGCGACTTGCCACTTGCATCCACCGGTTGCCCGCAAGGTTGGTCTGGGACGGATTCAGCATTAGTATTATACGGATTCGGCATCAGTATTATACGGATTCGGCATCAGTATTATACGGATTCGGTATCAGTATTATACGGATTCGGTATCAGTATTATACGGATTCGGCATCAGTATTATACGGATTCGGCATCAGTATTATACGGATTCGGTATCAGTATTATACGGATTCGGCATCAGTATTATACGGATTCGGCATCAGTATTATACGGATTCGGAATCAGTATTATACGGACTCGGCAGCAGTATTATACGGATTTGGCATCAGTATTATAAGGATTCGGCATCTGTATTATACCATCCCGTCCCAGTCCAGTCCATGAGCTTGAAAACGTCCTCCAAAGAGTTCTTGAACAGATTCGGAGAAATATCATCTCCCTTTCTCACGCCTTCTGCAATCCGATTGGTTTCTTGCTCTCGTCCTGCAACCGGACTGACATGGTGGCGTTTCTATACAAACACTTCAACATACCTATAGTCGATATAACACCGCTGAAGGGACTGCAATAACGCCCAGGGGCGCTAGTCTCGACTTTTCGCTACAGCACTTTGCGATCGAATTCGGTCGCTGACGCAAAATTCAACGCTATGCTTGCGTTTCATCGTTAAAAATTCGTGTTCGTTGTCAAATTTTTGCGTCAGCGACCGAATTCGGTCGCAAAGTGCTGTAGCGAAAAGTCGAGACTAGCGGCCCAGGTCTCGGTGGAATCGAAGGCTTTTTCATAGTCCACAAACGCCCGGCATAACGGCCGATTATACTCTTCAGTCTTATGTATAATCTGGCGGAGCGTGTGTATGTGGTCCATGGTGTTAAAGCCTTTACGGATACCGGCTTGTTCGGGAGGCGGGAAGTCATCAAACCAGTTGCGTATGTGTGCGTGCCAAATTGACTAGTGTACGTAATCATGTATTATAAGAACAAAAGTAGCTTTTAAGATTATACAAATAGTACATATAATTGTATGTATTGAAAGTAGATAGAACAAATGAATCAGGTTGCTTTTACGCTCGCAAGTAACAAAATAATTGTACTCTGTTGTTATAGTTCCGCTCAAAGATTTTTGAAACTTTAGATTCAACATCTTTACATAGTATAAAGTCGCTTTCCGTGTACGTCTGTCTGTCTGTACATCTGCTAACTCCTAACCATGCAACGGATTTTGATGCCGTTTTCACAATCGGTTTGTACAAGGCTTAACTGAAAGGTGCAACAATATTGAAAAGTATGTATGTAGTCATCATTATGAACAACTTTTACTATGGAAACAATGACAGAAAAATGTCTATGACACTCGTCAAAATGTATGGAATAGCTGTATTTTTTTTGCGATTTCTGGTTTGGTCCCATAGTAAAAGTTATTCGTAATGATGTTATTCACGTATGTACATACACATACCTTTCAAAATGTTTACACCCGTATACACAGATCACACTCTAGATTCTGCATTCAGGACGCTCGAAGCGCACCACGCATCAGTCGAAATACACTTATACGAAATCACTCCTATTGGTTGATTGTTAGGCGCGAGTAGGCGTAACCTTGAGATAGCCAACGAGAACGCTCGGTCGCACTCCCCGCGACCCGCGCCGCGCCTCAATCTTTGGAGACTTTTTGCAGGAACAACGAATCTCGTAATGCGGTATCTAGTGTGATCTGTGCCCATTTATTTAGTATATTTCATATGAATATGGTTGCACCTTCTGACACACGTGCAACAATATTGAAGATTGAATTGAATATTTATAATTTTTCTAAATTACAACCGTGCCGGTCGCTATTTACCAATAAAACTGTAATAAATTTGGATACAATTTGAAATAGCTGAATACTCACAAAAATCAATCATATTTCTATACAGTCACGACTCTTTTTTCAAAAGCGCTACTGCGAGGAATGGTTCACATAATTCCCGCCTCTGTAAGCACTGTATTTTATTGCTGTTTACGCGCCGATGTTCAATCTGTAGTTTTTAAAATCTTTAGTCCCTTGACTCATATTGAAATTGACAATTGCTTATATAACAGCTTAGAGTATAAACTCAGGAACAAATTTAATAAGGAAAATACTGTGCTCAGGAATTAGGGTGGCTATACATAACCTGACCTGACATCGTGTGAAAGGTACAGCTAGGCTTGAATTTCACAGGAGCAAAAGAAACAAACTATTAAGGTTATAGCTTCTCCCTTTCGCTCCCCCAGAAGCGTATATATAGCCATCTCTGTCACACAATGTTTTGTCAGGCCATATATAGCCACTCTTAGTAATACGACAATAAATCTATGAATATACTTTATTCTTAATTTTGTAATAACTGCTCGGCACGCGGCCTGCGGCGGCCTAGATAGTGATCACTGGACGCCCAATTACTAACAATTTCGGAGACGATGATTGGGCGTCTCCTAATCGCTACCGTCGCCGAGTTACCGGGCCACATCTGTTTGGGGCAAGCTGTCCCCCGAATACTGAAACGTTTGTTAACTTTGACAACGGATAAATTCTAATACTGTCTTTGTCTGGCACTAAGCAAATGACAAAGACAGCATTAGACTTAATCTGTCGTCAAAGTTAACAAACCTTTCAGTATTCGGGGGATCAGATACTTTAGAATAAGTAGCTATCACTAAGTACTCATACGCAGCTATTTTTCACCATTTATGTACGCAAATTTAGTATTTATCTATTTTTATATGCATTCCCCTTGAAGTTGAACAAGGTTCCAGATTATTACAAGTTCAATTAAATATCTACCGTAGTTTTTAATTTGTTGTGATAAAATGCTTTGGCGATATCCCTTGCATTTATTTGTAAGAAAATAAAATGATTTTATATGCATGCTGGTTTTCTTCATGAACCTTGGATAAAATATCAACATAGCCTATACCAAAGTCGATGTACATAGGTATAAATTGTCAGGGTAGTCAAGAAAATCGAATACAAAGAGAATATAAAAACTACGTATTGAATAGGTATAAATTAATAGTAGTCATTTTTTTTTCCTCCAAGAGTCGAAATTCTTTTCATTCCTCCGAGAGTCGAAAGCATTTTTTGTTTGATGGCGTAAAAAACCTCTACGACAATAGTTTCGATAGAATCAGTAGGACTATCGAGATACAATATTATTGCGGCATTTTGTGCTATATTATGCGATATTCGCACTTTTGCCAGGTTATCGATAGTCTATCCTATCGGGTATCGAGTAGTGAACTATCGATATTCTATAGGCAATCGACAACACAACCCTAGACGGCGTGTGTGTCGCTGTCGCTTTTCATTCCTCCAAGTGTTCACGCTTGACTGTGTTCAGTGCTGCCGTTTTGGCATTTTTTATGCTAAATTTGGAATTATTTGAACCCATTAGCTTGAAAAATTTGTTCTGAGCACATTTTTTGGGTCTTACATGTAAACGATAAGTAGGAACTCATTTTGATTTTTTTATCATGGTAAATCTTTCATGAATTAGGGGTTTCACTGAATAATGAACGATGTTTGGTTTACCGTCTACAGAATGTGTAATGTTTTGTTTCATTTCGACAATGACTGATTGATGAATGAATTTTGCAACTACTGACAGTTATAGTAGCTTGATTTTTTTTATGTGATTTGTGAAAATTTTTATGATTGGTCTGTGTGCTTGCACACATCTATTTATGTTTATTCACATGCACACAGGTGAATTTACGAGTGATTCTAGAGCAATATGCCTCCTAAATTATTTAAAAATGTCTCTCTATTTTAATTACATTAGCTGCTTACTATGATATTATTTTCATTTTTATTGCTTTTAAACGAGACTTGACAGTTGGTGTTTTTTTCGCAGTTTTAAGTGAGATCTGGCACATTTTTTGCATTATCTGCGACAAAGTCTAGCATTTTCTCCAATAACAAAACGGCAACACTGACTGTGTTGTTCTTAGTACTTGAAGAAAACTGTAGTTGTAGTTTTCGAGTTGTTTTGTTGTTGTCTTCTCGACTCTTGATCCTTTCTCTCCTTACTCCGCCCAAAACTCTGCCTCACAGAACAGATAACACTACTACTCTCCAGAATATTTTTACTCGGGGAACTACTACTGCTCCACCTTTGCATTTCCATATTTTTGTTCTAAGTATTCTGTGATATTTATCGTTTTACGTGTTCCGCAGCCTATACTCATCAAAAAACCCAAAGCTCGTCTTAACTGTAGTTTGCAGCTGCACTGCCATGGCAGAATCGAAAGAAAACGGTGATAAGCCACTCGACATCAATGGGAATAATTTCAATCCGGATAAGTATCTTGATTGCATTCTTAAACATGCTACACTTAAGCAGATCATGGACAAAGAAGCCGAGATCGTCACTCAAAGCCAGTTCCTTCAATCTGAAATGCAGACTTTGGTTTACGAGAATTACAACAAATTCATATCGGCAACAGAAACAGTACGCAAAATGAGAACAGATTTCAAAATTATGCAAGAGGAAATGAATAAACTCAGCGAAAATATGAACAAAATAACCACATTCAGTGCACAGATATCTGAGTCTCTAAAGGAAAGCGGAAATAATGTGAGTAGACTATGTGGCACGAGACAACTCCTCGACAAGCTTCAATTCTTGTTTCTTCTGCCCTCTCAATTGAATAAGGCTATTTCTGCGGGACGATATGCTGATGCCGTACACGATTACACACATGCTCAGAGGGTATTACAAAAATATGGCAATCAACCTTCATTTCAAAGTATACAAACTGAATGCTTAGAAATAATTTATACTCTAAAGAAAACATTGAGGGATAGACTGTTAAACCCTGAAACTTCCGCCTCTGAGCTAGCGGAAAGTGTTGGGCTTTTGAGACAATTACAAGAAACAGATTCATCCCTACATGATATATTCTTAAGCTGTGCAGAAAATCGCCTCGACCAACACCTGCAGGCTCTAAGTGCAACGGTCGAAAGTGTGGATATCCTTGAATGGGTGGAACAGTGTAACAACACACTTCTAGCAGACTTAGGGATCCTGATATCATGCTATCATGACATGTTCCAAGAGACAGAAAACACAGAATTTGGTGACAAGATCCTGCTTCAAGTGTTCCATCTTTTTGAAGAGGTCATGAAAAGGCCAGAAAATATTGGAACTGAAATTTTGATCAGGGGCTTAGATAAATTCTTTAGGAAGCTACAAGCTATGACTGAGATAATATCCAGTGATACTATGTCCAATCGAGCCGTGGATGTTGTTATACAATGCATCGACCACAAGGCAACCATGCAGTACCAATCCATCCAGACTCAGTTCAAAGACAATTTGACAAGAGTGAGACAGACATTGGCCAGCAAAGGTACTGAGCAAGCCGATCTGAAAGACATTTTGAACTCCTTGCAGGTGTATCTCATGCAAAAAGTTCAAGCATCCCTGCTGGACTTAATGGCCTTTCTACAGAATAACCTATCTTTCGGTCTTAAGACGTGGTGCGGGAAAGCCGTTGCAGATATGTGCTGGAAAGTGATATCCGAGACAACGGTCAACCTCTCGGACATGGTTAAAAATATGGCCTGTCTTCAGACCACTAACAATAACATTCCATTCGAATTACTTCTTATTCTCGCTAAGCTGTGCTTGGAAATGCAAGAGAATGGAGTGACTACATTGTACAATCACTTAATAAAGCTATTAGAGGAAGCTGCTCCAGGGTTATCTATAGATAGTAAAGACACTAACAGTGTAATGGTACACTTGTCAACGGCCGCTCAAACAGCATTGGATTCGGAGGTGGTTTTTATTGGACAAACGGCTGCTCAGATGTTGCGGGTGTCGGTGCTCGCCCGCGACTGGCTGCGCGCGCCCGAGCCTCGCGGGCCGCGCGCCGTCTGCCGGCGCGTCGTGGAAACGCTCGCGAGCGCCGACAGCGCCGCGGCGCAACTTTTCCCCACGAGCATAAAGCCATCTAGTGACTCCAGCCGGAGAACTATTTGGTCGCGAGCGCCGTCTTCCTTCACCTCGCCTCTTAATCGTATATTCTCCGAGCGCATCGAAGTTTTCAGTCCCGCGGGCGCCGACAGGGCGGCGCTCTCGAACGGTGCGCTCAAAGTAGCTCTGAAGGCACTCGTGGAGTGCGTGAGACTTCGTACGTTCGGAAGGCACGGGCTCCAGCAGCTGCAAGTAGACGTCCACTTTCTGCTGCAGAGGCTCTCCTGTATGGGCAATGACGAGAGGCTGCTGAACGCGCTGCTGGAGGACGCGCTGGCATCGGCACAGCTCCGATGCGTGGATCCGCAGCTGATGGAGCCCAGCATCGTAGATATTATTTGTGAAAGAGGATAGAAATTTTTAGCTAGCTTAGGTTTATCATATTTATAAAAGTATTATTATTATGTAAACAAGAATATTTTCCTTTGGTAAATAAATCAGTAATCTTGTAATAAAGTTTTATTTGAATCATTCAATCTATTTTAAATGCCTACACTCCAACTAGAAATTACGCAGGTAATTAAAAAAAATATGACTGGTACTTATGAATCTATATTCTTTGCCAGTATGAACTACGTACTAGTTTAGAACTCTCTTTTTTAATTAAGTTTATAGTTATATAATATAATAATCTCTTTGACGAAAACAAACGAAAAAAATAAAGAAAAACGAAAGCAGCACGAGCCCAGTATGAATGTATGATGGAATACGTGCAAAATCAGTTTGAAGATGTTAGTTGGGCACAAACTAGTACCTACGATGTATTTTAAGCAACTCACACAAGCGCATTACACATTACGCAACAACACAAAGTGTACGGATCGGCGCAGCTCAAGTGTCCGAGACTGTGGCGTAGGCGTACTCCTAGCGGAAAAATATCGAATTCCAAGATTTGATTGGAGTAGTTATGGTAATTTCAAATTTGTCCAACCGTTATTGAGATATTTGCGAAAAACATTTTTTTCTTTAAAATGGATGCACAAGCAAAATAATGATGCCAATATTTAGTCGAAGAAAGGCTCGGGAAGAAAATAAAGAGGGCGAGGCGCGGAGCACGCGATTTTAAAAAATGGCGTCTTCACGGTGTTGCGGCGAGTTCGCTGTGCGCTCGCGACAAACACTTTCACTAATCGCCTCACTCGAAATACGCTTTCGAATCGCAACATTCTTAGTGATAACATCACTGTGGTTATTGAAATTGTGGTTCATTCTTAGTGATAACATCACTAACAATGAACCACAATTTCAATAACCACACACACACACAGCACGTTGTGTATCATACATTACATTACATTATCAGCCAGAAGACGTCCACTGCTGAACATAGGCCTCCCCCTTAGACCGCCACACCGACCGACAATGTGCCACTTGCATTCACCGGTTGCCCGCGACTTTCACAATATCGTCGGTCCACCTAGTGGGAGGCCTGCCTACGCTTCGTCTTCCGGTTCGTGGTCGCCACTCTAGAACCTTTCTTCCCTTTCGGTTATCGGTTCTTCGAGTGATGTGGCCTGCCCATTGCCACTTCAGCTTGCAAGCTCTGAGAGCTATATCGGTGACTTTGGTTCTTCGGCGGATATCCTCGTTTCGGATCTTATCGCGCAAAGAAACTCCGAGCATACCTCTCTCCATTGCCCGCTGTGAGACTCTGAGTTTCTCCAAAAGGCCAGTAGTCAAGGACCACGTTTCAGTTCCATATCCGTTGTGTATCACAACTCCTAAATTCTCCTATACACAGGGGAATTAAGTTTATGCAAGTTATAAAATAAGCACCATATATTTTTAGATGATTTATTTATAACCCAATAATCAAAATTTCATTCTTATATTAAAAATAATGATATCATCTACATACATAATATATATTTTATGTTAAATGCTTCTAAAACATAAATCTCACAAGACAGTACTACTATTAGAGATAATTACACGTGTTAGTCACGAAAATTTAACAAAGTTTAAATTACACACAACATAATAATTATTATTTAGTCATGTATTATTACGAACTGAGAATTTGGTCCTATAGAGGGGTAGGCAGAGACTTACGGCCTCGCTACATTTCCTGACCTGACATCATGGGAAAGGGACAGCTAGACTTAAATTTTACGGGAGTAAAAGAAACAAACTACTAAGGCTATAGCTTCTCCCTTTCGCTCCCCATAAACTCATATATAGCCACCTCTTTCACACGATGTCAGGTTAGGTCATGTATAGCCACTTTAAAGTGGGCCAACTTATAATCGCTTCCAATAGCAGAAAACAAAAGTCAAGTACAATAGTAGAAAATGCTCATGAAAAAATAGAAACATAATTGACCGAGTGAGCGAAGCGAACGAAAGGTCTCAGTTTTAACTGGCAAAGTTTTCTTTCATCTGTCCGTATATTGGTACTCGTGTACAGGTCGTATTTTTCAATCAATCTTGTCGAAACTTGGTCTACAGGTTCTACAACTTTGAATTTTATTTTGGCGTCGGCGATTTTTGATTGGTGCGGTATTTTCCTCAAAAAGGGGGAAGTTTGCTGCGGCACCATTTAGCGGCCGACTGTCATAATATTTGGCATAAGCTTTCAGTACTCAATTGTAAACAAGATGAAGCCAAATGAAGCTGAAGCTTATGCCGAAAGTACCGTCGAATATGAGCAAAATCGGCCGGTAAATGGCGCCGCAGCAAACTTCCCCATTTTGGGGGGAAATACCCCACCAATCAAAAATCGCTGACGACGCGATAGTGCAAAGAAGTTTATGCTCGCGAGGACTACTGTTCGCAAACTACTAGTTTTATTATGCTTAACGAAACACTTCCAGGTGATTGTGAACGTAAAACTACTAAAAGAGAGTAAAGAAGTAAAGTTAAAACTTTAAAAAAAAAAACAACAATATTTTTACATATGAAAATGAAGTTAAACTTTCAAATAAGACTTAAAAAGAAACCAACAATATTTCTACCCATATGAAAATAATAACGTTTCAGTTTTTCAAACACAATTACCTCTAAATATATCGCTAAGCACTTATTCAGGGAACTAGTACTACTAGTAATACTAGTAGTACTATTTTGATAATTAAATCAATGCTCACAACATAAGTAGTATATTTAGGCTTTTTTTTCATATAAAGATGATCGATCTATCTGCCTACCCCCAATCAGCAGCCCACAGCATGTTCGTAGACAAGGTGCGGAGTATTGCATTGCATGAATACTCAGACTATGGTAATTCTATAAATATTAACACCAACCACCAATATTTATTTATAAAAATAGACTCTGTGATAAATTTGTTAATTAAATTTTAGTTCATTTATATAAATATGTATTTATTCAGTTAATTTCTGTAATAACAACTACAACAATGTTGTAATTGAATTAATTATGCACCTCTCGCGAGAATATATTGCATTATGCATATTTTCATACAAATTCTTACAACTGAAACTAATTTCTAAAAGTAAGCAAATACACCATAAGTTATGGTGAAAATTATACAGTTACTAACTTAATTAATTCTACAAAAGCGGAAGCTCGTGAGTTGATTTTCAACTTATAGAACTGAAATGAAGCATTCTACTTTAAAGTTAGTAAAAATCAATGTAAACCGCTAAAAGGCTTTAGTAATTTCTGTTCTTGCACACGCTAATACGTAAACGTATCTAGTCTATTGTGTATTTATCTATCTTATGATTCGAGTATCAGGCGCATTCCCAATAATAACAGCTACTTGCATTGAATAACAGAAAGTCAGTTTCCTTAGTGTACCAGCGCATCGAATACAACCGATTTTCACCAATTTATTGAAACAGCGACAAAAGTACCCCCAACTCTACATCATAACATAAATATTCACTCTTAAACCTACAGAAATGTATACTCTAAAACAAATTGACAAGTATAATGATAACGTTTCTCATTTACAAAGTTACAATAGATCAACGCGTCATACTTACCCTCGAGATAAAAATTTGTCGCATCGTAAAACGTCACGAAAATCGTAAAAATATTTGTATCATACAATGGTCCTTCTGTTACTTAGTTTGTGAGCCCTGTGATGCGCGTCCCGTCTAAGTCTAGCGTCCCTTACACACTACGGTACTGCGCCGGCGCCGGCGTAGTCAGTCCAACTCCCAGATTCAACCGATCGACCGATATCGATTTATTTCACGTTTTGCATGAGTTTTCGCATTTTCTCGGGGACGGGTACGCCGGAGTGCGCGGCGGATCGTCTCGTCTTGGGCGCGATTTGAGTCGGTTTGAGAGAGTTGCGCGAGTCGACCTGACTCGCGGGTTCAGGTTTTTTGATAGATTTCCTGGTCGGTTTTGCGAGAGGAGCATCGCTCCTGGTGCTCGGCTTCCTGGTCGGTGTCTGTCCGTCCTGCGGGGCGGGGCCGGGGGCGGGGGCGGGGGCGGGCGGGTCGCGGCGCCGCCGGATGCGGGGCGGGGTGTGCGCGAGGCTGGCGTGCCGCACCAGGAGCGCCGCGCTGCTGAACAGCTCGCCGCAGTCGCAGCGGTGCTCCACGCCCAGCGTCCCTGCGACACAAGTACATATGGATAATGAAAAACAGCCCCGTATATAAAGGCCTCGCTACATGGCCTGACCTGACATCGTTTGAAAGAGATGGCTATATATAAGTTTCTGGGGGAGCGAAAGGGAGAAGCTATAACCTTAATAGTTTATTTCTTTGTTTGTTTATTCCAGTGAATTTCAAATCTAGACGATGTCCCTTTCACACGATGTCAGGTCAGACCATGTATAGACACCCTAAATTAGGATACTGATAAGCACTGTACTGTATCATTAACTCAATTTTCGATTTTTTTGTAGGTTGACATGTTATTGCTTATCAGTATCCTAATTTAGGGTGGCAAACCAAGGCAGCATTCATTTGTAAATACCATTTGCCCATCACAAGATCACCGTGTCGTTTGTCGCTTAACAATGGCCATAAGTTAAAAAAAACGAATAAAAAAGAAGAGCAGCGCTATGACCGTCCTAAATAAAAGTAAATATTACTTACGTCTCTTGATCGGTTTCGGTGAGGGAGGTCTATCTTTGTGTTTCGCGGTGATAGCTTTTCCCGATGATTTCCGCCTGGCGATGGCGGCTAGGGACTTCCGCTTCTCCGCTAGTGATTTCCTTGGGATCTTTTTTTCTGTTTCTTTTGGCGGTTTCGATGTTTCGGGCACCGTTTTTGGGAACGAATACTTCACGTCACTATCGTCCGAGTCCGTCGAAAGCACCGCCTCGGCTTCAGATATCTTAGGAACATGTTTTACTTTCATGGGAGTTTTAGTTTCTGTAGGTTTCGATTTAGTTTCCGCCGATTTAGAGTTGGTTTCGGCTGCTCTCGGTTTCGTCTCGACTTTCGGCTTCAGTCGTGATACTTTAGGAGGGAGCTGTAACGAAGTCCGTCTCTTTGCGTGGTCATTGGAGTTCGGCCGCTCGATTTGCAGAGAGTTACGTTTCCTAGCTCGGACTTTCATGAATGTCTTTCCCGATGCCTCGTCAACTTTGAAGTTAGGATTTAACATATATCTTATTTCATCGTCGTCACTAGATTCCACCGAAGGTTTATTCGTTGTCACGGCTGGGAGTGGTGCATCAATAGACTGTTGGCGTTTGGTCACATGTTGAGTAGCTTTATCCTTGAGTACAGTCTTCTTTTTAGGTATATCTTGAGCTTTAACTTCTTTGAGATCGATTTTCTTTATTTTCTCAGGAACTACGGGGATATCTTTTTCTTTATTTATGTCTGATTTTGTTAAATCTCGTTTAACAGGTGTACTTAGTGATTCAATTGATTTAACTTCTTCTTTTACCATAGGTTTGTCAGACACTTCTTTGGAAGTTATTTTTTCATCATCAATCTGTTTTACTTCTGTAACGACTGGGTTATCTACTTCGACTATTTTTTCCACTTCGGGTGATTTTTTCACCTCTTCAGTGTCTTGCTCTTTGGCAACATTGTCGTCATTAACAACAACTTTAGGTATGTCGGCACCTTCTATATCATCTTTTTTATTTTCTGTATTTGATTTTACGTCGTCCTTACCCACACCGTTCTCAGCGGTGTCCTTGGGTTGCTTGGATTGTCTTTTCTTCTTAGAACAGATTCCGGAATGCTTATTCAAGGAGTGTTCGTTAGGGAACACCATGTAGCATAAAGAACATTCGTGTATTATATCTTTAGTGGACAACGCGCTCTTAGCGCTTTTGTCGTCAGATTTATCCGAGCTGGTTTCTACATGCTGCTCTTTATGTTCGATCAGATGATGTAATTTTCTGAAGGTTTTCTTGCATATCTCGCACTGAGGAGGCGGCGGAGGCTTCTCGACAGTCGGCTGGACAGAGGCTGAAGGTTTCTGCCGATTGATGCCGTCATGGGTCCCTCTGTGCTCCACTAAATGATGCAGCTTCCTGAACGACTTATCGCACGGTTCACAGCGGAAACCAGCGCTCGCATCTTCGACTTGTTTTACAACAGCATCCTCTTTGAGATTTTTGGTGTCATTCTGTTCTGATAAACTCTTTCTAAGCGCACGCTTCGGTACAGTGTCAGGGTTATGATTGATCCTATGTTGCACCAAATGATGTAGTTTTCTGAATTCTTTTTTGCAAACTTCACAGCTGAAGACTTGTAACTTATTAGATTCTTGAATATCTTTCTCCTTTTTCTTTGCCAAATCTTTTTTGTGTTGCAACTTATGGCTCGTCAAATAAGATTGTTGTCTAAATGTTTTCCCACAGAACTCACAAACGAGACTTTTGTTCTGTTGAGGAACTTTAGCTTTAGATTCTTTCTTAGGTTCCTCTTCTGTTTCTTTAGTAAGTTTTTCAGATTTCTCTTTAATGGGTGTATCTTCAATGACGATCACATCATCTTTGGCTACATCCAATTTACTTTGATCAGGTGTTCCCGGATCAGAATTAGCCGACTCTTTGGAATTGCGTTTTTTAGGAGTATCTTTCTTGCTTTCGCTACTAGACATTTCATAATCTATGTCCATGTCATCGGATTCTTGCGATAGCCTGAATCTATGCGGACTCTTCTTATCCGACTCGGATCTGTTGGGCGAAACGCCTGTACAATGTTTTACGTGTTTGAAAACTACGTTTTCGGACCTAAATAATTTATTGCATATCGGGCACACGATATTTTCGTTTATTTTACCCATGGTCCAGTTTTCCCTAACAATTGCTTCTTCTAAACTATCGTCATCTTGCTCATCTGAAATGGAATCTTGCTTGATTGGCTTCGCATCTATGAGCCTCGGTTTCTTCTGGGGACTAGGGGTTTTATCATCGACCGCTCCATCGGGCAGCGGATATTTTCTAGGGCGTCCCCTTCCTCTCTTAACAGGTGTATTTGTTTGAGAAGCAGGATTTGGACTGATACTTTTATTTGCAGATTCAGCCTGATTCTCCAATAACTCTGCAGCTTTTACTAAGTTGTCAATAGCAGAAGCTGTATCGTTATGTTCTGGCACATCTTCACTTCGTTTTATGATATGTTTCGTATTGTCTTTCACTGTCACCTGAATGCTAGCTATTTTGTCTTCTGTGGCAGTACTACGACCGAGTAAATATGATTTCTTGGGCACTAAGCTTTTAGCTTGAACGTCTTCCACTTTCCTTTTCTTCTTAGACGTTGTTTCTATACCTATGTCACTAGGCTGGATGAGCTCTAAATCAGGAGCTTCAACAGGAGTCAGTACTTGTTTTCTTTGATGTTTTATCTTCGTTTTCTCCTGTTGTTTATTTTCGTATATAGCTTCCGACATACCCGAATCTACTGAATCATTATTTGCAGTTATGTGGGTATCACCTTCTGCTTCTGGCTTCTTGGCGGGTGATAATTCTTGTCCTTGAACATTTAATTGACTAGGAACAAAGCCTATGCTAGACTCCAAGAAAACAACTTTGACCGGTTTATCTTCAATGATACTAATTGGGCGAGATACCTGATGTTTAGCTGTCAAAGCTGACTGATAAGCACTGTGTATTTTTGATTGATACTTTTTGTTACTAGAATCGCTGGTTATATTGCCATGTATGCCACCTTGACTTTTATCTGTTTGAATATGATGTCGTACTGTTTGTATAGGCAGCTGTGACTTAACTTCGTTGCGAGAAGGTTCCAGCTTAGGATTCACTTTCAGAGCAAGATCTTTGCCCATTATTGTTTGAACAACGTTTTGGGGTTCTTTTCGATCAATATTAACAGTCAGGCAATTTTCATTTTCATAAGTAATAGAATTTCTTCTAGCGAATTTGTCAAATTCTGTTTCAGTTATTATTTCAGCCTTTTTGTTAGAGGCATGTTTATCTGCTACCGCGCTTATACTTTTTACAGAAACATTTTTATTTGCTTCAGATGTTACTTTTATTGGAACAGATTTCATCTTCAGATCGAGATCACCAGTTATTGGTTCGTGTTCTATTATTTCTTCATCGGAATCTAAATCTTTTACTAGTTTAGGATCACAAGTAGTATAATTAGTGTTTGTTGTTTTCGAGACTGTGCTCATAGGTTTAGTTTTATCAATTTTACTGTATGTTTTAATATCAGGTTTTAGAATTTTTGGTAATTCATGAGGTGGTCGTTCAACAAACGGTATACCATGTAATTCATTCATTTTCATTTCAATATCATCTAAAGAAACATCATCAACTGTAATTTTAGAAACTTGCGTCGAGACAGGTTTCTGTGTGTTAGGATCTGATTCACTTGTATTCATTAAAATGTTTGGTTTCGTTTCATCCGTATTTTTACCCGGGGCTACTTTATTTATCATATCTTCAATAGTTCTGTCTATTAAACTAGCCATATAACAACTAGCAGTATTTTGATCTCTTGGAGCAGTTTCTGTTTTATTAACAGACGTTTGATCTTTTGAAACAGGTTCTGTTGTACTAACAGTGCTTTGTTCTTTCGAGGCAGGTTCTTCTTTACTAACAGTGTTATGTTCTTTTGGGGTAGTTTCTATTTTAGCAAAAGTGGTTAGACTTGTAGACTCAGGTTTTGTTTTATCTAACATTTTGGCGTTTACATCTGCAGCATAGCTTGTGGGCATAGCGGACGACGCAGTCGTATTAAGGTGATTGTCTTGTTTCGAAACTACTTTAGTAGAATCCTGTTCAAGTTTGTTATCGGCAAGCTCACTGTAGGGTATTGATTTTGTCTCTACAGTTGGAGAAACAACTTTGCTTGAAAACATAGTTTCAGATTTCACGTTTATTTTTTCCTGGCCTTTGGCTGTAGCATTGCTTATTGTTTGTGCACGTTGGCTATCAATTTTTTGAAGCACATCTCTCCTATTTAAATCGTTGGAGTTTTTAATCTGCTTGGAGTTGGTGTTATGTGGTGCCTTGACTTCTTTAAATTTGTTTACAAATTCTTGCCTATGTGCGTCTGTCCATTTACCGAACGGCACAGCTGCCGTGTGATTGTTATTAACCGGCTTTGATTCATTTGGTTTTCTTATTGGTTCTTTTATTTCACGCGTATCATTTTTAATTGCTGTCGTCTTTTTATCCAAAATATTATACTTTGCTATTTCTTTCTGACTGGCAGCATTGTCTGCGTGTTTTATAGTTCCTTCAACTTTAGGAGATGGAACTGGAATCAGTTTTGAGCTGGGTTTATTAGCAACAGACACAACAGGAATATGACTATCAGGTTTAACTGTTTTATTGCTTGTTGTAGAGGAAATTTCTAACTGTTTGACTTTTGCAGGAATGGAAGTAGTATTAGTTACTTTAGCCGGAGGTGGAACGGAATATTTTTTCTCAGCAGGGTTTACAACAGAGGCAGACACTGCTGCTTTTTCCTGTGGTTTTGATACTATTTTTGTGGCAGGTTTTACAGTCTTGACATCCACAGCGGACTTCGCTGGTTTTTCCAATGGGTTTGCGTGTGATGCAGGAATAATCGGTGCTGCCGCTGGCTTAGCCAATGGCTTTATTTCGGTTAAAGCAACTTTTCCTGATGACTTTATTTCATGTGCAAGAGAAGGCTGGGCTTTAATAATATGAGGTTGTAACTCCATCATAGTAGAATGTGCTAATTTTGAAAGTTTTTCTTTCGGCACAATGTTACACGGCGCTGATTTTTCTGAATTTTTCACTTTTGGCATGGGGATTGAGGATGTAGCTTTTTCTGTATGTTTTGTTTCCTGTACTGGAATATAACGTTCTTTTATTTCTTTTGGACCTTTTTGGCTATTACTTGTTTGAGCGGTTTTCGTTTTTTCTAAATTTGAAGAGCATGTTTGTTCCGATATTTTACTAGTGCTATCAGCTTCATTTCTTGCTTTTGTTAGGTCTGAAGATCCCTGAAGAACAGATTTTTCATTTTTAACAGACGTGTTTTCTGTTTGTATGTTGCTTAAGTTGCTAATTGTTGTTAAAACTTCTGAGATCTTATCACTAAGAACTCCTTTATCATCTCTTATTTTAGTAGTACTTGAAGGTGTTATCAAAGATACACTTTCATCTGTGTCGATTGAATAAAGGGTTATGCTTTCTTCTTTGGATTCTTCACTTCCAAGATTTGAGCATGTACTTGTCACTTCTGAAAAAGATTCTAGAGGAAACTTGATAATATTATCATCGTCATGTTTTATAGAATTTTCTACTCGGTGACTATCAACTTTCACTGTAGACGGTTTATCAGTCGAATTCGATGTCGTAGGAAAGGTCAGAGAAATATTTTCAAGTATTTTAATTTTTGGCGACTTATCCCTTTTAACCTCCTGTTTTTCATGCGTAATATTTTTAACTTTTTCTATATCCACTGGTATAGCGGCATTTACTGGGCTTTCAGCCAAATAGCTTTTTTTTTCAGAAGGTTTTTCAACTAGTTTATTTATATTTTGAATTGATTCACTGACCATCTCAACTGGCTTAAGCTGTTTCATCGTAGGTACCACAGGTTCGCTGGTAGTCTCGAGTTTTTCTTTAGTTACAGGAATTGATATTACATTTTCGTTTTCTTCTTTGGGGATAGATGGTAGAGTTACAACTATTTTATCTGGGTTTGTAACAACCATTTTAATTTCTTTGTTTTTAATAGGAGACACTTTTTTTTCTAAAACAGCGTCGCCTGTGCGGGCATCTTTGTCGGGCTTCATTTCGCCTTCAATTAATTCTTTACTGCTGTTCTTTGTTAGGGAGTCTTTATTTTGATCTTTAATGACAAGTTCTTTGGAAATAGTACCTTTCTCTTTGTCTGTTGTAATTCCAGACTTAAGTATTTCTCCAGTACTTTCAGGACATTCTGCTATTTCAGTTTTATTTTGTTCATCTTCTTTCTTAGGACTATCCTTTTTCACTTCTAGTTTGTAAGTAGCTTTGTTACTTTTTTCTGTCGAAATTTCTTTTTCTGCAGGGATAGATTCAACACATTTAACGTTTTCGATCGGTTCTTTTTCTTTTGCGGGTAATTCTGTTAGTTTCTGCTTTATATTTTCTGTGTGAACTTCAATAGTTTTTTTTACATTTTCTGAATGTCTATTAGGATCCAACTGAAGGTCAACCATAGTTTTAGTAAGTGGCTTCCCTTCTTTATTGGGTGTTGAATGAAATGTCACGGGTGTGAAACTGCCCACAACAGGTGATTTTCGGGAATCACTAAACTTCATCATTTTTCCATTTCTATTTAAGTCTGTTTTAGATTCCGACGACGTTTCCTTCTCATCGGCGTTTTTATCACTTGTTGATTTTGATGCAATGGGCTCTTTTTGAGGCGATTTATTTTTTCCTTCAGCTTTAATGGTTGATGAAGAGTCACTTATAGATTTTTTGATATCTACAGTAGGCACATGTGGAGTATTCTTATCTAATAGCTTTCCTTCCTTTGTAGGCTGAAAGTAAAGGAAGGTATAATATGTTAATTAATATGAGTTTAGCATACATCTATTAGTCCGGTACCATGTATTTGAGCTCAGTTTAGTTTACTTTTTGGATTTCGAAAGCCATAAAGAGCCATATTAGAGTACCCAGGCCTGAACCCTAACATTGAGAATAAAACATGTTGATGAATGTATGAGAATACAACACATCCTATTTTAAAAATTTAAAAAGCTCTAGCCAGTAAATTCTATTTCTTAGTGGGAGTGACATAAGACATGCACTGACGTCCTACTTGGGGTGTTTTGTTCACCCCTCTGCCAGCCTGTCCAAGCCAGCCGAGCTCCTTCAAATAACGGATCACAGCCTCAGGTCACTGGCATACCTGTTCCATTCCTATTACGCCAACTTTTGTGGTATTGGAGACTTGTTGATTGTTACGCCCTAGCTGGTTAGAGTGCGCTTAAAGATTTTTACTTGATGTATTTATTTGATAACTATTCATAAGTCATATGAATGTGCAAAATTTATACAAAATCTTATGGTGGATCTGTAGAAAATTCAAAAATATCGAAATCATGTAACATTATTCTTTTCAACTTTTTCGTATATTTGTTTTAATGTTAATCTACCACAATACATAGTGTAGATGTAGATTGTTATTTTTTTGTAATTTTATTATTAAGTAATTAGAGTTTAAGACTTATGGCTTGAGCCATAACCCCTATGAATATGGTCAGTCTTCTTTGCTTAATTCTACATTGGTGTCGATTCTGTTCTATCATTTTCTCACTTATTGAAATGAAAAGAGATGCAAATACGTTTAGTCTTGTCACATTAGTTTAGTTTAGAGAGTGGTACAGCAGTGGACGTATTGTCGGATGGGTTGGGAATGAGACAAAATAAAGCATAAGATAACTCCTAGAGAAATGATTTCGTATATTTTTTTATTTTCTACAGTACCATCAAGTGATTTTCGATATATTAGTTAACAAATAAATCTAGTTTTTTAGCTTTTAATGACATGACAACATGAAATGTTAAATAAAACTAGTTTGATATTTAACTTGTTATAATATGATTATTATTTTACTAAAATTATTTAAAAATAATGGTCATACATAAATAGGTCTTGAAAGTTTCTTTGGATTTTATATACATGCCTTTAAACATTTTAAATGTTTTTAAATATTTGAGGCTTTGTTTAATTTTGGTACTTAACACATATTAGCTGCAGTTAATTGTACAAATAAATAGCGAGATTAAAAGAAACAAATTAAAAGTTGTTAGGGAACAGAAACTAGATTATCCCCAGAGCAGTGTTAGATGTAATGAGTGTACTGAGCTGCAAGAAGCTTGCGGTACTCATATATATATATATATAAATATATATCTTTTACAATGGGACCTAAATTAATGCACAAAACACCCTTAGCAGGACGTCAGTGCAGGTCTTATCACCCCCAATTAGAATTAATGGGACCATTCCTAAAACGGATAAAAGAATATTAGCTTTCCCATTATTAATTGAATTGAAAATATCATTGACATTAAAAAAAAACGAAATCACATTAATATTATAAATGCGAAAAAGTTTGTGTATAAGTATGTAAGTCTGTTTGTTCCCGTTCAACTCTGTAACGGCTGAAGGGATTTGAATAAATTTGGTATGGAGGTAGCTGATTCCCTGGATTAGCACAATGCACTCCTTGCTATCCCGGAAAAATATTCGGTTTCTGTAGAATAGCAGGTGAAACCGCGGGGCGCAGCTAGTAATATTATAAGAGCGAAAGTAACTCTAGTCTCTCTGTCTGGATGTTTGTCGCGTTATCACGGCTTAACGGCTGAAAAGATCTTGCTTAAAATTTGATAAGGAATGATTGTAAATCACAAAGATGGATATAGGATACTTGTTTTATATCCACGTGAACATAGTCGCGGGTAACAGCTAGTATTTTATACGCGTGTTTTTTTTTTGTCGATTTTGGCTTTGTGATTGGACACAATATGTTTTTTTTACCTATTTGGGGGTTAGACCCTAAGTCAATGTTGCTTACATTGAAGAGTACTATAAGCTCAATTTGGCTTAGTACACCTACTCCATATAATCCTGTATTAAAAATAAATGGATGTAAGTACAGTAGTTATGTAACATTTTACATTATTTTTACCACAATTACCTACTAAGCACAAAATAATATAATTATAGAAATATATTAATAAATATTGTGTAATAAACTGTTATGATATGATATTAAAAAAAAATAAAAAAAAAATATAGAAATACACAAAATAACATCATAGATCATTAGTAGTTTATATATACATAATAATTATAATTTATTTTAATACTTCCATTTTATTCGTAAAATCTTCAGTCTGGAGATTACAACCTACATACAAACAAGTCTACAAGCTCTTTATAATTTTTACTGTAGATCAAGGAAGTAATAAAAGCTAATTGATGAAACATGAAAATGTCATGTACAGAAGTAAATTTATCATCATGAAACCAAAACATCAGCTACAAGACGTCCACTGCTGA
This sequence comes from Apocheima hispidaria, assembly GCA_947579745.1. NCBI lineage: Eukaryota > Metazoa > Arthropoda > Insecta > Lepidoptera > Geometridae > Apocheima > Apocheima hispidaria. Next base: position 2,826,950 of record OX388154.1, on the reverse strand, counting down.
ATATAAGCCTCCCCCTTTTAGCGCCACACCGAACCACAATCTGCCACTTGCATCCACTGGTTGGCCGTGACTGTCCACAACATCGGTTATTAGTTCTTTGAGTGATGTGGCCTGCCCATTGCCACTTCAGCTTGCAAACTCTGAAAGCTATATCAGTGACTTTGTTTCTTTGGCGAATATCCTCGTTCCGGATTTTATTGTGCAAAGAAACTCCGAGCATACCTCTCTCCATTGCCCGCTGTGTGACTCTGAGTTTCCCCAAAAGGCCAGTAGTCAAGGACTACATTTCCGTTCCATGTCACCATGTACACAAAACACAAATTGGTTGAAGACCCGAGTTTGCAGGCATTGCGGGATTTCGGACAAGATGATATCACGCAATTTCCCGAACGCTGATGACGCAAAATTATACTTAAGCCCAATTCATACTGAAATGTGTTACCATATGCTGCCTGTCAGTGTGAATTGTCCTCATAGCTGGCTCATTTTATTTTGTTCAAAGTTGTAAACAATATTTATCTTTGATTAATGAAGAGCTTAAATTGTTTTTTTTTTTTTTTTATCATGCTGCTGTGTGATGAAACAAGCAAGTCGCTCGCATGATTAAGGTGCAATGTTTCGCTCATTCCGCGAAATTCAAATTTTCTTGCGTTTTTTGTCAATTACAGCTTAATTACTCATCGTGGATTTATTGAAACCAATTTTGCGTCAATAAATAAGTTATTTTAAGAAATTACGGGTAAAATGATCACCTAGATAACATTGGTTTAGCTACAAATCTCAATAAGCTGATTTTCATCTTGGTTTTTGGTTTAGCGAGAAATGTAATTATACTAGCTTTCAATTTGAATTTTTGGTTGGTGTAATTTCTTGAAACTATCTATTTATTATCGCAAAATTAGTTTTCATGAACCTACGATGAGTAAATAAACTGTAATTGACAGAAAACGCAAGAAAATTGAATTTCGCGCGCTGAGCGAAACGTTGCACCTTAAGCGGCATGCTTGCCCATAACAGATCAGTGGGAATCGGCATTTTGGGTTGCTTTATGTATGTAGTGTTAGTAATTTCCCTTGAAACATTGCCCTTCAATCCGGAACACAGTAATGTTTGCACACTACTGCTTGGCGGTTGAATAGCTGAAAATTTGTGGTACTTCTCCAGGTGGACTCCGCAAGAGTCCTACCACTACAACAACAATAACAACTTTGACTTAGTGACAAAAGGAAAGTATAAAAATAAATAATATTAATTAGTATATAGAATTGTAGATAGAACTTACTTAAATGACTAGTAGTTATATGTACACTGTTTATTTGCAAAGATCATCAAAAACTTACCACTTCTTTTGGTACTTCTATCTCTATTTCCTCATACACTTCTAAATTTCCCTCAGCATTATCACTAAAAACAAAAAAAAATAAGAATAGCACAAACAAGAAAGTGAAAAATATCAAAAAATAAAGCAGAATTGTAAAGCCAGATTCCCACTACAGCCATGCGGTTCCTTGAGGTCGAGCTAAGCGGCTGAGCATCACATACATACACATTAGGCCTTACTTATAAACATTGCTTAAAATGAGTCAAATGTTTAAAATGGTTCGTCTAGTTTTTGCACGTAACTTTTTATATAAGCCTCTAGTTGGCAGAGTATTTTAAGCATTGATTAACTTAAGGCAAAGTTTATAAGTAAAGCCCATTGTCTGCACTCGGCCTCACAGAATTGCAAGGACTTAATGGGAAATTGCTCATATATTGTATCACAGACTTATTTGGTAGTACAAGATAATAGAGTGGTCATTGACATTTGAATAATATATGTCAGTGAAAATCAGATAATGGAAAATAAAAGCCCATACCTACCTACCTACAACATTTGCATATTCATACAGCACATTTTAGTATGCAAAACTTACCGAACTTTGAGGAACTTGAAACTATGCTGGGGGTCATCATCAATGATTTGAATGGCAGCAAGCTCATCCTGACCATCTTTACGATACAAATAAAGTCCATTTCCAATATCTATAGCATTCACGTTATTGCCATCGATCTGTAACACCACTTCCATCTCTCTGCTTGCCACATTTGTTTCTGGTTCAGCCAAGGCAGGCTCTGGCTCTGCTATGTTATCAACAGGGGTCACGTCAACTTGGTTATCATCCTTCTCATCAGCCTCCATATTGTCATCTATGACAAGCTCATCACCATCGAAAGAGTTATCATTGCCATCGAAAATATCCACACCTCCAGACAGAATGTTAGCTGCCTCAATCTGCTTACCGATCTTGTAGCTATCAAGTTCTTTCTTACCAATTGGTGATAGATTGGATATCAGCTCGTCGCTACCCGCGATAGAGCGATCGGCGTCCGCTGAAGTAGATGCCAGCGATACATCTTTGATTGGCGTGATGTCAAAGGTAGAATCATTGATGGAAAAATATTTGGAAGAGTTTTCATTAGCTGATATGAAAGCCTCGCTCGGCGGGGACGTGGTGTCGAGCGTAGAGTCCCCGGAACCTCCCGCTTCACCCCGCAACTGGCTCAGTCTATCCATTTCCACACTTCATCTGCTGTCAACAAAAAAGTAACATTATTTCGACGTCGCGTGCACACAAACGCGCCAAAAAAATTCAACGACTAGCACGGAAGAAAGCTAATAAAAACACTTAAAGTATTTTGAAGGTTGGACGATTAATTAGCACCTAGGTCACCTAATAATGAACAGTGAAACTTTTTCTTTTATCGATACCGATACTGGGACATTATTAATTCGCATTACAATATTATGTGTACTTGTTACCTACCAGGTCAATACGACACACGAAAGTTTCTCCAAATACTTTTATAATAGCAAATGATTTGTTAATTTCTTCGTACAAGAAATAACTGTATTTTTGTACAATTTTAGTGCAAAACAACACAACACATCAAGGAATAAAGATGGACGCCAAATAAAAGTGTTGCCACCATATATTTATGAATCCCACCGATCTCTGTCTACCGCAGACATACAGAGATTTATATTTTTGGAAGTGACTCCGCCGCCGTAGCCGGCAACTGGAACGGTTGCCGGAAACAGTCAAAAAGCTAATAAGTAGTTTCAGAATCAGATAACTGCACATTATGCTATTAATACTCGATTCCTAATGTTTTTTGGGGTATGTAAGTATGTTTGTGTGTTCCTATATTACGCCCTGTATCCTAAACGGCTTGACAGATTTTAACGATTGAGGTGTTATTGAATTCTTCTTTATGCCCTGAGTGATATAGGCTCCATTATGCAGACAGCTAGACTTGAATTTCACGGGAGCAAAAGAAAAATTACTAAAGTTATAGCTTCTCCCTTTCGCTCCCCGAAACTCAGATCTATATGGCCATATTTTTCATGCTAAGTCAAGACTGCGGGCTTATCGTCTAACTTTGAAACGTTCGTGATTCTGATTGCGAGAGCATGCCATCTCGCTCGTACCAACTTAGTCTCACTATGTACGGTCCCACTCGTGCAACTCTCGCTATCGCTTTCAGGGTTACGAGATAATCCCACAGGTAACGCAGGTGCAGGTAATGTATAGCCACTTTTATGAAACATTTCCCTTTCGATGACAGAACAGCTGATCATGAGTTGTCTCCGGAAGCTGTTCGTACCGCCGGCTACGGCACCCATTCCTATTGCCGCCTCTGGCAGCCATTCTCATAGCCGGCTCCGACACCGCAAGCACAGGCAAGCACTGCCTTTTTAAAAAAAATATTTTTTGGCTCCACACGTAATGTATTTAGCCCTCCTCCAAGATTAAGCCAGAGAAAATTTTTCTTCATTTGGAACATGGTATTATAAACTAGCAGTTCTGCTTAAGTTTTGGAAAATTGAAGAATCAGGAATAGATGATACAAAGTGGTAGCATGATTTTTTCACGTTGGCGCATGTATCCAAGCCAATATGTTTTCTGTAGTAAATGTTACTGTAAAACGGAGTAAACGATGAATTTTCATTATCATGACCATATCATGACTGTGCAAGTGTCTTGGTGGTTATTCTTTGGTAGTGTCGTGATAAGTGATTTTTCGTGTTGTTTCCAAAACTCCATAGAAACCTGTAGTAAAGTCTCCACCACTCTACTGGGGCATAGCTTGGACTTAAATGTTAGTTACCAACACTCATGCACGTTTACGAACACTTAATGGATAAAAATCCAACATTTTACACAGCCAATAATGTACAACCTGATATTCCATGTACCGGTACATCAATTATCAGGCTGTGCAATATTGGGACGTACAATATCATGCCGTACAATATTGACACGGGCCGATAATATACGCTCCGATAATTTACAGCCTGACTAAAGGCAACCTATCTATCCCTCTAGCTGAGATCCTCTATATCTATGACTTTTATTGATTTCGTGCTTTGTTTGAAAGCGATAGTAAAAATAAGACTACTGATTAAAAATATAAGGATTACTGTTAATAATAGGTTAAGGTTTTTTTTTATGACAACTCGGAAATTTTTGCGGTGTCGAAACAGCGGGCTTATCCCGTAACTCTGAGAGCGATAGTGATAGTGCACGAGCGGGACCGCGCATAATGCAACTAAGTTGGTACGAGCGGGATGGCATGCTCTCGCAATCTGAATCACGAATGTTTCAAAGTTAGAGGATAAGCCCTCTGATTAGGTTATGTTTTTTTTAATAAAAGCCCGGAAACCTTGTTTTAAGCCTAGTCACATGACGGTAGGTTAAGGTTGTATTTTGTATTTTTAATCTTTGCCTTATTTATACTATCGCGTCCAAACGAAACATGGAATCAAAAGAGATCATAGATACATCGACCAATAGGAGCACAGTCTTTTAGCTAATACCAGCCGGCCATGTTGTACATTATACCTGACCTGACATCGTGCGAAAGGGACACCTAGACTTGAATTTTACGGAGCTAAAGAAACAAACTCTTTCACACGATGTCAGGTCAGGTCATGTATAGGCTCCTTTATTGGCACGTGCTAATGATGTACGGCCGATAATGTACAGCCTGATATAAGACAACCCAGCCCGTATTGGCCGGCCAATGAAGCATTTTCCAAAAAAAAAAGAAATGTTGGTAATAAAAGTACCCAATAGATGGCGTTAGATGTACTTTGAGGTTTTTCTGTCACTGTCAAAACTTGAAAGAAAAAAAATGTACGTGTGCCTTTTTTTTTTCGTGTTTTATGGCTCCACATGTGTATTTAGACAATTTCAAGTAATGTAACTATGTATTTGACTTCATTTGAAATATTACAATAGTTGACACTGGCTAAATACACAACGTGTGGAGCCAAAATTTACAATTTAAAAAATTTACATAAAATATTTCGACAGAAATGACAATGACAGGTAAAACGATAGGTCTATTACGCCATCTTATTATTATTATCTTATCCTAATGTCAGATGTTTACTTGACTTCACTTCTACTAAGTATTTTAGAACTATATTATTATTATTTTTTGAAAATGCCTCATAATGCACGACCTGATAAAACGTGTACTTTTACTGTACATTACACGGCTGTACATTATTGGCTGTACATTCCTGGGACCCTATTCGGAGAAATGACATTTTATCTCGGTCACTCTCACTCCCATTAAATTCTAAATTAGAGAGACAGTGACCGAGATAAAATGTCATTTCTCCGAATAGGGTCCCAAGTCGTGCATTATTGGCACGTGCTGATAATGTACAGCCCGTATTGTACGACCTAATAATTGGCAGCCCGTCACACCAATTATCAGTAGTACATTATCGGGTCGTATATTATTGGGCTTTATATTATTGACACCCCATCAAAACACAAAACGTGTTTGTTTTTTGTTTTGTTCGTTATTTTTGAATTGAAGTCGAAGCGTTTTCAGCTCTCGTAAGTGGTAAGTTCCATGCAAAGATATTTATAAGGAGAATTCTGTGGTTCCCATGGTTCCATGGTTTTCAGTTTTCAGAATATATTTTGCAAATTGCGTGAGTTCAATCTTAAAGGACATTGATTTGATTTGAAGACATTTTTCACTACGTGGTTTTGTTTTACCTGGGAACATTATCATGGCACCTAGAGAGGCACCCAAAGCGACCCCAAAAGTGCATCGCAGCGCAACGAAGGCGACTGCGTTGAAGGGTAGATCATCACCCGCTACAGCTATAAAAAAAACGATTCTTACCAAGAAACCAATCGAAAAGATTCCTCTCAAAAGTAAGTAAATACATATACATAATTACATACTAAAATAGCGAAATACTGCGTGAAATTATAATATTTCTATGAATAAAAATTAACATGCATGGTCACTCAAGATCTTTAGTGCAAAGATATTTAGTTACATCTCTCTGTTAAAGTGAGAAATAAATAAATAATAATAAATCTCTTAACAACTCTCATGTGGGTTTTTGCGTGTTTTACATTCCTAAAATAACGTTTGGAATTACTTGTCATATCCTTCAAACACAGAATTCTCCATAGTCTGCCTTCAAATCCCAGGTAAAATAGGTATCTATTAAAGCCCTGTAGAAATATTGTATGAATTCTAGGATATCTCCTATAACTTATACAAAACTGTTGTGCAAACAGTTTAAACCAGAGAGATAGAGTTTTGCAGGGTAGCTTCATAAGGTAGCGTAGAGGAGCACTATGAGAGAAGGGCTTTTTGAAAATTACACCAAGCTCAACATGGTCTCTAAAAGTCAAAGTTATTTATTGGTAAATATTCATCTACATGTCAAATATTACCTTTTGTATACAATAATATGTATACATGATCATAGTCGTGTCCTGATTATATGCACGTGGACAAGAGTTAGAAAAGATTATGGGGTGCACCTGCTAGTATGAAGTGGATGAAACCGGAGGACGCAGCTAGCTTTCACATACAAAACATAATTTATTTGCTTACAATATTTTTTCATAATTCAAAATGCATGGTCAGTTTTGGTCAGCATCGTATAAGTCATCCACCTGTAAACAAAACAAAGAAACTAACTTACCATCATTTAATTCTTCCAGTGAACAATACCGTAGTAGAAACAAAAAGACAAAGAACCAGCACAGCCCCGGCAATGGCCACACCAAAACCTAAAGAGAAGAAGCCTGTCCCATTGCCTACCGGCGTCACCAAGAGTGCTAAGAAGCCCCTATGGAAGAGACGCCCTTTGCCAGCTCATTCTGGAGTCCCAGTTCCAGAAAAAATGAAACGGCTATTCAAGAAGCAACTACAAGACTTGAATGACAGCCTGTGAAATAACATAGCGTATATTGTGTCTATTTAGTAGGACATATTTAACCCAGTGACCATTGAAGTCATTTATATTGGACAAGTGATAGAGGGCCCTGTACAGCATTGTCAATATGTGACAAGAATATGGTTTTCAAAAACTCTAAATATGTTAAACCACTTGTTGCTAATATATGATTTTGGAACCACTTTTTGTAGAAATTTAGTGATTTGGCTTACAGGGCCTCATGGTGTATTTATGACATGGCAGTCAAAGGGTTAGCTATATTTTGATTTGTTTTACGGTCCTTATTCACAACATTCGTCATAATAGATAATTGGGATTTTTGGCTAAACAAAGTAACAATAATTTTTAATAACAAAAAAACGACTTCAACAGAACCATATTATATTTAAATTAGCTTCGTCATAGTTGCTTAACCCATCTTTAGTCTGATTGGTCATAATATGGCTTTTATATAGACATAGAAAAGCTGATATTTTGATTGATATTTATTATTATCAGCACAACGAGCACCTTTCAGCTTATTACCTATCTGTGTAACCCGGTATTAATCTTAAGATTTTAGTTTTTAAGGTGGACTTGCCAAAACTATGCTACCTGCAAATAACCCAAAACTGTATTAGGCCTCGACCATAGTAAAATGGTGAGCGCTGGCGCTCACCTTGCTCTCAGTCTGTGAAAAGTGCTAGTATGTATGTTCGAATGTCAAACTATTCAAGAGCAACTGATAAACACAGGTGTACCTTTTCTATAATTATAATATATATACTATCTATCGCTATCTCTTTTGTGACAAATGTACATAGTTTTAATTATGTATTGAAACCTATGTTTGATTGCTTTGACTTGCTATTTTTAAGAAAGTTGTGTGGTCAGGGCCTGTCCATTCATTTTACTTTGGTCGAAGGTATCAGGTATAATTTATTATGCGCCTGCGCTCATGGTACGACATTCCGCATGCTGCTAGAACAAACGAACGAGAGAGAGTGACTTATTTATCGTCGCGTTTGCGTACCAACTTGGTTGGCGCCGACCGCCGTCCTAACAAAAGAGAGTAATATATTTTTGCTTTCGTTGCTGTTCGATCCGCAATTGCCAGGTAAAGATCACGCCTGTCATTACCTGGCCAGACATCGTGCGAAAGGGACGGCTAGACTTGAATTTCACGGGAGCAAAAGAAACAAACTACTAAGGTTATAGCTTCTCCATTTCGCTCCCCAGAAACTCATATATTATAGCCATTTCTTTCATAAGATGTCAGGTCAGGTCATGTATAGCCACTTTATGTTAGCTACATTAAGAAGCTAATTCGAAAAAAATAATAAGTTTTTCTATTCAGTGCACTTCATTAGTAAATTTAAAATCTAATTTTGAGATATGTTTTTGGTTCTTTCGCCTAGTATAGTTACGAGGGAAAACATGAATACATGACATTTTCTGATAAAATGATTTAAAAAACATTGAAAAGACCTCGATTTACACAGAGTTTTCGCTGGCGCTCGGAATACCTTATATTCAAGTGATTATTACACTAATAGTGAGGTAATAATATTATCTAAATAGGATAGAATCGAACGGAATTTTGATTGATTTCCTGGTATAGTTGTAATTTGCAATTATCTGTTTTTGGACTGGCGCGCGCTAAGCTCTTATCTTATATATAATTATATAAGATATCGCATATATTTTTCTCGAAATAGCCTCTTAACAGACCTGCAGATACGATACGGCGCTGCCACGAGAGGAATAAAAATTATAAACATAATCAAATTTACAAACAAAGGCCAGAAATATATATTTTTTTTTGTTTTTCGTATCTTGTTCAAAGTTTGTTATTATTGATGCCTAGCATACAGTAGAGTAAGCCTTACTGAGCATCTAAATAATGTCTAGCTTTTAAATTAAAATAAGTTGTATTTAATAGTTGAATGCCTTCTAGATATAAAACCTTGACAATTTCATAATAAAACAATATTTTGAAAACTATATTTTTATTATTGCTATAGTTGCCATAATGTTATTAATATCCAGTGTTTAGCCGATCAATAACAGCGCAAGATTATAGCGCGCGTTTCCCGTACTACTGAAATTGGTCTACTGCGCAGCTGTACTTAGATACATCCTAACTAATATTATAATTCAGAGGAATATAGCCGCAGTATTATCTAGACCAATAAAGCTTCGAGGTATAAAAATAAACTATTACATTTTGTATTCGTCTCGAGATAAAAACTTTGCTTGCGCGGTTTAAAACTCCCTAGGTACTACATTACAACTGTCAGTCTATACAAAACGTCAAAAAATGCACAAAAATGGCCAACTAGCGCCATCTAGAGAACTATAGAAACCTTGGACTAAACATGATGCTAAATCCATGATAGAAACTAACTTTTTTTTTTTGAGTTTTGGCGCGAACGTGAAGAATTCATGTCGCGTCATTTTATTATTTTCCAAAACTTGTGTTATTTCGAGTGTTAATGTGTAAAAACGGTGAATTTTTACCCTTTAAGTGTTCGTGAACACGCACGAGTGTTGGTGAATGGTATAATGTCGTGAAAAGTGAATTTTCGTGTTGTTTCCAAAACTCCATAGAAGGCTCTTGTAAGGTTTTCACCACTTTACTGGGGCATGACTTGGACTTGACCGTGACTTGCTTTGCTCGCCTTTGACTGTGACTATGACTTGTTTGATAATATCTAACAAAACTTGAAAATATATATGTATACTTGACACTGGCAAATGCATAAGACGTGCGACGCCAAAATCCTCATAAGAGGAAAGAGAAAAAAAAAAACTAACTTTTTCTCTGTCTGGATATTTGGTCGGGTTATCAAGGCTAAATGGCTGAACGAATCTTGATAAAATTAGATAAGGACAAAGGCGGACATACTTAGGATATTTTTTTATGTCCACGCGAACGAAGTCGCGGTTAACAACTAGTAGTGCATACATTCGGGATCGGGAGGAATTATTAGTTATTAACTAACGCGTAACTTAAAATGTGTCGAAAACACGACACTTATAACTCCCCGCGGGTTCACCCGCTATTCTATAATATAGAAAATATCTATTTATCAGAAAAATCTAAAACCTAGAGCAGACTGGAATTACGTTTTAAATTATGGTGTATTCTTTATTACTCAGTACATTAACACGAAGTTACACGCTACTGTAACAGATATGTGTCTTGTACGTGGGCATAGAATATTTTTTCATTTATATGAAGAACTAGCTGCGCCCCACGTGTTCACCCGCTATTCTACAGAAACCGATTATTTTTCCGGAATAAAAAGTAGCCTATGTGTTTATCCAAGGTGTAAGCTAGGTACTTCCATACCAAATTTCATTCCAATTCGTTCATAACTTACAGGGTTGAACGGGAACAAACATACTTACACACTTCGACACAAACTATAAGTATATAAGTAAGTAAACAATAGACAATAGTGTATATGTAAGTGTGATGTAAAACGTAAGCACCCAAGGAGGGTGAGGATTTTTGCTCCGCTTATTTTTGATAACATGAGGTTGAGATGAGGAGCCGGGGTCAATAGTGTGCCTAAAAAGACATGGCAGGAATAATGGTATTCTGTGGACTTGGTAGACAGTTTAATTTAATTTAATTTTATGTTATTTTAATTTAATTTTGCTCTTTGACAAAAATTGTTTTCTGTTTGTTTCTGTTGTGTGTTACTATTGACATGTAGGACAATATATATATAATATAATATAATTTAATAATTTAATTTTGTGTTCTAATTGTAATTGAATTTCTTTTTATGTGAATGGACCTTTGTAGTCTGAATTAAATGATTTGAAAATATTAATGAATGTTTCCTTGTATTTCCTATGGTTTAGGATTTCTTCATACTGTCCCAGTTAAAAAAACAACTGTATATTCAGTAATACAAACAGTCGAGGTCTTTATCGGGCCGATCAACAAATAGTAAAGTTTGGGGCCGATCGGTGTAGACTGTAGGTATACTAGCAAGGCACATTCTTACTCGATAAGGATCTAGGACTTTGTTTAAAATTCACAGCGGTCAGGCTTTGGCGCCGGGTTCTGATGTCATCCTGGATCAAAATGTACGAAAATAATTTATGACTACGGAGTTCCTCCTAGTTTGGAGGTGGATTAGAAGTATAATGGCTGTTCATTATAATTAACAATAAAACTTAAAAAAACTTAGTAATAGTTAACTTAGTAGTTTTATAAAACTTAGTACAGACGATAGCCTAGTATTTAGCGCGTAATCCCAACAATAAAAAAGTTAACGTTACGGTCGTCAGTACAGTCTACGGCCAATCTAAAAGCCTGTGGACTTATCCTGTAAGGGTGTCTACACATGGCCCGACCCGACATCGCTTGAATTAGATTGCTATATATAAGTTTCTGGGGAAGCGAAAGGGAGAAGCTATAACCTTAATAGTTTGTTTCTTTTGCTCCCGTGAAATTCAAATCTAGCTGTCCCTTTCACACGATGTCAGGTCGGGCCATGTGTAGACACCCTTACTTGGAACGTTCGTGATTCTTTTTTTCATCGGGCAAGTGCCTTTATTAACTAAGCGAAATACATACAAACTACAACTATCTTAACTACTTAGCCTACTACATAAAAATAGCAGTTGGATTATCCAGAGACCATTAAAGGTCTATAGATAATCCAAATGTTCAAGCCCACTACCAGTTGGCAGCGTACCCAGCATGCTGGCGGCATTACCACGCTGAATGGCAATGCTGCGTTGAGCCAAATAAACGCCAGCATTTTGGTCACGCGTCGCATCAACCAGGCGCTCTGTTAAGTTTTTGAAAATAAGATGAGCTCCCGGTCCCCAAGGGCTCAACGTCTCTACTCCAAACGGCTCAAACTCAATATGTAACCACTACCGAGGTTGGCATATTTGCGCCGCTTCTGATTATCTTCTATTTCGTGATTCTGATTGTAAGAGCATGCCATCCCGCTCGTAACAACTTTGTCGCACTATGCGCGGTCCCGGTCCGGTCTCGCTTTCAGAGTTACGGCATTCTAGAAGAATGTATGTTTTGATGACCGTTTTAACTAAGCGATAGAGTCTGCCGTTGAGCCTTAGATCCCGGGTTAAGTCGAAAAGATTTTTGAATATCTGCTCTGGGTTTGGTAGTTAAGGCCTCGCTACATGGCCAGACCTGACACCGTGTGAAAGGGACAGAGCTAGACTTGAATTTCACTGGAGCAAGAGAAAGAAACTATCAAGGTTATGGCTTCTCCCATTCGCTCCCCCAGAAACTTATATATAGCCATCTCTATCACATGTCAGGTCAGGCCATGTATAGACAACCAGCGTATTTCGAATACTAGTGGGAAGCTGTTTGTGAAGGTACAGTTGTTTTACTATGTCACTCTTGTAGTCTATACGGCTTGACAGATTTTGGAGTGCAAGGTCTTTATCATTGAAAACCATGGTCTTTACCACTCCGTTTTAATAATTCCGGAATGTCATACCAACTTTAGCTTGCAACCATTTTTTTTTTATATTAGGCTAATATTATAAAATGCGAAAGTTTGAGTGAGTATGTAAGTAGGTAATTATGTAAGTGTGTTTGTTCCCTTTCAACTCTGTAACGGCTGAACGGATTTGGATGAAATGTGGCATGGTAGTAGATTATTCCCTTGATTAACAGATTAACACATAGGCTACTTTTTATCCCGAAAAAAAAAAGTTCCTGTAGAATAGCGGGTGAAACCCCGGGGCGTAGCTAGTATCTAATAATTTCTTGTTCATGCTGCATTTGCTTCATTTTTACCCCAAGGACATTTTTTGCCCAAGGAGGGAAATAGGGTTTCGTTTTCGAGGTGTATGTAAGTATGTTTGTGTTCCTGTATCCTAAACGGCTTGACCGATTTTGACGAGTGAGGTGTCGTTGGATTCCCCTTTACGTCAGGAGTGGCATAGGCTACATGTTGCAGTCAGGTTTTTTATTTATCTTTTAATAATCTAACTTGTTAGTAATTTTGAAGGCCTACGTATTCCCAGCGCATTCTTTATTGGCAGTGATAAAAATGTATGTGAAGAAAACAGACTGTTTGATTATTATTTTACTTGTTAAATTAGTAGGTTTAAAAATTATTCAGAGGGTAAGGAGGGCGGGGCTTGCCGTACTTGAGGGTGGTCGTAAAATGCGCGTACGCATGTCTGCGGGCCGCCGGCCGGTGATCGGCGCAGGTTAGGCGCGGCGCATGATTTACTATTGTCTAGCTCCGCCTGTCGTGGTTGATGAATGGCGCCGGAGACGTGACAGGAACTATGATGAGCTGCAGCAAATGAGCGTAGAGATATTTTTAAAGTACCTGTAAGATTTACATATGATTTTCAAAGTTTGGCGAAACAATGAAGACTGCGGGGAGTCAAATTCTTGGGCTAGTGCAAACATTACCGTATGCCGGATTGAAGGGCAGTAAAGTTCCGCCGTTTACTAGAGGATCCTATGAAGTTTTGGAAACAACACGAACAGTAACGTTTCACAACATTGTCCTATTCACCAACACTCTAAAAATCCACCGTTTTTTCATATGGACGCTCAAAATAATACATGTTTTGGAAAATACGACATGACTTCTTCACGTTTCCGCCATAACTCGAGGCTAGGCTATGTCTAATTCTAATTGGGGGCGATAAGACCTGCACTGACGTCCCGCTAAGGGTGTTTTGTGCATTAACCCCGCTGCTAGCCCACCCAAACCAGCCGAGCAGGGCCTTGGGTCGCTGGCATACCTGTTCCACTCCTGTTTCGTCAGATGTTATGCTATTGGAGTCTTGTTGTCGAGATTCTTGAAGGAGTCCCGACCTTACTCGTATGTCCTCTGTGGCTTTGCAGTGCAGTAGCACATGCTTCACGGTCTCGTTTTTCTGTAGACAGCCTCGGCATAGGGGACTATCTGTGGCTCCAACTTTGTGCAAATGATAATTTAGCTCACAGTGTCCTGTGATAATACCTATCAATTGACGAAGGTCCGACCTAGTTAACTTTAGTAGTTTATTAGTCATTTTCTTTTTATCAATGGGTAAAACTCTTTTGCGTGTTTGCAACTTATGATTTTATTCCATTGATTTTGCTGTTCTCGTTCTGTGTAGACTTAGCAAATTCCGTGTTTTCATAGCTGTTGGCTTACACAGTTCTGCCACATTTGCATTGATTTCCTTTTTCGTGCCTACGCTATGTGTAGAGAGATACCAGGTGTATTTATTTTTTCGTTGATCGCACGATGTCTGATGTCTGGACATTTTTATCACGGTGCGTAATTTTCCAGAATTAAATTAGATTACATACCTGTATTTAACGATAATATACTGAATTTTTTTCATATACTTTGTACCAAAAAAATACACGTGACTTTGGGTCAGGGAGGGGTAGTCTAAAACCTCACCACGTATCACCAGGGGGATGGGCGGGCTGAAAACAGACCTCTAAGAGACCTGCGCGTCTGGTCATACAGTACAACAAAAAAAAAAAAACGGACAGGTGCGAATCTGACTAGCGAACCGAGGCTTCCGTACAATCTTAACTTTGTAGTTGAAAAAAATATCTCCAATACTATAAATATTAAACAATAACAACAATAATAACAATATTAACAATAATATATCTATAACTATTAAACAATAGTAGATTGTAACATAAGGGAGCAAAATAATATTTTTACGGCGAGGGCGCTTTTTTGAATAGAATTCCGAGCGTAGCAAGGGATTCTTTAGTAGAATCCTGAACGTAGCGAGGGATTCAAAGTACGTCGCCCGAGCCAAAAAAATATTTTGCGCCCGAGTGATACACTTACTTTTCATCACCCACTATGAGAAAATAAAAGGCGCCTCATATTTTATTGTAATATTATTATTTAATAAAACAGAGTAACAACTAAATTGAAATTACATAGTATCTAATAATAAAACAACATGAATTTCTAACAATCCGTGAAAATTGACGAAAACGCGGGCTGTAGCCACGCGGGTCGTACCAGCCAGTACGACCCGACGCCAGTACGCCAGTACGATTCAAACAATATTTGCGTTCGATTTCTTTGGCGCTGAACACTAAGATGTTCCAAATTTAAAAAGTGCGTAGTTTAAATAATTAAAAGTAAATTTAATAATTGCGGCGCACTTATAAAGAGGATTAAAACTCATTACTACCCCCGAAAAGTTTCTTATAGAAAACACCACCTTTGGGTACCTACACATAAAGGCGAACCAAGTCGTCCTTATCTAATAGATGGGATGAAATAACTATTTCATCATACCTATTCTAAAAACAGCAATTTATTGCTTGCAGAGGATAGCAGAGTAATGTACAATTGATTGTACTCCCATGGGAGTTTGAGTTTCTCTTTTCTGATTGGTCCGTGTTCATGCGTGATTGGTTACCAAAGAGTTAGTTTTATAATACCAACTCTTGTTTACTAGTTTGAGAAGTTAACCAAAGAGATCGAACGAATAATGTATGAAGAAGTTACTGGCCGGTTAGATTATGACGGCAACGCGCGTTTTATAATTATTTGTGTTTTATTTACACTTTCAACCCAATCTTTTGGAGTTTTGGCGGGAACGTGAAGAAATCATGTCGCGTCATTTTATTATTTTCCAAAACATGTGTTATTTCGAGTGTTAATGTGTAAAAACGGTGAATTTTTACCCGTTAAGTGTTCGTAAATATGCACGAGTGTTGGTGAATGGTATAATGTCGTGAAACGTGAATTTTCGTGTTGTTTCCAAAACTCCTTAGAAGGCTCTAGTAAAGTTTTCACCACTTTACTGGGGCATGACTTGGACTTGACCATGACTTGCTTTGCTCACCTTTGACTGTGACTCTGACTTGTTTGATAATATCTAACAAAACTTGAAAATATATAAGTATACTTGACACTGGCAAATGCATAAGACGTGCGACGCCAAAATCCTCTCAGGAGGAAAGAGAAAAAAAAAAACCCAATCTTTTTTTATTTTCTTTTTTTATGGAACTTGGTGACGAAACCAGCAATCGATCAAGCGATGTTAAGCGTCACGCTTGCCCATAACAAATCTGTGCCACCCAGAACTTTGAGCTTCAACAGTTCAAAACCATGCGCGACAATGCACTGCGCTCGTCACCCTGAGGTGTTAGATGTTAAATCTCTTTATGCCCAGTAATTACGCTGGCAACATTACCCTTCAATCTGGAACACAGTAATGTTTGCACTACTGCTTGGCGGCTGAATAACTGGCAAAGGTACTAGGTACTTCCGCAGGAGAACTCTGCAGAAGAGGACTACCACTACTAGATGTTTGTACATACGAGTTTCGAGACGTAGCTCATTCTTTTTCTCATAGGTAATGATCAAAAATAGAGTGTCACTCGGGGCCAAAATATTTTGTACCCGGGCGGCGTATATTGAATTCCTCGCTTCGCTCAGGCTTCTACTTTAAAATCCCTCGCTGCGTTCGGGAATCTACTACAGAATCTTTCGCTTCGCTCTGAATTCAAAATAACGCCCTCAGGGAACAAAATATTACTTTGGCCCCGTGTTACACAAATAATTATTTAATGACGAAGGCGGCCAGTCTTTTGGAAGGAGTTCGTCACATCTCTCATAGATAGCCATAGAAATAAGAATGACTATCCTGGCGTGAAGCTTACCATTGTATAAACAACCGACCGGTATCTTCGACACTCGATAAAAAATTAAAAACTTTTTTTTTTCTTACTAAGAACGTTATCTACTATGATCAAGTTATACAATAGATGTCACAAATCTAAACAATATTTTTCGATTGCTAATCAATGGGTTAACCTTATTATTTATTTTGGTTCTAATCAATGGAGTATTATGACAACTAGCTACCTAATTAATATCATCTCACCGTAATGTTATCATCTATTGTTACAGAGTTTTGTCCAATTGATTGATGCAACTTTAACCCTTCAGCGAGCGACGTGATTTTTTGGTTCCTAGAGATTTCTAATGGGTCTTTATTGACCAAATCACACACGATGATTTCAAAAATTGAATATAAGATTATAATTATGACATAAATAGCAAAATTTTATTTCTAAAGTTTTCTATACAAACCATAATATATTTATTTGATTTATACTTACATTTTTGAAAGTTAAATAATTTGCTTTTCATTGGGGTTTCTCTGGAAAATAGTTTTTGCAGACCTATTTTTCATAAATAAATTTTAATATTTTGACGATTTTTATACTGTGAAATGTATTCCATCATTAAAAGTTATGATGATCAGACAAAACCGATGATTTTAAAATTAGCCTTCAGCTGTGATACCCAGCCAATATGTAAGGCCCAGTAGGGCTAGCATGCGCACCGCGACAAAATTTTTTTGTTATGCAAGAACAGCACACGGCTACGATTATATATACGCTTGTCTAATTTTTCACGACATGAAGAGTAGAGAAGATTTTGTCGAAGTGTGCATGGTAGCCTGCTGGTCTCTTACCACACCGTACGTTAAGAAATGGCGTTACGCCAAACTTGGCGTCTGAATGTTCAGAATGGACATGCACGACGCCGACGTACGCCACGTCCTCTGTCATTTGGAGTATTTCCGCGTCAACGATGCTGCGCCTTTTTACATTTAAAATGAAATTTAGTTTATTAATATACTGTTAAATATTGTTTAAACATTAATATTTTATTAATTGCAAATAATAAATAAAACTAAATACATTTCTTTAAATTATATGTTTACATCGCGAAGTTTGAAAGTTATATCTTTATTAAGGGTCGATTAAGGCACATTTACAATATCTCAACCTTAATTGATTTCGAGTAAAAGGGAGTCTTCATCCCTTTGGTCAAAATGATGCGTCGATAATGTAAATTTCTTTCAAAATGATATTTCTTTTAATTATATTACGACACCTGTAGCAAGTCACCGCTTGGATTCTTTTGATAAAACAGTACAGATATTTAATAAGTAATTTATTTAAGCTATGTTTAAAGATTTGGATTATTGACGCGAGAGAAACTTATAAAATTACCTGGCTGCGTTGGGGTGCAACTGGGTTCTATAGGATTATACCACTAAAACCCCTGTGATGGGCAGGTGTGATGGATTATTGCTTGACGGAGGGCCCTGTATCTCCGGATCGCCCAGCACCGGATCTTACACCATTGCGCTTCAGCTAGTCCTGAGACAGGCCAAGTTCGGGGACATAATAATTATATATTGTAGTAAAGTTAACATAGAATATAGAAAAACGATAAAACTAAACGGGCAAGCAACCGTTGTGAGGGGAACAAACCCATTCACAATTTTTTTGAACTCGCTGCCATTAACTAAGTTCTAGGGCTTATCTTGATAATGGCTAACGGAGTGCATAGCTTCCATAGTTTTACGAAAGGATTCGTCTTCTTTATACGCAGTGGCAGGTAGTTGTAACCATAAAACAAGTGGGATCATTTGGACTGAAATTCAGACGAGTTGATCGCTAGAGGGTTAATTCGCACGTCGATGACGCGTATGGCCATTGAAACCGCAGCGCCGAAGATGTGCAAGTGTAGTATATAAACTGCCCGCACCGTGGCAGGAAGCATCAAAGTGTTTCATCGCATTTAATTTCATCTAAAATATCAATTTAGTGAACCATGAGGTATTTTACTTTTACTGCAGTGATGGCCCTTCTGGCTGCAAACGGTAAGTAAATATATTATTCACATTAAAATATATCTGTCACAATAATTTTATATCTTTGATCTACGCCTACTATTCTATGGTCTATACCAAAAGCGGTTAAAAATAATTAACAGTTATTTTTATTTAAAAAGAAATAGTCGTAATCAGTTATCGTAAGAAATCAGTAATCATTTATTATTCTTAAACTTTTTATAATTTTTTTACAAAGATCTAATCGTGTGATTGTTTAAATAAAATATCATATAATTGATTTATTTAAGTAAGTGATAATCAAGTAAATTGCGAAAAATTTAAATAAAAATTGACCGGGTCAAAATTCATAGAATACATGCATATAATAAAAAGAGGATACCAAAACAATAAGTTTGTATTAATTTATAATTTATCTCGATTATCCCAATTTAAACGAAATTATTCTATAATATAGCTACCTCTTACAAATTTAGCTAAGGATCTTACCAAGAATCAGATTTCATTAACATAGGTGCATAGTTAAACTTAGATTAACCACAAACCCATAATTTTAAATTAAGAGTTTTTTCAAACTTCCGGAGTTTTGGTAACGAAGATTTGTAAGCTATTAAAATCAACTTAAAATTGTTGGTGCCAGTCTACAATAACCTAAGCCTACAATGCCTTCAGCCCTAAACATTTAAGGAATTTAAATTAAAGCTTACTTAAGTTTACCTCAACGGACTCAACATTAAAAACCATGTTTTATTTTTGGACTAATAACAGACTTTTCAACCATAATACATTTGAACGTATTTACCAAAATTTACACAATCATATAAAACATTATTAATTGAATAATGATAAAATAACCCCATAATTGAATATTAGCACAACTATAATTGGTAGTCAAGTAAAGATAATAAATAATCAAAAGTTTTTTTTTTTTCAATAAAAACGCGTTTGATCTAAAATCTGCAAGGCCAGATAAACTATAATAAATGTAGTAGTAAATTAGATCTTAAATATCGTGCATCGGATACCGTGGTGCATTTGTAATTGAGACATGCTAAAAACGCAACATCTTCCTTTCGCACTTGCGCGGCTCGCATAAACATCCGATGTAAACACATCTGATTCATGGCATATTTTGATAGCAAGTGCCTAACTTATATCAAAATCACAAATACAAAGCTAATTAAATATCATATTAAATTGATAATACAAAAAAAGTTACTAAGGTACTTAAGGGCTTAGGTATCATAAGTAATTTGACTATTAGTATGTATTATTATTAGTTTGTATGTTTATAATTATACTGGTTTATTAGAGTATACGTATCACATAATCTCTATCATTGCACACCCCGTCTTCTACCTCTTCTATGATTCCTCTCCATCCTATGGTTGCCTGGAAGAGATCGATAAGGCCACCAGTTTTTATACTAGCTTAAAAGCCTGTTTTTAAATTATGTAAAATTTTGTGTGAACAATACAGAGTTAATCTATCTATCTATCTACTAAAAGCTGTTACTTGTCTAAATTCATAAAAATATTTTTTGTATTTTTTTATATCTAAATTGTCAGTAAAAAGAGAAAAAAAGCGATTCGTTCTCTAGGCATTCGTAGATTTATGTATCTCATTAGTTTTATTTGGAGTAAAACACCTTTATCATAGCATTCATTGGCCGTCAACCTACAGGTGGGCACAGCAGGCCTAGCACGGGCGCCGGGATAAAATTTTGTCCACCATATTTATCGCGCGAGAACGAGACGGATGTATTCATATTCTAGCTTTGTCACGTTGACACGAAGACAAAACATAACTTTATCCCGGCACCCGTGCTAGCCCTGCTGGAGTCCCTTTAATTATGCCATTATTCTCCTCGGTCTCCTTATAATGGCATCTATCACATCCTGCTGTCTACCTATTATTGTCCGACTACCATTCCGCTTGGACTGAGCAAAGCTATTCTGCGACACTATTCTGCTATTACCTAATTCTAAAACCCCAATAATATGCACAAATTGCAGTTTGACCTCAAACTTAAGTCACGATAATCCGCACAAAGGCCGAACTTATTTGAGGTTTCAATATTATTTAATGCATTTATCAATTGCGATAATGCGTGTAACGTAGGAATCCAGCCAGTTGTCACGAACTAGTATATCTACAATTTCAAAACTGAGATAAGTTTTTGCAAGAGCAAGTGACATTTCATATATCTAGGCTAACTCTGTACTGGTAAAAATTATTTAAATATCTAATGATATGCATGGTAATGTATCAATGTAAGTAGGTAATTACTTTTTTAACTATACGTAATATGATCTAATGGATCGTATTATATGGATATATCTATCTATGTCTTAATCTTGTATCTAATTTCTTACCATCATTGGTAACAAATTTCCACACAAAAGGAAAAAAGCGAAAAAACTTATAGTCACTTCTAACTTCTAACTGATATTAACTTAGTTAGCCGGCTTCCTTGATTCTGGCTATCTTGTTTGTACTTTTAAAAAAAAACAGCTGTTATTTTCTCGATTTCAGGGTTGGTCCCATAGTAAAAGTTGTTTACAATAATGAGTACTATGAGCCCCTTTCGGCTTAGCGTACACTTTCCTTATAACCCTGTATTTTTTTTTTTTGTAAAAGTGCGAACGATATAGAGGAAATCAGGGAAGCCGGCCCACAATCACAACTAAACTCCCGAAGTTCATATAACATGAAGATATATAATAACAATGATAATATATTGACAGGCATCATTATTTGCATTATAATGTCATAATAATAATATTCCTATCAAGTTACTATGCATGCAACAGTTAGAGTTAAGATTTACAAAATAGAATAAGAAATAACAACCTAATAAAATGCATTAATAATAACCCAAAATTAAGTTAGTGTGCACAATTCATTTTGCACGAAATACAGGTAAACTAAGTACGTACATCAAAACAAAACAAAGTAATAACGTTGTGACATGAATATTTTGACCATACTTTGTAAACAATACTACAGAAAGCCACGGTCATTGAAGGGTTAAGATATCACTGATGGATGAATGCAATCACGTCCGTAACATCCTTCAAAATTAAATGTATTTATTTAAATTGCAAAGTTAACCGAGTAAACACTAAAGTACATTATTTAAAAGCTCTCCTCACCAAAGATTTACGACACATAAAAATTACGACCAAATTTAGCAAGCGAATTCTTTTGTGAGATTATGCATCGGTAAGCATAGCTAATTCGACGTTCCTGGCAAAAAATTGATAGCCACTATGAAACTTGATTAGGGGACGAGACACGATTAGAATACTAATGTGACCGGCGCTTATATTTATTACAGGATTTATTATTCATTATTGAATTATTGTAAGCTCGACACGTACACTTTAATAGGAACATCAATAAACTGGCCATTCAAAATGTTCAGTCTAATTTATTGGGACTTTAACGCATCAATTGTCCGATGAAGTTTACGTTAATGTGATGTCATTTGAATAACACTCAATTGATTTGATATTGGATTACTAATGAATCAGTAGGATGAATAAATCTAGAAGCTCTTAATGTAACGAAAGCTAGGTACTAGTAAGTATCAGTATATAAGTTACTAGCTGCGCCCCGCGGTTTCACCGGCTATCCTACAGAAGCTGTTAACTTTTTCGGGATAAAAAGTAGCCTATGTGTTAATCCAGTTTATAAGCTACCTCCATACCAAATTTCGTTTAAATCCGTTCCGCCGTTGCAGAGTTGAACGGGAACAAACACACTTACATACCTACTAACATACTTACAAACTTTCGCATTTATAATATTAGTGTGATTGCCAATTCGTAGAGTCTAATCGATTTTAGAATCTGAACAATAATTGCAGTGTCGCTAGTGCTTGGCTGGGGCTACAGAGCCTCTGATCAGAGGCGCTGGGCCGTGTTGCACCCGGCGTGCGGCGGCCGGCAGCAGTCTCCCATCGCCATCGCGGCGCGTCAGGCTATCCCCATCTCTATCCCGGCGATGGAACTCATTGGCTACCAGAATCCCCTGCCCGGACCACTCACGATCAGCAATAACGGACATTCAGGTAAGAACACCAAGCGAGTGGAAAACTGCTTTAGGACAAAACAATTGGCCACATCTCTTACCTAGATAAGCTCATGGAAAGTGAGAATGTGGTTTAAAATAGAGCTCGCTTGCCCATAAGGTGCCTTTTCACTGTGAGTGTTCCCGTGTGTCTCTGAGGTAGGGAATCCATCTGAAAGGTTGTGCTATGGTTTGAAGAGTCAGTGGTTCTATTGGAGTAGGTACCTACAACCGGTTAACGTGCCCGTTTCCTCGGCCAGTACCCCTACAGGCACTACAATAAATAACAAACCCGTTAACAATATAACGTGCATATAATGGCCAAATGATTGTGATACATTACGTAAATATTTATTTTCAGCCTTGTTTAACCTTATCAAAACACTGAATTGTTTAACATTTTTAACATCCAACTATCCACAGAAAAGAGAAGGATAAGTAATTTTTTTTTCTTCTCTTTGCAACTATCAATCTACCTTGATCTAGAAATACTTAGTATGCTCTGTATCCGAGGAATAAGGGACGACAAGAACTGGCGTACGACATCAAATAACATATAAAAATAACAGTGAGGAAAAAAAATATCTTTAGACATATCTATTAAACATTCAATTCAATTCATTTATTCGGACCCTGGGTTAGCACAAAACTTGGTAACGTCAAATACACAGTTTTCATATGAAATTAATTAAATATTAATTAAACATTATTATAGCGGCTTCATAATGGCCTTGTCATTGAAAATGATATTCTAAATATATTAAACTAGCCGTTACCTGCAACTCCGTTCACGTGTACCAATAAAAAAAAGTAGCCTATGTCCTACCCTTAAGCTATATCTATGCAAAAATTCAGCTCGATACGTTCAGCAGGGATAACGCGACAAACACCCAGACAGAGAGACAGAGTTACATTCGCATTTATAATATTAGTTAGGAAGTAAGGTTTTTTATAAAATTTCCTCTGCAATTTTTATACTTTTTTTTCATAAAGTGCGAACGAGATAGCTACAATCAGGGAAACAACACATGAGATCATTGAAGTAAATGTCCGTTTTTGATAAATATGTACAGGTATCTAACAGGTACGTGCGCTTATAGGATGCCAATTTACCCATCGAATAGCCCCGGGCTACATCGATCGCGCAAACACTGCACCACATATTTTACAAATTACACTAATAAAACTAAGTTTCCAGTGGCGCTGACCATCCCCAAGTACAGTTCTGAGGAAGAGAAGAAAGGTTTCCGCCTGCCGTACATCTTCGGCGGGCCATTAGACAATGAGTACGAAATTGAAGGCCTGCACTTCCACTGGGGAGACAAGAACAACCGCGGCTCAGAACACACCCTCAACGATATGCGGCTGCCTCTGGAGATGCACATCATCCACAGGAATAAGAAGTACAGAAGCCTGGCAGAAGCACTGCAGCACCCCGACGGCCTGTGCGTGCTCGCATTTTTCTACCAGGTAAGTTGAAATCAAAATATTTAGAAACCTATCGTCTATAATGGAGTGACGTAAGGTACAAAAAGAGAAGCTTCAACATAGATGGACATTGCCGAAAATTATAATGGCTGCACTTGATCAAACCTTCAACCACAGTACTTACAATGAATCGGTCAAAAATATATTTATAAACAAAATTTGGTATCAATAAATCATTTTAAAAACACATTCGGTTTTTGGTAGAACAATGGCGCAAATGCATCAAACATTTTACTGGTACTCAACCTGAGACCCTATTCCTGTGCGCTCGAGATTATCTCGGTCACTGTCTCTCTAATTTAGAATTTAATGGGAGTGAGAGTGACCGAGATAAAATGTCATTTCTACGAATAGGGTCCCAGATCAATTGATAACGTAGATATCAAATTATTCGTATGACAAGATAACAGACAAAAGGAGAGATAGTTTCTGCCGCTTAGAAATCTAACTCATGTAACGCACGATCACTCTACGCTGGATTGAAGAAAATTGTTTTCAGGTGGTTGAATTCGACGCCAAGCTCCTAACTCCCATCGCAAAGAACTTGTCAGCTGTCGAGAACTTCAACACCAGCATGCAGTTGCCACACACATTCTCCCTGTCCTCGATCCTCTCCGGTCTGGACACGGAGCGATTCTACACCTACAAGGGTTCTCTGACCACCCCGCCCTGCGCAGAAGCCGTTACATGGGTCGTATTCTCTGATTACCTCCCGATCTCTGTCTTCCAGGTAAATATTTGCCAAGCTGTACTTTGTTACAATTACAGGAGACCACGTCGTGCTCATGGAGGTTCGACTAGACTAAACTAAAATGAAAATATTTTTTGCTGCCTGCAGAGTACAAAATAGTTTAAATTAAATTTAGGTTACATTGGAAGTGGAAAAATTTACTAGCGAGTCTTAATTATACAATGAGAAAATGTAGCATAGAGATGTAGAGGGAATGCTACTTATATAATGAGATCTATGTAAATAAGTTACTAAATACTTACATTATTAATGAGATCAATGAATTTCTTAAATGTAGGTAGAGAAACGCTTATGTCTAAATTATGATTTTTAGCAAGACTGTTGTAGTGCCTACAGAGCATAGGCAAGCCAGAATAGAATCCTAAGTTACTTCTGCAGTATAGTACGTTAAAGAAGTTATAAGTTTTGTTTCTTGGAAAGCGAGATGGTGCATTGACTCGTAACTCATTCAGCAAGTGTGTACAATCGATATTACCATTAAAGAGCTTATGAAGGAAGCGTAGATCGCAGGCCTTACGTCTGTTTGAAAGAGGCATCATTTTGTAATGTTTAAGTCTAGTAATATAACTTTGATTTTTTTTTTTGCTAAATTATCAGCGTAAGATAGATAGGGAAAATTATGTGGGTGCAGTATACAATCAACGACGCGAGGAAAGCTTAATACGTATTAGAAAAAAATCTTTACGCCACAGATGTTTAATTAATTAATGTAATTGGTGTTTTGAACCGTTTTAATTAATATACATAAATAAATAAATGTTACGTTTAAAATCACCCCTAACTTCAAGATTTCCAGGCCATTTTATTTTACATATATCAGCAAATATTTTAAAAATCTTTTGATAACTCACCAGATGGACAACTTCCGCGGTCTCCTCTCCAACCTAAACCTACCTCTGGTGGACAACTTCAGGCAGCTGCAGCCGCTGTTCGGTCGGCGAGTCTTCGTCAGGATCACCTCCAAGAACCCCAAGTTTAAGAAGACCAAGCTCCACTACTCCAAGTGGGATTGGGTCGGACACAAGAAGGCCGAAAACGATGTAGTTGACTTCGACGAGTAAAATATTCTACAATCGTCAGTAAGCTAACAGTAGGTATTTCGTCCTTACGGGTAACGCTAACTCTTCTTCTGATACCAAATATTTGGCAATTTTGTATTAATAAGTCAGTGTGCAATAATGTATATTTGTGTGATAGTATTGATAAGTCTATTATTAATCTACTTTGAATAATAAACGTACTAAACATATTTAGTAGTTTTATTATGGAATATTGAAGCCAATACATAGATAATAATTATATTAAATAAATAAGTACTTGATATATTTGAGTTATTGTTTTATGTATTGTAGTTGTCAGCTCCAAACATAGACTGAAATTTAAAAAATATGTGTTAGTTATGATGAAAATACATATTTACGTAAATTTATAGTATAATTTTATAGTATTATTATTACACCTATATACGTATAAATATTAATATAAAATATTTATTTAATAGCAATATCTACCTTCGGTTTTGTTAGTATATCACAGCAAATAACACAAATATAAATGCAAAAAATTAGTAATAAAAATCATAGTGCACACAGTATTTTTCTATACAGCACAAACTGTACAAAGAAATAATGGGTTGTTCCGTCTTCATCCCAGCGGTCTCATCCCATTTCTTGACTCATCCCAAACACGTATTACCAGCTCAACCCACACAATTATTTTTTTTAAAGCGCCCCATAATTCTTGGCTCATCCCACGGCAAAAGTGACTAAAAAAGTATGGATAGCATAAAAGCAAAGTTATATTTTTATATAACTCTTAAAGCCCTTAAAAAAAGCTCTTAAAAAAAGCCTCTTAAAAAAGGCTCTTAAAGCTCTTAAATAAAAACTGCTTATACACAATCACAAGTGTCACAATAAATCAATTTACGTATATATATAACCCATGTTTTATATAGGATCTAAAAATAAACAGATAGATAAACTCTTTATAAAGTATTATGAGTATCACAGATAATTCTGCAATTATTAGTATAGTTTTACGATAATTGCATAATAAGGATTCAGCTCACCTCAATTAAAAGTCAAAATAACCTAGCTAGCAAAACATTTAAATTCTTCAAACGTCAGAAGACGCGATGCGATGCAATTTTATCCACCTTTCAAACGCGACAAAACATTGCCCTCCTTCTTGGGCAGTCGGGTAAAAAGAGGACATTTCATCGCGGCTCGCGTGCTAGGCCTCCAGCACAAGACTTGCGTTTTTATATTTATTTTATACAACTCAACCACTTTATAATTATGACTATAATTTTAGATTGATTGAAGTTTAGGCGACGGAACATAATAAGCGACGACCTTTATTCTTCAATAAATTTATATGCAAACAGTGATATACATACATCACACAATGTAAATTGACATCTCACAAACTGTGCATTGCATTATTCATACGTGCTATGTTAATAAGAAAAAATAATAAAACAAAATTATTATGGACATGTTCTTTTACCAAAACAGATCAAATTATAATAATTTGCTTAAAACAATAATTCATAGTTAAAATTGGCCCAATATTTGGATATAATAAATCTAGGCCATCCACCACTTGTCTTCTAACCCCAAATAAGATTTAACCACTAGATTATTTATCAGCAACTTTATTGTATTTTCAAAACTAACTTAAAATAGCTATTTAATTAATTAACTCAATAATAAAACTCAACTATTTTTAATTATGACTATAATACAGTTTCAACACTATTATTACATAAATATACAAGATTAATACTCTGATAAACGTTTTGAATAATTTATTATTAAATAACGGATATATTTGTAACTAAAATATGTTCTTTGTTGAGTACGGGTGTACTTTGCGATGTGTAATGGAATGTACGGTCAAATTGGATTGGTTAAGAATTGCACACTGAAAACATACTTATGGCATAGTAACGGTTAGTTATGTACGGCATATTTACATTTGCCGGATTGAGGGGCTCACAAACAATAACATGCGGTAATTAAGCTTTTAGCGTACCAAGTCGTCGGGGTTGAACATGCCCTGAAAATAACAAGAAAAATATTGTTAATTGTGTTATTATTATGTAAAGGCAGAATAGTCAGAGACGGCAACAAATGGACAAGCTGATACTAAGAGGCTGGTGTCAATTATAGTATGAGAACATATTATATGGTTTTATGAGTGGCCATTATTTTGAAGAAATAACAAGTATTTATGCCAAAATCTTCAAAGCCCTCTCATCAAATTCTGTTCAGCCATTACAGAGCTGAGTGGGAATAAAATATAATAGTAGTAAATAGTTTTACAAACATTCTTATCTTTTAATTAAAATAACTTTGATCAGTTTTTCTGCGCACATTTTTTGACATTTTGTATAGACTGACAGCTCTAATGTACAGTGTTCTGAATCACACAAATGAAGTCTTCAGATACTTATGAATCCTACGCAAAGGCCTGTGGTTACACAGGCCACAGACGACATGAGGTACTCTTAGATGTTATTAGTAATTTCCATTGTTAACATACCTTAGCACGACGTAAGATTGAGTCCTTGCTAGCATCATAAGGATGGTCCTTGGAGGGTATCTCGAGCACGGCCGGGACGGGTGCGTGGTGCGCGTCGATCGCATGCCGGATCAGCTCCGCGACATTCTGATTGATCAGGATGATGTCGATGTCATCACGTTTGACGAAACGCTTGAAACATTCTTCAACCTCGCTCACTGGTGTATCTGCAAGCAATATGTTAATGATTGAGGGATGTTTTTATGATATCAATAAAACACAAAATATTTGAAATACAGAGATATCAATGGAGAAGACAACATGTTCGTAAACCACTGCCAAATCTATGGAGTTGATGAGTTGGAAATATATAAAAATAAGTCTTGTATGACAATATGTTGTATGGAGAGATGTAAGGGCACAGACATACATACATTTCCTAAGGAATCTACACTAAGAAAAATGCGGATTGCTGTAAGATGAAAATGTTTTTATTTTATTTTTGCTCGGATACCTTCCACATTGAATACATTCTTCAAAAATAATTAAGTGATATTTGCTGTGATGCCCCTCTCCCTCACGTGAGATTGGGTGAGATTCGGCTCGACCCTTAAACGCATCACAGAATTAATGGGGGCCCCCATATAAATATAATGCGGTTTAGCATGGAGCATGCTTACCTAAGAAGAAAATGTTTACTCTGAATTTCAAGACATGATTATTGCACTTTTCATAAAGATAAAGTATTTATTATTATTAAGATAAATTCCGGTAAAGACCTGTGCATCTGAAAAAATATGGGATCAAAGTGCTTTGTGCTTTGGGATGACAACTATGTTTGGGTGAAGCTTTGGTTGCTTTTGTATCTCTGCATCAGCTTTTTAACATCCAACTGGTGGGATATCGGCCTACCATCAAAGGGTGCTTTTGTATTGATGTCCGATAATAGAAATAAGCAGGTGAAATCAATTCATGCAATTTCAGGCCACACTCTCTGAAATGTTTCCAATAAAAAAATATAAACAAGCAACTTAACATCCATGCTGAAGATTTCATCAGTGTCAATGCTTATCAGCTGTTTGCACACCAGTGCCTCTAGTTGCTTAAGTCAGTACATGGAGAGCCATCCAAAAAGAGGGAACAGTACCAGTCCGCGACCTTACATCTCGTAACGCATTTGGTCACTCCATCCTGCCGGGTGGAACATCCTACAAAATGTGCGCTGCAATGCACAGTATAATACAGATATGTACTTGTTTACATGGTAAACGTAGGAGCTGCTCTTATAATATAACTGAAACTTGCAGTGGTACGTAGTTACGATGGTTTGATAGACGTGACGACATTTTTTATCGATGTTGAATAGTTTAAAAGTAGTGTACATACTTTTATCAACCACCATGAAATTTGGGTGTCTGTTCTTGTTTATTTCACCAATACCGCCAAGAAGGAAGCCTACGCATGTGTCCTGAAAACATATTAAGGGTCGTTAAAGCACCTTGGCCGTATAAAACCAAGAAAATATAGATTTCATGTCGTGATTATCAAACTATATAATATCGACATGTATTGATTGTAAAATGTATAACTTGCCTCATCTCCAATGACGCTGATGAGTTTGCCTTTAACTGCTGCGTGGAGAGCCATTTTTCTTACACTATTTCTTGCTTTTCTGTAATTTTTCAGAAAAATGGACAATCACAAGGCTCGTCACCTGACTTTAATTTTTTCCAAAGTTGGTAGCCCTGACAGGCTTGACATGACTAAAATGACAAATGAAGTCCATAGAGAATAATACTTAATTTTTTTGGCTATTTTTCCAGCTACTTAGCCTACTACATAATATAACAGTTGGCATATCCAGTAACCATTAAAGGTCGTGCATAATCCAAATGTTCAAGCCCACTACCAGATGGCAGCGTATCCAGAAAGCTGGTGGCATTACCGCGCTGAATGGCAATGCTTAAGCGTTGCTTTCTTTCTTTCGTCCAAGGTTGCGCCAAATAAAAGCCAGCAAAATATTATTGGCTTAGAGGAATGGTATTATAAATATTGGTTCTCGGTGTCAATGTCATTTACTTGATATGTCAAGAGCTTGGAAGAAATAAAAAATAAAGAATTAAAAAAAAAAAAAATTGGCGGGGTCATGAAGAAGTCATGACACGTTATTGTAATAGTTTCCAAAACTTGTGTTATTTTGAGTGTTCATGTGTAAATATGGTGTGTTTTTATCCATTAAGTGTTCGTGAACGTGCATGAGTATTGGTAAATAGTAAAATGTTGTGAAACATGTCTCATCGTGTTATTGCCGAAACTCCATAGAAACCTCTAGTAAAGTGTCCACTACTTTACTGGGGCATGACGTGGACTTGACCGTGACTTACTTTACTTTACTTTAGACAATGACTGAGACTTTTTAATTTTTTGTCTTCACTTGTAATATTACAATAAAAATTAAACTGGCTAAATACACAACGTGTGGAACCAAATAATAGAAAGAAAAAGGAAGTGAGCGATTGAGACTGGGAAACGTAAATCACGGTTTTGGCGGGAACGTGAAGAAATCATGTCGCGTCATTTTATTATTTTTCAAAACTTGTGTTATTGCGAGTGTTAATGTGTAAAAACAGTGAATTTTTACCCGTTAAGTGTTCGTGAACATGCACGAGTGTTGGTGAATGGTATAATATCGTGAAACGTGAATTTTCGTGTTGTTTCCAAAACTCCATGGAAAGCTCTAGTAAAGTTTTCACCACTTTACTGGGGCATGACTTGGACTTGACCGTGACTTCCTTTGCTCGCCTTTGACTATGACTATGACTTATTTGACAATATTCACCAAAACTTGAAAAAATATGAGTATACTTGACACTGGCAAATGCATAAGACGTGCGACGCCATAATCCTCTTAGGAGGAAAGAGAAAAAAAAAAAAAAAACGTAAATCACCGTAAATGTAAACATAATTATTTAGAATTAACAATCTACGTTATTTGTAAGCAAAAATTAGTTATATTAGAATGCTGAATATCCAAAACTATGGCAGTAGTTCAGAGGATGAGGGCGACTCTGATACAGAATCCACCAAAAAACACAGCAATGAGAGTTTGTTGACTCATTTGAAACCTGTTGACCCAAGCATGTCTTTGGCGAAAAGCATGCAAATATGTGCCGCCCCTGTTGTAATGCCCACAGTAAGTAATCGGGACTTTTGTGACACTTGGTTAATTGATACAACACTTTTCCCAAGAATTAATGGTTTTGTAATAGAATTGTTTCTTATCCATCAGACAAAACTTTCATAATAACTATAAAACTTTCGTCGTAAACATTCGGAAATAGCATGTGAATACAAGAAACATAAAGTACTTATTTGCAAAACAGAACTCAATCTATGTGGCAGTAATAGTGCCTTTTACTATATTGAAATTTCAATGGATAGCCCCAGTCTAGAAATACTAATCATTATAGATGTAGCCTACACTATGTTTGTTAAAAATCAGAGGTGTTGTGATGAAACTTAAATATATATTTTTCACAGAACAATGATGACACTAGAGTGCTATTACCAGCAAATCAGGAACTGATGCATAATCCAAAGTATGAAGAGTTGTATGCACCTACATTTGGTCCGGAGAATCCATTTCAGACTCAGCAAATGAAGGCAAACAGAAATATACTATCGGGCTTTGTTGAAAAGGCCCACATTAGTGATTTTCAGTTTGAGAACCAAAGAAGAACATTTACCAGCTATGGATATGCCATGGATCCTTCAACTGACGAACAGGCAACAAGCGACAATTTAGTTGGTAGGACAAAAGTGAACAATTATTTATTATTTTTATTGATTTATAACATTCATTGCGAGCCTGTCAATATTTTTTTCCGTTTTGTTCATGCCAAAATTTACTTTGATGCGTCATAGCGAGTCTATCTAGCAACCCGCCCCAGCTTCGCACGGGTCACAGGATGAAGATTCTCTGAAAATTTAATCCGAATCAGTCTTGCTGTCTTGGAGTCTATGGGGAACATACATACATTGCCTTTTATAAATATAGACTAGCTGCGCCCTGTGGTTTTACCCGCTATTCTACAGAAACTGAATATTTTTCTGGGATAAAAAGTAGCCTATGTGTTTATCCAGTGTGTAAGCTACCTCCATACCAAATTTCATTCAAACCCGTTGAGCTGTTACAGGGTTGAACGGGAACAAACACAGTTACATACTTACACACTCACACGCAAACTTTCGCATTTATAATATTAGTGTGATTTCTGAGTAAGTCTTCTTGTATAGTTATTTATTCTGTGCTCGTATAACAACTTATTAATTTGCAGTATCAGCTATGGTGGCGGCCCCAGAAGAAGCCGAGGGCAAGTCTGTGTTTGAAACAATCAAAAAGAGGCCCTTGGACAAGAAGAAACGGCATAAAAACGACAACCCTGATGATATATCGGGCTTCCTAGGACCCTGGGGTGGCTATGAGGGTGAAAGAAGGTATGGCAATAAGATATTTATAAGAAACAATTTATACTTACATTCTGTTCTAAATTTTTTCTCTGTTTCTATTCTAAGAAGTTCTTCCTTCTATTCTAGCTCAGTGGGAGCATGCTTGTCTCATATTTGTGCGATCACAGGTTCATTGGTATTGTGCATTTCCCCCTGCCAGCGTTTACCCAAGCCACAGATCGCCACGCTTTAGTCTAAATACACTTATAAGAAAAAATATTCTGATTGGTTGATTATTAGGTGCGAGTAAGCGTTACCTTGAGATAGCCAATTTGACATTTATAAAACTTGCTGACATTATTATTAATCATATTTTATTAAATTAAACTATTTTTTTTATCAAACTAATTATTATTAGTACTTATTTTTTGTTGTGGCTTTTGATTAGATATTTGAAATAATGTAATTATGAACTAAATATTTTGTAAATGTGACTTGCCCAGTGTAACTACCAATGTTATAAGGCCAATAAACAATTCTATTCTATTCTATTCTAGCCAATGAGAACTCTTCCTCAAACTTTGCTGACTTTTTGTAGGACCAACGAATCTCGTAATGCGGTATCTAGTGTGACCTGTGACCCAAGCCAACCCAGCTCCTTGAAGTACCAAATCAATGAGTTCTTTAGAACGTACATACTGATATGCCACTGGCTTTTCGGTGAAGGAAATAGTTGTGAGGAAACCTACATATTTCTGGAGATGGAATTCGATGGCATATGTTAATCCGCCAACCCGCACTGGGCCAGCATGGTTGATATGGCCTAATCACCCTTCGAGCCACTCTAGCAGCAGTCCCACTCTAGTGGTTCTGGTCACAGTTTTATGACATTCCTTTTGAAGAGTTTTGCCTGGCGAGAAACAACACCAGTTATAACCACCAAGTAGCAGAGTGTGAACACTGCTGTGTGTTTTTCCAGTGTGAAATTACTATCAGGCAAGCAACTTGCTCGCCTCGTCAGTCGCAAACAAATCTTGTTGCTTTGTCACGTCTTTTTTTATATTACAGGGTAATAAAACCTGAAGGTGAAGAAGCAAAAGAACTAGAGGAGATATTAGCAAAGAGACAAAAGAAGGGTAAAGTTGAAGACGACAAACCTTTGGAAGAAAAGTCAATATTACACAGTAAGTTGCCTTCAACTCTTAGTTTATGGCTTTTGCGGAGATGCTTCACAACGCCGGCAATATCACATACCATATCCATAACACAACCGTCAAATCATAACCGTATCCGCCAGCGGTTCTCAAACTATTTTGGGGATGGAATCCTTTTGGAAAACATAATATTTGATACTATAACCAAAAACTGTTTTTATGTGTATTCTTTATAAATAATCATATACTTGACATTAACATAATCGCATTACACAAACCCCCGAATACTGAAACTTTTGTTAACTTTGACGACAGATTAAGTCTATTGCTGCCTTTGTCATTTGCTTAGTGCCAGGCAAAGGCAGTATTAGAATTAATCTGTTGTCAAAGTTAATGAACGTTTCAGTATTCGGGGGTAAGTACTTTTGTTTTTTTTAGATGGTTTATTTTACTTAAAAATGTATGGTACCACTTTAGTATATTTTTTATCCGTTATGAGCTGTATTTTCGCGAAGCACACCATGGAACAGAGAATTTGTACGGCGCTGTTTACTAGTGGATATACTATAAACTGTTGTTAAAATCTAAATTACAATATGTTTGCCTTGAAAGCGACATTATGACAGTGTAAAAGACGTTTGATACATCTTTTTTCTATCAAATGTGGTGTTTGCAAAATGTTTAAAATAATTATTAAGAAGTGCCTTTGTCGGGTTAGCTTGGAACTTGATTGGAATATGTGATGAATGTGTTCCAGTCGAGAAAGAGACAGACTACCAGGGCCGCTCGTGGATGGAGGCGCCGCGCAGCGAGACGCAGCTGCGCAGCGACTCGCCGCCCGACCGCTGCTTCCTGCCCAAGGTAACAGGCCTAGATACAGGACTAGCAGCGCCCACCGGTTTCACTCAGTGTGTTGTTTTTTTCTCATATGTTTTGACTCCACACATCGTCTATTTATCCAGCACCATATCCTCACGCTGGCCCAGTGCGGGTTGGCGGATTCACACATTCCATCGAATTTCTCCTCCGGAAATATTCAGGTTTCCTCACGATGTTTTCTTTCACCGAAAAGCCAGTGTAAGACCAACCGTACGCTCATAATTACTTCAATGTAATAAACAGGGTTATAAGGACAAGGTATGCTAAGCTGAAAAGAGCTCATAGTACTCATCATTATGAACAATTTTTTCTATAGGACCAACCATGGAAAAAAAACCAGCTGTTCAATACATTTTGTCGAGTGTCATTGACATTTTTCTATGTAACAGCTGTTTTTTCTTTCTCGATTTCATGGTTAGTTCCATAGTAAAAGTTGTTCATAATGTTGAGTACTATGAGCCTTTTTCGGCTTAGCATAACCCTTTCCTTATAATCCTTTATTAAGTACTTTTTTCGCTCGATTCCTAAACACAAACATAGATATACCTATTAGGAGTGATATAGTTCGAGCCGCCGCCTGTCCGTGCACGTGAGTGAGCGAGCGGTGTGGTTATGTTCCAGTCCCACATCCACACGTGGCGCGGGCACACGAAGGGCGTGGCGGCGGTGCGCTGGTTCCCGGCCACGGCGCACCTCATGCTGTCCGCCGGCATGGACTGCCGGGTCAAGGTACGCCCGCCACACTGCAGCACTTCGCCCCACCTCGCTTTACATCGCCTCACGTCCTTACTTCATCTCACTTCGCCTCACCTCGCTTTACTTCACCTCACTTCGCCTCACCTCGCTTTACTTCACCTCACCTCACATCGCTTTACTTCACCACACATCGCTTTACTTCACCACACATCACCTCACCTCGCTTTACTTCACCTCACTTTGCCTCACCTCACTTTACTTCACCTCTCATCACTTCACCTCACTTTGCCTCATCTCGCTTTAATTTACCTCACTTCACCTCGTCTTACTTCACCCCACCTCGCTTCACTTCACATTGCCTCTTCTTGCCTTACTTCACATTGCCTCTTCTTGCCTTACCTCAAATCGTCTCACGTTGCCTGCCTCTGTTATCAATTCAAGTATTGCTGGTAAGGGTCGGCTTAGGCTCAACACCCCTTTCACCACAATATTATTTTATATATATATAATATATTTTTTTCGTAAATTCATAAAATGATGGAGCCTTTAAAATGTTTATAATGTAACAGATCTGGGAGGTGTACGGCGACCGCCGCTGCGTGCGGACCTACTTCGGGCACCGACAGGCCGTGCGGGACGTCAACTTCAATAACTGCGGGAAACATTTCCTATCCGCAGGTAACTTGAGCGATAACGCTGCCAACGTGAGTTCTGGCGGGAACGTGAGGAAGTCATGTCGCGTCATTGTATTATTTTCCAAAACTTATGTTATTTCGAGTGTTTGTGTGTAAAAATGGTGAATTTTTTTCCATTAAGTGTTCGTGAACGTGCACGAGTGTTGGTGAATAGTATAATGTTGTGAAACGTGACTGTTCGAGTTGTTTTTAAAACTTCATAGAAACCTCCATAGAAATGGATTTAATGCAGGCCACTGAGATGAAACTGTGGCCATGAAATTGTAGTTTTTCATTGCTTTTACGCCGATTATCGGAAATATACAAAACAAAAAAAAAACTATCTGGTTCGCCGTATAAACCACTAGCCTGGATATTTAATTTGTAAAAGAAAATTTGTAGTTACCACTGAAAATTCAGAGCATTTGATTTCAGAAGGGTTTTTCAGGGGGTCATTTTGCGATGTTTTTATTTTGTAAATACGACAGATTTTCGGAATTTTATTCGGATAAACGTATTTTTAGTTCTATTTTACACGTGTAGTATTTTACCACCTGATTATTTAATCTCGTCACTTCAAACTAGGCGTTCAAAATGCTACTTTTTGTAGTTTTTGCGCTTAGACCTCGCCTTGAACCGTACTCTGTTTCACTCCCCCCGCACACGCACACATACGTACAAAAAAAAAAACGAAAATCTCACGCAAAATTGTTCTTACACAACTCATATACACAAAAATAAACCTATCGTCTGTCTGTTTTTCGTTTTTTTTTTGTTTGATTGATTTCTGTAAAATGTATAAAATATCCATATTTATATGTTATTTAAGTATCCTACTATCCCAATATGTTAAAATAAAATAAAATATTTAATTTAAAGTTAAGTACCTATCTAAATGTTCGCCAGAAATGGAAGAGCGGGGTCTTCTGGCACAGGCATTATATGTCTACAAGAGGACTCCTGCCTCCTTATATGTTACTGAAACTCAGTTAAAGAAATAAATTATTATTATTATTACTGGTCTGTACCCGCAGCGTACGACAGATACATAAAGCTGTGGGACACGGAGACGGGCGCGTGCGTGTCTCGGTTCACGTCCCGCAAGGTGCCGTACTGCGCCAAGTTCAACCCGGACGAAGACAAGCAGCATCTGTTCGTCGCCGGCACCTCCGATAAGAAGATTATATGCGTGAGTTGAGATCTTACTGATCTCTTCTTTTTTTTTTTTTTACTCCATATACAGTTTTTGGAAATTCAAACTCCATCTGCAACTTACACAATTCTTTATTTGCTCGATAGGAGGATAGTCCTGCCACGAGGTTTCGGCGCATTCGATATTTGAAATTGTATAGCTGTCGCTCTGTTTGTCTTGCGTGAGAAATAGGGAGTTAGTGAATTTTTCTAACTTTTTGATGAAATTGGCGTTTCGGGAGTAGTTTGCTCTCAGCCCCTAAATTTTAACAAAATTATCGTTTTTGGATAAACTATAATCTATGCCGCTATATTTTGTTTTTTCAAAAGATTATTAATGTATTCTAATAACTACCTTTCTTCGTCGTATTTTCTACGCAAAAATAATGTCACTTTAAATGCCTATACCAAATTGCATCTTATAGTTTTTCTGTAAAGAAATGTTGTATAAAAAGCGGTTATTTTCACCAGTGGGACATCCGCAGCGGTGAAGTAGTACAAGAATACGATCGTCACCTGGGAGCGGTGAACACCATCACCTTCGTGGACGAGAACAGGAGATTTGTCACCACCTCCGATGATAAGAGCTTGAGGGTTTGGGAGTGGTAAGTGTTCATTGTTTAACTTCATAGGTAATACAATTAGTTGGTGCATGTTCGTGCAGAAAAAATCTCTGTCAAATACGCTCGCTCACCGCGCCGTCGCTCGCTCACCGCGCCGTCGCTCGCTCACCGCGCCGTCGCTCGCTCACCGCGCCGTCGCTCGCTCACCGCGCCGTCGCTCGCTCACCGCGCCGTCGCTCGCTCACCGCGCCGTCGCTCGCTCACCGCGCCGTCGCTCGCTCACCGCGCCGTCGCCGCTCGCTTTATTTTTATTTTATTTATTTTTGGCTCCACACATTGTGTTTTAACAACAAATACGGTCAGTGTAGAGTTTTGTTAAATTTCAAGTGAAGTATAATATTTTACAATTAAAGCAAGGCTTAGCCTTAGTCTTAGTCTATTTAAAGTCACAGTCCAGTCAATGCTTCAATAAAATGGTAAATACGGAGTGAAGTGAAACCACCCCACAAATACCCACGTACGGGTGGGTTTTTTCCCAATCATGTCGCCTTTCGCATTTATAAATCTTAGTGTGTTAGTATCTTAGTAAAATAAAGCCCTTCACCAATTGGATTTTATACTAGTTTTTTTTAAAACTTATAGCGATGATAGCTCATTGATTCAAAGCGATGATTATAGCGATGCTTAGCGCGTTCGGATCGCACGTCGCAGGTCGTGGGCCGCCTGCCATGCGTGGGGATAATGCCCTCCCCAGGGGACATGTCCTGGCCGATGATGACGATGGTGGTGATCGTAGTCGTTACTTCCAGGGACATCCCGGTGGACATGAAGTACATAGCGGACCCCTCGATGCACTCGCTGCCCGCGGTCACGGCCGCGCCCAACGGCAAGTGGCTCGCGTGCCAGTCCATGGACAACAAGGTCATCGTCTTCAGCGCACTCAACAGGTTCAAGATGAACCGCAAGAAGACCTTCACCGGGCACATGGTGGCGGGGTACGCCTGCGCGGTCGACTTCTCGCCGGATATGAGGTATGTGCTCCTGATTAAGATGGCTGTTTTTCTTTGGCAATTGTATTTTGAAGACATTAACGAGACATTGTTTTTAATTTCTCCTCTTGTTATTTTTGTATTTAAAATATCTTTATCTTTATTTATCTTAAAAATAAGAATACAATATGTTTACTTGTAGTCCCCGCACTAGGGCTAGCGCTGTATCGCGGGAGACTGGTACCGATTACAAAATACTATGAACGAGAACTTACTACTAAGTATAGTTTATTCATATTGGAATATGTGGGGGTGTGTGTGTGTGTGTGTGTGTGTGTGATGTGTAAGTGATAAGGGGTGTGTTTGTAGGTGTATGATGGAATGCGTGTGTATATGTATGGGGGTGGGAAATGTTGATAAAGTGCGAACGAGATAGCGAGGACCAGAGTTAGCACGCTCTTAACGGGCTAATTCGAAAAAAAGATGGCGTATACACTTTCGGGCATATACCTTAGCGCGCGCTAGTCAAAAAATCTGATAATTTCTAATTACAACTAAACCAAATTATCAATCTAAATTCTGTTCGATGCTATCCTAAATATTATTATTACCTCACTATTATTAATAATCACTTGAATATACACTAGGGGTACGGAGCGCCAGGGAAAATGGGTATATCGAGGTCTTTTAATGATTTTTTTAAATCGAGGTTGTCATGTAACCATGTTTTCCTATATGGCTATACCAGACGATAGAACAAAAAAAAACATTTAAACTGTCTTAAAATATGATTTTAATCTACATAACTTTACATAAACAATGAGGTGCACTGAATAGAAAATTTATTTTTTTCAAATATGCTTCTTAATGATGATGAATGATTTTATGAAAATGAGTCTAACTGTTTAAAAGTTATGAGTTCTTTTCGGAATTCTCAATCAACTTTACTACACGGACTCCTTATATAATAATGTACGTAACTATGCAGAATTTGTAACCTCGTCCATTAAAACTTTATCCGAATAGTGCGGCACAAGTCTTATGTGTTTTAGAATCACGTTTTCATTATGTATAATAACACAGTGGCGGACACAGGGGGAGGGCAGTGCCAAGTTTCCACCAGACTAGCAATGTCCTTTGAAAAATAAAACTTAACCTGTAAAGTGACGCGACCCGAAAAGCGTTAAACATGTTTGTCCAGAATTTGGCATTTAATGTGATTCATATATATATAAATATATATCAGATATATATATATATAGATATATATCAGCGGATATATATCAAGATATATATCAATTGATTTTATCTTGATATATATCAGTTGATTTTTTCCTGTTTTGTGGACTTAACATTTTGGAGATTAATGTTTACTCTGGCAATACGTAGCGAAAAACTACAATTCAGAATAATTTAGATTGTTTCCCAAAATGGCAATCTCACTTAAAGTTGGGGAAATCCGCAACTTACCAGTACGGCTAGTTTTTTATTGAAATTCAAACCTTAACTTCATATCATATAAGGTATATTTTACGACGTAATCAAAAATAGGGATTCCCTAGTGCTCCTAGCGTTAATAATTTTCACTTTCTAGGAAAAATTAGCTTCTTTTTCTTAGCCTGGATATATATCCGATATATATAAAAAAATCGGATTTTTGATATTTATTATAAAAATCAGATTTTTTCAAACCCTGCTTAAATAACTCGACGTAACCGACTTTCAGCTGCTCCCAAGAAATAATTCTGGATCCACCACTGGGTGCAAGCTGATGACTGCCACGATTAGTTTACTATGTATGTGCACTGGCCTCCCTCTACTAAGTAAACGCGCGATTGCGGCCGTGATCCTAGGGCAACTTCACAATGCCTGTCAGCAGAGCTCCATTATCTGAAACAAGCGTTGATCCCGTGATACTCCTCGCTCTATCACTCGCTAGTAACAGAATCAAATCTGCAATCTCCTTCGGTTCTCCTATTCGTTTTGTAGGAGTTTGTTGGGCCATTTTCTCGAACGCAACATCCCATTCCTCGGCTGGCAGGCCAATAGTTTCCAGAAAATCGGTGCGGACGACCCCAGGGTTCACCGCGTTCACTCTAACAGCTTTAGGGGCCAGTTCCAGTGCTACTGTCCTTGTAAAGTGATCCATAGCAGCTTTAGACGTCAAATACGAGAAGCTTTCGTCCGCTGTTACGCCTTTCCCAGCGATGCTGGACACGTTAACGATATTGCCTCTGGTCTGCACGAGATGCGGCGCCGCGAGGTGTGTCAAGTGCACGGCGGATTGCAGATTGGTGGCCATTGTCTGTTCGTATACTTCCATCGCATTAGGTGCTAGAATGCCTGCTTGTCTGTACATACCGGCGTTGTTCACTAGGATGTCTAATCGTCCGAAGTGGGCTACCGTTTCGGATACGATTCGTTTGTTGTCATCACTCTTGGACACGTCGGCGATGATAACCAGCGGCTTGCTGCCTTCCTGTTCGCATATTTCTGCGACGTTTTTGAGTTTGGCTTGATTTCTTCCGACCATAGACAGTTGGGCGCCTTCGGCTGCGAAGGCTGTGGCGGTCGCGGCGCCGATACCCGAACTAGCGCCGGTCACTATCACCACTTTGTCTTTAAAACTCATCGTGTTTGTATAACTCTGAATTATAAAAACTACTAACATAATTTTTATGTTGTCTAATGTCTATTTATAATGTGTGTGTAAGATATTAGAAGATATTATGTTATCATCCAATGATAAGATTTAATTATGTCAGGGGCTCGATTTTGGAATCGCTCGTATTTTATTCGCGCGAAAATATCATGCGGAATGAAAGATATTCTATTGATAAAAGTAAATTCGAATGGTTCAAACCACTCATTGCGTTAGCGAGTGATATGATTATTTAAAAAATGCGACTTTTGTTTGGGATTTCTTTCGAAAGTCAGTCATTTCGCATGATATTTTCGTGCGATATATAAAACGAGCGATTCAAAAATCGAGCCCCAGATCGATGTCGGAAGAAAAAATATTTTAACTTGTAATATGTAAAACATCTAGCTTAGCGCATTCAAGAAAGCGGTATCCATGCTTATTTAACAAGTGAGCCTAAAAATTTCATCAATATCTAACCATGGAATATGAAGTAAGACCATTAAAGCTTCAACGCTATACCGAAAACTAAGCCCATAGACCATTAAAGCTTCAACTAAAACCTAA
This sequence comes from Apocheima hispidaria, assembly GCA_947579745.1. Classification (NCBI taxonomy): domain Eukaryota; kingdom Metazoa; phylum Arthropoda; class Insecta; order Lepidoptera; family Geometridae; genus Apocheima; species Apocheima hispidaria. Next base: position 2,784,405 of record OX388154.1, on the reverse strand, counting down.
GACCATTTGAATATTTTGTAGACTTGAAAAAACGGTTATAAAGATAACTGGACATCCCAGTGAACACACGTGTATATGGACATTAAAATGGACATCCTCGCACCTAATGCGATGGCAGTGCACGAACAGACAATGGCCACCAATCATCAATCAGCCGTGCAACTGACACACCTCGCGGCGCCGCACTTCTTGCAGGCCAGAGGCAACAATGTCAACGTATTTAGTATCGCAGGTCGAAGTGCTCCATTACACGAAAGCTTTTCGTTTTTAACTTCAAAAGCTGGTATGGATCACTTCACGAGAGCAGTTACACTGGAACTGGCTCCTTAAGGCGAAAACGTGGTGAATCCCGTAGCCTTGCTAACCGACATTATCGAACCTTCTGGTGTACCAGCGGAAAGAAAGGACGAAGTGACACACACTAGGTCAACAAGGGTAGGAGAACCGGAAGAGATTGCAGATTTGATTTTGTTTCTTGCTAGCGAAAAAGTGCGAAGCAACAGGGTCGTTGTCTGTTTCTGACATTGGAGCTCTTCTGACAGACATTGTGAAGACACCATAGGAATGAATCATTTATGAAGGTGAACGCACACGCGACCGTAATCCAAGTTCACGCGTATCCTAACTTTTGCGGTACCTGTGAAAAGGTAACAGACAGTAGAAGATTTAAGTACCTACGTACTATTGCATTTACAGTTGATTGACTCAGGCGTTGTCTTTCCGCTGCTGGTTGCAGGGGCAAGACACTAAAGATTGGTTGTTATAGATTCAGTTTTCAAAATAATATCGACGACGGTGGAAATTTCAAAGGAAGCATTGAGCTATTTGTATTACGTACGAAAGGTGACACCGCATCGTTATGACCACGCGTTGTGTTGTATTAATTTCCATAAATATGGGTGTTTCCTACGAGACACACCGGGCATATTTTTTCGAATCGACGTGAGTTTGGCAAAGTGACAGTAATGAAACGGGCATTGCAACGTACTGCAGTGTTGCCTTCAGTTCGTAGTAAATGGGCGTAAGGGATAAATTGTGTATTTTTTTTTACTATCTATTTTACTATTATTAGATAATATTTTGTCGTCTCTTTTCATAGCTTATAAGAAATCCCTTGCATTGTTAATTGGTAAGGAGAGGATATTGTGACCACGATGTACTCGTAATGACGTCACGCCACATGACTGCTCAGACAGGGTTCATATCAAGTTTGTCACAGAATAAATAATCGTACAAGGATTTATGACGCATGCCTATATAATTATGTATGAATTGAAACAAAATATTAAATTCTTATGCAAATTTATAATCCAAAGTGTCAAGGATTTATTTGACTTTACTATTTCAGGGTATTCGGTTAGACGATGGGCTTAATTATTACTCGTCATTATGAAAAAGTTTTACTAGAGTTACGTATCATATTCCGAAACACCTTTCGCCGATGGAGGGTTTATGCCGACTCGCACTTCACCTTCAGGCAAAGCTCACTTTTACGAAAAAAAAACTTCGCCAATAGGTTTATTCGACGAAATCACTCTTCGCCGACGGTCGGTTTCACGAAAGAATTATTTTCCGATGGAATAGTTGGTCGAAACCCTCTTCGTCGATATCTATCCCCTCGAAAAATTACATTCACCCTCGACGTAACGTATGGAACCCACGACTGAATGTATGACCGTCGTCTAACCGAACACTCAGTATAGCATTTTTTTTTTCGGAATAATAAAGTACACAAACTTCAATATATTTATTGCCAATTTAGCGTATTCACCAGTTTGATTTCAAAACAGAATGAGGTCAATGATTCAATATCGTTGGACTTTGGGTACGAACCCAGTGAGATTTCTTTTTTGGTATTGTACAGGGTTATAAGAAAAGGATATGCTAAGCTGAAAAGGGCTCATAGTCATCATTACCATACTCATAACTATTAACAAATTTTACTATGGGACCAACCCTGAAATCGCAAAAAAATAATATCAGCTGTTCCATAGAAAAATGACAATGACACTCGACAAAATGTATGGAAAAGCTGATATATTTTTCGCGATTTCATGGTTGGTCCCATAGTAAAAGTTGTTCATAATGATGAGTACTATGAGCCCTTTTCGGGTTAGCATACCCTTTCCTTATAGCCCTGTATATCTTATCGTAAAATTGCTATTTATATGTAAAATCGTAAATATCACCACAATAGTTCCTCCTTATAATTATCCTACTACTAGCTTGCCCGCACGGCTTCGCTCGCATAAGAAAGAACAATGGCGAAATTGTATGTCATAAATCTTGGAGCGTTTTGAACTACCATTTCCACAGAACGTATTAAAACATTTTTCTACGTATTTCAACTAACATTTAATCTAGTAAAAGCCAAAATAATATTATCAAGAATTATAAAACCTGCAGAAATTCTGACAAATATACAATACAATACAATACAATATAACTTTATTATACACCAAAAGACAATAAAACTTAAATATAAACAATAATAGAAAACCGGTAGTAATAGGCGGCCTATTATATTTGATTGTAACCTTTTTCCTTTTATTACTACGTTGTTGGCCAATATTGACCACTACGACCTTAACGAACTTTGGCGAACGCATATGGCGTTGAGCCCTAAAACTACAATAAATCGCGAGGGTGACTAGCGCAAGGGTACCGCTGCGGTACGAACCTCGGCTTGGGCCCCCCGGGAGGAAGAAATCAGACTTGTCCTGGCACCCCAGAGGGGGTGTGCCCTAGGACCCTAGGACCCGTTTTGGTTATTATCTGTTTGATGATTTGGAGAGAATCTGACCGATCTTCTGTCAGATCCTGGGACTGTTCGACCACGCCGGCGAGGTCGATGTATGGTTTGGTAACCGGCGCCTGTACCAAATACTGAGATTGTAACCTAAATACTTGTACGGTTATTAACGAAAATAGTGATGAGGATTACTTTGAGGATATTATTTTCTTAGTAATGTTTGACTACTAACAATAAGTTTTCTTTTGTGTTACTCGTAAGTAAGTACTTAGTGTATGTAAAATAAGCAAGATTCTTGTTCAAATATGTCCTATTAGTTTCATTTAGTAGTGTTCTTTTGCTAGAGAGAAAAAACTTGGAGATTACGTAGGTTGGATGTTGTTACATTTTCCAGTCTAGAAAATAGTCAGAGAGCTCTAGATTTTTTAATATTATTAAGTCATACCAATATTTGTGCAACATTTGAAAACCGTCAGTCACATAGATTTGGAGGGAGAAAATAAAACAGTTTTATGTTAAATTGGGTGTAGTAGCCCCCTGGGGGTTAGTAGTGGTTTGCAATTTTGTACATTGTGCTAGCCCTATATAGATAGATAGATAACTCATGTATAAAGTATCGTTTGGCCATAGTTTCGACCCCCGGGCTTTGGCATTTTTTAAATGGCTATCCTACTACACCCTTTCACGTCTATATCATAAGCGGTTAAGTCTGGGCTTTGATTCCTATAAAAGGGTTTGTTCTTCTATAAATATATAAAGATTAACTAATAGCTAAACACTGTTTTAGACTTTCGTGGTTGTTTACAACATTACTATTAGTACTCACGGGATATTTACCACAGTTATTTATCATCCACCCGCATCTTCAGTCTACCCGTGAACATGGCGCATGCAACTGTGCCGAAATATCGGGAACTCAACAAAAACAATAACCGTGGTAAATATCCCGTGAGTACTAATAGTAACCGTAAAGGTTTACGCGAAGGTTAGGTTACGAAGCAGCCGTACTCTATCTTCGTGTACATAGTGCTTATTTTCCAGTACCAATACCTAATATAAATAACAGTATATAAAATATAATAGTCATAAATAACCTAAATATAAAACCTACGCCTTCCTGTCGCAGTTAATAGAATCTATTATCCATCATAATGGGCATGATGCCATTAAAGCATTACTTGACTGCAAGTGAAGACCTTTAACCTCAGTGTCTGGCAATAATTAACAAACGTTCTTAACTAAAGACCCTCAGGTGTTTATGAAGCCACTATACAGGGATATAAGGAAAGTGTATGCTAAGCCGAAAAGGGCTCATAGTACTCATCATTATGAACAACTTTTACTATGGCACCAACCCTGAAATCGAGAATAAATATCAGCTGTTCTATAGAACAATCAAAAGAACAGAAAACTGTCAATGACACTCGACAAATGTACGGAAGAGCTGTTTTTTTTCTCAATTTCTCGGTTGATTCTATGATAAAAGTTGTTCACAATCATGAATACTATGAGCACCTTTCGGCTTAGTATTCCTTATAACCCTGTATAAATAATCAAAGTCTCGTAAGGCTGATTTCACAATAACACATATCCTTTGAGCGGATCAGCTGACTGAACTTTCTCTTGAGTTGCATGACCTCGCTTCTCAATATGTAGTTGGTCTTATACGCCGTGTCGTAGCTACTAGTGTTTATCGGTCGCCGTACGTCGAAGTCACTGAATATTTGGGTGGTACGTAGTACTTTGAAAAAAGGCGGAAAACAAGCTGTCGGTCCTCCTGATGGTAATCAAACCGCCTCCTATGGACACCAGCAACACTAATGGTACTGTCGATGCGTTGCCAGCCAGCCGAAGTGTTTGAAACGCGTTTTTTGAAGCGCTGTATGTTGTGTCTCTACGGAAAGACCTTCGGCGGAATTGTATGTAGGAAGGTGTGTAGATGATCACACATTATCTACACACCTATTCTGATCTTTACATTACGTAGTATAAAATAAAGTCGCTTTCTGCGTCTGTCTGTATGTATATCCGCTAACCCCTTAACCACGCAATGTATTTTGATGCGGTTGACACTATTAAATAGATATTTTTTTTAAACACAGATTTTTTATATACATTTTTTTTTCTAAATTACACCCGTGCGATGTCGGGGCGGGTCGTTAGTTGAGTATAATTATATTATTTTTCACATTTAATATATAAGTACCTTATTATATTTCTATGTTTGATAATAATTGCAAAAACCATTAACCAATTATTTCCACTTTTAAGAATCATTAGGCATATTTAATTTTGTAATGATAGCAATTGCATAATACTGGGCTAGTATTAAAAGTAGATAGAAGACCGAAATGGCTAAACGTTGGAAATAGTAGGGCTTTATAAAATTCGGAGCAGGTAACCGAAAAATCCAACCCGCACTGGGCCTGCGTGGTGGATATGGCCTTTGAGGGTAGTCCGATATATCAGCAGTGGGATGTTGCAAATAATATTACTAGGCCTTATGCATCTAGTTTGTTTTTTCCGCAGCTCTGTCTGTTTTCCTATAAAAATACATTTTATTCTCTAGAATTTTTCTCTTCTGTGGAATTGACATCATGTTTGTACCATTCAAATTATAATTATACACGACGTCAACACAGAGAAGGTAAATTTAAATTGTATTGCTGGCAAATAATGCCGAGTTCAAGGTGAGAAACCTCGACATTCGCTTGCTTTATAAAACAACTAACTAATTATTATAATTACACAGTCAACACACACTACAATTCATTACTTTGCTTCCGTCTTCTTTCCACTTTATGTAATGAAGGTTCTAGAAAGGGCCTTGAATATTTTCGTTTGTAGCCTGGCATACCTTCTTCGTCATCTTGTTTTTTCGTCAACATAGTGGCCACTCATAAAACCTATATGAATCGATAGCTGACACTTATACAAACAAGGTTTGTCTGAGACAAAATGTCCACAAGCGTCACGTTTCCAAGATATACGCGCTCAAAGTTACACTAGTGGCGCCGCCGGTAAGTTGACTTAGAACTAAGGCGATCTAAGACACACCAATACTACAAATCTTGTACATCACACCAAACATTTATCGTAGACCTACATTAAAATACGAGTGCGCTAATAGAAAACACCCCAAATTTCTTCACATAAAGTGTGCCACGTAACACAAAATGTCTTACTGCACATAAATATGTCTTTGTGTTTTGTGGTGCGCCTAAAAAAAATGAAAAACGTTTCAGAAAGATGTCAGGAATATTATTTTCATGGCCCATGATTCGGCCCAATCTAAGATGTAAATTTCATTAGCATCTTTAATATGTCTATTTTAATATATATATATAGTCCAGATCGAAACTGAAAATCGTAATGTTTGAAATTACTTGACTGTATTCTGTTTCTTGGTACAATAAACTAAATAAACGAAAACAGAGGGAAAAAAAAACGTTTAAACTTGTTAGAAAAACTAAAAAACGTTTTAGTCGTGCATAGGACCAAACGAATGGAGGTCCAAATAGTTGGACCTCCATACATCTGCAACCTTTTTATCATAGGGAGCAGATTTTTTTTCGGTCTGTACTCTTAGTGTGTATTTTTTGTAGCTTTCTAATTTGTTCTAAGTTTCTTAACTTATGTACATTCGAAGATTCTTATGAAATCGTTATTATCCCAAACACACCCATGCGATTTTTCCCGGTCACTTCCAGGATAGCGGGTGAAACCGCGGGCCGCTCCTAGTTGTATCATACATAGATGACCCAATATCGATTTCGAACTCTGCAAAACAACTGTATTTATATTTATGGATACTTTTGATGAAATATTCATTTGTCTCGGAATAATTGACGTCACCTCACGCTCACGCTCCACATTCAGTAGACTTACAAATCGACTGAATTTGCCCGTATTTTAAAAACACAGTGTAGGTACAAAAGAATATCTACAGGATTAGAAGTACCATCTTATACTCCCCGGAAAAATCTGCTTAAAAGTAGATGGCACTTAAGTATTTAGTCAGCTAATGCCCAAACCGCTATAAAAGCCGATTAACATGTGGTTAATATAGAAACATAGTATATGTCCGCTGTGTATATTTATTATTTTTAAATATTATTAGTTATGAACAAAAGCCGTTTTTCCGATGGCCATGGAATTTTTTAGGCATGTATTTATTTAGTTAATTTCAATACATTTTAAGTTAGAATATGAGCAAAATCTTGTATTGTGAACGTATAGGAGTCGCGAGGTCCCAGTTCGGTGCGAACTACTACTTACAAAAGTCACGCGGAATTTAAGAAAAAAAAACCTTTTACTTTTTTGCAGAATTCACTCTGTTACGAGTAGGTACAAACATAGGGCTCTACAGTGTCATTCATCAGCAAATGACGCACAACAGAAAACATAACTTTTTTTAAATCCTCCCTTTGTGTGAAGCACTGCTAAACTAAGCTGTGACTGAAGTTAGCAGAAGTATGGGATAATGGCAAAGATTATGGATACATTAATGAGGTTGTTTGCTTATTATTTTGTTTATTATGTTAGTATCTTTAAATGTATATTAATTCGAATAATTAGCCCGTTTTTCAAAGTTTTTATCAAAACAGTAGAATTTAATAGGGTGTCGAGGTATTGTGTTCCAAACGGTGGGAGGTCGATCGTCTTGAATAATTACGTTTTAAGGTTGAATCGTGTGTCGAAACACTAGACTAGAAACTACTAAGATCGAAGTTCAGCAAAATTAACAGGCAGCGGGCTGATTTTGGAAAATACTCTAATTTTTGCCCATTTGCCCAACAAGGAGGGTAATATGGTAGATGTAATAGTGTACTAAATATACTCCATTCCATATAGCATGGCGCGGGTGATACATGTATTTTTACCCGACTGCCCAAGAAGGAGGGTAATGTGTTTGTGTGTTCCTATATTCGTATATTACCTCCTGCAGCCTAAATAATTTTGTCGTTGGACTCCTTTTTAAAAGACTTCCAAAAAAAGGAGGAGGTTCTCAAGTCAACAGATTTTTTTTAAATTCTCGGAGTGTCACGGCCAACATATTGTCGGATTTTTTCATTTTTTAACCGGCTTCAAAAAAAATGAGGTTCTCAATTCCATAGTTTAAAAAAAAATGTTTATTACCTCAAACTCCTTTATTTAGAAACCGGTTTAAAAAAATCTTTTTGTATTTGAAATTAGTTACTTCCAGATTGGTCCCATTTTTTATCAAATAAGGAATCGAGGGAACTCCTCAAATATTATAGGCATACATATAGCGATTTTGGTATTTTCACCACCATTAAGCATTTGCATTCAGAAAGTATCATTTGGTGAAATGGAAATGACCACAGATGGCCACCGGAACTTCACAATGATACCTATTTCCCCGGTGGCGCCAAGATAATCTCAATTATGACGAAGCAAATTTAAATAAATGAAACTGTTTTTTTAATATAATTTTTGATGACTAAGCTGTTGGCCAAAGTTAATGCAAAAGGCGTTGAGCCCTAAAACTATTTTTACGGCGCGAGGGTGACTATGACTAGCGCAAGGGCACCGACCACAGATGTCTGGGACTGCGACCAAGCGTTATCGTTGGCTATTGGGTACGCTTACTCGCGCCTACATAGCAATGAACCAATGAGTAAATATTTATAGGTGTATTTGGACGGATGCGTGGTGCGCTTCGATCGCCCTGAGTGCGGAATCTAGTCTGATTTGTGGTGTCAGATGACGGAAACAACAGCTATTCTATTGCCTTACAAGTATTTCAAATTATTTAATAGAAATATAAAAAACCGACTGCAAATGTACCTCCGGACGTAAAGAAGAATAGAATCCAAAGACACCTCACTCGTTAAACTCGGTTAAGCCGTCTAGGCTACAGGAAGTAATTAAGAACACACAGCCACTCAAACAATACTTAAATACTCAAATGTTTACATACACCCCAAAAACGTTCTTGGGTAGTCGGGTTAAAAATGCTTCACTACTTTTACACGACTGGCCAAAAAAGGTGTGTATGTTATTAGGGTTAATGAGTTTTTTAATTCTATAATAGTACTTACTATGTTAAATTTCTGTGTATGCGGACCATAGATCACACTAGATACCGCATTACGAGATTCGTTGCTCCTACAAATCACCAAAGTTTGAGGAAGGCACGGGTCGCCCGGAGTGCGACCAAGCTTTCTCATTGGCTATCTCAAGGTTACGCCTACTCGCGCCTAACAATCAACCAATCAGAGATTTTTTTTATAAGTGTTTTTAGACTGACGCGTGGTGCGCTTCGAGCGTCCTGAATGCAGAATCTAGGGTGTGATCTGTGATGCGGACTTTATTCTGTCGGAATTAGGACAAAGTTCAAATCTGCTAAGATTAAGGACGGGGTCATGAGCACTTTTTAGCTATCCGTCTCATTTGAACTTAACATCGAGGCCAACGGCTTCAATAACATATATACGGTCCGATATACCTTGTTATATGTATCTTGTTAGTTTGGTATTTTATGTAGAAAGGCACGACCAATGTAAACTCACAATTACTTTAAAAGGTAAACGAATAAGTTGAGGGCAATATTGGCCAAGTACCCCACTTGGCCAATGTAAAGTATGATTCAGAATATTTAAAAAAAAAATAGGGTTATTGGTAACTAACGCAAAACTTCTTGTAGGCACATTCCCTGTGCCCTGACGCCGGGGCACTAGAATTCGGTATCCCCTGCCTGTAGTAAGAGTCTACTAAAAGGGGACCTCTGGGCTCGGGGGTGGTTAGAGGTGGGGCTCTTACCATATAGTCTAGAGTATAGTGGGTATAATCCCACATAACCCGGCTGCACCCCAGAGCAGTCGGGTGTCTTGTGAAGATTTCCCACCCGTAGAAAAAAAAAGCTATGCACATAAACTTAATAAAGCCCAAATCACTATGCCCCTTTATCCCCAGGTCAAAGATCATCAATATCTTTGACCAGCAAATAAAGAATCATTGGTAGAAACCAAGGTGTGACCATGTCCAGTCTCTGTATAAACAAATAAACATCTAAATAAAAGGTATAACCAATACTAAAATCGCAATAGCTAATAAATTTGTTAAGTCACGCTCATGCGTAGTGCACGTGCTAATGTCCAAGACACATGATGACTAAAATATTTTGTTGAGTTCGAGTAACTAAATAGTAAAGTCATCATAATTGTGTTAAAGTTATTGTAGATTTCATGTTTCCATGTGATTTTCAAACTGCAAAATGCAAGCCTAGCACGGGCGCCGGGATAAAATTTCGTCCACCATATTTGGATACTGATAAGCAATAACATGTCAAACCATAAAAAAATTAATAAAAAAAATGGTACAGAACGCTTCTATGACTGACAAAGAAGCGTTCTGTATCATTAATTTTTTTATATTTTTTTGCGGGTTGACATGTTATTGCTTATCAGTATCCATTTATCCCCCGAGAACAATACGGATGTATCCATATTCTAGCTTTGTCACGTTGACGCGAAGACAAAACTGGTGGACATAACTTTATCCCGGCGCCCAAGGTAGGTCTGCTGGTGTGTATGGTCTCTGGAGTCTCCGGATGTACAAGCCAGTTTACTCGTCAATTTGATCGGGTCAGAGGGTTACGGTTACGACGAATACACAATCTTCAAATTCGCCACTGAAGAAAACAAAGATTGCTTAGATACGCATACTACTTACTTACTTCTTACTTTTAAAAATATTTTTATTTATTTTAGTTTGTGCTGTTTACGAAGCTACGAGTGTTATGCATGAAACGAACATTGGCTGAATTGTGACACTAGTTGCAGAAGCCATAAACCCAAAGAGTTTCAAATATGACAATAGACTTACCGCTCTAATCACTGGGAGCCTGGGTCTCCATTTTTGAATCGCTCGTATCATTCGATATTACATACTTTCGAACGAAATCCCAAACAAAATTCGCATTTCTGAAATAACGATATCATTACGACTCGCTAACGCAACGCGAATTTGCTTTCTATCATTTTTTTTTTTTTTTTTTTTTTTTTTTTTTTATTGTGCTAACTGTGTTAGTATAATTATATCAGATCTTAAATATAGATTAGGTCACGACAGCTTCGTCCTTAATGAACATACAATATTAAATGATGTCAATATTTATAGTTAATTCAATTACAATGTCAATTTTAAAATTAGCTCTTATTTAATTTGTTATCCAGAAATTCATTTATTCTATAATAACACTTATTTATTAAAAAGGTAAACAATTTCCGTTTGAACGTAGATACGCTCTCCGATTTAGGCAAATTATTATAGATTCTGGGACCTTTCGTTTCGCATTCTAGTTTCGTGCGAAATCATACGAGCGATTAAAAACCAGTATAAATTTTGGGCTTCATACATAGTGTATTTAGCCAGTGTCACAGATCACACCCTAGATTCTGCATTCAGGACGATCGAAGCGTACCACGCATCAATCTAAATACACTTATAAGAAATTACTCTGATTGGTTGATTGCTAGGCGCGAGTAGGAGTAACCTTTAGATAGCCAATTAGAACGCCTGGACGCTCTCCCCGCGACCCGCGCCTTCCTCAAACTCTGGTGACTTTTTGTAGGATCCACCAATCTCTTAATGGGGTATCTAGTGTAATCTGTGGCTAATGTCAAGTTTTGATACAAGTGAAATCATTTGGGGTTCGAATGACTGAAAACAATGAAAAAGTCCTGCTTATCTACCTTTTTTGTAGAAATGTTACGTACGATAAACATTATAATTGAGCACTTTTTAATGCAAAATTATAACCTTTTGACAACGGCGTAGATAATAATAATTGGAAGACAAATGACTTTTGCAATTGGAAGTTGTTGACATCTTATTATTGTGTTGGACATTGACATCAGCTCACATGGCAACAATTATAATTGTATTAATATGATGACTTCTTGTAGGGTTGTAACTATAATATGTATACTATAATATGTCATACATATTAACTATAATATGTATGACACTCCGGACATAAAGAGGCATCCCATGACACCTCATTCGTCAAAATCGCTCAATCGATCAACCCTACAAGAAGGCTACAGGAGGTGACATAGGAACACACAAACATAGATAAATACTGTGTTTTAGACTTTCGTGGTGGCTTACTAACTTTATTTTAGTACTCACGGGATATTTACCACATGCAACTTTTGGCGCATGCAACTGTGCCGAAATATCGGGAACTCAACAAAAATAATAACCGTGGTAAATATCCCGTGAGTACTAATAGTAATATAGATAAATACTTACATGCTTAGAAACACATCAAAAACATTACCCTCCTTCTTTAGCATTCGGTAATAACACTTTTCTATAGTAGGTCTTTACTTTGATTCTACTAGTCTCCTCGTTCGTACTTTAAGGTGCATCGTTTCACTCATCGCGCGAAATTCAAATTTTCTTGCGTTTTTTGTCAATTACAGCTTAATTACTCATCGTGGATTTATTGAAACCAATTTTGCGCCAATAAATAAGGTGTTGTAAGAAATTACGGGTAAAATAATTACTTAGATAACATTGGTTTAGCTACAAATTTCAATAAGCTGATTTTCATCTTGGTTTTTGGTTTAGTGGGAAATGTACTTATACTAGCTTTCAACTTCAGTTTTTGGTTGGTGTAATTTCTTGAAACAATCTATTTATTATCGCAAAATTAGTTTTCATGAACCTACGATGAGTAATTAAGCTGTAATTGACAAAAAACGCAAGAAAATTTGAATTTCACGCTCTGAGCGAAACGTTGCACCTTAATGGAATGTTCCGTAACTTCTGCATTGAGGAGAACGAACAGGGAATGATGCAATCGATTATGTGTTAACCCGCTACCTGCGGGTGGGAACACTATGCCAACCCAGATTTTAAAAAAAATGTACTGAAAAATTACAAACCTTTCGAGAATTTGGTAACTTTAGGTACAAATATTACTGAAAAAGATTTAGAAAATGTTAATTAACTTGAAAACCGTGAGACTTTTACCCTGAATACAAATTTTAATTTTGTGAAGTCACGATGTAGGTAAATGGTTAAGCAGGTTGTCCTGCCGCGAGGTTTTGGCGCAGTATGTAATTCAAAATAGTATGGCTGTCGCTCTGTTCACCGTGCGTGCGATAGAGAGGTAGTGAATTTACCTAGAGGTTTTTGATGAAATTAGCGTTTCGGAGAAAAACTGTTATCACTCCCTAAATCTTATTAAAATCTTTTGTTTTTGGTCGAACTGCGAAGATATTGCGCTAATAAAAAAAAAACTTATAAGCATTTTTTTTTAATAACATTATTATAAAAATAAATGAAAAACATCGATATTGTGTAACATTTAGTTTTGGGAAACAGTCTGCGCTTTTTGTATGGACGAGTAGGTACTCTAAGACTACAGGTACTACAGAATTCAGCGTATGCTAAGACGTTAGAGGTCATAATATATGAACAGACGAACATACAATACTGACATACTTTCACCCGGAAAATATTACCCCTTTCTGGTAAATCGGGTAAAAATGTTTTCCTTTTCACCATTTCAGCTTTTCGATATGTTGTTATGGTATCGAGCCACGGTATTCGTTATCAAGTGATGTATTGATCAAGTGAAGAGTCATTGTTATCAAAACAATCCGAGTATCACTTCGATCGCCCAAAATATTCATGTACCAATTCACTCGAGATATTACAGCCTCTATATCTAAACGCGATAAGGTTACACTTTGCGTTTCAAACTGTGTAGTTTGTTTTGCAATGTATACTGTTCGACCTCTATCGGATGTTTTGACAAACCCACAGAGTAGGTGGGAGTTTGTATTGGCATTCGACACCCCACTTTATTTTAACCGAGTATTTCCTTGGCAATGGCGAGGTGAGGAAAGGCCACAGAATAATGCTGTGTTGCTTTGGCACGTCACACAGTGTGCCGGTTTGGTGGGTTTCGTTCACACAACAAATTGAATGTGTAATTAAACATTATATTCAAATTGGTTTTTATCAAAAACTTAAAAGTAATGGTTCCATCCGAATGCATAACTTGTTTTTCAATGTTAATTATTGGTGTTATATTTATTCAGTAAGGTAATTAAATTGTCTTCAATTGCATTGCATACCGAAATAACAAGTAAAGGCTTACTTTTCGGCTCTCTATCTGTTGTTCTGACGTGGCGATCACGGAGTGGAAGACGCAGTATAGGTAGGTCTCCTAATATGTAGACCGACGATATTGCGAAAGACGCGGGAAACCTGTGGCTGCAAATGGCAGATTGTCTTTCAGTGTGGGGGCGCTCAAAGGTGTAGAGGGCCGACATGAAGAGTCTAAAAGAAAGGCATTTGTTCAGCAGTGGTCGAGTTCAGGCTGATGATGATGATGACCTGTTCACACACAGTTTGTGTATGCACAAAGCATGGCACACAACTTACTCAGTAGGCTGTGAAAGTCGCGGGAACGCCGGTAGATACAAATTATAGGTTGTCGGTCGGTGTGGCTCTCTATGGAGGCCTCTGTTCAGCAGTGGACGTCCTCAGGATGTTGATGATGATGATGACTGTATGTTATATGATTAAGAGCTTACATAATTGTATTGAATGAGATGGGACTTTGAAAAGGTCAGTCATTCGGCTATTCGTGAGATCGTGCCAGAAATTCGGTCATAACACGGCATCGATCAAGGTTTCCCCTCGCACCGGCCGCTCACGCGATTTACCCATACGTATAAAGCTAAATATCTATGATACTCGCATTTCCCGTTTTAAGTCACCTTAGTCACTGGCGCGGCGTCATTCCTATTTGAAAAAGACAACATCCATCGGCAATAATGACAATCTACGATCGGCAAGAAACAAAGTTGGTATTGCTATTTCTGGGCAATAGAATATACATCGGATTGGCACACCTATTTTGAGAGTATTAAACTACTTACTAAATACGAAGGTCCACAGTATGGAACACGGGGAAGGAACATTGCGTGGCCGTATTGTCTGGGATAGCTTCTATTGTAAGAGTATTAAGAGAAGAGCTTACTAAATAAATACGAAGGTCCACATTATGGAACACGGGGAAGGAACATTGCGTGGCCGTATTGTCTGGGATAGCTTCTTTACGTTCCTCTAAGGATTTCGACAGATACCGAAGCAAGTAATTAGGCTAAGGGTTTTAGTGGGTACGATTTAAACAACTAATATTTACCTGTATGTCAACGGTGCGATCTCAATAAGTATTTATGCTGAAAGGTCCTAAATTAACAAAGGGTTCTACTGACAAGCTTTCTTACTTTTGCTCCTCATTCAAAGACCCAAAGGATGAATTAAAAGCGTAGGCTGGGCAATGACCTGGGGTCTAACTCCGATCACGGACTTCAACCATTTACTTATTCCTATAGAACACAAATGCAGCATACCTTTCTGTTTTTCTTCCGCCATCGTTAGAAAGGTGGCCCTGTCTACCCTCAAGCTGTTGCAAGTATAGAAGTGTCATTGTCAAAACACGAATGCAAAAATCTGTTCCTGCCTTGTACGCATGGGTCTGTTCTGCACAAAAAGACATATCTAAATTATTTATAAAATGATATTGATGCGTCTTTTTCCTGATTCGGAATAACTCAATTTTAAAGGAAAACTGTAAGATTTTCCTTTTTTTCATTACGATGGCGACGGCAGTAGTTGCCTCGGTAGAGTGAGGGCTAACTTGTTCCTATCACTTGTGTAAGGTTATTTGTGAGCCATAACTAGTTTGCCAGCTTCTTGGCGTTGCGTTGTTATGTACATGTACGATCGAACCTACTCGTAGGTAGACCAAAAAGAGTATTGCTCGCCTCGTGACTGTTATGTAAGTGTACATTGTTGTTACAGTTTCTATTCGTGGTGCGGTAATATTGGCGACAGCGGAGCTTGTACGGTGATAGCGTATGTCGAGAAAAATACCTATCTGTACAGTTATCTATAGATAGAGTAACACTGTTTCGGATTGTTACGGTTTTATATTTGTACTAGAGGATGTTTGGATAATCTCGTTGATTGTGTTGGAGTTTGGCGTCAATCTTATCACTGATATATTATTGTGATTAAGCTTTTATCGATTGTATGGATGATGCTTGTAGTCTTTTGAATGTAGAGATAGAGCTTGTCTGTCTGTCTAATATCAGCGGAACAAGTATTAGGTTCAAATAATGGTATTTTACTTTGCTTTACTTCTATTTTTATGAAGGTTTTTTTTTTTGTACGGGTAATGGTAAGTCCTAAAACTGTTACCAGAATCAACTGAGGACGGGCAGCAACGTCCTCTTAGTAAACGGTGAGCGTTCTGCGATCCCAAGCCGCCTGCCAAGCATGGGGATTTTGGCAAATATAGGGGGCGGCAGGAGTTTGTTCAGCAATGGACATCTTATGACTGATGATGATGTTTTTTTTTTGATGCCGCTATATAAGTACGAGTAAGCAGAGGGAAGTTTAAGTCGCTACTGTCCATTTTAACATTATTCATTTGTTTTCCGCTGTTGCGGGTGACAAAGGGCGGCCACCCACCAGCACAATGAAGTGTACGAATATTTTGTACCTATAATTTCTTTAAATACTTATAAAATATTTACACAATTTTTTGGCGTGGCTTGGCCGAAATTTAGTAAAAACCCATGTGTCTCCCGCACCATGCTACGTGGAATGGAGTAAATCGAACATTCATGTGGTGAATCGAGAACCAAAGAGGTCTCTTTTATCTTTGCTACATGTACGTACGTACTAAGTCAGCTTTGTTGTGAAGTTTAACAATTTGTAACGGTAGATATAGGTAGGTATTGACACACTTACATGCAAGCGAGCTTACAACATTGTTATTATCGCTGCTGACGAATAAATAACTCTTTAAATGAGAATAGGGTCATACAATAACGTACAAAACACGGTCATCGTGCTTCGGCTCATTGTTTTATAAAATGGGATTAAAATAGAAGCCTTTTGTGTAAATACTCAATACTCAATATATTTAATACAAACATTATGTAAATTACATGCAGATCTTAACTAGCATATTTTAAATAAGTAATCATAATAAGTCGTGGTAGCTCAGCGGGAGAACGCTCGCCTCACATTCCTGAGGTAGCGGGTTCGAACCCGGACGGGCCCGTACCAATGAGTTCTTTGTAACTTACGTACGGATATACCACTGGCTTTACGGTGAAGGAAAACATCGTGACAAACCTGCACATCTCCGGAGAAGAAATTCGATGGCGTATGTGTATCCGCCAATCCGCACTGGGCCAGCGTGGTGGATATGGCCTAATCACCCTTCTAGGGTAGGCTGATATCCCAGCAGTGGGATGTTTAAAGGCTGATATAGTAGTAGTAACCATAATGACCCTGATTGGGTATGGCAATATCGTGCGGAGCGGGTCAATCTATTCCATAGTTGTCTTATCTTTCAAAAATTCGTCTAGGGTATAGTAGTATTTCGCGAGTAATACAACTTTTAGGGCTTTAGCAAATTCGAATTCATCTTCTATCTCTTTTATCTGTACTGGTAGTTTCAAAATCCCCGACGCAACTAGAAAAGAGCTAAAGATCTGTAAAAAGGTTTTCGTAAATCATCATCCACATGTGTGCTTCGTATACAGGCGTAAGCTTGCGTATGTAACTAGGTGGTGCTAGCATTCATAATAATATTGCTAAGAATGACAAAATAAAAAAATAAAAACGCAGCGGGAAATAATGAAATTCAGTACAATATTATTCCCCGGCTCAGCAGGGCGTAAATTTCATACTTTAGATGAGGTATGCATGATACTTAATCGGTTTCCGAAAATGGGCACGGGCAGGCGGTGTGTAACACCCTCTATTAGCTTACTTTTAACCGACTTCAACAGAAGGAGGAGATTCTCAATTCGTTTTTTTTTTTATGTTTGCGATTACGCTTTTACTCCTATGTTTTATGAATTGATTTTGATGATTCATTTTTGTTTGGTAAGTCAATACTTTCTGAGGTGGTCCCGTATACAGGGTTATAAGGAAAGGGTATGCTAAGCCGAAAGGGGCTCATAGTATTCATCATTATGAACAAGTTTTTCTATGGGAACAACCCTGAAATCGAGAAAAAAAAACAGCTGTTCCATAGAAAAATGTCAATGACACTCAACAAAATGTATGGAACAGCTGTTTTTTTTTCTCGATTTCAGGGTTGGTCCCATAGTAAAAGTTATTCACAATCATGAGTACTATGAGCCCCTTTCGGCTTAGCATACCCCTTCCTTATAACCCTGTATATGTATTTTATCGAAATTGATTCTGCGTTTTTTGAATAAATCAACAAAAGCCATAAAATATATACACAGGTGACGTTTTGGCTTTTTGTGGTTCCATCAGAAAAAGGTTTCATGATTTTCTACTTAACTTTGTAGGCTTTTGTGGCTTCGACCAAATTTTACTTTGGTCGAAGCATGTAGGTATAGTCTCGAAGTCGGCTTTTTTTTAAATATATTACTGACAATGCAAAAAAATATTTATAGCTACACTGACAAGGGGGTCACTGCGTTTCTCGTAGCTGTCATTGGTTTCTTGCTACTTTGTTTTTATCCTGCAGTAACCAACGATTGACATTGTTTTTGTATGTATCTGGAAATATCGAGTTATATGATAATGCTTTAACCAGTGTCAACCGGACACGGCTAAGTGATAGCTTACTATGTTATACTGTAGTGTAGGCAGTTAGCAAGTAGGTATTATTATAAATTATTATTACTTAGTTGCCTACATAGAGCCATTAAATAAGATACAAAACAAACCCGATGACGATGATACAAAGCGATTGCCATTAGGACATCTGCAAGGTTTTTTTTGCATTTAGGTACCTACTCGATCGTCGTAATATCTCCAGGGGCGCTAGTCTCGACTTTTCGTTACAGCACTTTGCGACCGAATTCGGTCGCTACGACGCAAAAACTCGACTTTGAACACGAATTGTTAACGAAAAAACCCAAACATAGCGTTGAATTTTGAATTTTGCGTAAATTCAACGCTATGTTTGCGTTTTTTCGTTAACAATTCGTTTTCCTGTTCGCCCCTGGCCTGGGGCGCTAGTCTCGACTTTTCGCTACAGCACTTTGCGACCGAATTCGTCGAGACTTAGTCGAGACTAGCGGCCCAGTCAACATTTTTGAGCAGAAAAAAACACTATGGTTATTCATAAAAATAGATGTCTTTAGAATACATAGGTACCATTGCCATAGTAATTCTCATGTAATTTTTATTCGAATGATAAGAAATTCGAAAAATTGTTATTTCAGAATGTGTCTAAAATAACCAATCTGTAGTGTCTTTCCGCTACAAAAGACATAACAGAAAGACAACAGCAGCGGAAAGACACTACAGCTGGTTATTTTAGACATAGTTTGGAAATTTACTTCCGCAATGTTACGCCTGAATCAATCAACTAAATTGTAATTTTCTCCTTCATCATCGTCTAAATACAAAGATAACACAACTGTTAGTCCTACTGCTTGTTTCATTGTTTCCCAATCAGTGATTTTTTTAACTTCAAAATTGAAAATTCGCTACTGTTATTGTCTATGTGGGAATCGGGTGCAAAGTTTCGCTCAGAGCGCCAAACAAGCGTGGATTTATTGACCAACTTTGCGCTAATAAATAGGTCGTATCAAGAAATGACGGCTAAAGTGATACATAGATAACATAGACAACATAGACAACACATAGATAACATAGACAACACATAGATAACATTGGTTTAGCTACGAATCTCAATAAGCTGATTTTCATCTTGGCTTTTGGTTTAGTGACAACTAGGTATATACCTACTTATACTAGCGATCACTTTATTTCTTAATACAACTTATTTTATTGAAGCAAAAGTAGTTTTCATGAATCCACGATGAGTAGAGCTTTGGAAATTTCCCTTACGCAAGTGGCCCAGTGCTTAGAACATTTCCCTTACGCAAGTGGCCCAGTGCTTAGGACATTTCCCTTACGCAAGTGGCCCAGTGGTGAAACCTTCACCAATGCGCCAATGTACTAAGCCGAAATGTCTTACAGTACCTTAAAATCACAGAATATGTCTTTGCTTAAAATAAAGTATATGGTTCAACTCATTCAGGAGCAGCAGAGTTAAAAACAGCTGAATGTGATAGACGGCATAGAATGAAACATGGAACTTAAATGAAACAGCTGCTTTTTTGTAACGGCACTGGGTTTGATTTTTTCGGTAGTAAAAGTTGTATTTCGGCTTAGTACTACCGTTCGGTGTAACTCTGTTTAGTTTACTGTAAACATCTTTGCCGCGTACCCTTTTTTTTTTTTTTTTTTTTTTTGTACGTTGGGAAAATGCACTTACGCATACCCGTCCGCTGGGTGGACGGACGGGCTATGTCGGAATCGACGTCACGGAAAAGGCGACGCCCCTACCGACTAAAAACCCCACGATGTTCCGTCGGCATCGGAATCGCAAACAGGGCCGCGGGATCGCTCGCGCACTCTCCGCAGCCCTGTTTTGCCGATGTCCACCCCTTTTTGCACCGGGGTGGACCCACCTCAGGAGGGGAACGAAGGCCCTCCATCCGGCTCGAGGGAAACTCCCATTCATCCCTGGAGGGCCCTAGGTGAGGGAGGCGACGGGTAACCCGGTATTCGTCGCCCCAGGCCCTCCAAGCGGAGACGGAGTACGAGCCCTGCTGGCTCGCCTCCGTGTCCGCGCTCTCCGGAGCGGGTGAGCGAGAGGATCTCTCTCTCTCTCTCGCTCCTCGGTCTCCCTCTGCGACATCACAACCTCGCAGAAAGAGACCATCGCCTCCCATGACCTCTCGTCGTCGACCATTCGAGCTAGAATAGTCGACAACGAGAGGTCCACCCCCACGACTGCCACCAACTCCAGCCGCGGTTCCGCTGCCCCCGGGCATATCTCAAGCACGTGCTGCGCAGTTTCCTCCACGCAGCCGCACTGGTGGCAAACCGGGGTCGCCTCCCTCCGGGCCACGTTGCACAGGTACCTCCCGAGGCATCCATGCCCCGAGAGGACCTGCGTCAACCGGAAGGTCAGCGCCCCATGCCCCCGATGGACCCACTCCTCGAGTACGGGCCTAACCGCTTCTAGTAAGCGAACGGCTCTTGCCGCGTACCCTGCGTTAGCTATCTCTTTCACAAATCAATGTTTTGAAGATAAAAAAAACGAGTTGGATTTGAAATCTATAAACAGAACAACCGAAACTTGCTTACAATATTTTATTTTTTTATTTTCCCGAAGAAAATTTATAATATATTATATATATTTTATATTTATAAAAAAATGTTTTTTTCCTTCATCGTCAAAACAGAAAATGTAAAACAATATTTTTTTATTTTTAGATTTTTATCGTCAAAAATTTACAAATTTGAACTCTCATCTTTTGTGTCAGTTATCTGGTGTCCGGCGACGCAGACGGAAAATGCTACGTGTGGGATTGGAAGACTACGAAACTGTACAAGAAATGGAAGGCGCACGACGGCGTGTGCATCACCTCCCTGTGGCACCCCCACGAGCCCAGTCGACTGCTCACGGCGGGCTGGGACGGCCTCATCAAATACTGGGACTAGGAAATAATAACACTAGATACAATGCCACAATTTTAATTCCCCTAAAGAACCATGAACCATACAACAAAGAAATAGAGAGTAATCGAAATAAACTATACAACATCCAATAACATTTTTTTAAATTAATTAAAGCCATATTCCCTGTTTAAAGCTAAGCTGCCTGCATTGACACGCGGTGTTTGTAGTTGTACTCTTCGGGGATGAAATCCACCTTGTACTCCATGCTGCACTCACGGCAGGTGCCGTTCTTCATGAACTCGTTGAAGTTTATATTGTTTTCACGGAATGCTTCGGTGAGAGCCGTGATGAGGCTGTCGATCATCTCGGGCGTGTGGAAGGGCCCGGGCGCGAACCGCAGCCGCTCGTCTCCGCGCGCCACCGTGGGGTAGTTGATGGCCTGCACGTAGTGGCCGCGCCGCAGCAGCGAGTCCGCCACGCGCGCCACCTTGTCCGCGCCCACCACCGGCACGGGCACGATGTGGCTCACCGACGGCAGCTGCGGCAGGCCCGCCACCAGCAGGGAGAGCTTCAGGTACCGCACCATCGCCTGGTGCTTCGTTCGTAGCGTCCTACCCTCCTCGCCTGCCAGAAGTCTAATGGAAGCCAGCGACCCGGCTAATGTCGGCGGTGGCAGTGCTGTGGTGAAGATGAATCCCGGAGCTAGCGACCTTACTGTATCTATCAGTAATGACGACCCGGCTATGTATCCGCCGACGTTGCCGTACGCCTTGCCTAACGTGCCAGACACAATGTCTATTTTGTCTTGGATTCCTCTCTCCTCGCCGATTCCGGCGCCATGTTTTCCGTACAACCCGACTGCGTGAACTTCATCCACGAACGTCAGAGCTCCGTACTCATGAGCTATATCACACATTTCTTCTAAAGGACAAATCGCTCCACTCATAGAGTGAACAGTCTCAAAAACAACTAGTTTCGGAACGCCGGCGGGCGAGTCAGCCAGCAATTGTCTAAGATGGTTTGGGTCGTTGTGTCGGAATATATGTTTCGGGGCCCGACTGTTCCTTATGCCCTGTATCATAGAGGCGTGGTTCCCGGCATCAGAATACACAATACAATCGGGCAGGATTCTCGCCAGCGTCGATAGAGTGGCGTCGTTAGCCACGAAGCAGGAGCTAAATATTAAAGCTGCAGGTTTCTTGTGGAGTTGGGCGATCTCGGATTCGAGCTTCTCAGTCATCTGCGAGTTGCCCGCGATGTTCCGGGTGCCGCCGGCGCCGGTGCCGTGCGCGCGGACGGCGGCCACGGCCGCGGCCTGCACGCTGGCGTGGCGCGAGGTGCCGAGGTAGTCGTTGGCGCACCACACGGTGACGCGCCGGTTGTCGCCGCCCTCTAACGCTTGCGGGTATGCGCCTTCCGCCGCTAAACGAGACACCTTGCGGAACACACGATACGAATAGTCCTTCTTTTTCGCGCTGATCTGCTCGTTGAAGAAGCTCTCGTACGGGTACGGCGGCGTGGGCTCGACGATGTCCTCGTTCATCTCCTTCGGAGCGTCCGAAATGATGGAGTTCTGCTGAATGAAAGGACACTTCGTTTCGTCGTTTCCCAGCGAGCGAAAACCTCGGGATAAAATCGGGCAGTAGTTTCCATACTGCTTCATCAGGTTGGCTCCGTAATTCCTCACGTAGGCGGGGCTCAGGGATCCCAGGAACGGACAGGGCATTTTTATGTAATCGATGACACGAAACACTTGCGACACGAACGACCGCTCTACTTGTTAGTTACTTTGGCGAAGTATTTTTTAACGTTGGCTCCCACTGTAGCCGAACGTTGCACAGTTTTTGATCAACTGGTGGTTCACGCGATGGCACCTCTTATTTATAAAGTTGCTGTCGTCATATCGATTAAAGTCGTCCTCGTTTACGAAAAATTTTCATTTTGATTTTATTCGAATATGATTTGATTTTCAGTGTTGCCGTTTTGTTTTTGGAGAAAATGCTAGATTTTGGCGGAGATAATGCTAAACATTTTCTTCGCACTTTCTAGAACGCACTTTTTAGCATATTTATGCTAAAAAAAAAAAACCAGCTGTCAAGACTCGTTTAAATGAAATAAAAATGTATATAATTTTATAGTAAGCAGCTAATGTAATTAAAAACACAGTACTATTTTTAATTACTTTAATTTTTAATTAATTCAGGGGCATATTGTTCTAGAATCACTCGTAAAATCGCCTGTGTGCGTGTGTATAAACACAAGCAGATTTGTGTGCAAGCACACAGAAAAATCACAAAAGTTTATTTTCAATCTATTAAAATTGTCGGTAGTTGCAATTGTTATTGTCAGAAAGAAATAAAACATTACACATACTGTAAACGGGAAACCAAACATCGTTCAATGTTCGAGAAAACCCCTAATTTATGAAAGAGCTACTATGATTAAAAAACCAAAATGTCTAAATTGGCTTAGTTCAATCTTTTGTATAAAGTGAATATGAACCGTAATCTATTGTTTCCCAATTCTTAAGAAAGATTTGCTATTATATTGCAATAAATATTTTCTTATTCTTATTGCTACCTTAATAACATGTAAAACCCGAAAAATTCTAAAAATATGCAATATGCTAAGAACATATTTTTGATGGGTTCAAAATAATGCCAAATTTAGCTTTAAAAATACCAAAATGGCAACACTTGATTTTTAGTTGCAGTCAAAAACTAAGTCAATGTCAAACACATACTTGGGCTGACAACTTTTTTTTTTCATTTTAAGACGGCTCTGAATATCTTGTTTATTTAGCCTTTAGCGCCTTAGCCACGATTTATACAGCCATGGCGCTACCCGCCCCACGTGCGACTGCCTAAGTCTACGGAGTTTTGGAAACAACACGAAGAGTCACATTCCACACTCTATACACTAACACTCATGCACGACCACGAACACTTAATGAATAAAAATCCATCGTTTTTACACAATATCACTCGAATTAACACAAGTTTTAGAAAAACTCCCCTCTATTCGCGTTCGGAATCAAAAAATCTCGACTCGATGTTGTTGTTGCTATCAAATAAATGTAGGTGTTTTGGCGGGATCATGAAGAAGCCGTGTCGTGTCATTGTATTATTTTCCAAATCTTGTGTTATTTCGAGTGTTAATGTATAAAAAATGTGGATTTTTATCCATTAAGTGTTTGTGAAAGTGTACGACCGTCGGTGAATAGTTTAATGTCGTGAAATGTGACATTCCGTGATGTTTCCAAAACTCCATAGAAGTGTCCAGTATAAAGCCTTCACCACTTTACTGACGCAAACAAACTAATTATTCTGAGCAAACAAATAATGAGTCGTTTTCCAAAAAAAAGAAATCCTAGTTATAAAAGTACCCAATAGATGGCGTTAGATGTACCTTGAGTTTTTCTGTCACTGTCAAGTTATGAAAGACGTTGGATACGTGTGCCTTTTTTTCTCGTATTTTTTGGCTCAACATGTGTATTTAGACAATTTCAAGTAACATAACTATGTATTTGACTTCATTTGAAATATTACAATAGTTGACACTGGCTAAATACACGTGTGGAGCCAAAATTTACGATTTAAAAATAAACATAAAATATTTCGACAGAAATGACAATGACAGGTAAAACG
The DNA here is from genome assembly GCA_947579745.1 of Apocheima hispidaria. NCBI lineage: Eukaryota > Metazoa > Arthropoda > Insecta > Lepidoptera > Geometridae > Apocheima > Apocheima hispidaria. The sequence continues at coordinate 2,759,472 of OX388154.1, read as the reverse complement.
ATAGGTCTGTTGCGCCATCTAGTAAGTATTTTAGAACTACTTTTTTTTTTTTTTTTGAAAAAGCCTCATTGGAAATAAAATAGCGTAGATAAGGCGGTATGGCCTTAATGGCTATAGCTTGTCTATAGAGAAAAAAATATGTCAACTGTCAGACTGTGACAGATGTCACAGACTGACAAGCCAAGGCATTCAAAGTTCCAATAAAATCAGAAAACCGTATGTACGCTAGTATACATCATACTCTTTGGTATACATTCATCTATGACCGTATGTTGATCGTAGATCAATTAAATTCTAATTCATCTAGTGTTTTACTATGTTTTCCCTGAACAATCAATTGGAACTACGACGAGTAACCGTATCTAGTTTGGTAACATGCATTTACTTACCCAGCATTATCACAGTAATATCTTACAAAGGGTTACTTTATTCAGTCGGCAATGGTTCATCATTTTACATATTAGTGCTGATTTTTATCGCCGAACTCTTAAAATCGTTCTACTTGAGCGCTAGCAATGATATTCATGGTAAGAAATCCAAACCTAGCAAGAGCAGAGCTGGTGACATACTGAAATCGTTCGTGTTTCTACTCGGGGTTATGTTTTGTTTTTTTGTCGGGATTATACTATTTGGAGCTCCGGTCCTCGATTGTCACGAAGAGACGCTCATGCTATCGACGCTCCTGACTTTGTTGACAGTGTTCCCGTTGATAGCTCACTCTGGAGTGGAGACATCGATGCAGCTGTTGTTTGGAGTGAAGACTTACTCGAAGGACACTATAATTGAAATGTTAGTGAATAATGCTTTGGTAACGGTGTGCGGAGCATGGCTGGGAGCCGTAGTCATCCCACTGGACTGGAACACCCCCTGGCAGCAGTGGCCCATACCCTGCTACCTCGGTGCTCTTGGAGGATATGTGCTATCCAACGTACTAACTGTACTTAAAGTTACTCTGTTGACTGCAGCAAACAAGTATCCAGCATTGAATTTAGTTATAAATATTCTTAACAAATTTAGAATTTCTAAGTAGTTTTAGTATTACTGTTTTCTGTTATAAATAAACAGCATTTATGAAAAGTATAATTGTATATTTACAATACAATACAATATAACTTTATTATACACCAATACACCAAAAAGACATCACATTACATTTAGTGTGTACAAAACAGTTTGTAGCATTTAAATTTTAAGGCATCCTTTAGCTGTATCATTTTCTCATAGTTGTTTTGCTTTTTTATAATTCATTTTTCATTTGAAATTGTGTGTATATGCATCTAAAGTAACCAGAGTTCATTATACCCTTCTGAGTAAGCCCCACTAGCACTTGTAGACAATAAAAAGCAAGTCAAAAAATAACTTCAAATCATTTTACCGAACTACTCGAGAAGGAGGGTGATGTTTTTAGGTTTATGTATGTTTATATGTTTATATGTTTGTGTGTTCCTATAGTACCTTCTGTAGCCTAAATGGCTTGACCGATTTTTATGAGTGAGGTGTTACCAGATAAACAGACAGACAGTGGTGTGTGTGTTTCCTCTTTACATACCTAGTGACATAGCTTCATTTTGCAGTCGGGTATTTTGTTTGTCTTTTAATAATATTATTTGTCTATGAGTGCATTCGGATAGTATGTATCATTTAAAAAAATTAGTTGTAATAAGTTAGGTTTGAGAATTTTGCCACTCTCACCACTTTTGCTCATTACCTACAGCAAACGCTAAAATCACCTGCAGTGCAAAAAATTCTTAAGGTCTGTCGGTATTGGCAGCAGCAGGTTTTTCGATTGTGATTACGATTAGGTGATTTAATGTCAATCAAAAGCAAATGTCAAAAAACAATCAATTCTCTCACATTCCCAGAGTACGGTTTAAAATGAGCTCACAGTGCAGAAACCACAAACACTGATATTGATTGGTTTAAAATGGTAGTACGCTAATAGTGCGCCAACAAATTAAACCGTTCAATAGCATACTGTTGTTAGTTAGGTTTCATTTTTACGTTATCTATCCCATTGTCTCATAATTTGATGGCCATAGTTTCATTTCTATTTTCAGAAAAAACTGGCCTGCATTAAATCCATTTTTTTTCGATAAAAAACAGAATGACGGAATAAACAGTTATCAATTTGAATTTGACGTTAGCACTAACCATGCACTACCTCATTTTTGTCAGCACCGTGAGCACACTAAAATGACGTCATGTGGCTGACCAACAAATGCGCATCATAAACCAATTTTCCTCATGCTGACAGTGGCAAGTGGTAATTATGTGCGCATTTTAAACTGCACTGCCAAAATGAAAGCTTGTGATCGTTTTTTTGGCCTTTGTAAGTTATTTTTGCATATCAGTAATATTTTTTTGACATACTGTGTTCGGACAACACAATATGTCATAAAAATATATATAAAGAAATAACTAAAGGGATATTTCTTCATCTCCATGTAAGCTAATCTGCAGTAGCTAATCAATACTCGAGATGATGAAAGCGGCCATAACTGTAATGTATTAATGTAACTGTAAATGTAGTAAAGAAGTACCAGAAAATAGTAAATTAATAATTTTATTCTTTCATTACATATTCACATATTTATTTAACATTATATTTAATAAAATATGAAACTTAACTAGTATTTTGCTTGATCACATTTCTCATGTTACTCTATATATATATATATATATATATAGCCAATTTCCAGTGACTTGTCACTTGTGTTGCATATAGTTTACATTTTGCAACACAAACATAAAAATCAACAATAGTTAACACATCATTTTAACAACATCTAAGGCCTTGTTGATATCTGGAACTTTAATTTTTACATGTTACACTCACAGAAAGGATGCAATGTGTTATCATGACTGTGATGAGGATGACATTATATTTAGATTTTATAAAATTAGGTAGGTATGCATAATTTTAGAGCATCTTTAGCCTGTTTTTAAATCACAGATGTCCCCCTATAGTCTATAAAGTTGGAGGAAACCGTGCGTTGCCGATGGTTGAGACCAAACTTTTCGATTGGGTATCTCAAGGTCACTCGTGCCAAGCCAATGAGTGTAAATTTGATGTGTAGTCTTGAGTGGGTTTTCACATTTCCTTACAAAGTGCTTAAAGCCAAAGTCATGCTAATAATGCAAATAACATTACATAAATTACAATCATACTAAACACTTCTTCTAACCCTCACACTCTGTCCCTCGATAAATGGCTATGGCGAAGAAAATAAACTTTGTAATACTAGAATAAATATTCGCATAGATTTTGTTTTACTTTATGAGAAAAAGATGGCAACATTTTTAGTGGTGTGAAATAGGATTTTTCTTAAATATGCTCTAATATTCGATCATTCTCAGTACATCCTCGCTATGTTCTAGAACAGTACTGGGCCTGTACCGTGAGGTTCTTATTGCGATGAGTGTTAGGTTCTGCCGCCGACGCTGCGCGACCGTGAACCTTATCGCGCGGCGATACGATCCGTGGTCGCGCAGCGTCGGCGGCTGAACCTGACAACCATCGCATTAAGGATATCCCGGTACGCGCCCAGGACACTCAACATTTCTGGAACGTCTAGATTTCAGAGCTTTTCAGTTCTCTTTATGCCCAAAGCTCTTGGAAGAATGCCGAAATGCATTACTTTTCATTGCAATTTAAACAGCTTATTATTTGGCAATCGTTAGATTTCTTTAGATAATGGTACATCAGCCATTTTTATTGTGACAAATCTTTGGACTGCCTCTGGCCATACAGTATAAAAACACAACACAAATCTAAATACACTGCAGATTTTCACTCGAATATTGAAGTCTACAAACTCGTGGGAAATGCCTTCAAATTAGTACATCTGTAATAAACATACATCTTACTAACTAAAGCATTGCATTCTTGAACAATATATCAGACAATATCAGAAACATCATTGATCAGAAATAAATCTAATTTTTATTGCTTAGTTTCATTAACAATGTATAACATAGAAAAGTATGTTTAACTGATCAAATAAAACAATATTGTTAATAATAAGCACTTAAAGTTATATTTTTAAAAAAGGTACCTGCGGCCCGCGGTTTTACCCGCGTGGAAGATCCCAGGAACCCTAAATAGTTCAGGGAAAAAAGTAGTCTATATCACTATCCAGCACTTGAAATAAGCCTATGCAAAAATCACATCGAATTCTCTCTGTTGATGCGTGGAGGCACAAACAAACCAACAAACACACTGCATTTATAATAATTATTAGGGATGTTTTCCCATAAAATTACATCAATGCTTTCCATAACATATAATGAAACCTATCTATACAGCTAGTAAAAAATGTGGCACACTGATAAACTGAATAAAAAAACACCTGTCCTAATATTATTCTGAAAATCTACCCAACAGTTTTACAACGGCCTAAGAATATATGTTTATATTAAAAATATATCGATCTACCTTGCCTCCCTATATTTTATGTAAGAAGCAACGACGTGGCATCGCGTACTCGTTTAAAATAACGTCACTATTGTTCTCAGAGCTATGATTACCCGCATGTTTAGATAATATATACGATTTTAGCGTACGTAAAATGACCCCGCAAATCTGTCTTTGGACAGATTTCGTTATAGCTATCTCTTTTTCTCTCGCAACTTTTCGCACTCCTTGGCGGCTGTAAACAAACTGCAGCGGAGCCAAATTCAGAGCGCCAATTTGAAGGTAAAAACCTTTAGTAAAGTATCATTGCCTTGTACATTACAGTTTCATACAACAAATCAATCCGATCGGCTGTTGTAGTTTGCGCAGAAAAGCGCATACCGGTTTCCGACAGTAGCCGGACATGTAAATGATTATATTATTAATACGTATAAAACTTTATTTGCAAGCGTAAATAGCAGAGCGTTGCTTGCTATGTATTCTTAGTTCTGTCCCGCTTACACGATTCTTACACTGTCGGACCAAGAGATGGCGCACGGTTGGCGCGACTTCTTTGCTAAATCGGTCGACCAATAGCAGCGTAAGATTTTAGCGCGCGTAGTTGCCATTGGTAGGTCGATGTTACCCGCACTACTACAATTGGTCTACTGCGCAGGTACATCGGGAGGGATTGACTGTTGTGTAATACTGTACGCAAGTTGATGCGTTCTACGCACTGATATATATTATTTTAAAGAAATCAGTTGTTCTACGACACTGACTTTATTTCATTCTCTCGTTTGTCTATCTATACTTTGCATATTTTGAAAGTTACAATCTTCCTCTTTTCTAAGTTTGTATTTTACTAGCAAAGCCCCGCGGTTTCACCCGCTATATTCTACAGAAACTAATTTTTTTTCCGGGATCCTGTGTCAATCCAGTGTATAAGCTACCACATTTCATCCAAATCCGGAGTTGAACGGGAACAAACACACTAACACTCTAACTTTCGCATTTATAATATTAATGTGATTGTTCATATTGTTTTTCCTTGTAAATAAAGCGATTTCTTTGACGATTTGTTTGAGTGTGCGAAAACTTTAGTGCTTTTGAAATAAAGTCGAGAATAGAATGAACTTTGAAGCGATTTTCGCGTAGAAAGCTTGCAAGCGCATTGCCTTACAACGAATACCACCTTCAAACGAGAAACGAAAGTATTTTTTCAAAAACGTTCATAAGGATTACCGATACCGGTACCGCATGTGGCACCGTAATTTTGCTGGGATATACGATACGAAAACGTAGCAAGACGACGTGAGGTCTAGAAACATCATTAAACGGTACCATCCGTTCAATGATGAACGTTATTTCGACTCATAACGATGGCCGCTATGTGGCGGCACCCTTATGTTAATAAAAGTAATCTTTCTCGCCGAAATTTCTCGGCAGCTTCCTTATTTATAAAAGATCCCACAATTTAATTGAAAACACGCGGAAACGAATGGCGGAATACACGAGAAAACTTTAACAGCGTTACATTATAATATATACATAATCGACCTAAATTTACGATACCTAAAAACTTTAAGCCTAATTGTAAAAATAAAAATCTCAATACGCATAAAATTATCAAGCACCGTTGATATAAAAATCATAAAAATGGGGTTTGATCACATTATGGTTTGATTTCTAAACTATGCATATTTACGACTAACTAACGTGATTATTCTGGACAATAAATTAATTATGCAAAGCATTTGTTGTCGCTATGCGCTAACTGATTAGATACCCTGTTTGCAAGATTGAAGACAAATGCGTGACGCAAACGTTACACAGATTATTCCCTATAGATCGTTCATCCATCAAAAGAAAGGGGGATGCGGCGGGTACAAAGCGTTCCCAATAGCTATCTCTAGGTTACGCTTAAGCGTATTTTGATCGATTCGCGGTGTGCTTCGATCGCCCCACAATATCGAATCCATAGGGGTAATCTGAGATTACTTATAAGTATTGAATGTGTGTAACAAACCAGATTTTATTGGTGCAGGTATAATATAATTTTTTACCAATAATTAGCTACGTATTTTATATTTCTGTCAAGCTCATATCGAAAGGCCCTCGCTTCCAGATAAATAAGCTATCGATAATGGATCTTTCACATAAACGCCTCTATTTAGATTTCTAAATTGGCAGCGTAGGCCGTAATATGGCCGTCTTTTCCATAAAATAATTTTCTCCTAATTCCTCCCTGACTAGTGACACTAGAGAAAGTATTTTTAGCCACAACATTTATATCTACCACTGTCATGCTCCTGTTTTCTTTTTTCAATAAAGAAAAAAAAACAGGAGCATGACAGTGGTGGATATCCTAACTAATATTATAAATGCGAATGTAACTCTATCTCGCTGTGTGGGTGTTTGTAGCGTTATCACAGCTAAACGGCTGAACGGATCGACCTGAATTTTGCATAGATATAGGGTCGGAGACGGACATAGGCTACTTTTGTTTATTGGTCAACGCGAACGAAGTCGCGGGGTTCTCATTATATGTATGTAAAAGAAAAAACTTTATTTCCATTATTCAGGGAGGTAACAGGAGAATAGGTACGTTTGTATGAAAATGGTCGCTAGTTACGTCTTAAGCATCGTTTATCAAATTTAAGACGCGTTTATGAGTAAGGCCGAAGTAGGTATAATTATTTCACAAGTTGATTTCAAAGTGTAGGATTAAAAATTTAGAAAATAGCGCATGCGTTGCTTTACATAAATAAAAAAAATAAAAAATTAGGTGGAATATACATTTAGAGTGTGGCTAGAGATAGAATACAGACGAGAACGTCTAGTAACGCTTACATATTAATATAAAAATGCACCGCTAATACTCGAATACATAACTAACAAGTCTTATGGTGGATTTTATATTTGACATTACACTTCTCGTTAAACGAAATTGCAAGTTTTTAAAAACAAATATGAGACTTTGGCGAGCTTATCTCTCGCCAGTATGGTGTATTCTGCAAGCTGAGGTGAGACGCGATCTGAATTTTTCTTCCTGATTAACTGTAGAAAAATGTCAAAATATCTTGAAAGAAAGAAACATTTGGCTGTAGCTTCTTATCCTAACAATTCGACATTTTGACATTTCTCTGCTGTATATGTCAAGAAAAACGCAAGCTAACTTCGCGCCTACTAAGCCTGCAAGAATAAGGGTCATGAGCAGCATGACGCTTGCCCGTGTCTTACAGAATGTCTCCAACAGGTCATAACCCTGCGCGGCAATGTATTGCGCTCGCCACCACGAGACATCGAGCATCTAACCCCGAGAGAGGAATAGCTGATCCGTCCGTTTCCACAACTGGTCAGTGGTTTTGTACAACTAAATAGCGTACTGAAGCAGTCGCGTTAAATATTCTAGTCTAGAAATATATAACTGCAGAGTATAAACTGCCTATATACAAAATTTAATTCAAATCCGTCGAGTCGTTACGGAGTCGAGTAGAGAGCAACGTAGCAAACAAACAACATAGCTCACAAACATTTAAATTTGTGATAGAAACATAAAATATCGATGTCGATAAAATTTGTTCGTATCACGTCCCATCACTATGACAGGACGTCATAGTGACAGTCCTTGGAAGATGTTTGGCGGTGGCTTACCCCCGAATACTGAAACGTTTGTTAACTTTGACAATAGATTAATTCTAATACTGCCTTTGTCTGGCACTAAGCAAATGATAAAGGCAGCAATAGACTTAATCTGTCGTCAAAATTAACAAACGTTTCAGTATTCGGGGGTTAGCCAATTAGAGCGCTTTGTGTAAAAACGTAAATTAGGGGAATTAGCTTTCTGACAAACCAAAATGTCAGTGCTTCTCTAGATGCCATTGCTTCTCTAGAGGTTAGATGCGCGATGTCCTAATATAAACATGTTAAATCTTTGTATGGCCAGTGATTTCAATGAAAACATTGCCTTTCAATTCGAAAGTATTGTCGTCTATAGTAAATAACGCCATCGTTGATATGTTTCATATAAAACCCACAATAGAATACAACAGCGGACTTAGTAATATCAATTCAATCGACAAGGTCTATACGTCTGTAACGACTGTGTCCTTTGAATTACCATTTTTAATTGCTAGCATGTCTTGGTGTTTTCGCGCTCCCTCGCTTGCTTTTTTAAAGATTTAAATTCACAGAGTCTGGAGTGTTCGAGAATCGGAAAAAACCCAATTAAAGCAGTAAATAAACTCATTTATTAATAAATACAACTTTGACAAAACAGAAATTAAAAAGAAAAAAAAAACTATCGAAACTTCTTTTTTGGAAGTCGGTCAAAAGGTACCGCATGCCTTGATTAGGACTAATATAACTTAAAAAAAAGGACGTACGTAAGACCACGTACGTTTTGTTTACTGCGTAAGTTAAATTATCATTCGCTATCGTGTTATCCCGCTCGAGCGCATGGTACCAGCAAGTCGGCGCGAGCGAGACGGTAGACAACTTACGTAGTAATAGAAACGCACGTGAAAAAGTAACTTTCTGGTTGTTTAAAATCGTATGGAAATTAGTTACTAAGTTATGACCGCTTTTACTTCATAAGTTTACTCTTGGCTCGAACAAATAATTTTTAAAAGATTTACATAAAAAAAAAAAAAAAAATTTAATGTTTTAATTTTTCAATCTAATTCAAATATATTACTTAGTAACATTAATTTTTGATATATAACTAATCAATAAGATAAAGATCATTTAAGTGATACATTTAAATACTTAGTATGACTCCATAAGATTATAATCAAAATGTCATGACAAAGAAAACGTTGCAATCTCTAACTTATTTTTTAATCATTCTCATTAATGTTATACACTTAAAAAATAAAAAAGTGCGAGCGAGAGAGAACGAAAATTGGTTTCCTGCTCTCAAGCCGTAAAACACCACGGCGATGAAGTCACGCTAGCAACACTAGGGCCGTAGAAGACTACAGAATACCGACTACGTGGAGAAGCTGGCGCGCGCCTTACGTGGTGCTCGTGTCGGGCTGGAAATAATGCAGGCCGTTTATCTGGAACCACAAAACGGAATATTTAGTCGAACTTTTTTTTTTGCACACTTGGTCATCTGACCCCAAACTAAGCAAAGCTTGTAATATGGCTGCCAGAGACTGATATACGTACATAGATATTTTTTAAATATATACTTATATAGATATTAACACCCAGACATAGAACAAACACAAATATTCATCACATGAATGTTTATCCTAGATGGGAATCGAACCCATGCCCCCAAACACAGACGGTAGGTTCACTACCAACTGAACCACCGGGGCAGTCTTGCCTTATAAACTTATATGGCAATGGACTTCGTCTTCACGAACGCCAGACTGGGATAATAAAACCCAGCATTGTGAAGCCCAGCCTGAATTTCTTGAAAGACAAGCGCGTATATATTTGACCAAATGTAACTTGTCCAAATGATTTTGTGCCTTTATAAGCGCTATCAAGTCGAATTGTCCCAGCGGAAAAGCTTAGGGGGAAGAGAACGAACAGACCTGTGAGGCTTACCACAATCTCAAAAAACTTCTCAATTTGATGCTTAACAAAGTTCAATTTAAGATTAAAAAAAGATAATTTAACTTATGAAATCAGAATCACAAGCTCATCAAGCCATGGACAACTAGCACATAAAGAGATCGTGAACCACTAATTCAACAATTTATAAACCACTAGCTCATAGAGTCATGAACCACTAAGTCACTCAGTCATAAGCTTGACAAAGCTTGAACCACAGCATAAGCATTAACACTGTGGTTTACCTTTATTTTTGTCATAATTATTTACTATTTTGCCTTTGCATGGCATTGCATGCAAAGGAAAAATGCAATTTGCATGTGAATTTGTGCATCCAGTGTAAAAATTCATGTTTTTATTGTCAAAGTGCTGTTTTTGTTTGCGTATTTATAGTCAATAAATAACTTTGAATTGAATAAGCAACTGTTGCAGGCCACGTACCGTCATGTCGTATTCTGTAACGAAGGCGGGCACCTCGAGCTGGTCGCGCGCCATCACCGAATACAGATACTCGACTCCGGGCAGGTTGTGTACCTTCGCCTTTATCGCCGGCGCCATAAATGTCGTGAACCACCACGTCATCATCTGAAACACGGAGGTGTGGTTCGTTAGTCGAGTCGAATTTAAGATGTGGTTCGTAATAAGTCTCTGTATTAGGTGTGGTTTGTTAGTCGAGTTGAATTTAAGGTGTGGTTCGTAATAAGTTTCTGTATTAGGTGTGGTTTGTTAGTCGAGTCGAATTTCGTAATAAATCTCTGTATTTTACTTCGTTTTTAAATTACGCAGGTTAATATTAAGCGGCAAACATGGGTTCGTTAATTCAATTAATTTATTTCGGGCTTCAGGTATAAGTAAATACACTCTTAGCGACGTCATAAACAGAGTAAAACAATAATAAAAATTAACATTTAGATGCAAGTACAAATTCATAGCGGCTGTAAAATGGCCTTGTCAGTAGAGTGCAGCTGTAAAGAGGTTTTGTCAAGGTATGCATAATTAAACTAACACTTTAAATACGGTTTCTTTTCCATTGTATTTTATAAATATATCGTCAGAGTAATACGATTTGCTCATTAAATATTTCCTTATAGTATTTTTAAATTTAGTTTCACTGAGACTTAACTGCTCTGGAATAACCTTGTAAAAAAGCACACTGTTTCTATGATATGACTTATCCGTTTTTTGAAACATCGAGGAAATACGAGTATGTGTTTATAATGCGACGTGTCTGGTCTGTGGGCTTATCCCGTAACTCTGAAAGTGATAGCGAGAGTTGCGCGAGCGGGACCGCGTATAGTGCGACTAAGTTGGTACGAGCGAGATGGCATGCTCTCGCAATCAGAATCACGAACGTTTCAAAGTTAGAGGATAAGCGTTAGCTGTTACGTTAATTTTTTTAAATATTTAAGCTGCTAATTTACCTTTGTCCAAAATGTAGGGTGAACGATATAAAACGCTTTGAGGTTCTTCTTATATCTGTAAAGGAAAAAAAAATACACACATTACGACGTACACTTTTAGGTTATTTTTACAATTCAATGAATTACCCTCCTTCTTGGGCAGTCGAGTAAAACACTCATATTTTATATACTACCTTTATTATACTTTAAATAATAAATTCGATTTTGAATCGAAAAAACATACAGCTGTTCCATGGAAAAATATCAATGACACCCGACAAAATGTGTTGAACAGCTGTTTTTTTCGTTCGATTTCAGGGTTGGTCCCATAGTAAAAGTTGTTCATTGTGAACAGCTGTTTTTCTCTCTCGATTTCAGGGTTGGTTCCATAGTAAAAGTTGTTCATTATGAACAGCTGTTTTTCTCTCTCGATTTCAGGGTTGGTCCCATAGTCAAAGTTGTTCATTATAATGAGTACTATGTGGCCCTTTCGGCTTAGCATACCCTTTCCTTATAATCCTGTATTTATTTATTTATAAAAAATAAGAGCATAATAATTATCGATGATCGTTATACAATGATTCACAAAATGTCGTCATAACTTCTGACAAATCTAGAAAATCGCAAGCTACATAAGCACTTTTCTTTCGTGACCCGTGTCATTAGGTCATGTCTAGTGCCACGGGGCGGATGAAACTGGTATAATTCTGCTCGAATCAGAGTAATCGGATAAGTACCGGATAAAACGTACTACGTATCACTTGTATGGCTTCCGACTTAACCTTTTGCGTTTCACAAAGTGAAGTAATGCGTGATGACGTTTATTTGTATCAGGATCGATGAGTAAATTGCCTATCAAGCGGCGTTGGCATTTAAGAAAGGCCGGCACTATATTAGCTTCCTTTCTCGTTAGTTTGGAGTTGTAAGTATTGGAGTATTGTTTATTCATAGAATAATAAAGAAAGTAATTTGTCTGCGTAAGGCAGTTGCAATGTCACGATTTTGAAGACTACTCAAGATATAATTTTTCTCAAATTGACCTATTATTTGAAGACCATACTACGAGAAAATTGGCTTATAAGAGTTATGTACAGTTTACATTGAAATTACTAAAATAATAAGGAGGTACCTAAAGTCGTTGAAGTGTAATTTAAACTGTGGTTCGTTGCTAAAGTGGAATTTTAAACGTGGTTCGTTAGGTAAATGTAACTTCTCATAAAGCAACGGAACAGTTCGAATTTCAGAGGGGTTATGCAACTTTTACTAACAAGTTTATTTTCACATTTTAAGAAACGCTAACAACAGTATTAGTAGTATAATATTTAATTGCAACTGTCTAAAGTGTGTTTCACTGCATGTTACCTTACATGTTATATTGCAAATTTAATAGTCTGTCCGGCTTTAGGCAGACTTCAGTTTAAAAGACTTTAGTTATTTTTCTATGAACACCAAGTATATCTAAAACTCCAAAAGAAGGCGAGCTAACCATAGTTTAATTTGATTTAGGCTAGTGGCGTGCTTTTGGATGATAGCCTGATTATGATGATAATGGTTTAATTGACAAAGCAATCGGTATAAATCTTTTTGGTTGTCAATTTTTTTTTAATTTATGTTTTATTGAGTTTTCAGTAGGAACATTGTTGTTACTTGTAAGGCAGCACGGTGTAGACCTCCTTGAGCCAGGAGAACGGCGGGTGGTTGCCGGACGAGGCCAGCGTGTGGAAGTACGCGATAACGTAGTCGCCGCGCACGATTGGGTCCAACAGCTTGATCAGGAACAAGAGCGCCTGGAATGGAAACATGCTGCCACTTCAGTAACAGTTACGTTACTTCGTGATGTCGTTGTTACGTGAGTGAAGTTACAATAGTTCCGTACAAAACTTCTTATATTAGGAAAATATAGGAACGGTTTCATTTGTTTGCATGAGAAAATTTCGTGACGCATCTAAAAATATACAAACTATATTAAAACTAATTAGAACACAGGTTTTTTTAAATCAAGCCATGGAAATGCATGTACTCGTAATCTATACATATAAAAGAACAAGCCCTTTTCTAGGAATCAACGCACAGACCAAACCTCTTATGATGGAGATGTGAAATTTGAACCCAATAACCTTCAAAAATGGTCTAGGTGAACAATAAGAAAGGATTTTGCGAAATTCCACTTCCAAAGGGGTGAAATTGACACCTAAAGTTTATATGGAAATATCACTAATATTATAGATGCGAAAGTTTGTGAGTAAGTATGTAAGTATGTTTGTTCCCGTTCAAATCTGTAACGGATGAACGGATTAGAATGAAATTTGGTATGGAGATAGCTTAAACCCTGGATTAACACATAGGCCAGCACCTGGATAAACATGAATTATTCCGGAAAATATACGGTTTCTATAGAATACCGAGTGAAATCACGGGGCGCAGCTAGTAAAATATATTTTCATGCTAAGCCAATGAAACTCGGTTTGTGTAATAAGAAAAAAAAAAAAAAAAAGGCCCGAATTTTTCGAATATCAACCATAATAATAGAATAGAAGGGTATGGTCACCTTGTCGAGGTCGATGTCTCCGATGGGGAACCACTTGCCGATGAAGATGACGACGGGTCGGCCGAGCCGGTCCACACCGCTTTGGTAGAGGCACCCGATGCCCGATACCTCGCTGAGGTCTTCTGTGCGGGCGCGTCTTAGAAGACGCTCGTATCTGTGGACAATACAAACGAGTTTTGGAACAAGAAGGTATTAAAGTTAATCTTAAGGCTAGTCTTAACGCACCTAACACCTTGAATTACTTTTATTTTAATTTAAAAAACAACTTGTCAGGCTAGGCATTTGACCACAAACTCAACAGACTATGGTCGAGGATAGTAGACACACCTAACCTGGAATAGGAACTGGCTTTCAAGTGAGGCTTTCCAAACAACGCCTTCTGAAAACGCAAGCTACAAATTCGCTATGTTTGCTGTCTTTACTTGTCTCGTCACGCACACAGACGCATACATAATGTGTCCAGCTAAAATGTTTTTCCCCTAAAAGTTGGGTAATTGGTTGATTGGTAAAATCTGTTCCATACATTGATATAAAAGTAAGGATATGCCCATACCGTATTAAGCGCATATTTTAATCGTACCTATGAACTTACAAAGAACTAGCGGTTATTATAAAATCTTATTCAAAAGTCGTTTAGTGCTGTACTGAGGGTGCGGAATTGCGGATACGCTGTGAGCAGGGAGCGTCAAACGTCGTGGTTTTATTGTCATTAGATACAAGTGACCATAACCTCTCAATTTAGCGTGCGGTCAGCTCACGAACGATTTCGCGTATGCTTGACATCCCTGTGGCCCTAATATCACCTTTTTGGGCCACTAAGACGATGCCTTTTTAATTTGTTGTTGGGTTTGTTTTAATTTGTTTTATTGGGAGCTTTAACGGCTTACATTCGCGAATGTACTTGGTTTCTATATGTACATAGTTATTATAAGAATCCACCATAACATGTATTAATACAAAACGCCAACAAAATATGATCAACCAAAAAACCTAAACTAATTTTGTATGAACTTTTATCACTCGCAAACTAATAATAGCACCAAACAAAACAACCCTGAATACAAATTGAAACGGCGCCATTAAAACTGGAAATATCGTTTATTTTTATTTGTCTACTATGTTCGAGACCGCCCTTGACCTGGATAGCTACCATGGACCTACTTGGCCAAATTCCGGGGACACTCGAGATTGTTCCCATTCCGTATTGACGTTCGTAGGCGAAGCAGGTCAAGTTAAATTGGCAGTTAAACATTATTACGTCTAGGATTCTATTTCTGTGTACAATATCAATACTCCCTGACGTCAGATCACAGATTACCTCTGAGTTTACAGACCCTCCCCCACAGATCAAAAACCCTCCCGGTTGTCGACAGGACAGAAATGAATGGAGGAAAACTTGGGTACTTTATCCTAGTAGTAAGACATGGAGATGTCGCGAATTACTAAAACTACCAACAGCTGTGAGTCATGGATATTTCCGATGATATTTTGACCGCTTTCAGTGTTTTTTTTTCAGACTTTTATGCTTACTTTGATTGGTCAGATTAGAACACCAATAAAAAAAATACATCAGAATAACAGTTTTTTATTTATTTTCGGTAAGTATAGTGAAACTACACAATTTACTCGTATTGCCAAAGATAATGGCGTCAATTCTATTGTAACACTCATTTAACTAAAGTAATCTAACGGGACTAAAATTATCTGCGTCTCTTTTCATTGAAAAAAGAAAAGCCTAGCAACAATTTCAGTTTCAATTGTAGTTTAGTCTTCATAATGGTACAACAGAATCAACGTCACTATACCTACGTTCAGCGTAATAGAAAACAAATTAAATTAAACTAACACCGCTACAAGCAGATATCGTGGCCAAAATACTGGCCGAAATACCGCCATAGAAAAGTTATTTTTCTATGGTTAATACTAATTAATCCTTAGCAGGCAAGGCAGAGGCCAGCATCACGAGATCACGAGATGCTTCGACCTGACCTTTATATATATTATAGCACCCGGATCCCGGTCAGGGCTGGAATCAGAACCTCAAACAATTATTGTCTATGGAAATGAAAAATATAGTACCTATGTAAAATTATGCTACCTTTCGTTATTGCATTGGTAAGTAAAATTTTGTTTTATTATTTACTAAAAAATCTTCACAAAATCCTTGAAAAAAAAAATTGAACGAATCGCCCAACCACGTTGAACATACATTACATTGCAATTTTTTTTATATAAGACAATTCAAGAAGTATTTATATTTAATGTATAAGATTGATCTTATACATCAAAATCGTTATAAAACATTGGCAATGGTAAAGTCAATGACAAGACATTTTTAATTTCTTCTTCTGTTATTTTTATATTAAAAAATGTTGTTAAAGTGCGAAAGAGACAGCGAGAACCAGGGTATGCGCCCCTTAATGTTATGTGTCACAAAAATAGCCTCAACTCAGAATAACTCTGTTTACCAAACAGCGCTGATCTTCCGTTGATGCCGTTCAGTGAAGTCACTTTCGTGGCTTATAATGGGGTTAAAAACTGAAAGCTAATTGTAGGTGGCGCCACTGTTGAGTGATCCTAATCGCCGCCATATTGAGTTTTTGTTTACCTTTGCCACAGATGAACCAGATACCTCGTCACTCGGGTTTTGGTCCGATCAAAAGTCGCCACAGTTTGAGGAAAGCACGGGGTGCGCGGAGCGTGACAAATTATTTCCATTGGCTATCATCAAGGTTACGCCCACCACTGTACCGAGTTAGTACGTTCCGTAGTGATGGGGTAAGCAGTAGGTTGTGGCAGTAGGACAACATTATTAATCGGTACTTACCTAAGTTGCGAACACTTGGGTCGACTGCCGATGTCATAGTACTCGCACTCACTCAACTCACTAACATAACATTACTACACAACAGTTTTTGTAGTGGTAGGGCTCTCTTGCAGAGTCCGCCTGGGGAAGTACCACACCTTTGCCAGTTATTCAACCGCCAACAACAGCATTAAAGTACTAATTCTTCCTCAGTGTCGTGCACTCGCAGATTTTTCGAGATCGAGCTGTAAAGTCGAATGTTTTTTTTCGAGGTCCCTGCTTTCTTTGCGCGTTTCAATAGAATGTGTTATTCTAAAATGTGACCTTTTCTCGAGATCACGCGTTTTGTTAGGTCTGAAAAATAATGTTAGTTTACCCAGAATCAACTCAGTTACTTCAATTCATCATCTAAAAACCTATTTAGCCGGGAATCGAAATTAACAACTGAAACATACACCTAATAAAATTGAAATACTTACGACGTATACTATAGTCTACTGACTAAATTATTGCCAACTATTATTAATAAACGCCATTATTGTTTACCAGAAAAACGCGGGCGAAGCCGCGGGCAGAAGCTAGTAACGGATAAAAACTTCAAACATCCTACGCACCTACGGAACCCTACTAAGCATGGCCCGACATGCTCTTAACAAGTTATTTTCTCTAGTCTCACCACAGTCTCAGGCACATGCTAGATGCTGCCGGTCGATTCAATCGTGATTTCGTTGCTTGTCGAGTTTAGTCCAAGCAGAAGGTCCCGAGTGCACAGTTAGTAAGAATTCATCAGTGTTCGAATCCCTTTACGGTATGGTGACTGTTAACGCCACTCAGTGTCGTTTCCTTTCTTTTCATATTACCTACATTTCCTACCCTCATCTTTCCATGAACGACGACTACTTGTCAAATATCGTGGTTTCGATGAGATGCACTGCTTGCCCTTGGGATCGCAGTCTGCGCTTGACCCCTGTCAGCGACGGATCTATTTTGTATATTCGTGCAATTTCGTCTCACGTTTACCACCGCTAAACTACCGCTCGGGATACGATTCCCGTAGGAAGCTGTCTATTAGCTTCCCGCGCTCACGCCGCGAATTTGGATTTCCACCACACCGTCTATACAGTCCACTACCGCGCAGAGGACGAGCTGACCAGACAACATCCAGTAACCGAACGCAGCCTTGCTCATCAACCCGGGAACACAGGTCAGTCGTCGTTCTCCTATTGTGTAATCCATCATCACAGTCATCACCCCCTCGTGTTGGTTGTGCTCCATCATACATTTGGTGGCCGCGCTAACACATTACTTCCTTCGAGCCGGATTCCATCGGCTTTCCTATCATTTCCCGCATTTAAAACCGCTCCTTTTTATATTTTATTTCTTAAAATCATATTTTTTCACTCCATTTATTGCGTCTGTGGGTAGATCGTGAGAACGTATCGACGTTGCCGCGTACCTTGCTGCGTCAAACCGCTCCGCTTATCTCTAACCGCGCCCGCTGTGTATGTCACTGTGCATCTATTAAGTTTGTTCATTTCGAATTCGCCTAGATTTACAAGTTATTTTTGAAAAATGGCTCTTCGTCCGAAAGACAAGGGCGAGGTCAAAGTTGATGAATCTCTCAATATATTGGAGGTCAAACGCCTAACTTTATATGGCAAACGCGATGCCATATTTTCTCGATTGCAAGAGATTTATAACCGCTCTTTAAATGCTTCCACAAATGATACAGAGAAAGACTTATTTTTATGTGGGATTATTTCGCTTGATCGTTTACAATTAGAGTTTAACGACATTGTGAACGAAATAAATGTCAACGAGTTGATGCTAAATCCTAAGTACCAAGTAAATTATCAAAGTTTGAATGCATTTGAAGATATGTATTGCCGCTGTAAGTTTGTTTACGAAAAACTCAATCCGCCCGCTATGAATGTTAAATCTACTGATTCTCGCACTTCACCGCAACGTAAGTCCGTCAAGCTGCCTAAGCTAGAACTGATGAGTTTTGACGGAAATCCAATGACTTGGAAATTATTTTACGAGTCTTTTACTCAGACAATACACAAAAATCCTGATCTGAGTGACCATGAGCGCATTCAATACTTAATTAATAAGCTCAGTGGTCGCGCTTTGTCTGTTATTTCAGGTATCGTTCCGAATAGCGACAACTACCGCCTGATCTATCAGACTCTTGTTGATAAGTACAATGATCCGCGTTCTTTAGCTACCTCTTACCTACAACAGCTGATCGATTATAAACCGAATAACAACACCGCATCCGCAAAAAACTTAGAATTATTTCTTGATAAATTCTGCTCGGCAGTGTCAAGTCTGCATTCTCTGCAGCTAGATAACTTATCTGATTTTATTCTGTTTCAACTTGCTTTGAAACGCATCGATTCGACCACCGCACGCGCATTTGAAATGCATATGAGAGGTACTTCAATGCCTACTTATGTTGAATTAATCAAATTCATTCGAGAACAAAGCAAAATACTAGAACGCACCGCGCCTGCTATGCTGCCTGCTGTACGTGCATCTGAACACGACAACAAAAAATCTACGCATTCGTTCGCAGCATCATGCGTACAGCACCAATGTTCCCTATGCAATCAGACTGATCACGTTCATTTATATAGGTGCCCCGCATTTGATAAGCTTTCAATTGATGACAAACTCGCTTACATAAAGCAAAACAGAGGTTGTACTAATTGCCTAAGTATTTCGCATAATCATACCGAGTGCAACTCGATACACAAATGTTTCAATTGCAAATCGGGCAAACATCACACGAAATTATGCCGGAAAATAATACTTTCCCGCGAAAATTCCCGCTCGCATGCCAATACACCTGCCGCCTCCCGCGGTCAAGCTGGCAACGTCGCGGCTCGGCCTCCGCCGCCGCTTCCATCCGCCCCGCATCAGCCTTTCAGCAGCGTTCAAGCTGGCAACAGCCCGCGTCTGCCTCCCGCGACGCCTTCATCACATGCAGCGACCGGCGCCAACGCATCTAGACTACCTACCGCTTCTTATCAGTCACAGCAACCTAATGTTTCGCTTTGCAATAATGTTACGCAATCAACTGAT
Organism: Apocheima hispidaria; assembly: GCA_947579745.1. NCBI lineage: Eukaryota > Metazoa > Arthropoda > Insecta > Lepidoptera > Geometridae > Apocheima > Apocheima hispidaria. Next base: position 2,739,667 of record OX388154.1, on the reverse strand, counting down.
GCCACCTGTTTATTAGGAACGGTACAAGTTTATGCTAACGATTTAAACGGTCAACGTTACGAGTTGCGTGGTCTAATCGATTGTGCGTCGCAGTCTAATTTTATTACTGCAAGTTGTTGCGCTAAACTAAATTTAAAATGCAACAAGGTTTCGAATACCGTAGTTAAGGGTATAGGTTCCGCGACAAATCCTATCAAGGGGCTAATTTCAACCACTTTGCATTCGCGATTAAATAATAATTTTGCCTTGATTGACGCGTTCATTATCGATCGCATAACAGATAATCTGCCATCTGTAAAGATTGACGTTTCAGGTCTTTCTCACCTAAACTGTTTACCGCTCGCTGATAACAGCTTCTCTGAACCGTCTGAAATAGACATACTCATTGGAGCTCCGCTCTTCGCTGATATATTGCTATCAGGCCGCGTCCCTGGACCTCCAGGTTCTCCAACCGCTTTCGAAACCATTTTTGGTTTTATTGTAATCGGAAACGCTTTCGTTACACCCGCTTCTATCGATGATACCGCTATCAGTGATAATCACCGCTGTCTTTCTCTCTGCGCCTTTGCAGAAGAACCGCGTTTGGATAATCTTGTCCAAAAATTCTGGCAACTTGAGGAGGTGCAGTGCGCGCCGACCTTAAGTCCTACCGCTCTTGAAAATGAAACCATTTTCACAGATAATTTCTCCCGCGATTCCTCGGGACGCTATTCTGTGGCGTTACCTTTTTCCCGCAACCCCGCAGCCGCTCTCGGCAACTCGTTTCATGCCGCAAAAAAGCGTTTTTTGCATTTAGAACGCAAGCTCGTCGCTTCACCTCCTCTGCGAGTGGAGTACGATGCAATAATAAAGGAGTACCTACACGAAGGTTATATCTCATTGATCAACAATGATGATCATTTCACCGGCTATTATATACCGCACCATGCAATTGCGAGACTTGACAAAACTACGACCAAGTGGCGTATGGTCATGGATGCAAGTGCAAGATCAGAGTCGAATGTGTCATTGAATGACGTCTTGTATACCGGTGATAATTTGCAAAATGATCTTTTCATAATCCTTTTGGATTTTCGCTTTTATCCAATAGCGTTCACTTCTGATGTGAAACAGATGTACTTGAGGATTCTCGTTAACAATGACGATCGTAAATTCCAAAAGTTTGTATACCGCTTTGATCCATCATTACCGCTTGATGCCTACCAGTTCAACCGAGTTTGTTTTGGTTTGCGTAGCAGTCCTTTTCTTGCTATGCGAGTTTTACGACAGCTTTGCGCCGACGAGCGCAAGCGCTTTCCGCACGCCGCTAATATCATCGAAAACAATACCTACATGGACGATGTTTGCTACTCGATGCAAACCTTATCTGGTTGTTTACAACTCCGCGACGATCTCCGCAATTTGCTTAAAGCCGGGGGCTTTGACCTGGTAAAATGGGCTAGTAATGCACCCGAGCTTACGGAATCGCTTCCGATGTCTGATCGTCACGCCGCTAATATTAATTTCGATGAGCCAGACACTAACTTGAAGGTTTTAGGCCTACAGTGGTCACCTAAATGTGACGCATTCATGTTTACGGTGAATATCGAAAATCGCCCTGCGACCAAACGCAATATCTTATCTCTGATCGCTCGTCAGTACGATGTTCTTGGTCTTATAGCGCCAGTAATATTGTACGCAAAACTTATTTTGCAAAAATTACACGCATTGCAACTTGATTGGGATTCTGAACCACCTGCAAATATCGTAAATATTTGGCAGAACTATGTGCGCGAGTTACCGTGCATTCAAAAGCTGCGCTTTCAGCGCCACCTAGGTGCTGAAGAAAATTCTAAAATCGTTATTGTAGCATTTTCGGACGCTAGTGAAAATGGATATGGTTCCGTAGTATATATTCGAACCCAGCTCGATACTGATTCGGCTCCAATGATCCGTCTAGTATGCGCCAAATCAAAAGTGGCTCCGCTCAAAACAATTTCCATTGCCAGATTAGAACTCTGCGCGTGCCTACTCATGGCAAAACTTGTCCGTCGGGTTCTCGATACCTACGAAAAACGTCATGCCATAGATAAGGTAATCTGCTTTACCGATTCCATGGTAGCACTGCAGTGGATCACTGCTTCTCCCCACAGGTTTAAAACTTTTATTGCAACGCGCATCACAAAAATTGTTTCCGCGATTCCCGCTGACAGTTTCCGGCATGTACCCGGAACTGAAAATCCCTGTGCCGACGCTCTGTCGCAAGGTTTATCACCCGCACAACTAGTTGACTACCCTCTGTGGCTCACTGGTCCCGTTTGCTTATGCCAAGATCCTACTTCTTGGCCAGTCAAATCAGTACTTCCCGCTAAGGTAGATACAGACCTACCCGAGTCAAAGAAAATAGTTTCACTTCCTGTGATGCGATCACAGGACGAAGTTCCCAACCCGCTGTTGGAACTTTCCGGACGAGTGTCCTCTTGGTTATTGCTACTACGCATAGTCGTTCTAGTTTATCGTTTCGTCAAGAAACTACCGCGTTCTACATGCTTTTCTGCTAAAGACATTAGCTTCGCAGAACTGCAAATCATGAAAACTCTTCAGAAACATTATTTTTCTGATTTGATACAGAATCTTAACAAAGGCACTCGCTGTCCTCGCGCTGTACAACGGCTCGTGCCGTTTCTAGACTGCGACGGACTCATAAGAGTCGGAGGTCGTGTCAGAAATGCCGATCTGTCGTATAATCAGCAGCATCCGATTTTGTTACCGCGTAAAGACCACGTAATTGAGTTGATCATCAACTACTATCACCGTGTGAACTGTCACACTGGTCCGGTCGCGTTAATGTCTATTCTTAGACAACGATATTGGATTCTTTCCTGCCGCAGTATTGTCCGCTCAGTTATACATAAATGTAATTATTGCTTTAAAGCTAAGCCTAAACCTACATTCCCACTTATGGGGGATTTACCCGCTTGCCGCGTAAACGAAGCCAAAGCATGGGCACATACTGCAGTAGATTATGCTGGCCCGATAGCCATAATTCCGCAAAGAAAGCGTGGCGTACGCTCAATCAAAGCATACTTGCTTATATTCGTAGATAAAGTAGTTCGGTGTTGCCATGTTGAACTAACGACTTCTCTGAGCACCTGCTCGTTTCTTTCCGCATTCAAACGCTTCCTCGCGCGACGTGGGAATATTTCTGTCATGTATTCCGATAATGGCCGAACCTTTTTGGGTGCGAAAAACGCATTATCTGAAATCTACACGCTTGTAGAATCTGACGAATTTCATAAAGCACTCTCAGATGAATTATCCGCGAACCGCATTACTTGGCGGTTCAATCCACCGCGTAGCGCCCATTGGGGAGGGGATTTTGAGATCTATGTGAAAGCATTTAAGAGTCATCTCGCAAGGATCATAGGTTCACAGTTGCTCACCTATGAGGAAATGTTAACCGTGCTCACACAAATAGAGAGCGTCATCAACTCGCGACCGCTAACTTTACTCAGTGAGGATCCTTCCGAGCCCACTGCATTAACGCCCGCGCATTTCTTAATGATTGCACCGCTGAAGCATTTACCTGCGTGCGTGGCTACTGATGAGCCCGCTCACTTGCTAAAACGCTACGCTTTATTGGACCAAATGGTTCAATCGTTTTCCAAACGATGGAAGATGGAGTATCTCCACTTGCTTCAAACAAGAGGCAAATGGAATACGCCTTCTAATCCTATTAAAGAAGGCTCCGTTGTGCTTATCATTACGGACAACCTTCCGCCGCTGTCCTGGCCTCTGGGTATAGTCGTCGAGACAATCCTAGGCGCCGACGGAGTCTGTAGAGTCTGTTTAGTAAAAACCGCAACTTCAGTGTATAAACGACCAGTCGTTCGTTTATGCACACTACCCACGCAATAAATTAAACTCTTTGCCTCCCGGTCAACCCGCTTTACCTATATTCTGACCGCACTCTTTTCCTCTCCTTTTTAAAATCAATGGTTTTAAGGCCGGGGGCAATGTTAACGCCACTCAGTGTCGTTTCCTTTCTTTTCATATTACCTACATTTCCTACCCTCATCTTTCCATGAACGACGACTACTTGTCAAATATCGTGGTTTCGATGAGATGCACTGCTTGCCCTTGGGCTCGCAGTCTGCGCTTGACCCCTGTCAGCGACGGATCTATTTTGTATATTCGTGCAATTTCGTCTCACGTTTACCACCGCTAAACTACCGCTCGGGATACGATTCCCGTAGGAAGCTGTCTATTAGCTTCCCGCGCTCACGCCGCGAATTTGGATTTCCACCACACCGTCTATACAGTCCACTACCGCGCAGAGGACGAGCTGACCAGACAACATCCAGTAACCGAACGCAGCCTTGCTCATCAACCCGGGAACACAGGTCAGTCGTCGTTCTCCTATTGTGTAATCCATCATCACAGTCATCACCCCCTCGTGTTGGTTGTGCTCCATCATACATTTGGTGGCCGCGCTAACAGTGACAATCGAAAATGCAATTCTGCGTTTTGTTTAATGAGTCACAACACTACTTTCACCAGAAAGGGACAACTGCATGGGATATCCGCAATGAGGAAAAGGGATAAGTGACGACGTGTCCATTATACACTGAGCTCAGCTATGTCTTGTAAAACTGAATTATTTTACTTACCGATGAAAAGTTATTCCGTCTTTTTTGTAGTTTGAGTGCGCGGATGACTTTCCACACAATTTCACTGCACAGATAGTCATTATTGTTTACTGTTGGTTGTCAGGAAAATAAAACAACCGTTTTATTTTGTAAGCCGCACGCACGCACGCACAGCTCTGGCACTTGGTCGGAACTGAGGTTCAATGTTTGGGGCGGCGTCTTATATAAGTCTTATAAAACTTATGTGTTGCGCGCTAGGCTCGTCCTAGACTAGGTATCTAGTTCTATTCATCTGTGACCTTTGCTTACGAGCGAATTTGCATAGAATACTACGAAAATGTATTCGACATGGAACATTGGACATGGACATTAAAAGAAATGATCCGCGCATAACCTCGAATATTTTGTCGGTTCCCAATTTTTTCTTCGTAAAACTTTTATCCATTGTTTTCTTCTTTTGATATCTTTAGGAAATACATGGATTCCTTTATTTGTGAAATCCAAACCTGAACACAACGATATTAATGAAATAAATTCAGTTCTTTTTATTTGTTTACAAAATTACTATGGAGAATGACAGATATCTGTCAGATTTATGGAACACCCAACAGTGCTGCCATCTGAAGTGAGCAAAAGTCAGTTTTTTACCCTATTGTAACAGTGCAACGTAGAAGCAAGAATTATTAGATTAATTTAAACAATTAAAAAATTAAACAAAAGTCGATTCTGTTTAAGGTTAGATTTATCAGATTTGTTATTTTTTTTTAAATATACCCAAAACTAACAATTTCAACAAGAAACACACCTGACTAGGTTTAAGTTGATTGGTATTCGTATAGTTCATACCTGACGTAGTTAGGTGTTTAAATATAATCATAGTATTACAGAGCTGGTAACCAAATAACAGGGCGATTGTCATCATCATGTAAACACGTTAATTTTGGTCCTAAAACATTGTAATTTATTCTTTAAACGCAACAAAATAGTGTCTACATTACTTTATTTAGTACAACAGGAAACACTATGTTTGTCATGGCAATACAGTAATAAAAATACAATGGGAAAAACAAATCTTTGTACATTATAATATCATTCGCGCAGAATCTCATTCTTATGTAGGTATGTATAGGGTTTTTTTTTAATGTAATTTTTCACGCAATCCCAAATAGGCGAGGATTGTGTTGGGCAATAGTTATTTTTAACCTACTTCCCAAAAAAAAGGTGGAGGTTCCTAAGTCGACTGAATTTTTAAAATAAAATCTGATTTTAAGTAACTACAATTTGAAGCGCGTTCAATCACTTAAAGCAATCCATATTTTCCATACGTAGGTACATAGGTTCCTACTTTCCTTGGTTGTCCCTTATTATTAATTTACAGTTAGATAAATGACTAATGAAATGGTTATTTATAATCCATATCCATAAGGAAACAGAGCAAGGTAACATAACAACAACATATAGCAAACACATACATAACATATAACAACTAACAACATAACACATAACATATAACATATAGCATTTGGTACATTCCACATATTATTATGACAAAGCCATCAACTAATATTTGCATAAATAAGGTAAAATTTTACTAAGCTTAATCCTAATAGCAAATTAAATATATTATTGACGTTTGTAATAACAATTGAATAGTACATTACTGTCGCGGTCTGTAATGACAGTGTAGCTGGCAGAGATGATGATTGCCGAAAGCGCAGGTCCGAGCCATCACAGCGTCCGAACTGCAAAGGCCTTCATCGCCTTTATTCCAGCTTGTTTGTCAAGGGCTGCAATGATGACCAAGCTAGAAGGCCGAGAGCGTAGCTAATCTTAGCTCGAGGCCGTCATAGCGTGGCCAGCAGTGCAGTCATTGCGGACCAAGCCAAGACAAGTATAGTGCTTTACTCAAACAATGCGAGTAATAGAAATAAAACCAGTTTAGTAGGAATTTCAATTTCATTTCAATTGAAATTGCAATTCCTACTAAACTGGTTATATATATATATATATAACTATGTCATATATATAAAACTATTTTAAAGCTCAAAATGCTTAAAATTCAAATTAAATTATTAAATTTGTCGATATTCCATTGCTCAAAATTGTTGTAGGCAAGCTTTTGCACCTGCGATCTTACTACTTTTCGAACAACACTCGACAATAATCAATTTTCAAAGGAAATTTCTGGCCGCTAAAACAAGACAGCTATGAAATTCCATACAACTTTCTGGCGCCTATTTGAGTAGCGCGGTAAGACCGACTTTGCTAGAAGTAATGACTCAAAATAATGACCACATTACGAGATTTTTTGAGTAAAATGTTATCACTTATAAGTGAGATTTAGGTAGATACGTATAACGCATTACGACGATCCTCCTGGCTTAGTTGCAGCGCGTCAGCCATAAATGAATACCCGTTGTTTATCTGTGACCCGGTTAGATTCCCGGCTGTGTAGTTTTTTATCGACTTCTACGTCGCAATTTTTCAACTATTTTTAATATAACGTTAATTTATCTTTAAAATACCATTCACAATGCTTTATTGCAATTTTAATGTTAAAATTTTCGATTTCGACAAAGAAGGAAAAACATTATTTTCGAGATTTTTTCCTTCTCCTGCCTTCGCTAAAATAAAATAAAATACTAGTAGTTTTTATGTATTTCCGTAACTTAATAAATTAAAAATATATTATTATAAATATATACAACTTAAAACTAACACTAGTCCAATAAACCGCTACCAGCAGGCATCGTGCCCAAAATGCTGGCCGAATTGCCGCGTTGTATTGCGATTGCAATCCTTTGAGCAAGGTAGAGGTAAATAAAAAATAATATGAAAATCGCCAAACATTAGCAATACTATTCTATAAATATATATATATTCTACTGTGATATTTTTTCTTAATTTTTTTTAAAACTTGCGATGACTATGTCTGAATTAGTGGAACGAATCCAGAATATCGCTCTAAGTCTGGTAATTGCTGTCTGTGTATTTGTGTGTTCCTGGCACCCCCCAAAAAGGACATCCTACTTGAAGCAATGAGTGAAAACTATAAAGCGTTTTTTTTTTATCATAACACCATTACAGGTTAGTACCTCACACGATTATATTAGGCTACACACAAATGTTTCTCAAAGATCGAGTACAAAAATAGTCCATTGACGCAAACGCCACGTCACATTTGGCAGAAAGTTCATTTGACTAAATAACGCCCAGCAGGCTTAGCACTGATGGGATAATTTTTTGTCCACCCGTTTTGTCTTCGCATCAACTTGACAAAGCTAGAATATGGATACATCCGTCTCGTTCCCGCGGGACAAATACGATGGACAAAATTTTATCGCGGCGCCCGTGCTAGGCCTGCAGTAAAGTTATCCTGCGTAATAGCAAACTAAACTTTTGGAATGACGTCATTTTTGCTAATTTAATATAGTTATTATTCGTGTTTGTGCATTCTTCATGATTGATAAAAAATGTGAAGAAAGTGTTTTTTTTTATTTCATTATAATAGTTGACGAGACGAGCAAGTCGCTCACCTGATGTTAAGCGACACGCTTTCAGCTTCCATCCATTATTCCATTAATGATAAATTCAATTTTAACTAAGGAAAAAAAACTAAAAATAAAGTTATTTTTTGTTTGGGTAAAGGCCTCCTCCATTTCAAGGCATGTTTCCCGATCTTTTGCGATTATAAGCTTGCACTGCACAGTTCAAAACCGTGCGCGGCAATGCACTGCGCTCGTAACCCTAAGATACATAAGATTACATGGTAAATCTCTCTGAGCCAAGTAATTTCACTGGAAACATTGCCCTTCAATTCGGAACACAGTAATGTTTGCACACTACTGCTCGTCGGTTGAATAGCTGACAAAGGTAAGGTACTACCCAAGGCGGAATCTGCAAGATTCTCAGTCCTTTGTCTTGGTCAACGAGCCTCTAATATTGAGTTCTGAATTAATATGATTTCGATTTGGATTCGGATCGGCATACGGTTAATACAAAAGTTATATTGATATTCTCAATATAAAGTTCAAATCTCTTTTTCAGTTACGTGTGTTAGGCTGTCCTAACACACGTAACAACTTAAATGTGATCGAAACAATAGTCGGACTAACCGACCCAATTTAACGTTAGTATTTCCGTTTTTAACCGATTTCTGAAAAAATAAAGGATGAAAGTTCTCAAGTCGTAATCAGTTCTGTTATGTCCACATCGATAATTCAAATTTTAAAAGCAGCAATCACTATTGACTTATCTGCCAATAAGCAAATACTTATGTTTGTTTGTTGGATAAACAAGACAAACAAACAAATGGATGTGTGGTGTGGAATCCTATATTATCGTCGAAACATAACTATATATTTATTTAAGCCAGCTATAATAGCTTTCGTTAGTAAATCCCTGTACTCCGTTCATATTTGCAAGCGTTTGAGTGATATCCTTTTAGATTCAATTTGCACCGAGGGTACGATCTTACCAACTTATACGTACAGTTAGAAAAAATGACGGAACAAAAAAACTACGGATCTCTATCGGTATTGATTAGAAACTGCGCTGGTGGCGTCCTCTCACACTAAGATAAATTGGACGGGTGTGTTGGTAATGTCCAGTGGCGAGGCAGGGGTCGTCTGGCTCCGCTGATCCGCCGCCCTCCCATTGACGCGTGACGTCAACCGCTCGCCCTCACGGCACTCTGGCGGACACAGCCGTTATCCCAACTGGGTGCACAACAGAAGTGGAAGTTTTCAAAGATTTTAAAGGGCATTTTGTGTTTGAAGTAACGAGACCGAGCGCTTGTAGAAAAGCAAACGTTTTCCAATCATGTCTATTACTAGACTTACCCCTGAATACTGAAACGTTTGTTAACTTTGACAAAAGATTAATTCTAATACTGCCTTTGTCTGGCACTAAGCAAATGACAATGACAGCAATAGACTTAATCTGTCGTCAAAGTTAAAAAACGTTTCAGTATTCGGGGGTCTGTCTATCACTGCCACTTTCCCGTCTATACTTCCCGCCTTAGCTATCTCGCTAATAAATTATATACATTTATTAAGATACAAAGCTCTTGACAACTTATAAATTTACCATTATTGAAAAAGATCTCTAATCAGAGTCTAAAATAACAAAGCTCCAAACTAATTTATGCTTATCTTAAGTTACCGAGGCAGCACTCATTCCGTATATTTTATTGTGTCGCAGATTTGCTTTTTATTGTATGCAAATGCTCGTAAAAAAATTAACAGCAGCCACGTCTAGGACGGGTGAGACCTGGTATGATAATCTGTCTACTTATTATAGTAGTTGCCTAGAACAAAAAAAGGTGATAACTAGTGACGTTTGGCGTCACCTGCGAGCATGGATCTTGTATCACTTGTGTATGATGCTTCGTCTAAGCCTGCGAGCCTAGCACGGGCGCAGGGATAAAATTTTGTCCACCATATTTATCCCGCGAGAACGAGACGGATGTATCCATATTCTAGCTTTGTTACGTTGACGCGAAGACAAAACAGGTGGATATAACTTTATCCCGGCGTCCGTGCTAGGCCTGCTGGGCTGTGTTAAGTAAGGTCGTCCGACGACGCTCCATGACATTACGAGTTTACGAGTATGCTGCAAATGTCATCGAGCGACGTCGGACGACCTTACTAAACACGACCCCAAAGTTACGACTCCGATTCGGGGTTGGCACAGATCACACCCTAGATCCTGCATTGAGGACGCTCGAAGCGCACCACGCATCAGTCTAAATACACAATAAGAAATTACTCTAATCGGTTCATTGTTAGGCGAGAGAAGGCGTAACCTTGAGATAGCCAATGAGATCGCTTGGTCGCATTCCCCGCGACCTGCGTCGTCCTCAAACTTTGGTGACTTTTTGTAGGAACGACGAATCTCAGCCCGCGCTGCGCTCGCTCGCTCACTCATGTAAAGAGGTATTCTTATTATTTTACGTTACGTAATAATATAATTCAAACGTCAAAAGCACAAGCTGACAACCAAACAATCAAAACCATAGATACGTTTCAAAAATATAAGCAACTCTTAGTTTAACCCTGGTGGGTCTGTCAGACCCGTCACCTTAGGGTATAGTCCATATTACTAAAAATATGAAATCTATCGCGCGGAAGTCAGTGGCTTCGCGATATATACTAAGAATTATTTTTCCGTTTCAGGATAATTATAGGAAAGATTTGAAAACAAAGGAATAAGGGGGCACAAAATACACCACTCTGTCTCTTTTGCTCAGCCGTGACTATGATAACAGGCGAAGTAATTAGACATAATTAGTTACGTATCGGTAGTCATCAAACCGGACTGACATAGCTTCAGATCAATCGTTTTAGTCATTATCTTAATTTGGAATTCCACGCGTGGATATTTTAATAACCTTGGTTTTAGTGTTTTTTCATGTGTTTTACACATCATTGTCATAATTGTTAGGTTCAAATAATACGAAATACTATTCTGCAAACGTACCAAATAAGGTATTTAAATAATAAGCACCAGCAGATCATTGAAATTAAATTATTTTTCTTTCTTACCCTATTCCTGTGCGCTCGAGATTGTCTCGGTCACTGTCTCTCTAATTTAGAATTTAATGGGAGTGAGAGTGACCGAGATAAAATGTCATTTCTCCGAATAGGGACCCTGGAAAGAGTTCAGAATACTTTTACGATCTCTCTTTACGAGTTTTATGATCTCTGTTATTATATGATTCACTTGTATAATAGAGTCTGACGTCAAGTGTCGTATTTAATACAGTGGACTTTTTTTTTTTTTGTTGTTCCACCTGTACTTCCCCCAACACAAGTCGGGGACATTGTCAAGCTGAACATGTTGCTTACGCAGTTTTCTGTTTTATTACAATCGATTGGGCTATATTGGATCGCCGTTTGGTAATCAAATGGTATATATAATGTGAATAGAGGGCAGTATTTTTTACAGCAGTAAAAACAACAGTTTTTTTTTTTAGTTTTTTTAGTATGCAGTGGACTTGACAGATGATGGCTGGAAGAATTTGGAATTATGAGGCTGGGAGTGTGAGGAAAGAAAAACGATTGAGGCACTGAAACAAGTGCAAGCAAAACCGAGTGAACCGGACAATAGAAATAGATGACGTAAGATGTCTGGTCACTTTGTACGTCACGATGAGTTCCAGAGGAAGGAAAAGCAGATGGAAAGAGAGAACGAGGCAGACAAGTATCAAGCAAAGGCGAATAAAGCGAGCAAGTCGCTCACCTGATGTTAAGCGTCACGCTTGCCCATAGCAGTTCAGTGACACCCAAGATTTTGAACTTCAACAGTTCCAAACTGCTCGCCACCTGAGATATTAGATGTTAAATCTCATTGTACCCAGTAATTTCGCTGGAAACATTGTACTTCAATGCGGAACACGGTAATGCTTGCACACTACTGCTTGGCCTTTAAATAACTGGCAGAGGTATGGTGCTTCCCCAGGAGGTGCAAAAGAGTCCTACAACTATAATATTACGCTTCAGTATTACACTATGGTACTATTTTCCAACCACATTTGACAGCTTTAAAATTATTGATATTTTTCTCTCACATTAGTATTTATTAAAACCCGTGAATTCGTTCGCGTGTAATCGCAAACGCGAAATAAAAGTAGCCTATGTCCTTCTCCGACACTTAAGCATCCAGCGAGAGAGACAGAGTTACTTTGGCATTTACAATATTAGTTAGGATAAAAATTAAACTGCAGAATGGACATGCAGATAATTCAACGATCTGTTAGGACTACAGTCCTGACGGCTAGAAATCTTTTTTTTTTTTCAACATACCAACACTGTAAAGTAAAATGTAGATTTAATCTAATCTTACTAAATCCCCTGAATAATTCTTGCCATCAAAGTATTTCTTCATTCGTAATGATGTGTAAAATCTCTTAAGTATCTTTAAATTATTTCGTAATATATAGGTTTAACACCTGCCACTAGTTTGGTTGCCCTTGAAGCGCAAACAAACAAACAATATTTCCCAGGAAACCTTCAACATAATTTTCTGGAGCGAAGCAAGAAAACTTGGGCGAGCAAACTTTGACATTCAAGACAACATACATACCACGTGGTTTGAATAAGTAAAACCTTTCGAAATATTAAGAACGAGCTGAGCCAACAAAAATGATAATCAATTTGTGGAATTACACAAAATATCTTATTCCGATAACATTAAATATTTTTTGAATACAACACAAAACAACATTCCACAACACTGTTTCTTAGTTTGCCATCATTGATTCTGTTTTATCACCTACAAGAATAAACCAAAGTGTTTCTTTTAAGAAAAAATATTTTTAGCGCTGCTAAATTTAAATCAAGTCAAAATTAGTTTAGAAAATGGTGCAACAGAACAGCTATAATGATAACAAACAAAGAAATAACATTGAACAATATTGTTGCATATTCAAGCACCAATTATGCGAAAGTAGGTGAGGCGATCTATCAATCAGGCTTTTTGTAGGATATGTAAACTTACTTTTCTTCAGCAGTTTCCTCCACAGGTATCGGCGGAGCGTGAGTGGTCAGATCGGGCAGTTCCACTGCCATTGTATCCATCGCCATCTTGCACTCTTTGTTAAATTTCACTTGTCCGTTTAATAAAGTTTAAGGATATTTGTGTCAAACACATGGGAGTTATTAGCAACGTCAATGTCACTTATATGTATCTAGCTACGAGTAGAAGTTTCTCTTCTATCAATCACTGTACATAAATTCCACTTACTATGCTAGTGTAGGAATTTCACTGAAAGATAGTAAATTATAGTTAGATTTTGTAATTGCTTGTTTAGTTTATGCTACACCAATCACATCAGTTTGGACCTGATTAGCAAGAGACTGAGGCAGGTGGCATATTTAGAGAACTATACCAGAAATAGGAACAATTCGACCACAATGTTTCTTATTGCTGTTGGTCAAATCATTTAGACTATCTAGTTTGACCATGAGGAGGAACCCGGATAATTAAGAGCGTGGGTAACGATGACGTCAGTTGTATATGAATTTCATGAGATGACAACGCTTCCTCAATTTCCAAAACGTAAAATTTCCACAATATTTACAAGAGATTTGCGTAAGTTCTCTAGAACGTAAGCACATCGAGTTTGTTTACTGCATATCCGAATTACTTCTCTCTTCCTGATGTAGGAAGAATAACAGAACGGTTCAAAACATTCGTGTTTCTAATTTATGTGCCACTTTGCTTTTAATAGCTCTCAGACAGATGTATGAATGTTATCTAATGTAAATGGAAAACAGCTACTGTAATCATTGACGAGGAAATAAATGATGATGATGTAACTACTGCACAGCGAATATATAACGCAACATTCGTTTTACTAATGTTTCAGTAGCCAATTTTAACCCGTTATGTATGTAATCTAATCGGCTACGAAACATTGCACAGCAAAATGGAAACATTATGCCCTTGAATAACGTTCAAAATATCGACACATCTAGCATTCTGTGGTTTATTCTTACCAGCATACATAATCGTTATGGTAGATCTGACGGCTAGATGGTCAATGAAGTAAATAACCCCTTCAGAACAATTACCGAGACTGTCCTTTATACTCAAGGAGAAGATGTACCGTGGCGGATTCACAATGATATCACTCACATCTGTAGATCTAGAGCTAAAGACAATTGGGTTTCCACGGTCGGTATAATAGCTCGTTATAAGGCTAAATATAGGACATTATAAAGGACTAGTTTCGAGATTGTGATGGAAGTTCTTGCAAGGTTGCCTTTAAGGGCAGTAAATTTAGCTGTACTTTTGCAGAAACTATGACATCTATGTTTTTCCAGGCGGCATTTCAAAATGGTGCATATTTTTATCGTGACTTATGTGTATTTGAAAGCATTATAGTAGTTTAATTTTATAGTAAGAGGTGATTTAACTCAATATTCAAATCACACTTTAGTGGAACCTCAATTAGACATCATTTATCAAACCAGTTTTTTACCCAACATCTGTGGATAGTTCACTGCAGGTTCAGTTCAATTGTCATAATGAACAAAGTATCGAAAGTGAATTGTTAATGTTAAAGAATACAAGTAATCATGATCAACTGTGCGAAGCGTGCATTATCACGAGGAAGTGAATAATTGCGTATATTTTTTACTGACGTCAGACCTTTGCCGATGAGTCAGAGGACAATCAAGCAACAATACTAGTGCAAGGAGTTCTGGAACAGGCTAAAATAACAATCTGATCAGAATTAAGAGCAATGGTTATTTTTTTACGTTGGTACAGCACTTACTAATATTGTCAGCATCATTTATTTTTTAAATTTTACTCAATTAAGATACTGAATTGAGTCACAGAACGTTGTATCTGCCAATAAAATATTCTTACATATTATAGTTAAAGTAATGTCCTGCATTACATTATAATAATCTAATAACTACCCCTGTGACTAGCCTTGTGGTTCAGTGGTAGGATTTCCACCTTCTGAGGTGTAGGTTGTGGGCTAGATTCTCACCCAGGACAACCAGTTGTATGATGAACATGGAAGTTTGTTCTTTGTCTGGGTGTTTCTATGTATGTATTTACAGAAAAAAAAAGGTACTTATGTATTCTATCAATTCTCTGGTTCCCACAGTACTAGCTTGCTTAGTGTGGCGCTATATGGCGCAGTAAAAAGGGAAATCAGTTCATCATGTATACACTAGTCTGATTCAGATTAACATTAATGTTCTTTAGATGAAATTTCAAATGAGTTTTTGTCTGTTTTTAATCAAGAAAAGTGCACTCGTGTCATAAATAAGAAAGCGCCTTTACGACTGAGAGAATACATTGTGCAAGATAAAAACGAAAGTGCTATTAGTAATGAAACGTACGTTACCGTCGTTTTCTGCTAATTACATGCAAATAAGTGTGAGATTGAAGTAATGTTAAACGAGACTTGGAAAAGGATCGGATAGAAATTGGATGTAATATGCGTGTTGTACGTAATATGTAACTTCTATTGATAAAATTAGGTAGACGAGAAACATCCTAACGGAACATTTTAAACTTTCACAGTAAAAAGGCCTCGAAATAAATCAGAATGAAAACCAGAAATGTACCTGCGTATTGCGCAAATGCTATAGCGATGGCCATGTATCACCGGAACTAACCTAACTACGTAAAGTTACGCATCAACCGTGAATTCTGCATAATATAAATAATGATCCGAGCGTTATTGAAAATAGTACATAGTTTATTTACTAGTGAAAACAGAAATCGTGTGGAATGAACGCGATATCATGTGAGAGAAAAAAGACAATTGCTTACTAAATCGAATCGACAGGCCACGGCCTTCATGCTGAAATTATTTTCTGAAAGAGTTCGAAACATTCAGGTAGGATTGACTTTGTATCTAAACTATAGGTACTGTAAATATTTATGTAGGTTTGTTGTCCGTTGGTTCTACAGTATTTAACTGCATGAAAATAAAATTTGATCTAAGCTATAGAACCTTAGTAACCCAATAAAATATGGCAGATTATCGATACAAAAGATTACAGAGATATGATCAAAGATAGAATTGACATTATCATAAAATGCTTCAAGACGAAAATATAATATTAAAAAGTAAAAGCATTTATAAGCTGTAGTTTCTAAAAGGCTAATGTTAAAAGTTGTTCTGTGGGAGGGTGGATACCTAAATCAAATGATGTCATAAGTGCAGCTGATAGTAAAATGACTCACGCAAAAAAGTATGAAGATCTGATGTAAAATATAAGCAACTACTTACTTATAATGTGCTTATAATATAAGCATTAGTATTATGTTTTGAGTTTAGCATTTCAGAATAACATGAAAATGTTCTTTTCGTGTTTATTTAATCGAAGTAAAATAAGAAAGGCTATTAAGAATTGAAGGTTGTAGCAATCTAAATAAATGAAAAATTCATAAAACCTACGGGCATTTTAATGTTTTTGTTAGAAATGGCTGAGTATTTTTAAGGATAAAATTTAAAGTCTCAATAAGATTTAATGAAAACGTAGCGGAAACAATAAAAAAAAATAAAGATAATGAATCAGCATCTATTATAGATCTGCCTCGATAACGGAATGAGAAAACGACGGAATATCCTGACAATCCTCACAGTTCACAAGTTCAGTTTTCCAATAGAAAAGTGCGAAAACTGAAGCATTGTAACAAATTTCTAACTTTACTTTAAATTACTTGTCGTTTATTCAGATCTGTATTTGGATAAAAAAACTTGAATTTTATCGCTTCTAAGAATTGCATACATAATTATAGTCCAACATGCAGTGCTACTTTTGACTCGATATTTTTAAGCGACCGAACTTTAGAAATATTCAAAACGGCAAAGACATCTGTTTTGCAACGGTTCAAAAGCCTTTGCCGGATGTCGAATTAATTAGAAATGATACTCCAAACTTGAAAAGATACTTGTATTGAAAATGTTACCATGAAAATGTAACAGCAGATGTGAAAACATTTCCCCCCTTTCAAAGCGATCCGAGCACGAGTGCGGAACAATAACAAGAGGCCGATGCCTCACAATGGAACACGGTGCAAAAACACTCCTAAAAATACACCATCAACGTTCATTCACTGCGAGTCTCGTCTGCAACCGAATTCTCAGCTGTGTTATTCACCAGCTCAAGATCAATACCTAGAGTTTTGAATAGAATAATTCGTGTCATCGGTCGGTAATACTTTACATGGTTTTCGGTAACGTTTCTCGGACGAGTCAACGAAGACGTTTATTATTTTCATGTAGATTTAGAGATGGTAGCACGTTTTTTTCAAATACCTGAGTTTATATACACAAACATTGGGTCAGTAGCGATTGGTATGTTTGTACATGAGATTGATTGTTTGCGATCGTTAGCAAGCCGGTAGGTACGCGCGTCCGACTCGACTGTCGCGAGAACACTGAAGTCGAGAGCGGCGCGCTATCGATGCGCGCTGTGACACCCTCTCCTAGGGCAAATTTCCAGGAAATATGGGAAATTTATAACACAATTTGCTATTTCCACAGCCAATAGAAACAAGAAAAAAAAAACACATTATGTACAAACACAAAAACAGTAATTGTGAATTCGGAAGGAAGCACCTGTTGATACAATTTTGGCACGGTTTCAACGGCATTGCCTTGTTTGGGTATATGCCAGATATTATGCGGAATATTTCTGTCCTCGATTAATTATCGTCGTTATAGCATAATTATTGGTTAAACAGTCGTTTTCGTTGTGATACTGTTTATTATGTTTATTGTTCACAAACGTACTTTGTGACTTATACAATACATGTACAAAAAAAATATTGAGGGAGACTGCGATTGTACACTACGCTAAGGGGTCGTGGATACTGAAAGACTCGGAAAAGCGGCAAAAGACTGAGAGCAATAAAAAGCAATTTTTAAAATAAGTGAATTACAAAAGCTACTTGGCAACACTGTAGTTTTATTGAAGATATTACCGTAAAGAACCGACTGGGGTTGGGCTGCCTTGCGCCTCCGCCCTCGCTCTCCCTCTCAGGGCGGGTGGATGCCCAATCGATCGGCCCACCAGTCTGCACACTAATTCTACAATCTGTCACCAGTTGCTGCCGCCTTCGAAAAATGCGTCGCGACTACATCATCGATGTTTGAACTAAACTGAAGCAGCTTGCGTACATACATGAAGGATAATTCAAAATATCACAAATACATTTTTGAATATAATAACAGAAGTAATGCTTTGAAAGAAATTCTAAGAATGAATAGCATATTTGAAAACAGCCTTGCATTCTTCTGATGAAACAATTCAGTTCAGATTTGCTCCCATTAAGTTAATGAGTCACAAACATACTATGTATAGGTTGGTAAGCTTGTTTAGAGGTGAAGGCAAACATGCCAAGAAACCAGCCTGAGATTAAGTAGTGATCGGAATACATCAACCAGGTCTCTTTATCAAATAAACTTCGATCCAACTTCTCTGAAATTTGATCTAATTTGATTCGATCTCTGACCCAATGTGATGCTGACTGGTAGCTATGAAGGTGCAAAGCTGTCGGGGGATTCTACAAACTATTTCCCGAACAAACACAATCAGACTTCGTTAAAATGTGCAAAGAATAGTTTTACTAACAGGAAAGTGTGACTGCTAGTAAAGTGCTTACTAAATGTGTGACTCAAAAATGACCTAATTATCGTTCACTTAGTTACAGCTTTCACCCAGCTACCCAACAGCCTGTATATGGGTGACTTTTTTTACTGAAGCGGAATCTTTAGGATGTGACAGTTACATGGAGTAGAAGCCTAGGGCACACAGCAGATTTTTTAGTTTCAAAAGATTTTGAAATCTGAAAAATTGTTAAAGAACTGACGCTGACAAATCGGGACGTGGAGAACTTGTACCTCTTAGGCTCTTACACATATATTATTTTTGTAACCCAGGCTCACAGGCTAAATAAATTGAATTTGAATTTAAACTGTCCGGGTGCCGAGTGGGTGCAGAACTATACAGTACACAATCATCATTATCATCATCATTATCCGGCAGAAGGCGTCCACTACATAGGCCTCCCCCTTATAGCGCCACGTCGACCGACAACGTGCCACTTGCATCCACCGTTTGCCCGCGACTTACAATCGCTTCTCGCTAACTCGTCTCTAGCTCTACTCGCTTCTAGTTCATCGTCGGCGGTGGGGCAAGTCCCTTCTACTTCATGTTACTTTCACATCCAAAATTTTTGGTTCCGATAAAATAAAAGTCACCCCCAATGTATCTTACAAATACTCATGGCAAAATTAAAACACGAGGTTGGAGACTTAAAGACATTACTCTGTCCTTAGGAATTCCATGACATACCTACGGCCTACTATCGATAATGTAAATAGCGCGTAGTACAAGTCTCCGAATATAGAAATGAAATGGCAAGAACTTTGGGTACTTGGTAAGAAATAACAAGCAACTAGCGACCCGACCCGGATTTGCACGGATGTAACTTAGAAAAATTATATATATAAACCTTCCGTGATAAATTATCTAACTGATGGTGAAAACCGCATCAAAATCCGTTGCGTGGTATAGGAGTTAGCGGATATATTTATAAAGACAGACACGGAAACCGACTTTTTATACTGTTTTATAGATGCTAACCACCGAGCAAGGGAAGATCTAGATAAAAGAGGACGAGACAATAACGAGACAATAACGCGACAAACCAATAATTTTAAATTAAAAAAAATACACTTTATCAAATCATTTATTTAAATTTGCTTCCTCATAGTAGCTTAATTGTAATAATCGAGATTATCTTGGCGCCACCCGTGAAATACGTATCATTGAGGAGTTCCGTGGCCATCTGTGGTCTTATGCATCAGTTCCACTTCACTAAATGATACTTTCTGAATGCAAATGCTCGACTTGTCGATGAAAATACTAAAATCGCTATATGTATGTCTATAATATTTGGGGAGTTCCCTCAATTCCTCATGGATCCCATTATCAGTATATTTGTCAGACGATAATATGAATAACGCAATACACCGCTGATCCTTTTTAATTATTTTTTTGAGCCTTGCAAATTTATTTTTTAAGTTTGAATACGACCAATATCAGTTATAAAAACGTTTCAATATTACCACTTGTTCACAACGAATGTAAGCATGAACAAATCCTGTTCAGGCGCGAAAGAATCTCGTTCCCAAAGTCTAAAAGTGCGTTGACCAAAGATATTACTCCTAGCGGCTTTGACGTCGGGGCGACACAAAATCGATTCCAAACTAATTTCCCTAGCCCAAGGTCCTATTGTTCTAAGGGAACGTGTTTTATTGAGACAAAACACGTTCCCAACATGTAGTATCTGTTGTCCCCGACAAAGGATACAGACCTGTCAGGTCCGTGAGAGGTATGTTTCAATGACGGCAGATCTCCAACCCGACAACGAGAGCGGTTTCAATAGCTGTCAGGTGACAAGTTTGAGAACATTGTTTCATAGTAGTGGACAGCGACATTTGACAGGGAACTGTCAAATGATATGTGGGGTGTGCTCGAAACTTTGAGTGAGACGCGGCTAAACGGCTAAACGGATCGACCTGAATTTTTGCACAGATATAGCTTTTTGTAGGTTCACACGAACGAAGTCGCGGGTAACAGCTAGTAGCTGTATTATTCAATAGTTGTTTTTATATTTTTGGAGCATTCTTGGCACCGTTATGCACAAGATAGATCATGGCCCATAGATCAAGCGCGTCAGGTACTCTGCGCTAATATTTGTCCATTAAGACCGCATCGCTACTGACGTCCGAGTCTCGAGGATAATCCGTAATCCGATACTGCTGGGCTGCTGGGCTGTGTTTAGTTGGCGTGCATTATAAAGACCCTGGAAAACCGAGTGGGTATGCGATATTTCAGATATAGTCGTGGTGGCACTCTCGCCTCATATTCGTTCTTACGGATATACCACTGGCTGGTGAAGGAAAACATCGTGAGGAAATCTGCATATTTCCGGAGAAGGAATTCGATGGCATATGTGTATCCGCCAACGCGCACTGGACCAGCGCGGTGGATACGGACCTATCACATAGTACATAATATTGTTTTTTTTTTTACTGTGTCTATGTATCATTTTGTCCCGGTTCTGATTTTGTTTTCAGGCTACTACCTCAGCAGCTACCCCAGATTATTTTTAGTAATTGGTGGATAGTGCTGCGGGTGGCATAGTTAATAATTAACATTTAGTGCTTTAGTTTTAGTTAATATAATTATACTATACTATGTCATGTTTATTGTCTCAAATAAAAAAAAAAAAAAAAATATCACCCTCCGAGGGTAGGTTGATAGCCCAGCCGTAAGATGATAAAAGCTTGGTGCAGAGATGCGGTATTTCTATTGTGCAAACCTAAGGGATTGCCTGATTTTTGCCTGTCTAGTAAGTCACTTCTGTGCCGTCCCTAAAAAAAGTCCACGATGTAACCATTGAAAAACATTGAGAAATAGGTAGAAAGCGTCCAGCGAAACCTGTTTCGTAAAGCACGCGAATATCGCTTATCTGGACGATAATGGCGCGGTATTCAGGTTTTGCGCTAGCAGCGGAAGTTCATACAAATACCGCGCGGTATTTTTCGCTACCCAAAATCCAAAACCTCCGAAATTCGCGTATAGATATCTGACCAGCTGCACCCCTCGGTTTCGTTCGTCAGTAACCGAAAAGTTTACGCGATTAAACGTATTCCGTCAATGCTCAATCTTTGTAGAAAAAAATATTAATTGGTTTCAAAGAATACAAATACAAAAATATTTATTTGTCTAGTCAAATACAAATCTGATTTCTCTATCAATAAACTTACCTATAATATTGCACTAATACTTAATTTACCTTTTCATTTGTTTAAGGAACGCCGGAGGAGCTGCAAGCTCTATAGCTATAGCTTCAGACGCAGGCTAATAAGTAATTAAAATCTAACTTGAACTTCTAGGTAACTAATGACTAGGAATGTGTCCAATAACACTTTCCTTACTATGTGAAGACACAATGTTCATGTGTTCTTTATAAGCAGCTCTTGCACTACACTAACTCGAATGGTAACTAAAACACCATATCCGTGTTGTCGAGGAGCTGGATGGCCTCGACGTTCACAAGGTGGTAAAGCCTGTGGTCATGAGCATTTGCATACTTTTGTATGATTTTGTCTACGAACCCAATGGACATCGATGTTCCATACGTACCACGATGCATTTGTAATGTTCCTAATCTAATCTCATTATTAGAGAGATGAGATCCCAACTTACCTTGATATCGCTGGAACAAGTTGTCCCATAGATTTTTTTATTTACCATCAAGGGAAAGCGCAGCAGTATTTTTTTGTGATTTCTGGCTTACCCCCGAATACTGAAACGTTTGTTAACTTTGACGACAGATTAAGTCTGTTGCTGCGTTTGTCTTTTGCTTAGTGCCAGACAAAGGCAGCATTAGAATTAATCTGTTGTCAAAGTTAACAAGCGTTTTTGTATTCGGGGGTTACTCCCATAGTAAAGCTTGTTCACAATGATGAGTGAAATAAGCACTTTTCGGCTTAGATCTAACATAATAATACACGAAACGGTACCCCATTCCCGAAGAACATTCAAAACATTCGAGTATATTGAACACTGATTATAACACTATATATTATATCTTCAGCTATCTGTGGTAGGTTCAGTTATGTGACAAAATACCTACCGAATATGTACGTACATTATATTATGTGAAGTTATTCATTTGTTACTTCATACTTGCACGCTGAGAGCGTGTTAAACCTATCAGGGTCAAATATTGCAGTTGCTGGTTTAAAAAGTACGTACTAAAAACTTGAATTAATTAAGAACCACATAATTGGCAAATTATGCATTTCAGCGCATTAATCCGTCGCTTACACAAGGTAACTACAGTCATGGTTCATTATGTACTCTATACAGCTCTGTTAATAATTACTTGTGTAAACAAATCTTCAATTTTTTCGGTTAATTTTGGCCCAAGAATGAGAGTCATGTTTTTGGGGTGTTTATTGAGACTGTTTTTAAAATTAATTTTTGCAACATTTAAAATGAATGATGATGATGATGATGATGATTGATTAATTGAAATATATTTTAATTTTTGTCATTATAATAACTGAGCGAAAGCTTACACGCTATGTCGGCGGCGCGGCCGATAGAACGATATTATCGTGTCCGACTAACCTTCACACTGCTCTGTCACACTGTTGTGACGGCTAGGAAGAAAATTACATAACATAAGCAACATATGATAATAACATAAGCAGGTTTGAGCCTATCAAGTGAGATAGCGACAACTCGACCTTAATTGTAAGTATAATATTTTCGGGTTATGTACCCAGCGCACAAAAATACCCCAAGCGGGGGGTCAGTACAGGTCTATTACTCCCAGTTAGAAATATAATCTAAGTCAGCGCTTGCCGCCACGGCAGATGTGATGGAGAAATCGTTAACCACGCCACAATAGCCGGAGGCCGTGCTACCACCGCGCGACGGCATTGTGTGTGCCTACATACAGAAAACATTTTGTCATCTTTAGTAATTTTATACAGGTTGGCCCATCGGCAAGTGACCCCCCGTAAAAGGGCTTATAGTACTCATCATTATGAACAACTTTTAATATGGGACCCACCCTGAAATCGAGAGAAAAAATAATCTGCTGTTCCATACATTTTGGCGAGTGTCATTGACACTTTTTTCTATGGAACATTTTTATTTTACTTGATTTCAGCGTTGGTCCCATAGTATAAGTTGTTCATAATGATAAGTACTATAAGCCCTTCTCCTCGGGCGGTCACTTGCCGATGGGCGACATTGTATCATCAAAAAAAAGTTTCGCAAATTGAAACTTTAAGGCAAAAGATGGGACAACCAATGTCGTTTCAAACAGAAGACCGATGGCTCACTATCAAAGCTGGACCGGCAAAACTGAGACTAACGACACACTACACCTTTGAATGGAACACAGCTGTTTCTTTCTTACGAATATTATAGCGTATCACTATCCTTGTCATACGTCGTGCGCCGAGCCAGCCAGAGTCCAACCAGAGCTGAGTCTGTGAGTAACAATTAGAACGTCATTGGGGCCAACTGAAAACAATAACCTCTGTAATTGTGTAGTGCCGTTTTATAGTAGATGCAACTCCTGTTGTTCGCAATTTGCACTGTTATGTACTTTCCGAAAGAGAACAAAGGTTCGAGATGTCGGAATAGCGGTATTGAATCTTAAGTGGAGCTGGGCAGGACACGTTGCTAGGTTCAGAGGTGATCGGTGGAGTAAGGCTGTAACAGTGGTGGCCGCGGCAAGGTAGGCGGAGCGTTGGTCGTCCAGCTGCGAGATGGGTTTACGATATCGTCACCATCGCGGGTCGAACCTGGACTAGATTGGCACAGGACCGAGGCAGATGACATAGCAAGAGAGAGGCCTATACCCAGCAGTGGGATAAGCAAGGCTGTGAATAATGATGATGTACTTTCACAGTGAAAATTGCAAACTACAAGATTGCGTGAGGAAAAGAAGTTGCATGGTAAAGTCTGTGATCGCCCATGAATAGCCATAATTATAGTCTCTATAATTATTCCTTACTATAATAGGAAACTTGAGGTAAAATAACAGTTTTGCAAAATCGGGTTGACTCTAGCAGAATCGTTTTTTTAATACATCTGGGTGAGGAGACCAGCAAGTCGCTCGCCTGATGGTACACGTCACGGTTGCCCGTAGATAGATAGAAAACTCTTTATTATTCACACCAGAAATTACATACCTAATACAAAAATCTACTTAAAACTAGTGTAACAATTGGCGGCCTTATCGGTTAAAGCGATCTCTTCCAGGCACCCTTAGCATGGGGAGGATTTATAAGGAAGAGGTAAGGGACGGAATATGCTCTTATAAAGGATTATGTAATATACATATAGAAAAAAAAAACACCCGTAACAGTTCAATGTCACCCAGAATTTTGAACTTTAACAGTTCTTCTGCGGGGATATTAGATTATAATTTCTTTATACTCAGTGATATCTCTATAAACGGTGCCCTTCAATCCGGTGCACAGTAATGTTTGCACACTAATGCTTGGCGGTTGTTAACTGGCAAAGATGTGGTACTTCCCCAGACGGACTCTGCAAGAGTCCTACCACTAAAAATCGTATAAAATAGATCGTCTTTATCTAGTGAATTAAGTTTTAACGCCAATAGCAGCCTCAGATCAGACATGCAAATTACTTATTACAAAATTATTTAAATACATATGTCAAAATAAATAAACTCAACAATTTAATATTTTGTGTGATAAACATACAAGCGACATGATGTCATGTCCAAAAATTCTTTAATAGTACAAAAATTCATGAGTACAAGTACAAGAGACGATAGAAAATGGCATCTCAACTCGGTGCTCAAAAGATTTCGATTGTTTTTTGATTATCTATTTAATGAGTATACAGGGTTATAAGAAGAGGGCATGCTAAGCCGAAACGGGCTCACAGTACTCATGATTTTGAACGACTTTTACTATGGCACCAACCCTGTAGTCGAATATCAGCTGTTCCATACATTTTATCGAGTGTCATTGATCATATTATATGTGTCATATATGGAAAAGCCGATATTTTATTTTCGATTTCAGGGCTGGTCCCATAGTAAAAGTTGTTCACAATTATGAGTACTGTAATCCCCTTTCGGCTTAGCATACCCTTTCCTTATAACCCTTTATACGGTCCATCAGTCTAGCCCACAGATGAATAGAACTAGATACCTAGTCTAGGACGAGCCTAGCGCGCAATACATAAGTTTTATAAGACTTATATAAGACGCCGCCCCAAATATTGAACCTCAGTTCCGACCAAGTGCCAGAGCTGTGCGTGCGTGCGTGCGGCTTACAAAATAAAACGGTTGTTTTATTTTCCTGACAACCAACAGTAAACAAAAATGACTATCTGTGCAGTGAAATTGTGTGGAAAGTCATCCGCGCACTCAAACTACAAAAAATACGGAATAACTTTTCATCGGTAAGTAAAATAATTCAGTTTTACAAGACATAGCTGAGCTCAGCGTATAATGGACACTTCGTCACTTATCCCTTTTCCTCATTGCGGATATCCCATGCATTTGTCCCTTTCTGGCGAACGCACGTATAAAGTAGTGTTGTGACTCATTAAACAAAACGCAGACTTGCATTTTCGATGTTCACCATACCGTAAAGGGATTCGAACACTGATGAATTCTAACTAACTAACTAACTAAACTGTACACTCGGGACCTTCTGCTTGGACTAAACTCGACAAGCAACGAAATCACGATAGAATCGACCGGCAGAATCTAGCATGTGCGTGAGACTGTGGTGAGACTAGAGAAAATAACTTGTTAAGAGCATGTCGGGCCATGCTTAGTAGGGTTCCGTAGGTGCGTAGGATGTTTGAAGTTTTTATCCGTTACTAGCTTCTGCCCGCGGCTTCGCCCGCGTTTTTCTGGTAAACAATAATGGCGTTTTTGTCAGTAGACTATAGTATACGTCGTAAGTATTTCAAGGTTATTATGTGTATGATTCAGTTGTTAATTTCGATTCCCGGCTAAATAGATTTTTAGATGATGAATTGAAGTAACTGTTTGAAGTTGATTCTGGGTAAACTAACATTATTTTTCGGACCTAACAAAACACGTGATCTCGAGAAAATGTCACATTTTAGAATAACACATTCTATTGAAACGCGCAAAGAAAGCAGGGACCTCGAAAAAAAACATTCGACTTTACAGCTCGATCTCGAAAAATCCGCGAGTGCACGACACTGAGGAAGAATTAGTACTTTAATGGTGTTGTGTAGTAATGTTATGTTAGTGAGTTGAGATTCGAGTGAGTGCGATTACTATGGCAGAGCGGAAGTTCGCTATGTAGGTAAGTACCGATTAATAATAGCTGTTAGGGAACTTACCGCATTATGCATATACGTATAATGTTTTAATTAATATTATAAACATATAGATAATTATTTAAACTTACTGTGTCTCATGTTACATACATATCATTTAAAAGTACTAAATCGATTATACTTCGTAAGTCACTAGCCGACCGGTATGGTGCGCCACCGTCGTCTAGTTCAGTTGGTTTTTGTTACGTGAAAGTGACGGACGCTCCGGCAGCCATTTTCTGATTAAAAAGGTAATATTTAATGGTGACGGTTCCTGCTAGAGTGAACTAAGGTTGGTCCAATATATGACATCAAAGTTATATTACCATTAGGTTCCTAGAATAAGAGTTCCATTATTAATTGTTGTTAAATAACTCGTCGAAGGTTAAATTAATAAAAAGCTACTCATATACAAATTATTATTATTTCCTAACGTTAGTGCCCTTTCAGTTCAGAAGTGGGATAAACGGGTTCATCACTCGTTTGTCCCGCCCACAAACTTAGCGAGATGTTGACGAGATCTTCTCTCTTTTCTCCATCATGCTAAGTACCCACATTTTTTTTCACTCCCCCTTTCATGCCCATTGAGCTTTGATTTCATGTCCTAATAACTTATTCGCTGATCATCTTGATTTAGAGATAATGGAACTCTTAAGGTAGAACTAAAGTGAGTAGGGACTATTAAATATTAAGGTTGAATAACCAATGTTTACTTATTTTTGAAGTAACGCCCATTTTCTTCATCTTTTTCGAATAAAGTAATATTCATGATTTCTGATGAATATTTTGTCATTTCTTTCGAAATTATTTAAGAAATATATAGATATTAACGACGAAGGTCGATCAATGTTACTTGTTCAATTTATTTACTGAAAGTAAATATACATTGAAATGAAATGGAATTTACATTATAATTATTATGTATAAATTACAATATTTGGCAGCTACTTGAATTTTAATGTCATAACGTTAAAAATGTTTCTGAGCTAAGCAATGAACGGCTCGCCATGCAGCACCGATGAAGAGTGTGAAATTCCTGGCGGGGGCGAAAATATGACCCTTGGCAGTGGTCAAGAAGACGACACGGGTGAGTGTCGAGCGACATGCATCGTAAGTTCAGCAAATGGCGTTAAAAGTAAGTACAGTCGGGCTCACAGAAAAGAGAAATTATAGAAGAGCACTGTAGGCGTGGCATTGTAGCCAGACATCGAGAGAGGTTATACGGAAATGTTTCAATCTCTCAGGATAAGACGAAAGTCTACGACCCATACTGCATCTATAGCTAAGTATCCTAAAGCATCGCTTTAGAATTTTATTCAATTCGATCATGTGGACTTGGTAGAAAGGAGACCACATTACTGAGTTGTACACTAAAAATAAGAGTATAAGTAAATGAAAGTTGTAGGCTTACAAAAGTCTTTAATTAATCTTGAGATAAATCCCAGTAACTTTGAACTTCGGTTTATGATGTAGTCGTAATGGCTAGGAAAAGTAAGTTTGTCATCGCAAAACACACTAGCAACATGATTGCGCATAAGAATTTCGTTGTTAAGTGAGAATTCAAAAGTAAGACTGTTAATTTTCCTAGTGAAACTAATGACAAAGCATTTACTGACGTTAAAATACATGTAGCTACCATCACACCAAGCTGGCTGTGAATTAAAGTCATTTTGCAGTTGGAGAAATCGTTGAAGTTTTAATTGTACTAAATACTTTAAGATCATTTCATACATCAAAAGAATCAGTGGCTGTAACGCCTTAATATTGCATATAAATAGGGATGTAGTTTACTGACTTTTTACTATTGAAAACCCTACAAAAACCTTTAATACCGTTATCTAAAGAATTTCAGTTAATGTTATGTAACTTCTGTAACAGGTTTCAATGAGTAACGTACATTGGCTCTATATTGCAAGAATTGATCTTGATCAAGAAGATTACCAATTCTTTTAAAGAAATGCCTATGACATTTATGTTTCATTCCTAAGCAGCGTTTTAGCGCGGGGCTAAACCAAACCAGATATTTGGTATCATCGCTTTTTGACATTGGAGTGTATTTAATTGTTTATACCCTTGAGTATAGTATAAAATGCTGTCAAATCCACATCGATATTACAAGACGACAGGGCAGAGTGACACTCTGCTTCCGATAACCCAGCACACACTTCACTGTATTTTACACTTATTAAAATTGTAGTTCTCGCCTTTAAGAGTTTCATAAACTGAACAGAATTATCATCTATGTCCAATACTATGGCAGGGTGATATCTGTCCAGGCGACTAAGAGCTTCTGCACCATAAACATGAACATCAACCGTAGCAAGTACAAGATCTAGTATACGGTTATAAGTGTTACATTGACGAAGGTGACAAAGAGACGTCGTGTCTAATAACAAGCGTGGTTTACTATCATGTGCTGGACTAGCCTTTAAAGCCATTGAGTTAATTTCTTTAGTCCAGAACAGACCAGGAATGTTACAGTCGCCAAAACAGACGAAATCATTTGAACTATCAGAATTTAAGATATTTTTATAACAATTATCGTAAAAGGGTTCATGTTGTTCCTGTGGTAAGTATGAAGGCAAATAACAAATACAAAAGTATACGGTTTTATTATTTGTTATCACGTGGCGGAAGTGTTAACCATAAGTCTTCAATATACTATCCCAAGAAGTTTTTCGGATAGCATGTATGCTCTTTTTTTATAGCGATATCAATGCCGCCGAATACTAGAACGATCACGTCGGTAAATATTATAGCGAGCATCAAATAGCTCAGCATCAAATATACTACTGTTAAAGTTAGTTTCTGTGAGATAACATACATACATAATTTTAAATTAAATTTTTATAATTTGTAACGTGTGAACAGCGTAATGATTTCTATGCAAATATTTTTGCGCGTCTGAAAGGACCGAATGTAGTGGAACATTTAGATTGCCAACGCCCTGCTTACTAGACATGGGCGTTATTTCACGTCACTAGATACAATAACTAGCTACGCGGCATGTAACCGAATCACTAGTTTCTAGTCAAATTACAAGTGGTGATTTTTGTAAATGCGTTACTGACGCTGTCGGTCGGTCAAACGCTTTTTCATCGCGCATATAAAATAGTTAGTTATAAAAATCACTAGTTTTGAAACAGGTGACACCGACCAAGTCACTGGTTTCATTACGCTTATTGAAAATGACGTAACGATCCACGTCTACTGCTTACCTGCCATCTGGCAAATGGAACTCATTTCATTTCGAATTGACTGACCGAACTTTAGTCAGGAATTATTTGGAATACTTTGAGGTTTCATTATTGGAACAGGAATTAAAGATGAATTAAATTAAAGTCTGTCTTTGAAGTCAAGGAAACCTGCAAAATAATTGTGCAGTTTTTGGACTGGCAGCACTTACATCCCGTTTCACTCCTTGTATAAAATAAGAATTCAAAAAAGACCCATAGAGAACCCAACCGTATACGACAAAAATAAGGTCGATTTTAAAATGTTACAGCGTGACGCTTGTAACGCTTTATTCATTCACTACCTAGTAATTCGTTAATTGGCAGCATTGCCATTAGGCAATTATACTACTGGCATTGATACTAGGCTACAGAGGATTTCCATACAATATTGCCTTGACAGCTCTTCTAATCTAGAAGTAAACATATTTTTCTCGTCTGTGGTCGGACTAATCCGTCGCGGCGAAGTAACAAACTGAGCGAGGGAGCGGAAGGTAGCCGGCGGAGACGCCGGCGAAGCCGCAAACGCTCTGCATACCATTGAGCGAGGGAGCGGAAGGGAGCTGGCGGAGACGCCGGCAAAGCCGCAAACGCTCTGCATACCATATATTCGATGCGGAAGGGAGTCTAGTTAGTAGACAAAGCCGCAATATATCTCCATACGTTGTCTTAATAGTGTGGCAGGGAGCCTGAGAGCTAGGCAAAGCCGCAGAGACTCGTTATAAAACTCTGATGACGCGGAAGGGAGCCGAAAGAGTCGGCAAAGCCGCGGTCGATCAGCATATGATACAAATAAAGCGGAAGGGAGCCTGAGATGTAGGCAAAGCCGCGATCACACGTCAACTTATAGAAATGATGAAGCGGAAGGGAGCCTGAGAGGTAGGCAAAGCCGCGATCATACGTTCATTAATAATACGAATAAAGCGGAACTTAAACACTTAAAACCTCCGGACGAATATTTCTAAGACAAAAGTAATGCAGTTTCACAATTATGAGGCTACTCCGATTGACCTCAAAATAAACATTGCTGGTTCTTCTGTTGTTGAGGTTTGTAAGACGGATTTTCTCGGAGTAGGTAACTCTGGACACAAGCCTGAATTAGAAATCTCACCTCACAGACATCGACGGTAGAATCTCCAGCCATTGTTATACTTTATCGGTGTTAGTTGATGTAGCATCCACTGAAGTTGCCAAAAATGCTTACTATGTAAAGGGTAAATAACATTTACCCTTTACTGACATATGGGGTTATCTTTTGGGGGAATTCCGTCAATGTGAAACAGACTTTTACCCTCCAAATACGCTGTCTAAGAGTAATATATAGTAAAAAATAAAATAAAAAAAAAATAAAACGATGACACTTTGAGGCAATTATTTAAAGGAAAACGTCACTTGACTTTGACTGGAATTTATATTCTCGAGATTTCTTTATTTGTAAGATGTAACGGGGATTTATTTAAAAATAGGTCTGATTTGCGTGTGAGGAATAATGCAATGAGAGGCAATGACTACTTCTTTATGCCACGTGTTCAGTGTGCAATTTATGAGAAAAGTACCTTCATTAGTGCTATTAATGTTTATAATTGTTACCAAAAGCTATTACTGACATACCAAGCAATACGCAATTCAAGCCTAAACTAAAAAAGTGGCTAATTAATACTGTGTTCTACGACTTGAAGGAATTTATGAATAGAGATAAGTCTACAGAAATGACATTATGAAATAAGCAATTTCAAATCTGATTAAACATAGATGATGAAATTGACATGAAATTGTGAAACATGAAATTTATTTAAATTTTATTCTTATTCTATAATTAATTATTGAAATCAAATTAAAATGACTTGACATTTATCAAATTAGAAATTATTAAGTAATAAACCTATGATTGCAAAAAAAAAAATATTATGTGTAAAATCCTGAATATTGAATGCCCGATTAGGGTATGCTGATAGAGACTATTGTTGCACTAATACCTAGCATAACACACAATGTATCAGTTGGTCAATAAATATTTCTGAATCTGAATCTGGAAGGGAGCCTGGGTGATAGGCAAAGCCGCGAACGTTTATTTTCTGATGCGACGGGTTCATCGAGAGATTCCAGCTTAGATTTTGTTAGCGCTTAGAGTGTGCTTCGCGTATTTCAAACAGGTTGACCTGTAATCACGCTATAGGTCAACAAAGCGACCATCGATGCCTACGACGCGAATATCATGTAAAGGGGAATGCTCAGGCTGTGCGGACGAATGGTTGCCTAGTGATAGGCGGCGCAAGTATTATTATCGTTGTTTACAAAATGATCCTAAAACACCAGATCAAAATGAATCTAGGTACCGACATCCACGCTTCCCGAGTCCGCTTAATTTAATAAGCATGTTTCTGCAGGGAGTAAGTAGATAACGGTGATATAGTTATAATTCTCGCTACAACTCTGAAAAATCAAGACGAGTTTTCTGCTTGTCTCGTCTAATTATCAAAATTGTATACATAATTAGATAAAAATAGTTATACATTTTTAGTAATATTAATTATAATTTAAAGTCAAATATGTGTGACATAACTATACAATTATAATTACAGTGTTGCTAAATTGTCTTAATGTTTGTAGATTTATAAAACTTATAAAAATACTACCAGATAAAATTACATTTGTGATAATAGTTAGAATCTTATATATTTAATAAAACAGCTTAAAAATATTATCTAAACATACTAAAACTACAAACAAAATAAAAATAAACTATATTATAATTTAAACTTGAATGTACAGACTAAAACTACAAACAAAATTAAAATAAATACTTGGATGAATTGAGTCTAAAATATCTGTAAATGAAAGGCCGCATTCAGGACGCTGTCTATAATGATAATGTCGCTGTGATAATAGTTACTTGTTAAATTCAATGACTTAATTTGAAACTGTTTTCTTCCTTGTTCTGATTTGTGTACTTGCACATAAATATCATAATTAAGTTTATATAATATAATGATTACATACACAAATAATTTAAAATAAAGAATTGAGGCGATGGGACTCGCTCTAGCAGGATGGCCGAGCTGTTAGGGAACTTACCGCATTATGCATATACGTATAATGTTTTAATTAATATTATAAACATATAGATAATTATTTAAACTTACTGTGTCTCATGTTACATACATATCATTTAAAAGTACTAAATCGATTATACTTCGTAAGTCACTAGCCGACCGGTATGGTGCGCCACCGTCGTCTAGTTCAGTTGGTTTTTGTTACGTGAAAGTGACGGACGCTCCGGCAGCCATTTTCTGATTAAAAAGGTAATATTTAATGGTGACGGTTCCTGCTAGAGTGAACTAAGGTTGGTCCAATATATGACATCAAAGTTATATTACCATTAGGTTCCTAGAATAAGAGTTCCATTATTAATTGTTGTTAAATAACTCGTCGAAGGTTAAATTAATAAAAAGCTACTCATATACAAATTATTATTATTTCCTAACGTTAGTGCCCTTTCATGTTGCCCTACTGCCACAGCCTACTGCTTACCCCATCACTACGGAACGTACTAACTCGGTACAGTGGTGGGCGTAACCTTGATGATAGCCAATGGGAATAATTTGTCACGCTCCGCGCAACCCGTGCTTTCCTCAAACTGTGGTGACTTTTGATCGGACCAAAACCCGAGTGACGAGGTATCTGGTTCATCTGTGGTCTAGCCCAATAGCATCGGTCGATTTGATCGACCAGTGCGTTTCGTCCCAAAATGTCCACTTCCCGCTTTTACCATACCTATAAAGTCCATTTCCCATAAAGTCAGCTGAACAGTGCGGAACTAACTTAGAATATAGCATCACAGAGTTTTATGAGTAACTAGCTGTTACCCGCGACTTCGTTCGCGTGGACCTACATAAACAACAAAAAGTAACCTATCTATATATGTTCGTCACCAACCCTTAAGCTATATCTATGCAAAAATTCAGCTTGATCCGTTCAGCCGCTTAGCCGAGATAACGCGACAAACACCCAGACAGAGAGACAGATAGATAAATAGACAGAGAGACAGAGTTCATTCGAATTTATAATATTAGTTACGTTTTTTTTTTTTGTTCTTGGTGCAGCTCCACGGACTATATATAATATAAGACTAACAACATAACAAGAGGAAAATCTACTATACTTATTACCATGTTGCGTGTATACATCGACCAGTATTACTTAGGCTTAGGACAAAACAAAAAAAAGAACGAGTGTAAAATGTAGACATCGACACTCTAGATATAAATGAAATCCAAAATCGTTTAGGCGCTAGATCACATAGTAACATAAATACTTCGCAGATACATTAAAAAAATCTCCTTATTACTTCCTCATTCTGGACGATCGATAACTAGCCCTCCATTTGTCGCTTTAATGACGAAACGGCCGAATAGATTTTGATAAAATTTGGCAGCGCGCACGAAAAGGACCGATATTATCCCCGAAGATGCGGACAAAATTTAATATCACAATAAAGTCACGTGATCTGTGAAACAGAGTCATAGAAATGACATTTATAGGACGCATCTTCATACAACGATAATGAGGCAAATACAATATGTACAAAGATTTAATTTAATAATTCGCTCGAAACTATAAGTAAATATTTTTGTTTAAAATATGTCAAACATCGTTTCAATTTACTGAAGGATATTATAAGCTAAATGTAAACAAGCCGTCCATCATTTTAATTTACAACAAAATGTCTATTTTACTTTTAGGGCCTCTTTCATCATCCAAGTAAAGACCCAAGTAAGCTACTCGTTGGTTGTAGTGGCAAGTAACAGTCGTACTAGTTTCAAAACGTCGGAGCGCAATCCGTCACATAAAATGATCAACAACTAAAATTACTCGAAAGTACCAAATCCGCCATTTTAGTTTTTTTTTTAAAGATATTCGGACGGACGGCACCAGCGTCCTCTAAATAAACAGCGAACGTTCTGCGATCCCAAAGCCGCCTGCGAAGCGTGAGAATCGTGGCAACTACTCCCACAATATGGGGGAGGCGGGGAGGTTAGCCTCCAGCAGTGGACGTCTAAGAGCTGACAGGAAGATTGTTCTGTGTGCAAAATCAAAATACTATTCGAATATTTTTTCACGCTTTTTAACTAGTAGCTCGCGGCGAACTGAGGCCTCGCGACCTCCATATCTTCACAACCCCTGGACCGATTCAGCTCATATTCGAACTTAAAAATTGTATTGAAATGAACTACTTGCCTACAAAATTTCATGAACATCGGATCATTGGTTCGCAAGTTATCATCGGACAAATATACACACAAACATACATACAAATGCTGATTTGTCCCAGTAAACTCAGAGACCTTCGCTTCGCTCGGTCAATAATATGTTATCTTAGTTTACAAAGTAAGAAGAGTTTGGACAAACTTCCTATTATTCACAAAACACGTGACAGTAACTAAAGTAGCGTTAAGATAAGGTTGTCGTCACAATGCAGATATGCTGTCGCAACGTCGACTGTCATCCACGAGCGCATGATATGATTGTTTGAACACCGCTTTAGGCGACAGCTACCCTGTGCGCATGGAGTCAAATAAGCTATTTTTAGTACTTGGTCGCAATAATATTTGAAAAACTATCATGACTTGACAAATAACTATTGCAACGAGTCATTGCTACACAGTTCTAAAGTGTACAGTTTCTATGTATAGTATATCTTCTGTCAGTATTTTATACAGGACAGCGATGACGGATGCGTTTTTGGTAAAGGTCTATTTGCTATTATAATTGGTTATCTCATGTTTTTGTTATGATAATATTGAACGATGAAGAACTTTTGAAGGATAATTAGGTTAGATAATAATAGTTCGCTAAATGAATGTAGAGCCGTAGAGAGGGAAAGTAAAAATGTTGTGTAGGTATTTTTGTGTTCCGAAATAAGCCAAACTACAACTATAGAAACCGACTAATCTTAAGTTAGTTTATACCGACAAATTTATCTTTAGGGGTGGCCTCACGATGGAACTTTATTTTTACAAGCATTTTCGGGTTCGGGTCAAATCTTGCAACTGAATTTTAGAGCAGTTCCCCTTGTTCAATTGTTGGTACTCGTTTTCGGGGAATGCAATTGGCGAAACTCGCGCGCGACCTCGAAAAAAGCTGCGAAGCTAGTAAGCTTGCACGCACAAGCACGAAGCGTTGTAATTTAAAGCGTGTCTTTGTTCTTTTTAGGGCCCTGAGTAATGCCAAAGACTAGCCTTGTAATTAATCAATATCCATATAAATATTTATCACGGTAGCTCTCGAATCCGCTCATGTCGCCTTCTTGTCAGCTTCAGCACGATTTCCATTGTAGAAGTAAGTACATTGTATTCTCGTACGCATACGTAATTCATTGTGAAAGATTCTACAGCGAGATGTTCTTCAATAGCATTTTATTAAGACTTCGACCTTTTTATGTTTTTTATTTTACGCCCTTTTGAGGAGAACGTTTTCGTGCCACGGTCAATTTCATCGTATTTCTAGTTATAAGTAAATGCTTGTAACGATGTACCTATATCTGTGACCAATACGGCCACATTGATTGCAATTTCATAGTTTTAAATTTTACAGCAGGACTGGTTGATTTTTACACCGCCCGACAAGGAGAAAATTATGAGTATAGGTATTCGAATTTACAGGTACTGCGGCAGCAAATACTACATGTAGCTCGGACCGCGGTGCGAATCGCCCAAGTGTTTTTTTGACATTGGGTAACTCTTTTATATATTATATACCGCTAATACCAAACAACTTCCCGTTCCGTTTCAAGCGTGTGTTCCCAGTGAGCCTTAGTTTTGCCATGACAATCAACAAGGCACAAGGACAGACGCTGCACACCGCGGGCGTGGACCTCTCCATCTGCTGCTTCAGTCACGGGCAGCTGTACGTGACCCTGTCTAGAGCCAGCGATGCGGCAAATTTATTTGTGCACGCTCCAGAAAATGTAACTAACAACATTGTTTACAGAGAAGCTCTGTAAACAATATTGTTATAGTTGAATTTTAATGCAATTTCCAGGAATTCCGTCTGCAGAGGCAGCTGCGGCTTAAGTTGCGGGTACAGATATTTATAATATTAGTGTGATACTCAGCGTATGTTTATAATATCAAGAAGCTTTAAGCGTCAGTCGTGCAAAGTTTGTATATTTTCAGAGTGTGCGAGAGTCGGAAATCCTGGGAAATTCTTGGTATTGTTCGGAGTGTTTGAGGGGTTTCTAGAGTAGTTTTTACGATAACATCCGTTAGGGATTTCACGAAAGACGTCTCGTGCTTCTTGGCACTGATAGATTAAACAGCTGAAAATTTCCAGTCTGTGGTTCAATTTGTATTAACAATTTACAAAATATGCCAACTACCAAAGGCCCCTAAAGGCTTTTGTTATGCATTAGACGCCTTCTGGTTGATGATGATGAAGGTAGACGCTCGTTTTTTTTTAAATTTACTTTTTTTTAATGCTACTATAAAATAAATGTTTATTTTATACTCTTAATAATATTTTAAGAACATGTACATAAAATGTAAAAAAAAAAAACATAATTTCTGTAGTCATTGAGATATATCTCCAGCTCAATGTCTGTCGTGTCATTATTCAGGGATGAAACAGGTTTTTTTTGTTTATTATACACAGTGACGAGACGAACAAGCCGATCACCTGATTTTAAGCGTCACGCTTGATCATAACAATTCAGTGCCACCCAGAATTTGAACTTCAACAGTTCATAACCATGCGCGGCTCTCAGCCCTCAGCCCCCGCGTGTTACTTATACCGGTATTCTTCGTAAAAAGGTGACATCATGTCCATCTCAGCTTAATTGGAAAGGTTTCGATTTTGGACCTGTTCACCCTCTGCTCTCTATCTGCACCTTCTACAGTCAGGATGACAGGGGAAGAGAATGTAGATTTCGAATTCATTCCGAATATAGATATATTGAAGCCATACAGATAGATATGTAGAGATGATAATCCGAACATTGCGTCCCATAATTATGTGTTTAGTACTTAAAATTGCCATCCGTGGATATCTCTACTATCTTGCACCGTAGCTTGGCCATACGTATGAGATATGCATGTCATTGCATGTATGCGTGCCTCTCTTGAACGTATAGTATGATCCGCCGTTCGACTGAGAGTTAGTTTTACCATAAAAAAATTATACTAAGAGTGCTAATATTATGCTAAGACTCCATAGAAAGATGCGTAACTCGATTGTAGCACTGATAAGGACGTAAGATGTCTCTAGTGCTTTAATCTGCGACATGATCGCCACAATTTCAGCTTGACTTGAAATAGAAAACCAAGCTAACTCATTCGGTGAAAAAACGCGACTTGTTATGAATATATTTGCATTAATAATATTGGTAAAATTATTAATGTTATATTTTATTTGCAAAACTAGCTTGGTTCTCAAGAGATGGCGTTGAAAACATACCTTTCCGTTGTATATTGCAATCTAATTTGAACTAAACCTTAAATAGCGGACATATACTAATACTAGGTTTCTATATGTTAACCATATTTTCATCGGTTTTTATAGCGGTTTATAGCGCCGTCTAGTTTTAAGAATTTTCGGGGGTACAATTTTATGTATCAGATTGTTATTCTTCTCGTGTATACTTTCTTTGGTCATATTAAGAGTGTACCTGTACAATGCCGCGACATATAGTTGTTAGCACCGATAAACCTGTACCATTATAAATGCACATTTGCGCCGTTCTAAAGGCCGTCGTGTCCTAATCAGAAAGCGGCACGGCCGCCGGCTTCGCCGCGTCGCTAACGATTTTTGCATCACGCCTGCGACTTAGGCATACGCCCGGCGTTCGTGCCGAATGCATAGTGGGTCCTTTTCGAAAGAAAGTCAAATCTAAGAAAATTGCATTAAGACGCTTATCTTCACTACTTTTGGTATATTCATTATTCAGTGGTTGACGATCTTCCCGCGGAGATTTTTGGCCGTGTTTTACTAGTAGCAAAGTTGTAATGCTATTAATACCTACGCGGTAATATTGATTTAAGTAAAGTAGTCTTTCTGTTGTGGTATTGTTATTTTGAGCGCCGACTCGGAATCCATGTGTTTGTAAATCTATACCGGTTGCGTTACTAGTGTACGGTACTCACTGGTCGGAGTCCGTGAGCCGACTGCGGAGTGCGGGCGCGCGCGTGCCGGCCAGCAGGCGCTGCGTGTCGGGTGCGCAGGCGCGCGCGAACGCCGCCGCCGCCTCGACCGCCGCGTCCTCGTCGTACAACGACGTCTCGTCTTCCGCTGCAACAAGCAAACGTCATTATACACATGCTTATTATAAACTAACCGTGCACAAGAACCCCACAGACCTCCACGCACTCCGGGCTC
This sequence comes from Apocheima hispidaria, assembly GCA_947579745.1. Taxonomy (NCBI): domain Eukaryota; kingdom Metazoa; phylum Arthropoda; class Insecta; order Lepidoptera; family Geometridae; genus Apocheima; species Apocheima hispidaria. The sequence goes on along the minus strand of OX388154.1, from coordinate 2,700,025 downwards.
CGGGTCTTTTGTCAAATACTGAACAACTTTTGTCTAGGTAGGTTTTAACTAGGTAACTCATAAAAAACTAAAGACTCTACAAAAGAAAATACCAAAGAACACCTATATTGTCACAGAGCTAAAGGTTACTTATTACTAGATTTGCGTATACAGGTTTATAAGGAAAGGGTATGCTAAGCCGAAAGAGGCTTATAGTACTCATGATTGTGAACACCTTTTACTACGGGACCAACCGTGAAATCGAGAAAAAAATCAGCTGTTCCATACATTTCGTAGAATGTCATTGACAATTTTGTATGGAACAGCTGACTTTTTTTCTCGATTTCAGGTTTGGTCCAATAGTAAAAGTTGTTCATAATGATGAGGACGATAAGCCCTTTTCGGCTTAGCATACTCTTTCCTTATAACCCTGTATAGTCCGAGTAGACCAGTGGGCTTATCCTCTAACTTTGAAACGTTTGCGATTCTGATTGCGAGAGCATGCCATCTCGGTCGTACCAACTTAGTCGCACTATGCGCGGTCCCGCTCGCGCAACTCTCGCTATCGCTTTCAGAGTTACGGGATAAGCCCACGGGACACTGCTACGATAGTGCATACGTTTGTCTTATGTTCCCGACAAGGAGTAGAGTAGATATTGACGCGTGCGCATGCCTACTGGTTGTTCGTTGTTGGAACAGCCCGCCTTACCTAACGTGGAACGAGTATAGTGGCTACCACCACTATTTATACTAGGTCCACGCTACGATTATGACGGCTACAGTAATTTTTAAAAAACTGAAAGAAAACATTTTCTTTTAATATTTCACCACAAATCGCCTACCAAATATAACTTTACGTTCACAAAACTAGCAAAAGTTCAGAATTAACTGAAAACCGTAAATTCTGAGTACTTTTGCTAGGTTTTCGGCTTTTAATATAGGTATTTTTAATTTTATACACGGGCAGTTATAGTAGGTGATAATACATGCCGCGAAAACCACAAAGAAATATTTATGAGCCTTCCCAGTGTGGACCGAGTATAGGCCTATTTAATATTGTAAACGGTCAGTTCTAGTAGGAAAAAATACACGCTGGGAAAACCACATGTACCTACTTACAAAGAAATATTTATAAGCCTAATATTTGCGCTCGACACATAACACGAAGTTATTTAACTATGTCAATATGATACTGCAGATTTCTACATGAGCGTTTTTTAAATAATTTTAAAGATAAAAAGTACCGCAATGCGGATTTTTTATATATACTAACAATACAAGTAAATCACTAATATTATGAATGAGAACGTTTGTGCGTGTGTGTTTGTAGTATGCTACCTATGTTTGTTTCCCCTCACCTCTTATAAGTGTAAACACATTTGAATACCACGAATCACAGATCAACGACAATTAAGTACTAAGATTATAGTAAGCAACATTGTAATATCTTGTTTTAATACAACGGGAGTACTCACGTTTTTTTTTTTTTTTTTTATGCCATAGGTGGCAAACAAGCAGACGGGCCGCCTGATGGTAAGCGATCACCGTCGCCTATGGATACCTGTAACACCAGGGGCATCACAGATACGTTGCCGACCTATTGAAAACGTTAAATTGAGTCAGACTACGTTTAATCAGACTACGTTTAATCAGACTACGTTTTTTTATGGACAAGACGGCGGTATACTCGTTTTTAATATGAGTAGTAAGCAGTTTTTATAAGGGATTAATAAAACACGCGATTTTCTGGGTTGACTTGTGATGAATTATTGTAAATCTAATTGTTTTTTAAACATTTATGATCTGTTAGCAATTAATAATTGTTTTGTTTCAGGCAATCAAAACCCAAAAGCGAATCGTTTTTAAATTAAAGTAACAATACATATAAATCCCTAATGCGAAAGTTGTTTGATTCACGCAGCAAATAGCAAACGGGCGACGATAGGCTACTTTTTACCACGAAAAAATAAAAAAAAACAATATGATTGTTGACGCGGGTAAAACCGCGGGTAACAGCTAGTCTCAAAATAAAATAAAAATAATAAGACATTCTGAATTTTAAAATGGATGAGAGGTTGTTTAAATTTGGACGGCAGTACGGCATTTTAACTATTGGTTACTCCCGGCGGCACAGTCCGAATCGCTAGATGCATGTGACAGAAAACAAGTGGAGACAGAGCGCACGAGTGTGGGCGCTTCACACCGGGCCGAGCATCCGAGCACGAACGTGCCCGGGGCGACGAATACTCACGGTCATATTCAAAGGCAACGTTCAACATGCTCCAACTGACAGTTCCACTACCACAGACAACAAGAGAAGTCGTATTTGACACCTGTCAAAATTAGATTAGATAATTTCACCACAACGAAACTATTTGAATCTTTAGACACAAAAATTACGCACGAATAAACAATAAAAAAACAGTGAATAAGCTCTACTTTGCAGACAAAACGACAAGCAGTGTGACCGAATGGATTCACGGTCCAAAACGCCTTCTTGACGAAAAAGTCAACGTACTCCGTCTGTATTTTAGACACACACACACAGATAAATTCTGTGTTTACACAGCGCATTGTCGAAAACTATGTCAACCCGGTAAGATAAGCCTGCTTATATTCGTAATGTCGTTCCCAGACATGCAGACCGAATACCGAATGTTCGCGCTACCAAACGGTATCCGCCAATGAGAGACGAGTATACGCGTCTCTGATTGGCGGATATCGCCCCGTTTCGCTTTATTTATCGCATCCGAAGAATTTGAGTTAGTTTTCACTGCTTTGGACTAATTTCAATGCAATGGTCGTCAAGTAGCGTACACCGAACTACTAAGTATTTTTTTCGCGAAAAAATTACGAGTAAGTCAATCAAATTAATTTTATTTTAATTTGCTTTTTGCCCCCGAACTTGAAATGCAACGAATATAATATATCAGGACTGACTGGCTGGTGTCATAATATTTCATTTTCCTTATAATCAACAAAAGAGGATGTCTTTGTATTATCTACACTCGTCATATTTTGTCACGGTAAAACTCATGAGTTCGGAACGAGTTTGCAGCTTGTCTTATAAATAGAACTAACAAATGATTTACAATGTTTAGCTTAAATGTAAATTAACATCATTTACATAAGTCGCGTAACTTTACCAAAATTAACTATTTTTACCCGAGTGCCCAAGAGGAGGGTAATGTAATTTGTTCCTTATCCTGTATCTTAAACGACTCGAGTTCGTGATTGAGCGAGGTGTCATTTTATTCCTCTGTATGTCCAGCGGTCATTGCGAGAGTATACCATCTCGCTCGTACCAACTTAGTCGCACTATGCGCGGTCTCGCTCGCGCAACACTCGCTATCGCTTTCAGAGTCACGGGATAAGCCCACCGATCGAACTACACTCAAGACTTGCAGGGCTAGGATGCGCACCGCGACAATATCGTCTCTACTCTTCATGTCGTGAAAAATGAGACAAACGTATACATAATCGTAGCTGCGTGTCCAGCGGGCTTATCCCGTAACTCTGAAAGCGATTGTGATAGTGCGCGAGCGGGATGGCATACTCTCGCTATCAGAATCACGAAAGTTTTAATGTTAGAGGATAAGCCCGCTGTTCTTGCATAACAAAAAGATTTTGTCAAAACTGACCCAGCCGACAAGACAGGACAATGAAAAACTTACTCATATATTATTACTTCTTGTTACCCGCGACTTCGTTCGCGTAGACATAGCAAAATTATTCTATGTCCGTCTATGTTATATACAGTAACTCGTTATCAAATTTTATCAAGATCCGTTCAGCCGTTTAGCCGTAATAACGCGACAAACATCAGATAGAGTATAATTACTTCCTTAAATAGAGTATAGTTCGCTAGATGGCGTTGATACATTTTTGTGCAGTTTTTGGTTTTTGGTCTTTTTTATGAACTGACAGTTGTAATGTAGGGAGTTCCGGCAAGCGAAGATTTTTCCTCGAGACGAACGTATTCATTTTTTTACCTCGAAGCTTTATTGGTCCTGATACTACTGTGGCTATATTTCTCTGAATTATAATATTAGTTAGGATTAGGCTTATATTGTATACAAACGCTTTGTCTTTGAGTCGTTTACACCCAAACGCCTGGCGTGTTTTGGTTGTCGAATCGAACAGAATTATTGCTATTCTTTAAAAATAATATATATTTTTTTATTTTGTGAGTATGTTCAGACCCTTCATAATTGTAATTTTGTTTTATCGCTTGTATTGGTAGGACTCTTTTGCAGATGCTGCATGGGCATTGTCAGTTATACAAACGCCAAGTAATATTGTGCAAACATTAGGATACGTTCCGGATTGTAGGGCAATCATGTCTCTTGCTAATGACAAGCGCAGTGTGTTGCCGCGCATGTTCTTGAGCTGAGTTCCTTGAGTTCTCGCGCCGAACTGAGACCTCGCGACCCCTATATCTTCACAACCCCTGGACCGATTCAGCTCATATTAATTTAAAAATTGTATTGAAATGAACTACTTGCCTACAAAATTTCATGAATATCGGATCAACGGTTCACAAGTTATCATCGGACAAATATACACACAAACATACATACAAATGCTGATATGTCCCAGTAAACTCTGAGAGCTTCGCTTCGCTCGGTCAAACTTTACCTGACGCAGTGGGCCTCGCTTTCAATTCCATATTCACAGATACCGCGGCTACATCCATTTCACAAAAAAGTTTTCAAACAATTCACAGATATTATTTATAACAAATATTTAGCCGAAAACTGTACTAGATAGTAATTATTGGTAGAAACGACAGCACTGCAGACACCGATACAACATAATGCGTCAATAGTAGATAACCAGCTTATCGTTCTAGCGTTCTATCGGCGATAAGGGCCCAGTTATAGATATACGTCGATACCGACAGTTCTACAGGTTGTTCTATTAGACGATACATATTCTTAGACCAGTCAATTTAGCATTTGACCCGGAATTAACTAGTAGTTCGCAGCGAACTGAGACCTCGCGACCCCTATATCTTCACGACCCCTGGACCGATTCAGCTCATATTCGAACTTAAAAATAGTATTGAAATGAAATACTTGCCTACAAAATTTCATGAAGATCGGATCAACGGTTCGCAAGTTATCATCGGACAAATATACACACAAACATACATACAAATACCGATTTGTCCAAGTAAACTCTGAGACCTTCGATTCGCTCAGTCAATAACAGGTATTTTTTTTTCTTTACATAATTGTAGAACCAACCTCTCATGTTAATCACACGAATATTATAAATGCGAAAGTTTGTGTGTAAGTAGGTAAGTATCTACGGTGTAAGCTACCTGCATACCATATTTCATTCAAATCCGTTCAGCCGTTACAGACTTGAACGGGAACAAATACTTACAAACTTACACACAAACTTTAATATTTATAATATTAGTGTGATGATATCCAAGAATATGTCCGTCGTCAAACAGAACATCCTGTACATTTGTTTGGTAAGCTAGTCACCGTTAAACAATGTGCAGGCCTCAATAAGTTCGTTGAAGTTAATTAAGGCCGCTTTTACTCATTACGTGAACTCTCGCTCGCACAATCAAGATTTTTAATGCATGCAAAATTATTGAGTGTGACATTCGACGATGCTTTTGCAACGTTTTCTTTGTTGTGACATTTGAAATGTTTCTGCTTAAAAAAAACCATTTTAATTTAAACAGAAGTTGATTTACGTATTTTATAAAAGAACCCAATACAGAGCTAAAAAAAAAAACTGGTGCGCAGCATTTTTTACTAATTTATAGACATCATTCTTGATTAAAATATAAAGTAAATGGGGTATTGCGTTGTAACGACTAATCTCAAATGATAAGGATTATTTTGCCAATAAAGTACCTATAATCAGTCAATCACTGCTAACAACTCGCCCGAGTTAGGAACATCAGGCCGTAGGACAGGATAAAGTTACTTATCTCAAAACTTTTTTTTTTTCTCTTATTTTTTGTCTCCACACGCTGTGTATTGTATTGTGTCAAGTATTGTAATATTTCACAATTAAAATGAGTCTCAGTCATTGTCAAGTCAAGCAAAGTAAGTCACGGTCAAGTCCACGTCATGCTCCAGTAAAGCGGTGGAGACTTTACTAGAGGTTTCAATGGGGCTTTTGGTAACAACACGAAGAGTCACGTTTCACAACATTGTACTATTCATCAACACTCGTGCACGTTCACGAACACTTAGTGGATAAAATTCCAGCATTTTTACACATTAACACTCGAAATAACACAAGTTTTGGAAAATAATACAATGACGCGCCATGACATCTTCACGTTCCCGCCAAAACTCCAAAGACTTCAGCATTCATATCCTTTTCTTATAGCTCGGCTCGGACTGCCCCGGTGGCTCAGTTGGTAGTGAACCTACGTTCTGTGCTTGGGGGCGTGGGTTCGATTCCCATCTAGGACAAACATTTATGTGATGAATATTTGTGTTTGTTCTATGTCTGGGTGTTAATATCTATATAAGTATATATTTAAAAAATATCTATGTACGTATATCAGTCTCTGGCAGCCATATTACAAGCTTTGCTTAGTTTGGGGTCAGATGATCGTGTGTGCAATAATGTCCCAGATATTTATTTATTTATTATTTATTTATTTATCAAATAGTTCACAGTTCAGTAAGTTCATAAAAAAGTCTGGCATTTGTTGAGGGCGGGGCGTTGGGGTGAGGTATACACGCGCAGTAGACCAGTTTTAGTGCGCGACAAACTTCTATCTACCAATGGCAGAGTAGAGTACTACGCGCGTTAAAATCATGCGCTGTTATTGGTCAATCGATTTCGTGGCAAAATCGCGACGGGCTTGCGCCATCTTTTCCAGCCGTCAGTCCGACAGTGCACAAATCGTGTAAGCGGGACAGAGCCAAGAATGCATAACAAGCAAAACTCTGCCATTTGCGCTTGCAAATAAAGTTCATTATTGATTAATTACACGTTCGGCTACTGCCGGACCGGTCTGTACTTTTCTGCGCAAACGAAAACTACCGATCCGAATTATTCGTTGTGTGAAGCTGTACATACAAGTACCAGCAAGAAATCAAGACGTCTCTATAAGCGCACACATCAATAAAAGCTGCACACAGACCAATTACATAATATTATAAATAATATAAATAATAATATTTTTTTTGTGGTAGTGTGTAAGTATGCAAGTATGTGTGTTTGTTCCCGTTCAACTCTGTAACGGCTGAATGGATTGGAATGAAATTTGGTATGGAGGTAGCTTACACCCTGGATAAACACATAGGCTACGTTTTGCTCGGGAAAAATATTCGGTTTCTGTAGAATAACGGGTGAAACCGCGGGGCGCAGCTAGTATACATATAAACAAAAGACGCGTTGCAGTTGTTTATTTGCACATAGATGGGATCGATCGTCCAGAGTCCAGAGTCTAGACCCACAAGATAAACCTCCGCACATCATGCCATGTAACTTTCCAGAGGGTAAACTAACTTATAGCCACTTCTGTTACTGTTTTTTTTGGGGTGTTTGTGTTTTTGTTCAGTGTTCCACTAAACTACGTAACGGCTAAACAGGTTTGAATGAAATTTGATGAGGATTACGCCCTGGATTAAAATCTAGACTTGTTCCGAAGAAATGTAGTGTCTGTGATAGCACATGAATCTGCAAGACAAAAACTTTAAAAAAATGGTAAATAAGGTAGCCAAATTTCTACAACTATCTTGTCCAAAACGGCCTGTTTTAATACAGTCATTGATAAAACCTTATCTGATATGACAATTTTACTGTCATTTTGCAGTTCGTAATCATTAAAAATCCGCAATGTGACTTATCGTAATACGTAGAAGTGACGATAGCTTACCGCGAGTTATAATTGACCGAGCGAAGCGAAGGTCTTAGAGTTTCCTGGGACAAATCGGCATTTGTATATATGTTTTTATGTTTGTGTGTATATTTATCCGATGATAAATTGCGAACCGTTGATCTGATCTTCATGAAATTTTGTAGGCAAGTAGTTCATTTCAATACAATTTTTAAATTCGAATATGAGCTGAATCGGTCCAGGGGTTGTGAAGATATAGGGGTCGCGAGTTCTCAGTTCGGCGCGAACTACTAGTAAACCTAATTCTAAACTTATTCAGCGTTTGGAATCTACGTTTCTTATTAGCTATAAAAAAATCATCAACATTTATATAAAAATCTATATATATATAAAATAACAAGCCTTTCTTTAGGAATCAAGGCTCTGACTAAACCGCTTATGATAGAGACGAAATTTGGACCCATTACTCGGAACGGATTTTGCGAAATTACACCCCTAAAGGTGTAAAATGGACTCGCAAGTTTGGAACTCGTCGTTCAACGTCGACGTCGTTCAGCCGGCTGCAGTTGGCGAGCGCAGTAGTAGTGTGCACTCACCGCTGTCCGAGTTATGCGAGTGCGGGTTGTGTATGATGCGTATCCTGCGCTCCGGGAACACTGGCTCGCCGTAGACTCCCCCCACGTCGCTCAGCCGGCTGCAGTTGGCGAGCGCAGTAGTAGTGTGCACTCACCGCTGTCCGAGTTATGCGAGTGCGGGTTGTGTATGATGCGTATCCTGCGCTCCGGGAACACTGGCTCGCCGTAGACTCCCCCCACGTCGCTCAGCCGGCTGCAGTTGGCGAGCGCAGTAGTAGTGTGCACTCACCGCTGTCCGAGTTATGCGAGTGCGGGTTGTGTATGATGCGTATCCTGCGCTCCGGGAACACTGGCTCGCCGTAGACTCCCCCCACGTCGCTCAGCCGGCTGCAGTTGGCGAGCGCAGTAGTAGTGTGCACTCACCGCTGTCCGAGTTATGCGAGTGCGGGTTGTGTATGATGCGTATCCTGCGCTCCGGGAACACTGGCTCGCCGTAGACTCCCCCCACGTCGCTCAGCCGGCTGCAGTTGGCGAGCGCAGTAGTAGTGTGCACTCACCGCTGTCCGAGTTATGCGAGTGCGGGTTGTGTATGATGCGTATCCTGCGCTCCGGGAACACTGGCTCGCCGTAGACTCCCCCCACGTCGCTCAGCCGGCTGCAGTTGGCGAGCGCAGTAGTAGTGTGCACTCACCGCTGTCCGAGTTATGCGAGTGCGGGTTGTGTATGATGCGTATCCTGCGCTCCGGGAACACTGGCTCGCCGTAGACTCCCCCCACGTCGCTCAGCCGGCTGCAGTTGGCGAGGGCCTCGCCGGCGGTGCGCGGGAAGTAGAGCGGCGCGAGCGTGGAGTACAGCGCCACGTCGGGCCCGCACGGGCTGGCGACCACCACCAGGTGCGGCAGCTTGTGCTGCTCGAGGTAGCGCCGGATCGTGCCTGGAAACCGGGCCGAACGTCACTTTATTACCGACTAGCTGTTACACGCGACTTTGTTCGCAAGGACAAAAAAAAATATTGCCTATGTCTCCGATCCTTAAGCTATATATATATATATATTGAAAAATTAGTTCAATCCGTTCAGCCCTTCTGCCGTGTTAACGCGACAAACACCCAGACAGATAAAGAGTTACTATGGCATTTAGCCTTCAGCAGTGGACGTCTTCTGGCTGATAATGTAATGTAATGTGGCGCTATAAAAAGGAGGCCTTTGTTCAGCAGTGGACGTCTTCTGGCTGATAATGTAATGTAATGTGGCGCTATAAAAAGGAGGCCTTTGTTCAGCAGTGGACGTCTTCTGGCTGATAATGTAATGTAATGTGGCGCTATAAAAAGGAGGCCTTTGTTCAGCAGTGGACGTCTTCTGGCTGATAATGTAATGTAATGTGGCGCTATAAAAAGGAGGCCTTTGTTCAGCACTGGACGTCTTCTGGCTGATAATGTAATGTGGCGCTCTAAAAAGGAGGCCTTTGTTCAGCAGTGGACGTCTTCTGGCTGATAATATAATGTGGCGCTCTAAAAAGGAGGCCTTTGTTCAGCACTGGACGTCTTCTGGCTGATAATGTAATGTGGCGCTCTAAAAAGGAGGCCTTTGTTCAGCAGCGGACGTGTTCAGGCTGTCGATATCGATGTACTCACGTAGCGCGATGTGTGCGGCGAGGTCCGGCGGGAAGTTCCGCCGCGGCGTGTTGACCACGCACAGGGCCAGCGAGCGCGCGCCCAGCTCGCCGGCCTTGAATAACACGTTCCTGGAACAAACGTGGAAATACTGTCACCGAAGAAACTCTACACGAGATCATTCAATCTCGTACAAATCAACATCAAAAATCTACTAAAAAATAGATGGCACTTACGTATTTAGCTAGCTAATGTCCAAACCGCTATAAAAGCCGGTGAAAATCAAACTAATATTATAAATGCGAAAGTTTGTGTGTAAGTAGGTGAGTATGAGAGTGTGTTTGTAACGGCTGAACGGATTTGGATGACATTTGGTGAGTAGGTAGCTTATTCCCTGGAATAGCACATAAGCTACTTTTTATCCTGAAAAATTTAGAATAGCGGGTGAAACCGCGGGTCGCAGCCAGTATGGTGTACAATTTCTCTATTTTCTTTTTCGATGCGTTATAGTAATACTATAACACATCGAAAAACACGTTACAGTACAATGTCTTTTAGATTTTAATTATTCTGAGTAACGAGGCGATCAAAGTCGCCCGTCTAAGCGTAACGCTTGCCCGCAACAGTTCAGTGCCACCCAGAATTTAACTGCAGCATTTGTAAGTTTTTGTGGAAAAATATATTTTTCCAGACGAGCTTTTTCAAAATCCATTGGTACTGTAAGCTGATCAACATCGTACTACTAATAATTACTGAGGAGTTCCGTTTTCCACCTTCCGTCTCCATCATCAGGTCAGCTCGCTTTCACAATGTTGTATTGTCATCGGAACTTGACAGGCATGCCAAATTTCAACTCGGACAGGGGGGATCTTGTCTAAGATCAGTTGCAAGATTTGACCCGAACATACATTCAAACATTGTAAGTTGAATAAAAGCTTGTAAAAACGATCGACCCCAAAGACCCTAATTGATACTTGGCAGAATCGTCCCAAATGTGAGAACAGTAGAGGAGAGGCGTCGGAGTATGTCGATAGGTTTGTGACGCGCAGTGTAGCGATTGTCACCGATTTGATATTTTTATGCACCTTCCTAGCTTAACTTTGACTTTTAGTACATCCTAACCAATATTATAATTCAGAGGAATATAGCTGCAGTCGTATCAGGACCAATAAAGCTTCAAGGTATGGTAATGAATACGTTCGTCCCGAGGAAAACGTGCTTGCGCGATTCAGACCTCCCTACATTACAACAGTCCATACAAAACGTAAAAAAATGCACCAAAATGGATCAACGCCATCTAGCGAACACTAGGAAGTAACTTTGTCTCTCAGTCTGGATGTTTGTCACGTTATCACGGCTTAAAGGCTGAACGGATCTTAATACAATTTGATAAGGCGTTACTGTATATCACAAAGACGGACATAGGATACTTTTTTATTAAATCAGAAATAAGAAATATTTTAGAATTGGCCATAAATAACATTGAATATTACAGGCAATACGAACCGCTTACTCCAGAAATCCCCTGAACGTATCGCGGGGTAACAACTAGTATTGATATTATTTTTAAACATTTAACGATAATCCGTAGGAAGACGTCGATACTCGGATTTCTGAATTTCTTGTCCGGAAGCCAACACGCTGCTATTTTTTATTCGTATAACACTATCAAATTCTTTGAAAATGTTTGATTTAAAAAAATTATATACAGTCCAAATCCTTTGAGCATATGGCCGAAAATACAGAACTCAACAATACCTAAGCCTACTGCCGTATCTTCAGGCGCTTAAAAACTGGGAGAAATTTGGGCAGTTGTCAAACACAAGCCTGGGATGGGAAGCTGCCAGAAAACGCCATTACGTGCTAAGCGTCAGATTTTCAACTGGAGGCCAAGCTAGCCAGCCAAGAACTAGGAAATAACCTAAAATTAAGCAAAACGCTGGCAGCCAACCCTGGCGTCAGCACCACCTCGTGCTAGAGCCGTAACACTCACTTGTAACATGCGTGCAGCGCGCTCTCCGCGGCGGAGCGGTACGCGGCTACGTACTTGGGGCACACCGTGTGCGCCACGTGCCGGCAGCGGAGCGCGAACCCGGGCGTCACCACCACCTCGCTCGTGCCGCACTCTGGAATACCACACCAGACCCGGTTACAACTACAGGATTATGAATCCTAGTAAATTTACTAAACATTAGAAAATAAAAATAAAATACGTTTTTGACCGAGAGAAGCGAAGGTCTCAGAGTTTACTGGGACAAATCGGCATTTGTATGTATGTTTGTGTGTATATTTGTCCGATAATAGCTTGCGAACCGTTGATTCGATCTTCATGAAATTTTGTAGGCAAGTAGATCAATACAATTTTTAAGTTCGAATATGAGCTGAATCGGTCCAGGGGCTGTGATGATATAGGGGTCGCGAGGTCTCAGTTCGGCGCGAACTACTAGTTAATAAGTGGGTAAAACAGGGTATCCAAATGTGAATGCAGTTTTTTTTTTAGGATAGAGCAATAAATAATATTTAAAAAAACATGACACACAAGTTTAACTTTGTATACTAAAGAAGCACATAAGAGCGGCAAACAAGCAGACGGTCTGCTAGATGCTAAGCGGTAACCGCCATCTATGAACACTAGTGGCGTTGACGATGCTTTGGCAGTTCGGAGAGGTGTAGAGAGCACTTTTGCAACGCTTCATGTCCTCGGCGGGAAGACTTTTGGGGGAAGCACACTCCACATCAGGCAGGTTCTGTTGTTCAGGAATCAATACCTAATGAATCGTTAGTACGTGAAGCGAAAATTAGGTTACCCTTTTTTAGGTCTGCGCCCGCGTTTTGCAAAGTCACTGACAGCATTGCATTCAATCAGCGCCTCGTCATTTAATGATTTAGCAGTGAGTTTATGATAGTTGTCGTGTATTTTTGTGAAAACATCCTTCATTACGTCTGCGCCATACTTGTGCATGATCCGTTTACTGGCATCGTCGCTAGCATTCTGACCTTGATGAGCTCTTCAATTAATGACTCGGCAGTCAATCAAGTGATAGTTACCGTATCCTCTAGTGATAATTTCTTCCTTCAAGTCTGCGCCCGCGTTGTGCATGATCCGCTCACTGATGGCGTTGCATTCTGTCAGCGACTCGTCGGTCGTGTTCGTTATCACGTCCGCGTCGAGGGTTGATATGTCACCGTGCCTGGAATTTGTATACAAACACTGTAAAGCAATAGTTGAAGATTTCTGCTGGTTTGATATGTGAATCAATTAGCTACGAAATAACACTTGCCCATTTGGGGATTTAGAAGGGCATCACAAATAAGTTTGATGTTATGTGTGTATAGGGTATCAAGTGGTCTGATGGTGTTGAGTGTACGTACTGACCATATAGCGAGCCTTGAGTTGAGGGAGTGGTCGTGCGGGAAGAGCGGCTGGTCGAGGAGCCGCGGGCGCGTGTCGGCCTCCAGCGGCGGGCCAGAGTGCGCCCACCGCGCCAGGGTCGCCACGCCGCCGCAGGCGCCGCCCGGTGCGCGCATCACGCACACTGAGGGCTCTGGAAATCACATACAGCTTACATTACTAAAGTGTAGGTACTATTATTTGAAAAATAGCTAACTGGCAAGACACTTATGGTGTTTTCACACGCCGCACGTAATATGCGCATCTTAACGCGCTTGCGAATGCAGGATGCATATGTATTAATTACTTTAAAAAAACAAGCGCCTCAGCACGAGCATGTCATTCTGTACATCCTGCTTTAGCATACGCATTGCGATGACCATTTAACTTAAAACACGGCACCGAATAATTGCTCGGCAAAGACAGACAAAAGTCCGATGCTTATACAGAATGTTACTTGAGGAATATACTCTCTAGGCCACGATTCTCAGCCCACATATTAAATACTACTACGACGCGCTTTCGTTCGCGTGGCCCAAAAAAAACTTGCCTATACTGTCCGTCAACGACCCTTAAGCTATATGTATGCAAAAATTCAGGTCGATCCGTTCAGCCTTGATAACGCGACAATTATCCAGACAGAGAGACAGATACTTTCGCATTTATAATATTAGTTAGGTTTAGGATTAAAAAAATTAAGTAATGCGAAGGAGTAAAAAATATACGATCAATTAAAAAAAAAACTATCACTCACTTTAATGATAATAATATTATACGGGTCATCGTATGATGGTGATGGAATAAGAATTATGTAGTCAAATTGCCCTTTATATCAAAGAATACCATTATACGACTGATTGTAAGCTCACTCACTCGATTATCGACCATAAAGTCGTCCCGCATAAGAATAAAATGGATACTCAATACACATACTAGCAGTGTGTATGCGAGAGCGGGACAGATCTCCATTTTTATATCTACCTTATTTCCAGAAGGATAAGGCGGATTTCTGACTGGGTAGTTTTACAATCAATCGCATTGTATTGAGCTTGTAAGTAAACCGTAATAACTCGGCAGATCTCAATATTCATATTTTATGGTCGATCGATGCACTTCCTAAGGCCAACGAGGCTTAACAATACGAAATTACAAGCTGTGTTTCTGTGGATGACCTTGGTTATCGTTAGTAAGATACATAAGCTGGTATTCAACGAACGAAAGCACATAGAAGTAATAAGCGATAAAATAAAATATTGATGTCTGTTCCGAATATGACGAATAACGGTCGGGGCAGTGCAAGTGATCAAAGTTCTAAAAGTGTTCAAGCAAATTATCGAAATGAGAGTGAGTGAGTGAGTGAGTTCGTGTGTTTATTATAACGATCATAGACTTCGGGCCAAGGGAACTTTGTCAGTGGTACCTTCCAACTTACTGGTGCGCACAAGTATATTCATTATCAGTGTGCTAAACCCTTTCGCACGCAGAATTGGTTGGTGAGCCGTTGTCGTTCTCGTAATTCGAGATATAGACATTGTTCATTCAGGAAACTATGTAGACATATTAGGACGTAAATATGGGCATATCCACAGAAAATCTTTATTTTTTCTTTTTATCTTTGGTAACGAAGGAAAGGTGGGGGCAGGCTTTATGAATTAGACCGGGTACTCGTAAATAAATCATTCAAAAAGAAGTCTTTGTGCGCTTAAGGTAAGTAATACCGAATACGATATTTTATGTAAGACCTTCAGAATTCCGCACGCAGAAGAAAAACACGGCAAGGACGCAGTTCCTGTTTTCGACAAATCTAACAGCTTTAAATGTTTAACTTCCATAAATCCGTTTTAGAATTTAGCGGAGCATTTCAAGTGGATTCAGTTGACCCAATTTTGTAAAGTGAGTGAGGTGCCTGATTACCGAAGGGACATAAGTATACATTTATTTTATTTAAATTATTAGGTTTTCACGGGTTATATACAACGATTTTGTTAAGTTTGAGTTCCTGATATTTCAGCGCAGTCGCAAGCACCATGCTCACAGGCCTACCCGTAAACTACTGGTCCCCTTATTGGATGTTCATGATTGGAGCGCGCGGTTGGTACGAGCGGGATGGCTTGCGATCACTATCAGAATCACGAACATACATGATAAGGGAAGGGGAAACCCGTAAACTGGGGTAAATATTCTGTTAGTATTAATTTAAATGTCGTAAACAACCGCGAAACACTAAAACAGTATTTTATCTTCATGCATATTTGTGGATACGGAACCTGACAACTTTTATTGTTCAGTCCTTTTAGAAAATCATTGTTCCTCGTGCAAAATATGGCAATTCACGTTGATTTTGCTCTACCATTTTCTAAAGGTTACTGAAGACAGCTTTAAAATTAAAGCTAATCAATTTTCACATACCGAATGAAAATTAACGAAGCCCCTGATAATTCTAGTCCTGCCAGATAGGTTTCATTTAGTGAGTGGTGCAACCGGCATTGTTGGAACCATGTAGTGGGTCCTGTGGGCTTATCCCGTAACTCTGAAAGTGATAGTGCGCGAGCGGGATCGCGCATAGTGCTACTAAGTTGGTACGAGCGGGATGGCATGCTCTCGCAATCAGAAACACAAACGTTTCAAAGTAGAGGATATGCCCGCTGGTCCGCTTGAGTGTGATGTGACACCTATCTCAGCAGCTTCGATAAGATGCAGTTTGCTGATTTGAAATAATATACACCTGCAATCACCTTTCCAGTATCATTTAGTGTAGTTTGTGGGGTATAGCTATCACAAAAGACAGAATACAGAGGAATATATCCGCAGTCTTATCAGGAACAATAAAGCTTCGATGTATAAAAATGAATACGTACATCTCGAGGAAAAAACTTCGCTTGCGCGATTTAGAACTCCCTGCATTACAACTGTCAGTCCATACAAAACGTCAAAAAATGCACTGATGCAAAAATGGATCAACGCCATCCAGCGAACTATAGGAAGTAACTTTGTCTCTTTGTCTGGATGTTTGTCGCGTTATCACGGCTAAGCGGCTGAACGGATCTTGATAAAATTTGATAAGGAGTTACTGAATATCACAAACACGGATATAGGATACTTTTTTAAGACCACGCGAACTAAGTCGCGGGTCATATAATATGTTTGTCGTCTAACCGAACAGCCAATAATAAATAAGTAAAAAAACGACATAGGTATCTAAAGTGACAAACAGACAAAATTACGTAAAACGCTGGTACGACGTATTGATTTATTATTTTGTCATACTTAGATAGTCTGGCAGTAGTGAGAGGGCCGGCTCGAAACTACAGAAAGAAGTTCACCAGAAATCATTCCGTTTCTATGAAATAAACTGTAAGAAATTAAATTAGAAATCTTGATGAGAATATTCCTAACAAAATTGATATGGTGGATAACGAAACTAATAATAGAATAGAATAGAATAATAACTGTTAATTGTTTCGAATACGACTGAAGGTATACATAATATAATAGAAACTGCTAACAAACCCTTTGTTTCGCAGTTATTGTTAGATTAGACGACTGAAATTAAAATGTGTCATTTTTTTTTAAAGAAAAAAAATCGAGGTGACCTTTGCTAGTAGTAGCATGGTATATAAACCTTTTTGCCCGACTGCCTAAGGAGCCAAATTACAAAAAACGTATGTGTGTCTGTCAAAAGTATAACGACTCGACTGATTTTGTAGAGAGGTGTCGTTAGAATCCTCTTCATGTCCGGAGTGACATTGGCTACATTTTGCAGTCGGGTATTGTTTTTTTTTAATGATATTACTCGTTGAAAAAGACATCTTGCTACTCTTTAATAATAACTGAATAGATAAAAACATATAGTGATATGGAAGAAACGAGGCTCGGACCAAGATTTATTTTATATGCGAAATATAAAAATGCAAAACGGAGCTGTGGCAATAAAAATGTAATAAAACGTGCAAATGCCAGAAAGTTTATGTCTTCATAAGGAATGGCGCTTTGAAATATTCAACAAGAATACACGTGAAAATATGGCGGAAGGAAACTGGAACATCTAAATTAAACCCTATAGCATACTGTACGTACCATTCTTTTGAATATTAAGGTAGTGTTACATCATTTTCTTTTGTAAATTTCGATTGTAATCTACTGCCTAGATTAACTAGTAGTTCTCGCCGAACTGAGACCTCCCGACCTCTATATCTTCACAACCCCTGGACCGATTCAGCTCATATTCGAACTTAAATTGTATTGAAATGAACTTCTTGCTTACATAATTTCATGAAGATCGTATCAACGGTTCGCAAGTTATCATCGGACAAATATACACACAAAAATACATACGAATGCCGATTTGTCCCAGTAAACTCTGAGACCTTCGCTTCGCTCGGTCAATTAACATCGGTTCTGCTTCGGCTCAAACTATCTGATTGCTAAGCTAAGCTAAGCTGGTGTTACATCCTCAAAACACTAGTTTATACACTAGTAGTTCGCGGCGAATTGAGACTTCGCGATCCCTATATCTTCACAACCCCTGGACCGATTCAGCTCATATTCGAACTTAAAAATTGTATTGAAATGAACTACTTCCCTACAAAATTTCATGAAGATCGGATCAACGCTTCGCAAGTTATCAGCGGACAAATATACACACAAACATACAAACATACATACAAATGCCGATTTGTCCCAGTAAACTCTGAGACCTTCGCTTCGCTCGGACAAATATTTATATACGCCTGGTAAACAGTATTTATCCCATATATATATGGATACAATAACAAGCCTGAAGGTCGCATTTCTGGAAAATAATGTTACATAAGCATGGTATTAAAAAGGCTACAGCTAGTAAATTTCACTCATTACGTTATGTGCCTCTGACAGTCTTTATGCGACCTCCAGACAAATGAAACGAAAAAGAACAAGAAAAATGTACATAGTCAAACTTTTCTCTCCACATACCCAAGATAGTCATACCGGAAAAATTATTCACAACTCTTTCCACTTGCTTGATATAAATGAGAAATGCAACTTTGGTACGAGCGCACGTTCGACCGCGGCGGTATCCGAACAGCGTGTGACCTCGAAGGGAAGCAGGAAGGAAACACACCCCCGAGGGTGACGTGACCGTGGGGGGTGGCGAGGCGGTGACGTCACACGGTCGTCGACCTGCGAACTGGGTCATCAGGCTGCTCGATCCAGCGTCGGATCTGAGCAATAAAGCCTTTGTGTAACTCTCGTAACGTTACATAATTAAACCTAATCGGACTCTATTGTGCACTCGTTAACAGCTTCGCGAGTCGTATGTTTTGGTTCATTGATATGTTAATCCATGAATGAAATATGAGTACTCTCGAAAGGTTTGCATTTGGTTGGCGTTACGGCCACATATACAAAGATTAACAATATCAGTCATATTAAATCAGTAACTGCAGCAATGACAAACAAAAAACAGGTAACGGTTGAAACGGAACGTTAGTTATTAAAAAAATAAGGTTATTTTAGAATAACCTTATTTGTTTTGATGTCAAAACCTGGGTTATTAAGTTCCTTGCACTCGTGAAAAGTCGTGATATAACTAGTTTTCCCAGAGATGAAAATGAAAGACCTATCGAAATATTGTTCCTTCAAAAGTGGTACTCCAAACCCTTGGGTAATTTTTGAGAACGCATGAATTAAAAAAATATACATAACTAGTTGTTGCCTGCGACTTCGTTCGTGTGGACATAAAAAAAAATCCTATGTTGGTCTTTATGATACACAGTAACTTCTTATCAAATTTCGTCAAGATCCATTCAGCCGTGATAACGCGACAAACATACAGAGAGACGAAGTTACTTCCTATAGTTCGCTAGATGGCGTTGATCTATTTTTGTGCATTTTTTGAAGTTTTGTATGACATGTAGGGAGTTCTGAATCGCGAAAGCGAAGTTTTTTCCTCGACACGAATTCATTTTTATACCTCGAAAATTTATTGGCGACGACTGCAGCTACGACTGCGGCTGCGGCTGCGGCTATATTCCTCTGAATTATAATATTAGTTAGGATACGAGTATGTATACAAATATGTATTTAATTTTATCAGTATAGGATTGTGCACGCAAAATTTGTATAATTATAATGTACTGATCAATATAGAAAAAGATACGACTACAGTCAAAGAAAAAACAAACAAAATATCATAAGCCTCAACATTCAATTCGTCGAAGCAAAATCACTAAAATTTCATCCAAACGCAAGACGCCACTCGAATGCGAGAACAGTATTCTGCAATAGAAGGTAAAACTTCGCTTCTCCTATTTAACTTTGGCATTAAGCAAGTTTTGATTGCACATGTCTACACTAAAATTGTGGTGTGCTTGGAGACAGTTGCGTGTGTTCTGTGTACCGACATAAGTTTATTAACTTGGTATGTATGAGTTATACCGATGAACACATACCAACTGAGCAAGTGCTGTCACATAAAGTCCCTGGGTTGTATACTTATGTGTACCGACATAAGTTTATTAACTTGGTATGTATGAGTTATACCGACGAACACATACCAACTGAGCAAGTGCTGTCACATAAAGTCCCTGGGTTGTATACTTCTGTGTACCGACATAAGTTTATTAACTTGGTATGTATGAGTTATACCGACGAACACATACCAACTGAGCAAGTGCTGTCACATAAAGTCCCTGGGTTGTATACTGTACATGTACACGATCCTTCTACAGGATTATAAAGAAAGGGTATGCTAAGCCGTAAAAGCTCATAGTACTCATGATTGTGAACAATTTTTACTATGGGACCAAACCTGAAATCGAGGGGAATAAACAGCTGTTCCATATGTTGAGTGTCATTGACATTTTTCTATGGAACTGCTGGTTTTTTTTTTTCTGTGTGGGAGTACAGATTCTATAACCCTGTATAATTGCAGCTACAGCAGCGCAGGTCAGCTTTACTGTGCGAAATGTGACCACGTTCAAGACGAAGTTTGGATTTGACAGACACATACGAGCACACGCCACGAGTAATCCAGGGTCGCCATCGTAGAACAAAAGCTCGGACGACATCACGAATGTATACGAACAGTCTTCTCAGCGAACGGTACCAAAGTAAACCAAATTATTCAAAAAAAACACAAAAACAATAAACAAATCCAGACAAAGGGTTTACAAAAACGCAAAAGCCTCACGCTACGAGATGTAAACGCGTTACCTACAATGAAGTACATAACATTATTAATATACTACGTACTTTTTTATTATAATTTTTTTATTATGTTGTCGAAATTCGACCATGCCACTCCCATTGTAAACTTATTACATGTATTTTACCTACACCTAAACTACGCCCTTGTCCTTCCGAAGAGAAACAAGTACAATCTTATTAAAGTCTTAGCTTCTTCCGATGACTATTATGTACATAAAAGACCTAATTTCGAAACATCTAGAAGCAAACAGATAGCGTAGAAAACAAAGAGACAGATCGTAAAACGGTGCTGCGGAACGAAACAATGGGCGGTTTAAAGGATGATCTAGAACACGAGGATTTATTCAAGGCTACAGCATCGAGATATGGTTGCAACATTTATAGCTATAGAGGCAAAACAGCGTTATAGAGATACTAAATAGAAGAATTATATTGAGAAAAAATGTATTTTTCTAATAAAAAATGCATGTAAGAAAGCAAAACATTTATATTTGGAAATACATTTCAAACAAGCACACAGGTGAGTTGATTTCATTCTCACCCCACTGTTCAGAATGAGGGTAATGTTTTTCGGTTTTTAGTTCTCACTCATATTATACATGCGAAAGTTTGTGGGTAAGTGTGTAAGTATGTAAGTATCTTTGTTGCCAGTCAACTCGGTAACGGCTGTAAGGATTTAAATTAAATTAGGAGTAACTTATACCCCGGATTACCACATACTTTTTATCCCGGAAAATATACTGTTCCATCAAACAAGCACACAAATGAGTTTATTTATTTTTTACCCCACTGCCCAGATTGAGTGTAATGTTTTTCGGGTGTATGTTATCACTCTAGTGTTATCAAAGTTTTTTTTTGTATATGAATTGGTGTAGTTATATGATATTGCTCACCTGCCTTTAGTTTTTATAATATTAATTAGTGTGATGTTGCTATGTTAGTTGTTGCCTAAGCTTCATAGGCTACATTTAGCAGTCGGGTTTCAGTTTTTCTTTTAATAATGTTCTTTTTGAAATTTCAAAACTACGATGTCTGTCGTTCTGAATGGGCCGACAGTTCTAATGTAAGGAGTTCTGAACCACGTAAGTGAAGTTTTCTGCTCACGTGCCACACTCACGTATTAATTTTTACAACCTCAAACTTTATGATTGGCTTTTTTTACAACAGCAGCTAAACATCTCAGATCTAAGATATTCGTGTTATGGAATACACGGAATAATTAATATAGGACAACGGTTACTCACAGATATAAATTAAATTTATAGAGATTAACAACCGCGCCGTAGAGTTTACTTGCGCAAATGTGTACACTGCTCGATGCTTGGAAAATTCACAGCTAAACAGATAAGGTAGTTAATGGCGATAATTTATTCACACTAAAGGTAAGCTAAAAACATGGCCCGCGAAATATTGCAATTAGCGACGAGAGTGAATAATGGCAACCCAGAGAAGGGCCGCAAAAACTACTCCATTTGGCACCGGACGGACAACAGCACTCCATAAAAGGCGACTAATGTACATAAAAACAGTGTAAGAGGCCAGTGGCTAACCATTAGTTTTTTTGTGCTCTTGATAAACAAGCACAGATCTCGGACGTTGGTTCGGTGTCTAAGGTGAGAATATTTTAGTGGAATCTTATTGAAATGAATGGAGAATGGAATGGAGAAGAGTTGAGCACAGTTTACATTTACAGGTCTAGCAAACTGACGTTTCCATAGAAAATGTTAAATCGTTAAAATATTTTGATGCAGTGATAAAAGTTTAAAATATCTTTGTAAACTTTGTGTAGCGAGGAACTTAGCTAGATAGCAGGATAAAAATATTACCGGCTAGATTGGCCTTGAAGTGACTATATTATTAAAGACAAAAAACATACTAAAGGTAATATTACCTAACGAAATGTTGCAATGTTATTGCGATTATTCGTTTTCTGCATGAATTTTTACGATTATTTTATACAACAACGATATTGCAGAGAGCTTTGATGCGAAAACGTGTTCTGTATTAAAAAAATTGGTCGATTTCATTTATTTAGATAAATAAGTTGCTAATGTCAAGAGCGTGTCTACTGTCTATAGATATACACTAGATAGTGTTTTGTATACATGTTCCCTAGATTTTTGGACTCGACCTAATTTTATAATAAATTAAATAAGTATTTTATTAGCTATACAAAATGTATTATTTTGTACAAGCATTTTGTATATGTTACAATCTTGAGAGTTTAGATCAGTTGCCACAAAATGTATTATTCTTTTGCAACCGATTTCAAATCTGATATCAACTTTTTTTATTTTATTTATATTTTTTTATTTTATATAAATACATGTACTGTAGATTTCCACCTGCTTGTGTGTGGTGATATTACACTAGCTATTATGGTAAATATATATATGTTTTTGTTTTACCGTTCCGTGCGGTAATATTGGGTGACGTCACCAACGGTTCCAGCGGAAGACCAGCGCTGGTAGTTCGCAACCAGTATTATGCTGAGCTGGAACCGGTTTGTGGTTAAAAACAATGTTTATTATGTATTATTTTTTTATCTGTCTTCTTTATTTTGGTTTTTGTGTACAATTTGTTTTTTTTCATATATAAAAATTTGTCTATGGTCTATAATATTAAAATTGAAATGAATTAAATTATATTAAAATTAATTAATTAATTAAGCCCGACCCGGGTATGTCCTAAAAGTTCACCCAGAATCACTAAAGGACAGGCAGCAGCGATCTCTTAGTAAGCAGGGATCGTGGGAATTCATCATCAGCCAGAAGGCGTCTACTGCAGAACAAAGGCCTGCCCATCAGAGCGCCACAGATTTCTTAATAATATATTTTATTATAAAAATATAGTTGCGTGCGCGCTGGTTATCGTAATTGTTTATATTGTCGCGAAAAAATGGCAAACATCAAAGAAAGGAGCGAACAGGAAGGGACTCACTGTTCTTTGTGGTATTTCCGCCGGAAAGTCGTCGAGGATCCGCCTTTTCCACTTTTGAACGGGAGCGATAACGGGAGCGATATCAAATAATGTCTTTTTGGAATTAAATCAACGAGAGCACATCACCGTCGACCACCATTGAAGTAAAACCTCTTGCATCTCTCGATTGGCGAATAGATGCGTGAAAGTTTGACAAGGACGGGGAAAGGTAACTTATGTAGGATGAAAGGAGATAGGATGTATGACTTCTGCCATTTCAATTACGGTGCATTATTAGCATTCCATAGAATCGGAATATGTTATTTAGCGTAAACAATAGTATTAATTTTGGAGTGGGACATTGTTCAATTTAAATCTTTAAGAATTAACAACATTGCATTTGACAACCTGCCATTTGCATCCACCGGTTGCCCGCGACTTTCACAATGTCGTCGTATGTATTTTCCCTACAAAAAGTTTGATAAACACATTTTATTTTTTTAAAGAAGATACTATATGTTCTTTAAAAAAATGTGTTCTTTGTGTACAACATTATGTTATTTATAACTTTGGTTCATAACTTATAGTGCTGTGTTACATTCTGACGGACAGGCAGACGCTAACAACGATCTTATAAGGGTTCTTTGTTGGACAACGGAACCATTACAATAACAAACGCGAAAAGCGAAAAAACGATAAAATCTAGAGAAGTCAGAAAAAAAACAAGTTGGGCTAAAGTATCGACTTGGGCCTTGACCTTGTGTGACATGAAGTCAGTAGAACAGACGAAACGTGACAATTTATTTATCGTCAGTGTCAGTGCGTATTCATAGAACGAGCGACGAGCGCACGCCAGGTGAACCTATTCTTTCAAACGACCCAATTTAATGTCTGTCATCAACCTCTATTGATATACCAGCAAGGTTGTAACTATAATTATTACTATTAATCTTCAAAAAAAATAAACACATTTATGTAACTGGTATTTGTATCCATACGAAGGCATGGAAAAGATTAAACAAGGTGGCACAAAAGTTCTCACCCGATACGACCCCGTACTCGATTTCGCCCCGTCACCGCCCTATATATGAGATCAGTTTCTAACAGTCAGTGAGTGAGTCAGTAATAGTTGAAGTATATTGTAAATAAATAAATAAATAATAGAGAATGAACAACTTTGGTTCTACTTTTGGATGATGTATATTAGAATTTTTATTTTTTTATTTTTTTTATTCGAGTAAATGATATCGACTAAAATTGATGACCACTCGGGTTCGATTATTGGTACTTTCCATCACTCCTGCCAGAACTTTCGGCGATAGGTCGCAGTGCAAGGCAAGACGAGGTCGCGCGCGTATCCCGCTTAGCATTCCTTGATAAAGGTCACCGAATGTGATCGAAACTATAGTCAAAATAACCGACTCAATTTAACGTGAGTATTTCCGTTTCATTAAAACAAAAAAAAAAAAACTATAATAATTATCAAATTTTAGTATGCTGTTGCTAGGCGAAAGTAAAATAATCCATACATCCATATATTGAATTGCTGAATATTGATTGCATAGTGGTTGAAACTCGTTGCGCGAGTCCGACTTGCACTTGGTCGGTTTTTTTTATTGGTTGGTATTTATTTTACTTTAAAATCATACATAGTGCCAAGATTTTAAAACATAAAAATCATAACCGCCATAATCGTTAAGTTCCGTGAAAATTAATCAACAGGCAAAACAAAATACATCTTTATAAGGTAGGACAAAATATACATATAGACAGGCGGCGTAGGCTTACCAATAGAGTAGGTCCCTTTATCACCCTTAAGAGGATAGTCCTTCCGCGAGGTTTTGGCGCATTCGATATTTAAAATTGTATAGCTGTCGCTCTGTTTCTCGTGCGTGCGATAGAGAGAGTTAGTGAACTTTCCTTACTTCTTGATGAAATTAGCGTTTCGGGGGTAGTCTCTTGTATCACCCTCAAAATCTTAACAAAATCTTTTGTTTTTGGGTCAATGGCTTGGATAAACTATAATGTATGCCGCTGTTTTGTTTTTTCAAAAAAATGTTTATTATGGTATTCTAAAAACAACTACTTTTCTTCGTCGTATTTTCGACGCAAAACAATTGTCACTTTAAGTGCCTATACTATAACGACGAAGATATTGCGAAATTTAAAAAAATAACCTACAAGCGTAGTTTTTCACGATGTTTCACGAAAAATCGGATAAGGTTTAGGAGTGGGTATCAGACATACGCTTTTTGTATGGATGAGGCGCGGTATGCTCTATTCTTAAGGTACGGAACCCAAAAAAGACCGCCCTAAATTATACTTTAGTGTATAGGCAAAGCGGATTTTTCTTGTTAAAATATTGCTGCGGCATGGGTTGCGTGTTCGGAGCCCTTTGGGTATTACAAATCGTTTAGGAATTTTGGAGAAACATTAGATCGGTGATTGATGTCACGTCCATTATCCGTCTTTACTATGCTTTCGTGTGTCTCAACATGACATCCAGAAAACGAGAATGTTAATAAACCTTTACATTTAAAGACCATAAATTATAGTTTTGATGTTTTACCTTTCGACGGCTGTTTTATTGCATCCGGTGTAACTATGCGAGTATGAGCAGTGTTTGGACAAATTGTAAGATGTTCGACCACACTTCTATTACAGAACTAAATGGAATGATTGTCTGATGTAGCAATAATTTTGTGCGAAGTTTACAAAGCCAAGTCTAATCCGGCTCAACACTATTTTAAACACGAACTGCAGCATAATGATGACGATTTTTAGATAATACATAAGTATCTTTTATCCAACAGGATTTGAACATTTATATTAATGGAAGATTGAACCTTAGAGCCGATGATAACAACGATGTGCAAAACAATGCACATAATAAGACTTTGCATTTGTTTTTACTCAAAAGACTGGTTTCACCGAATCAACCAAACGCTAACAGATAGGACAAATGGAGAAGTGGGCGGCACCTAAAAGGTGACATCAGCTGTGAATTCGACACAACTGTGACACTAAACAAAAATGTAGATAATGGATGAATTAACAAACCTGCATTTCTGCATTTTTGTATTTCTATTATATATAGCTAAGCGTTTTTTAAAATTCAAGTGAGTGACGAGACGAGCAGGTCTCTCGTCTGATGGTAACGATTATCCCATAACAGTACAGCTCCATTTAGGATTTCGAACTTCGTAGTCGCGCTCCTGCGTACCAAAAAACTCACAAGTATTCAGAGTACAAAAAAGAGAAGAAAAAACCTGCAAAAAAAAAACCTGAAAAAATCCTGCGATTGGTCTAGGAGTCGCACTGCCTCGCATGTCATTGATAGTTCAAAGCAGGTGATATTATCAAAAGTAATTTAGTACATTGCAATATACGGGAATGGGCTATATATATTACTATCATATATATGGTTATCATAACAACAGTTTAAAACAATGTGCGCCAATGCACTAATGCACTCCGCTCGTCACCTTGTGATTAAATAATGACATCATTTATTTATTTATTTAATACTTTATTGCACACACATACAACGTATTTGGTACAACAGGAGGACTTAATGCTAAAGCATTTTCTACCAGTCATCCCCGTGGTTGAAGAGAGGGAGATGTAGGCGTGCATCAAAAATCACGATTAACAAATAAACTAAGGAAATGAATGATAAGGAAAATAAATAATGACTATTGATAACAAATTAAAAATTGACAAATATACTTAAGCTACTTATATAAATAAATATAAACTACGTAGAGAGGATATAATAATACAATAAATATGCAAAATATACAATGAATAATCATACAAATAAAT
Organism: Apocheima hispidaria; assembly: GCA_947579745.1. Taxonomy (NCBI): domain Eukaryota; kingdom Metazoa; phylum Arthropoda; class Insecta; order Lepidoptera; family Geometridae; genus Apocheima; species Apocheima hispidaria. Next base: position 2,672,708 of record OX388154.1, on the reverse strand, counting down.
ATTATTATCATATATAAGCATTACATAATACATACAATAAATAAGTAAATATATAAACATATGCCTAACATAAACGAGTGGTGGGTTATAAATTCGTGAGATAGTGTTTACGCACCAGACTTTTGAAAATGGCCTTTGATGGTGCTTGCCGTATTTTAAGAGGGAGCTTATTCCATAGGTTTACTGCAACAACTCGATAAGAGTCGCTTACAAATGAAGTAGTGTGACTAGGGGTACTGAGAAGAAGGATATTACAGGACCTAGGGGGGTTGGTGAGGACATCAGACAGGAAGGTAAAGGAGTCTTTTAGATAGGGTGGTGATTTGGGATCATTCAAGATGGAATACAACAAGTCAACAATCCTGGCGTTTCGCCTTTCGCGGATCATAAGCCATTTAAGTTTATTCCTATACTCTGAGATGTGATCGTACTTCCTGAGACCAAAAACAAAACGGATGCAGGTGTTGAGGAGTCGTTCGAGCTTATTCAACAATTCCTCGGTCAGGTCGAGGTAACAGATATCAGCATAATCAAGGATCGGCAAAAGGAGGGTGTTCACTAAGGAAATTTTTGTAGTCATGGGCAGAAAGTTTTTGAAACGACTTATGGAATGAAGGGAAGCATAAAACTTGCGTGAAACTTCTTTAATTTGCGGTTGCCACGTTAGATTAGAATCAATGAGTATACCTAGGTCTTTAACTGTAGTGGAGAAAGGAATAGCACAGTTGTTGTATCTCAACGGAGGCAATGCGGCAATATCTACATGGGACAGCCGACGAGAACTTCCCACTATTAATGCTTGGCATTTATTCGGATTAACCTGAATACCAAAACGTTTAGACCACGCCTGAAGCCGGTAAAGATCATTGTTTAGCGAGCCAATCGCAACATCCAAATCATGAACGGTAGTATGTTGATACAGTTGAAGATCGTCGGCGTAGAAATGATACCGGCTAGATAACTGTGAAGAAAGCATGTCAATAAACGCAGAGAAAAGCAATGGAGATAAAATACCTCCTTGAGGGACCCCCGCGAACAACTCACACCAATCCGACAATTTGAGTTGGTCAACCCGAATTGCCTGCCTTCGTCCCTTCAGGTAAGAGGAAAACCAGTTTACTGACGCACCGGAGAAATTCAAGTGACGCAGAACGGCGAGAAGCAGATCATGATCCACCGCGTTAAAAGCATTACTAAAATCGATGAGTACAAGGACCGTAACTTGGCCATTTTCCATGGCACCCCTTATATCCTCCGTGACCTTCAGTAAAGCCGTGGTAGTACTATGCCCAGCTCTGAAACCCGACTGTAGTGGGTTAAAAAGTTCCGCGTTCATAAGAAATTCGGTAACCTGCTTATGGACCACTGATTCCATGACTTTGGAAAGGAATGGGAGTATAGATATAGGGCGAAATTGGTTGGGTAAGAGAGCATTGGTGATTTTAGGAAGAGGGAGTACATGAGCTTTACGCCATATGTCCGGGAAGTTTCCTGATGATAAAGAGAAGTTAATTATATGGGTGAGGGCCGGGAGAATATGCTTTAGAATGTAGATTATCATGACGCGACCAATATCATCGCTACCTGTAGCATTAGATTTGAGACGGAGTATAATTTTATGAATAACATCTTGGCTAACAGGAGAGAAATCAAAGGAAGCTGAAATAAGCCTGGGTCTATCTTCTATTTCCTTAAGGGTACTAAGTTTGACTGTGCTGTCCAGGCCGGTAACAGAAGTAAAGTGTTTGTTGAGAACATTTAAATCAAGCGGGATCTTCGACTCAAGCGATTTGGGCTTACCGATGCCAATAGAACGAAGAAATTTCCAAATACCACTAGGAGTGGACGTCTCAATTTGAACCGATATATACTGTCGTTTAGCGTTGCGGCACAGCTGGTTACACTTATTTCTTAACCTTTTATACTCGACCCAGTTGGCATCAGATCTGTCATGTTTGAATCTACGGAAAGTACGATTTCTTCTAGCCATAGCTTTCCGGATGACATCAGACAACCACGGAGATGCCTTATGCTTCATCTTTACAGGGCGTACTGGCGCATGATGGTCGAATAGACTAATAATTAAAGAACTGAGGTATTCGGTCTTTTCATCAATATAATCGAAACCTTCGACCTCCATCCATTTTAACTCCGTAGCATCATTGTTTAACAGTTCTAAGTTCATGCGAGCAAAGTTTCTTTGAAATACAACTACAGGCTTAGTCTTAGGAGTTCGAATTTTAACCGACGCAAATATAAGGTCATGATGTGAGATCCCAGGTACCTCTAACTGGCCATGCGTAGAGACTAGATTTTCATCGGAAGTAATGATCAGGTCAAGAAGGGTATCTGTGGTGCGAGAGTGGTGGGTAGGTGACAACTGAATAAGTTTGAGGTTGCAAGACTCAACCAAAGACTTAAGTTTGAGAGCTCGATAGTCATTTTTAACTAAGCATGTATTAAGGTCCCCCATTACTATAATCTTGTCATAGTCTAATAATAAAGTTTCCAGCGCAGCCTCCAGGTCAGGAAAGTAGTTGATTTTGTTATTGTGACTATACGCCACGCCAAGAAGAAGTTTATTACCTAAGTTAACTTCGATGAAAATATATTCAAGCGACCGACTGTAGGTGGAAGGCGATTGCAAAATAATTTTGTAGGGAATGTGACTTTTTAAGTATATTGCTACTCCTCCGCCTCCCTTTCCGACACGATCGTTGCGATTGAGAATGTTATTTGGTATTGGGAACAAGTGGGACGGTAGTGTGGGTTTAAGCCAACTTTCCGAAACAAGTACCGCATGAATAGAGTCTGAAGAAAAGGTCTCTAAAATATCATTATAATGTGCGTTAATGCTTTGAGCATTGATGTGGCATACATTGAAGTTTTTAGCAAAAGGTGAGAAAGCATCATTGAGTAGGTTCACCGGGGACGGGACTTCATCATCAGCGCTGGCATATAAAGAGATATCTGAGGAAAAAGTTGCATAAAATTCATCACTCGAAGACATAATAAATTGTAAACATATAATTATATGATACTATATTTTTATATAATAATAATAAAATAATGATAGATAAATAATAATAAAATATACAAGTAAAATAATATAATATATCAACTTAAACAAATTTCTAATAAAAATATAAGACTACCTGCTAAAAACTAGTACTTAATTTTTGTTGCATACCATACTGGCAGATAACATAATCATCTTAAGTATTACAAATCCACATGAAGTGAGTAAATATATACAATTTTGTTTTGTTTAGCTGTGTGGAAAAGTTATAAAACCGTAGTGACTCAAAAAAAAAAAATCACACAACACACAGCATCGAGAAAATACTATAGTACTCGCCAGCCGTCACAGCATTGCTGTCGTAAAATATTTTTTACAAACATTTATAAACAATTATACGCATCATAGTACCTGAAAAATCCGCACATTACGAACATTTTTATTTTTAATTTGTAGTAGTTTGTCTATATACATCATTACAACAGTGACATTTAACATTTTTTGCAAAAAGAAAGAAGTTAAAATTGACCATTGCAATTAATTATCACAGTCAGTCAGCCCAGCGACCTGTCTAAAGATGTCGAAACATCATTCCCGACAGGTTAGCTGTCAGAGAGAAAGAATACAAATTAAACAATTGTGAGGTACTTAATTATTATAGAAACTAGTAAAATTAAGGTGGTTATGAGGGTAAACTAAGACAGATTCCGGATAGCACCAGCCAACGATTTATAGGACGAGGGCGCTCGTGTATTTGAATCACCTTCACTTCATCAGCTTTGCCTTAGCAGCGACTGCGGCCGGTCTGTTGCGAGATTGAGATGTTGATACAGATACGGAGGCAGGAGCTGGGCTCACCGTAGACTTCGACGATGAGGGAGCCACAATCGGGCCAACTGTGGTTTTATTTGTAGTCACTTGAGTGGGGAACTTAGCGAAAAATCCTTCCAACTCTTGCGTCGACGAAATCTTTTTGCGTTCATTGCTTGGTAATTTGATAATCACTTGCCCGCCCTGTGTCCAGCAGCGGGCTAAGCCGAAGTGTCTTCGAGCAGCGATAAATATTTCTTGTTTTGATTTCGTCAAAAATTCGCCGAGAACTGTCGAGCTGGACTTCAGCTTTTTCTTTTCACCCCAGACCAGGTTACGCCCAGCAACATCAGTAAAACGGACTAAAATGGGTCTATTTCTCTTATCTGATTTACCTCCTAGGCGATGGCAAGACAACAGTGAGGTAGCTTGAATTTCTACTAAGCCCAATTTGGACTGGATGATACCGAGGATAGTAGCCGAGCAGTTCTCACCGTTTATTTCTTGAATACCGCTAAACAATAATGCATTACGGCGGCTCTGACTATCCAAGTCGTCAACTTTTGAGGTAAGTGAGTCTATTAGAGATCTTAGAAGTGTAAAGATTGACCAAACTGATTTCTTAAACTCGATGAACTCTTGACTTAGCTTGTCCAAGTTGGTAATGTTGTCGGGAGCTGCAGACTTCAGTTGTTTCTCAAAATTAGCCATTTTGGCTAGCAAAGAATCCTCAATCTGCTTCTGAGTGTCTAACACATGTTGCACATTAGCCATCTTGAGATTAGAATTTGTAGACTGTATAGAGGTTATGCCAGCAGGTAGGTGCACTAACAAGGATACTGCATAAAAATAGGTTACTGATATAAAACTGATTTACTTAGGCAGTAGTTAATAACTGCTAAGACACTTAATCACAAAAACTTTGTTTGTTTATTTAATATCGAAATTTTAGAGTTGAGCAAAGAAAATTTGTTGTTGGCATTTAAGTGTTGCCTACCCGAAAAAAATCATCAGCTAGAAGAGTTTCGATGATGTACAAAGGCCGCACCCTAAAAGACCGTAATCACTGTTTACTAAGAAGACGCAGCCGCCCGGTGGTTCTAGACGCAGTTTTAGGGACATACCCGGGTAAATCTATTTATATGCCCAGTAACTTATCTGGAAACATAGTAGTAGAATAAGTGATACGCGTACTAGCTACAAGACGGATATGAAACCGATAAATAATACATTATAATAAAAAACAACAGCTACATAAACAAAAAACGAAGCCGGAAAATATTCTAAATGAAACATTCAATAAACAAATAATGATTAATAAATAATTTATAATCTCATAATCTATTATGGCATGCAAGAAACACAAATTGGTATAGATCAATTTGTTCTGTGAACACACAGTAGCCGTAAACAAGCTGGTGTACTAATATTTGAGCATGTAAATATTGGACATCTTATTTTTGAACACATATTTACAACTTTTAAAACAAAAAATTTGGTTGTAACTAACCGTAAACAGATTGGACTTTTATGAAATTTTGTAATTGTTTAAGTTAATATGTTCAGTGACTCTTGTTTCTACGTTGCACTACTGTTTTGAGCATTTCGTGACTTCACTGAACGGCTTCAACGGAAGATCAGCGCTGTTTGCATTATGCTGAGTTGAGGCCATTTTTGTGACACATAACATTGACTAGTTATATGATATTGCTCACCTACCTAACCTTCAATATAAATTAATGTTACTGTTGTTGCAAAATAAAATTATTTTTTTCTTTAAATAATGCCAATACTATTTTATATTGGGATTAAACCTACATTATACCATACATTATTGTACCTACATTTTTCTGTACTAGAATCTATATTAAATCTTTAAAATAGCGCTTTTCGACTTGACTTTTTCTTTCTTAAAGAAGAAGCTAGCTATATATATGTCTATTTGTGGTAACTTTTAATTAGCTTTAAGTTAAAATATTAAACCTGTTACTTAAGCGCTAGCTGTTAGTTATACTAAGAGAATAAAATAAATAAATAAATAAAATAAAAAATAATAATAAACATAAAAAATTATCACCAAAAAATATTTTGAGACTACGCATCTAGCAACTAAGAAAACTAAGACGAAGCAACTCTCTTAGCAAAAATATATACTAAAAAAATACTCTTTAAATTGTAATCGCAGACCAAATGTACTGTACTGTACTGATTTTTTTGTTGTGGTAGGGCTCTCTTGCAGTCCGCCTGGGGAAGTACCACACCAATGCCAGTTATTCAACCGCCAAGCAGTAGTGTGCAAGCATTACTGTGGATTGAAGTGCAATGTTTCCAGCGTAATTACTGGGCATATAGAGATTTAACATCTAACATCTCAGGGTGACGAGCGCAGTGCATTGCCGCGCATTGTTTTGAACTGTTGAAAGTCAAAATTCTGGGTGGCACTGGACTATTATGGACTGCAAGCGTGACGCTTAATGTAAGCGACTTGCTCGTCTAGTCACCGAGTAACATAAAAAAAAACCTAGTAAATGATCACCAAATATTAGCTACCAAATACTACATAAATAAATCACTATAATTGCTATAAAATGTAGGCATATAACCAAAGAAGCGCTAATAAGTAATTGCAGCATAATATAGTAGCCCGAACAACTAGGATAAGTTAATGTTTGAACTGCTACAATCACAGATCACACCCTAGATTCTGCGTTCAGGAGGCTCAAAGCGCACCACACATCAGTCTAAATACACTTATAAGAAATTACTCTGATTGCTTGATTGCTAGGCGCGAGTAGGCGTAACCTTGAGATAGCCAATGAGAACGCTTGGTCGCACTCCCCGCGACCCGCGCCTTCCTCAAACTTTGGTGACTTTTTGTAGGAACAACGAATCTCGTAATGCGGTATCTAGTGTGATCTGTGGCTACATACAATGCGCCAGCTGAGCGATTTTTTGGTGGTAATTTACCAAAGATCAGTAAGGAGTACTTTGCGTTAGCAGCATAGCAATATGTAAAACTTTAGGTTATAATTTCACAATTTTGTGATCATTTACTATTTTCGGGAGTATAAAGTATTAAGACAAAAATAACTTTTGTCTTAATATTTTACAGTATCTGGGGATCAGTTAATCTTTTATAATTATTTTTTTATCCGCTGGTGTGACTTCCATCAAAATTATGGTTTGTGGCTTGTTGTTGATTATTTTGCGAATTGAAACAGGCTATATAAGTTTTGGTTCTAAGCCATCATGGATTGCCATTTTGATTCTGTACGATAGCAATTGTGTGGATTGTTTGTTTTTCGCTTTAGCAAAATACGGACTGATGGTTTGAAATATCGATGCACGCTAGTGGCATCATTGTCTCTCAGGTTTTAAGCGCACACGAAGGTCAAACATTATTTTATTCGATGGACGAAGAGAATATTCCACTGAAAATTAGTTTATTTTTAACCGACTGCCCGAGAAGAAGGGGAAAGTTTTTTGGAGTAGATATGTTTGTGTGTTCCTCCTGTAGCCTAAACGGCTTGACCGATTATGAAAACTGAGTTTCGTTGGACTCCCCTTTACGTCCGGATTGACATAAGGCTACATTTTGCAGTCGGTTATTTTGTTTTTCTTATAATAATATTATTGTATAATATAGTTCAAATACGTGTATGTAGATTTTACAGTATTTCCGTAGACAGGTATTTAAAAGATTTGCACAAAACAAAGGCCAACCAGTAGTTACGCACACATTTTCATATTAATGTAAGTTAAATATGTATATTATAAATTAAGTTGACATGGCAGTTTGATATGAACATATTCATGTTGTTAATTTTAATCAGCAGGTACAATTTTCTTCTTTATAGGTATGTGTTGCGAAACTCGAGTCCGACCAGGGAAGGGGAAAAAAAGAGGAATATAACAGCATATATTTGGTCGGTTAAATCTGCACATCAGCATCTATCTATATATCGAAATGCTATTAACTTGCTTCTCATTTATCGCGAAAACTCGGGTCTTGTCTACAAGCAAGGAATCTAGCACGTAAGGTCCTAAAAGTAGCATTTTAAGAGCAGGAATTTGTATGAAAGTTCTACGGGATTTATCTACTCGTATCAAGTATCTAGCAAACGTTCGCTTATGATAGATAGATAGATTGACTCTTTATTGTTCACACAAAACTTTACATAATTTAAAAACAGGCTTAAAAACTAGTGTAACAACCGGCGGCCTTGTCGCCGAAAGCGATATCTTCCAGGCAAACATAGGATGGAGATGATTCATAGAAGAGGTAGAAGACGGGGTGATTATGTGATACTTATACTCTAATAAAACATTATAATTATAAACACACAAACTAATAATAATACATAGTAATAATTAAATTACTTATGATAACGACAATAATACATTAATAAATAACAGATATAGTGTTTACATAAAATAATAATAATTATGATAATTGAAAGCAACATGATAGTCCTGGTTTTATTTCTCGGTAAAGAGTGACCGGCCGAATACCAGAGGAGCTATGTACTAAAGCTACCACTGACTGACTCCCGCAGGTTAGAAAGGTCGCCAGGCCGACCCAGGCGGAGGCGAAGTGATGAGATACAAGGTACACTAAATAGACGAACGTGGACAGAAGAGAGGCCTTTGACCAACAATGTGATAAAACGGGCTGATATAAGTAAATTAAAAATAAAATCTGACCTGCCGTAAGCTTGAAAGTCAGCACAGATATCAGAACATATACTTATATGTATCTGTAAAAGTAAGGTATGTTTATCAGAGCAAATCCTGAAGTGGTAACCCTATCGATCGACCAATGAAAAGGTTCAGCCAGTCATGGTCGCTGCACGGCATAAGCGAAACGGTGATGTCATTGTCCTATAAGTACTGCAGCCAAGGCTGAGACAGAACGAATCGGCGAAGTATTAGATACAATTCCTATAAAGAACACAACACTACGGCATCTTGAAAACAATAGCGATTATAACGTCAAGGACAATATTTCAAGTGTCAATAGAGAAATTAATTGAACTCTCAAAGATAATTGCTAACGTTAGTACACAATAAATAACGTTAGGGAATGCTAAGTCTATCATCTTCATTAGGTATATAATAAGTACTACTTAGATCTTGGACCGAATATCTGCATTGAATAATGCATTAAATTCCACAATCGTGATTCGTGACCTGTTTATTATTGTTGTAAGTTGCGAACTTTTATAATTGAGTTTTAATGTCATCAGTGAAGACTACGTGTGAGTGGTCGCAATTATTTATTACTGGCACATTTTTTAACACTTGATTGTGTACGTTAGCATTTATCTCTGAGAGTTCAAGGGTCAAGATTTTTACCTACTCAGATGAGTTGTTTTCTTGTTTATTCTGTACTTAGCTTGACGGTTTCACTTTACGATTTAATTGGTGGAATAGCAGCGCCCCGCGTTTTTGCCTGCTATCCCGCAAAAATCGGCAAATGCAATGTTGTTTTACTTTCTGTATACTCATATTCTAGTCTAGGATATGATTGTACTCGTCATTATAAATATTTTTGAATATGGGGCCAAACTTAAAATTGCGGAGAAAAAAATATAGCTGTAATATGCAAAACACGGGGCGTTTCTAGAATTTGTCCGCCGGCTGAACACACATTATAGCAAAGTGAATTATCCCAAACAATTATAGGGCCGAAGCATGTCAACAATTGCCCTTCAAATTGAAGCGTAAAGTCCTATTATACAATTTGACGGCAGATCCGCTCAGGGGCTATAATCTCATCTACGCCAGCGCCAGTGCGTGAGCGGTTTGTCGTCATAGAACTTCGACGGCTTCCGTCACGGTCAAACGAAGCCTTGCAGTGGGGCTGTGGATATCTGTTTCACCTGGTGTATTTGTTACTGTACTTAGTATTTTATTGAACTACTTACTAGCGCGGTTTCACCCGCGATAGAGACTTGAAAGAAATAATTGCTAATAGTTCTCGCTGTCTCTATTGCTCTATATCTATTATGAGGACAGCGGGAAGAGAATAAAAATTGTTCCTTTTGCACCATTGTTCTATCGCCATTGGTGGGAACATCGGGATTTGAACAGATTTTAAGCTTAGGGCCTTATTTATAAGGAGAATTCTGTGCTTAGAATATAGAGCTTAGATTTAAGACGATGACTTCGATTCTGTACTAAATTGTACAGCTCTAAAAATGGTCCCATCCTTTTCTCTAATATCGAAATGAAAAGAGATAAAACAGAAAACACGTCGATATTAATCTCTACAATATAATGCGCATGTATCATGTAAATGACGGCATATCGGAATTCTACAGCAAAGCAATGTAACCGCTACATCGTACGTACATAATATGTACGTACGGGTACGGGTATCACAAAGCGAGTGAACTTCATGGTCCATCGTACGTATGTACGATGTAGCGGTGATCACAAAGCGAGTGAACTTCATGGTCCACCGGCTAACCAGATTGCACTAATTCAACGGCTCCAATTCTAGCCGTCTGATTGCATTAACGTGGGAATGGCGTTTGTTGGAGAGATTACACGTGATATTGAATAGTAAAAAAAAAAGTTACAAATATGGTGTTCGATTTGGAAGCACATCTTCCTAGCTAGACGATAATCGAATTGAGATGATTATTTTGGCACGGATGCTGGGTGTTGGAGTAACGGGCAGAGTGCGCCAATGCTTCATCGATTATAATCGGTGAAGCATTGGCGATAAGGCATTGAAGATAATTATCTAACAGATCGAAGGCAGCAAGGAAAAGTTGGCGTTTGAGTGACAGTCTTCTGTGACTAAGGAGTCCCTCAAGGCAGTACTTTAGGCCTAAAGCTATTTTTACTATACTAAGATAAGCTTTGATAAAACGCTAACCACCGATAAAACAAAATATAATTTATGTGTTATAACAAAAAAATATACTTCATATTTAATTAAGTTTAGCAAATGGTACAACATAATCGACGCCTGTTTGTCCAATGACATTTAAAAGACGGAAAAATGACTCAAACGATAAACAAGTAATATAACAGACTTTACACTTTTTGTTTGAGCTCCATAAAACTGAGATGTTCTACAAATATTAGTCAAAAATATTTGGTTTGTGGTCAAATTAAATAAAAAAGTCGTAATTGCGAGATCGTTGCGACTGTAAATATACGAGTAACGTAACTCTAACTACGGTACGTTGACCCTAATGCAACGGAAGAACATATATTTCGAATCGTGTGGTCACACAGTCAATTTTACTTTGACCTCATGGAGCATGACAGTAGTCTACATACTGCTACTTATTCAGTGGTACTAGCATACAATTTCAGTAAGGTTCGTTTGCTACCATGGGTCAGTACAAAATTGTCGGCCATTAATATTCAGTTGGGCAAAGTAAGGCAATTAAAATTCTGCGCACGAGTGTAATTGGGACCGCAATAGATGACTATCTTGAAGGTAGGGCCGGGAGTGGCCGTATCGTCGGAATAAATCGATAAGCGAAAATTTAAACTGTGGCTTTAGTAAGTCTGTTTGCTTAAGTTTATCTTGTTTGTGCTACTTACTTAATGTCGGGAAAACGCTGTTAAGAGGATAGTCCTTCCGCGAGGTTTTGGCGCATTCGATATTTGAAATTGTATAGCTGTCACTCTGTTTCTCGTGCGTGCGATAGAGTTATTGAATTTTCCCAACTTTTTGTTGAAATTAGCGTTTCGGGTCTAGTCTATTATCGACTCCTAAATCTTAACAAAGTGTTTTGTTTTTGGTGTCAATGGCTTGGATAATCTTTAATCTATGCCGGTATGTTCGTGGTATTCTAACGAAAACGCAAAAAATGTGTCACTTTAAGTGCCTAAAACAAAGAAGGTATTTCGAAATTTAAAAAGAAATACCAAACACAAGCATAGTGTTTCACGGTGTAGATACCATATAAAAACATCGAAATCGGATAACGTTTAGGGGTGGGTCTCAGACTAGGCTTTTTGTATACTCTTCTTCAAGATTCAAGCTAGTCGCTCCATTGTTTTGCAGTTCAAAGCGCGCGTTGAGCCGTTCGAATTTGGTAAGATTATATAGCCTTAGATGAGATCTAATAATGTCGTAGAACCGATAACCGTTGGGGTAGACGTGTTCTAAAGTTGGAGACCGCGAATCGGCAAACGTAGCGTAGGCCGCCCTGAAACTAGATGGAGTGACGATCGGGTTGAGTGGCGTGCCTTGGGAGAGGCTTATGTCAAGCAGTGGACTATTATAGGCCGATGATGATGAGATCTAATATACCAATAACCAAATTTCTTTTCCCCTCTTTATTTTTTATATTCGAATTTTTTAATATTTTTTTGTTCATTTTTATGACACACTAAATACGACCCTATTTAATACATTATAAGGCTAGTGAACGACTTAAAATAACAAACGTTTCTAAAAATTGTGAATACCACTATTCTTAAAGTTGTTTTAGTCAATACGTTCAGACAAAAAAGGTATTCAATCGCATGCTAAGGTCATTGAAGTCAAAACGATTTGATAAATAAAATATTAGAAACAACGACACACGAACGAATCGTCGCTTCTGAGTAGACTGTTCCTTCCAGGCATCTTCCAAACAAGTATCGATACATTATACAGGGATATAAGGAAAGGGAAGCAGGGCATGACCCGGAAGTAATTAATAACAGGTTTTTTTTCTGTACATAATTGTAGAACCAACCTATCGTATTAGTATACAATAATTAACTAAATGTTTATCCGGAACAGACTCAAATTTAACATTTTGCAATATTATCTCTATTTGCTCTACGTTAGAGTCTATTTCAGATAGTCACGGCAGTGAGCCGTCGGCGTCGGTATTATGGCGCAAGTATAAATGCTTTTTCTATGTTCCGTACCTCCAGACCGTTTAATTTAATTTAATATTGATTCTACGTCAGAAAATTTTACCAAACACAATTTTATACTTATGTTATGAATTATGTCCGGGTCCTCCATACTGACGTAACTTGACTGGGCTGGAAAGTCTCTGCAAAAAGTTTAAAACCATAAGCAGGAAACGGCAATGCACTGCGCTCATCACCCTGATATAATTAGATGTCTTCATGCTCATTAATTTCGCTGGCAATTTGTCTTTCATTCCGTAACACAGTCGTCGATCAATCGTCGCAAAATTCATTATTTTCGGTGGTAGCGCATAATTTTTCGTCAAGACGAAGCGTTGCCCGCTCACGCGGCCGCTAGAACAATGAAGTTTTCAGCCACATGTTGAAAATGTGAGAGAAAGAGATAGCTCTGACCTAGAGCGCGGCCTTAAATGAAAACTCACAAGTGTAGGTAGAAGCTATCAACTATCTATGTATTACGTTTTAAGACATTACAGCGTCGTAGCTGACAGAATACTGGGTCAACACACTCACACAGTGCTAACGACGCTGGGACTTCCATTCATCGACTCTACTGTACACATTGAGATATTATCTATATCTCAAATACTGTACAGTTAAAAAACACTCAATGACTCTTAATAGTGATACAGAGATGAATTATTTTAAACGTTTATTCATTAAGGCGAGGTCCAATCGCAAAATAACAAAATTAAGCATTTTTCAGCGCTTTGCTGGAAGTGACGAGATAACTTAATTAGGTGCAAAAAGTACTGCAGATAGAAAATAAAACTGAAATTACGTTTAACCGAACCAAATTTCGAAAATCTGTCTTAGTGACAAAATAAAAAATCGCAAAATGACCCCCTGAAAAACTCTTTTGAAATGAAATGCTCTGAATTTTCAGCGGTAACTACAAATTTTCTTTTACAAATTAAATATCCAGGCTAGTGGTTCATACGGCGAACCAGGTAGTTTTTTTATTTGATTTGTATATTTCCGATAATCAGCAAAAAAGTATTTAAAAACTACAATTTACCGTTTTCTCATCAAGTATGATATGCGATTTTCAACTTTAAACCTTAGAACTTTGAGCGGGATAGTACTCATTACAAATCACGATCAGTCCTCGCCTTAATAGCTAGATCTATAACAAGATTAACTATTTGTGTTTGTGGGTTTGTTTTACCATATGTTTTTTTTTTGTTTGGTTTAATTTGAGCGTAACATAGAAATGAGTTTATAGAAAATTCGAAACTAAAAATTAGATATCGATAGCATAAAATGAAAGGGTATCAAAAGTTAGTATTGAAATTCTATTGTCACTAGTCACTATAATATCGATAATATTGCCGTCTCGGTCGTGGTTTACTGTCGAAACTATCGATAGTTTTGGACTATCGATAATTGTTTATAGATAGTGACTATCGAAGTTCAGCATTATAGATATTCGCAATATTGTTGGGTTATCGATAATAATACCGACCGGCAACACTATTGCGAATACTTCAGCTGTAAAAATTAAACTTGAAAATATTGTAGACCCTTGGAATTATTGTTATAATTTTTTTTTATTATTTATTTATTACATTGAAATTATTAATGCAATTTATTGCACGATGCCTGCTGGTAGCGGTTTATTAGATTACGGGTAGTTTTAAGTTGTATATATATTTATTATGATTTGTTTTACTTAGGGTTTATTTTAGTATGTTATTTAAGTTACATAAAGTTAAGTGTTTGAAATGATAGAATTAATAATTGTTATAAATTAATTATCACACTAATATTATAAATGCGAAAGGTTGTGTGTAAGTAGGTAAGTATGTAAGTGTATTTGTTCCCGTTCAACTCTGTAACGGCTGAAAGGATTTGAATGAAATTTGGTATGGAGGTAGGTTACATCCTGGATTATTTTTTCTTTATATATTTATCTCGGAAAATTATTCGGTTTCTGTAGAATACCAGGTGAAACCGCGGGCCGCAGCTAATTCGTCATATGAATGAAAAAATATTTTATGCCCACGTACAAGACAAATATCTGTTGCAGTAGCGTGTAACGTCGTGTTAATGTACTGAGGAATAAATAATACACCATAATTTAATTTTAATTTAAGTAATTCTAGTCTGCTCTAGGTTTAACATTTTTTTGATAAATATATATTTTCTATATTGTAGAATAGCGAGTGAAACCGCGGGGAGTTATAAGTTTAAGATGAAAACTGTCGTGTTTTCGACACATTTTAAGTTACGCGTTAGTTGTTGTTGTAAATAATTATGTTTTACATAGTTGATATAACGATAAGAGCTTGTAATGACGACCGCTGTAATTACCAAACTGGAAATCACAATTCTACAAAAAAAAAACCTTTTTACCATAAACATGAAGCAAATAACACAACATTAACAATAAGAATACGATGTCGACATAAATATAAATTCCGCAAGTAAACTGGTGAGTCAAAGCAACCGGCAAAGGAAAACGCTAAATTCTTAAACGGCATCTCGATTAGACTCACCATCAACTATGAAATCCAGGGTGAAAGATAGGCAACACTTGTCTAAACTCGAATCACTCTCACTCGCGGGAAAGCTGGATAGTTTATTGACACGGTCAAGTTTTAAAGAACGACAATAGCACGCACAGCACACGTCCGATCCACTCACAGGTTGAATGGCAACTGATGATGGGTTACAATTACAAACAGGCAAGATGCAACGGTACGACAGCCTTCGCACTCGGAACGGGGGAAATTCGACTTTATAGCTAGAGGTTTGGATTTACTTATGCATTGCCCGAGGCTCTCTCAAACGTGTAGGCTGGAGCGGCGGTGCAGGTATCGAGTTTGCCCACGCGTATAAACCTGGAAATAGGCTAATACAAGGCATAAAAAAAAACTGTTTATTACTATGAGTATTACAAAAAATCTACAATCATGCTTAGTTTAATCTTATCTTATAATTAAAGATTGTGTACTAGGCAATCTTTTTAAATTTCTTAATATACTGTCAACATTTAACTGTCACTATGCTACTTACTTGTTAAATTGAGGATTGCACCCCCCAAACATTCTTTATATTTATCTAATAGGAAATATTTTTTAAATAACATTTTTGACTATTTTGTAGACAATAGACAGTTATTTATTTGTCACAAAAACAAAACAAAAAATACAAGTTAAAAATAATTACATAAAACATAATAAACACACAATTTTTGTTTTATTTTTGTCACAAACCGGCCCCACCTCAGCATGATGCCGGCTGTGAACAACCGGCGCTGGTCTTCCGTTTTGTGGTTTTTGCCATGATTTTTTCCTATTAATAATGTTTACATTACCATTCCGAGATATACCTAATAGTAATAGTATAAAGCATCTAAATAAATAAAAGTAGTGAGTTGTGAGTACTACCATAGAGAAAATAGTAGAGTAAATAGAAAGAGTGCCAATGACCACAGAAAGATGCGTAACCCTAAATTTAGTACTGATAAGGACGTAAGATGTCGCTAGTGCTTCGAATTGCGTCCTGATCGTCACAACTTCTGCTTGATTCGAAATAGAAAAAATGAAAATGAAAAATGTTTTATTGTGACTTGATATTGAAACCCAAGGTAACTCATTCGGCGAAATACTATACTTGTTACGAATATTTGTGCATTAGTAATATTAGTAGAATTATTAATTTTCTATTATTTGCAAAACTCGCTTCTCAAGAGATGGCGTTGAGAGATATTATTTTTGAAAACATATTTTTTGCTGATTGCAATATACGACTACAATCCAATCTATATTTAAATAAACCTTAAATTGCGGACGTATACCAATACTAATATGTCATCGCGTGACATTTCACTTGCGCCAACTTACTCTCACCATGCGAGCGAGCGGGATAGCAAACGAAGACCATTGCCATCAGAGTTACATGATAAGGTCCCTGAATCCTGCATCTATGAAACTTCAGCCCACTACCGACCGTCGTGATGCTCTCGATCCTTCAAACGATAGATCAGCATTCTCTGAGGCCAGTCCCTAGCTTGGCTGTCAGTTTTTTTTTTTTTTTTACAATACCTACTGCTCCACGGACTCCGGGGTCCGTGCCATTTATCAAATTTTACAAATATTTTATCAACTAAAACGGAATATAAAAACTAAAGACTTTACAAAAGGAATATACCAACGAATATACTAATAAAGAGCTAAGTGCTATTATAGATTTGCGTATATACTCCGAGCAGTCCAGCTCCCGCAAGCAGCTCCCGTTCACGAGTTGACGCATGTGCCAGCCATCGCTCTCCTCAACCATATTGGAGGGAAGAGGGCGACCCACCACACAACGCCGCCGCAAGAATCAGACATCAGAGATCTTTTAATTGTTTCGACACTGATCGGACCATCTACTGGGTTGCGCCCAAATTTCCCAGCTTATTATGAGTTTCTTAAGATTTCATGAGAGCTTTTCAACTAGGTATTGATATTTAATTTTGAAATTGACGGTGACGGTTCATGTTATATTCAGATGCACTGTAGTGATTGCCGGATCACATTATAGACCTTTTGCGAAATATAGTTAACTTGACGGTGCGGCGCTGCGCGGAGGGGGCTAGTCAAGCGAGTTGAGCACTAGAAAGTGCCCTATCACCATAATGTAACCTTACTATGTTTTCTTTCAAAAGGAGCTCTAACTCCGTGAATTATGTTGTGGTATTCGGCGAAGCAAGCAAGCACTTTATCTAGGTGGTTTACAACTTATAGAACGAATTACATTACTTGTATAGGTTAATGTAAAAGACCAGCTGGTTCAAAACACGTTTCTGTATTGGCACACCGGTTTATGCAAATACCGTAACAAACTTCAGGTACATATTTATTGAGGTAAACATGGCGAGCCTTATCTGTTTCCTAAAGGCGCAGATAGATCTGCCGTATGGAGCGGAAAGTTGAGCAAACCATGTTTTTACCCGACTGCCCAAGAAGGAGGGTAATGTTTTTTTTTTCTCCATTGTTAAACTGCATAGCTGTTTGCAGGCAGAAGTATGTATGTTTTTGTATTCTTATACTACCTCCTGTAGCTTCAGCGGCTTCAGCGATTTGACTAGTGAGGGGTTGCTGCTTTCCACCTTTTGTCCGGAGAGACTTACCCCCGAATACTGAAACGTTTGTTAACTTTGACGACAGATTAAGTCTATTGCTGCCTTTGTCATTTGCTTAGTGCATACAAAAGCAGTATTAGAATTAATCTGTTGCCAAAGTTAATGAACGTTTCAGTATTCGGGGGTAAGGTAACATTTTGCAGTCAGGTTTTTTTGTTTATAATTTTTCGTTTTGCTGGTGATCGACGAATAACTGTAGCCAAATATCGAGCAAAATCATTTGTTCAGTCATTCTGGAGATCGCTCAAGTGAATACTCGTCAAAAATCAGACAGGCGTTCAGTGAGATGAGGGCGAGGAGAGCCGGCAGCGGAACAATGGGATCTTATTTTATTGTTCGTTGCTCGACTCGGCAATTTCGGAAAAATAATCGAACCATTGTTTTGTTGTTTCGCCTGAATGTAGAACATTGCTTTTTATTCGACTAATTGGTAAACTGAGGCATATGCTCACAGAAGGTGTGAGCTTGTACGCGAGAGCCATTCGTGAGGACGCTCATTACACGTGTTTGCTCAGCGGGCTTACCCTCTAACTTTGAAACGTTCGTGGTTCTGATTGCGAGAGCATGCCACCTCGCTCGTACCAACTTAGTCGCACTATGCGCGGTCCAATCGCGCAACTCTCGCTATCGCTTTCAGAGTTACGGGATAAGCCCACTGGTCTATCTGCACATAGCAAATAATGATGCAGGTACTGAGACAAGTATAGCAAATAATATCCTAATTTTCCATTATTCATTCGCTTTTGCACGCCGTGATGGTCGTTATTGCGTACCTAAAGGATAATTTTATTTTGTTTGTTTATGCAATATCGAGCAGTTTGATCGTGTAACTAGTGTTCAAACAAACAAGACATCGATTATATTTTGTTTCGGTCTAGGTTTCACTGTGAAGGCAATTTCGGAAAAATGTAAAACCTAGAGCAGACTGGAATTACTTTTAAAATTTTGGTGTAATATGTATTCCTCACTACATTTACACGATGTTAACCGCTACTTTGTATGACGACATAAAATATTTTTTCATTTATATGAAAAACTAGCTGCGCCCTGCGGTTTCAACTGTTATTCCATAGAAACCGAATATTTTTCCGCGATAAAGTAGCCTATGTGTTAATCCAGGGTGAAAGCTACCCCCATACCAAATTTCATTCAAATCCGTTCAAACGTTACAGAGTTGAACGGGAAGAAACAAACTTTCGCATTTATAACATTACTGTGTGGTGTGTTGTCTATTAGCGCGCTCGCATTTAAATGTACGATAAATGTGTGGTGTACAAAATTTTTAGTATTAGTTGTGTGGTGCGCCTAACAGCTTACAATAGGCATATAGTTAGATTAAATTAATGCTTATATGGAGTGAAACAAATGCACGCTAAGATACGCAAGAACATAGCTAACACTCTACGGAACTCTACGGTACATACCGCTTTATGTAGCCAGCTTCAACTAAAACATGTACAAAAGGACTCTATCGAGTCTTCAGTGCATGAATATAGCGTATATAATATTAGAACAGCTTCGTTACAACTCCCTGCACTTTTAGCACCATTGCTATCGGCCAACACTGAATGGAATAGTGGTCTAAAAATAGCCTCACAATGTGCAGGAATCAAACCTGAATGGACACACCCCCGCACCCGCAACATGGTTAAATGGGTCACTGTGTCAGCGGTGACGTCACGAGCACTGACGTCACGAACGCATCACAGAGCAGCAGCTATTATTTATTCTGTGTCCCAGGTGAAATTGGGGAAATGGGTCAGAAACGCGGAAGATTTTTTCATCTTGAGAGTATTGGTCCTAATTGTCGAAATCGGTGGGATTTGCTCAATTTGTTGATTTTTCAGAGAAACATATAAATAGCTATGTACTTACTTTGTATTAGCTAGTTAATACCAAATAAAGGAACGAGGACATGAGATTATCTGTGATCAATCTTCCACAATAAAAATCACAATCACAAAAGTGATTTTATTAAGATAAATTTGAAAAATATATAAAAACTTTATACAGGGTTATAAGGAAAGCGTATTCTAAGCCGAAAATGGCTCATAGTACTCATCATTATGAACAACTTTTACTATGGGACCAACCCTGAAATCACGAAAAAAATATCAGCTGTTCCATACATTGCATCGAGTGTCATTGCATTTTTATATGGAACAGCTGATATATTTTTCGCGATTTCAGGGTTAGTCCCATAGTAAAAGTTGTTCATAATGATGAGTACTATGAGCCCTTTTCAGCTTAGCATACCCTTTCCATATAACCCTGTATAACATATAATTGTATAATATACTTTTCTATGGTTTCAGGGGCGTTTTAACGTCGATGTGATCCAAGATGATGACCGAGTCTAGACTATAATGGAAACTAGCTCTCAAGTACGCCTCCCAGTTCTCAAGTAAAACAACATTATGTGATTTACGTGTTACACTTGAAGGTTGTAGCGATAGCAGTCGTGCCACACGATGTTTTCTTTCATTTTAAATCCACAAACTAAACACCTTGCCGCGTTATATCCGACCTCATAAAACCACTATCTTCGTCTCTAAAAGTGCAAGAATCCACTGTAAAAAGTCCCCAGATCCCCGTGATGAAAAGACACGGGAAAAGTAGGTCACACATTCTCTAAGAACAAGACGCACATAGACTGAAACCGTTTCAAAAAAGGCGCTAGACGCGGCGCGACTAACTTATTTCTTGAGTTGGCAAAATGACGGTACTAAATTTTTCGATGGGGTGGTTTGGGTTTTGTTCAGAAACTACGTTGGTGGCTCCCTCACATTACTGCACATATGAGTTGGGCTTAGTAATATCCCACGGAGGTTGGTAGATGAGGTCGACCGAAATGAGAAATCTGGCAGCAGCACAAAGGGATGGAACTCTGAAAAGGCATGTTTCTGTTAAGGCGAGTCACCGAGGCGAAGTGAAGAAAAACAGTTTGCTGGATTAAACATTTTAGGTATTTACTATCACATAACGGTCTTACAAAAAATATACAACACCCCTAAAGATATTGTCTATGGAATGTACTATTTGGTTACACGATAGGATGTATTACAACAACTTACTTAACAACTTAATACAACTTACAATACGATATTTAATAACTTAGTTGACATCTTTCACTGTAATAAGGAAATTTCTAAAAGGGATATCTTTAAAATTATTCATGACAATTAACTGTGTAACTTAAATACCTGCATTTATACATCCTCACACTACACTCTTCTCCTTCACACACACAAACACAAGCACGCACTCACCCGCCCATACATACACGCACCCACAAACATACAAACACAAACAACATACATACACATATAGTTATATGTCTGTAGTTAAGTCCAATTATAAAATATAAATCCATAATTGGCTGTTAGTTAAGTTTTGTCTGTTTTTTTTTTTCGAAGGGCTGTGGATTTTGTAAATAAATAAAATAAAAATAATTTTTTTTCTCGATCATATAAAATCCTGAAAACAGGCTAAAATAAAGTCTAAAACTAATTCTTAATTAATAAAATTTCTAAATTTGCACATAATTTTTTAAAAGTATACTGCAGAGCACCTAAATTTTGGTTTTGATCTATTTGTTAACCGCGACTTCGTTTGCGTGGTACATAAAAAAATGTATCCTTTGTCCGTCTTTGTGATATACAGTAACTCCTTATCAAATTTAATCAAGATCCGTTCAGCCGTATACTCCGTCCGTCTTTGTGATATACTCCTTATCAAATTTTATCCAGATCCGTTTAACCGTTTAGCAGTGATAACGCGACAAACATGCAGACAGTGAGACAAAGGTACTTCCTATAGTTCGCTAGATGGCGTTTATCCGTTTTTGTGCATTTTTGAAGTTTTGTATGGAATGACAGTTGTGATGTAGGGCGTTCTGAATCACGCAATCGAAGTTTTATCCTCAAGTGTTCAAGACGAACGATTCCATTTTTATACCGCGAAGCTTTATTTGTCCTGATACGACTGCGGCTATATTCCTCTGAATTATAATATTAGTTAGGATTCTTCCCATAATTTGAACGTTGCGCAGCGGTTTCAACACGCCGAGCCTCCCGTAGCGGGCCGCCTCCGTGACTCGCCTTAAATCCTATGTCAAGATATCACTGTGAAGAAGGTTCTTCACCAGTTTTCCGAGTTATTTGCGTTTTTAATTTTTAACCGGCTGCCCAACGAGGATAATGTTTTTGTGGTGCATGTAAATAATCCATTTTGCATCTTGTTTGTGTGTAATTATACCTTCTGTACCCTAAACGGCTTGACCGGTTTTGGCGAGTAAGGTGTCGTTGGATTCGCCTTTATGCCTGGGGTGACAAAGGCTACATTTTGCAGTCGGGTTTTTTCTTTTTCTTCTAATAATAATACTTGTTATTATATTTAGTTCCCGATTACTACTTCCCGACTGCCTAAGAAGGAAGGTAAATGTTTTTCATAATCTTCGGGTGAAAATGTTTTAATATATTCCTTAATAACAGCACCCCGTGGTCTCACCCGTGTGAAAAATCCCTCAGGAACCGTATATTTTCCCGGGATAAAAAGTAGCCTATATCACTTAAACTACATATAATTTTTTATTATTTTTATTTTTAATGTGATTTATACACATACACACACACACACACTCAACCCACACACGCACACATACACACGCACACACACAACCACCCACACCCCCACTAGTGAGCATCGCCGCGAGCCCGACTCTCTCGAGGCTGGCGCTATGCGACTATGCTTACTGGTACTTGTCATCCTTACACACCCACATATCTCCATGCACCCACTCCACTCGTTTTGCACCTCCCAACATGTAAGCCCGATTCGAGTCAAACTTCATAGTAATCTTTTACCGCGCCGCACCTTCTTTTTGGCAATCATTAAGTATGTAGACCCTGCGATACAGGCTTTCGCCTAGTGCAGGGTCTATAAGCAAATTATAACCTTTAAAACTTAAATTGAATGTATTAGCAATATGTTAGCCTTAAGGGTATTTTGAAGTTGGGTTTTCAGACAATAAAAAATATTTGTATTTTTTTTTTTTTTTTTATATTTATTATTGAACCTGACATGTAATTTGTAATTATTATTAAAAATATCAATATCATAGCAATTCAGTGCCATCCAGAATTTTAAACTTCAACAGTTCAAAACCATAAGCAGCAATACAATGCGCTCGTCAACATGAGATATGAGATGTTAAAACTCTTTATGCCCAGTTATTACGCTGGAAACTTTCGATCTTCGATCCAGAACACAGTAATGCTTGCACACTACTGCTTGGCGGGTGAATAGCTGGTACTTCCCCAGTTGGACTCTGCAAAAGAGTCCTACCACTACAACAACATTGTAGCAGCTTACTTATAGCTGTAAAATATTAATTTAATAGGTTTTCGTATGTGAGAGTGTAGCTTGTAGCTGATATACTATAGCGAAATAATGAAAGAAAATATTTTCATTCAACTTTTTACAATGTCATTCTAGCTGTCATAACATTTTAAGAGGGGTACTTGTTTAATTGTCTGCAAACAGTACACAACGGCGTGAGAAAGGGGTTTAAGTCACTGAATAAAATATGAGAACCAAGTTACGACAAGCCCCCGTTGTGAAATAAATTAAAAGTGCTTGAGATCGATGCAGAGCCACAAAACCAGTATTAAGTTACATTAATTCCTCTGGAAGTCTACAGAAATGTCCACTCTTCTTGTTCAGAGTTTACCTTTCAGTGCTTCAGTAAATCTGAAGGCTGACATTGGCCTTCTTTCAGCAGGTACTACCTACCTAAATTTACTTACCTGCACAACATAATCAATACTACAAGACTACAACCATGTAATGTATAGATTTAAAACTAGTAACTCACCTAATACAGCGCGAAGGAAGAAGAAGTTAACACTATCACTATGAAATTACGTATAAATTAGAAATAACTCAGTTTATGGCCTCAATAATTTAAATGAAATAAAATAACTTGAAATTGAAACAAATCAGCGGCCAGTCAGCCAGATTAAAATGAGGCCGCCCATTTTTTAGTCTGAATAGTGACAGTGACATTGACATACTATCATTCAATCACCGTAGTGACACTGACATACAATACACAAAGTCATTAATTATTTAACTTTTTTTTTTTTGTTTATTCCTCACTCTTGGCTGCGGGCGGTACAAAGCGTTTGTTGCCCGTGGTAATACCAGTACCATGGAATTAATATCATGATATTACGTACATGACCAGTACACTACCAGTATTATAACCAACTAGGATAATCCTTCATCCTAGATAATCAAAGTCTGCCTCTGTCTGCCTGCTACATTTTTTTTTATCTATGATCTGCCTATTTACAAGCTAATTACTATCTTCAAATTTTACTTATATTTATGTAATTTTTCAGTTATTAATAATTCGTTGAATTCGAGAATTCGAAGGCATCGATATTTATGTACTACGCAGAATATAATGTAAGAAATAATAATGATTGCTAAACAAATAATTACTATGCTATCTATTTGATGTAGCCTGAAACTTACGTGATTCTCATTAGACTCTTCGCTTTTGTTATTGCTACAGACGCATTTCTTAGCAACCATAGAACACAGAAAGTACAACCTGTATCGCATAGATGTCGTTTTTCGTAAAGTTTCAGAAACCGGCCCTTTAGCATGACGTGTCCTACCTACGCTAGTATACATTCATCTATGGTCCTACCCACTTAGCTTCTCCTGACAGTCCCTTTTATGGACGGTTACGTACGAAACCTAAAATCTGCCTTCAGAAAAAATAACCCTCTATGGAAAATAAAACAATTTAATAATACGTACTCAAGTAACATTGAAAGGGAAAGTGCGAGTAAGTACGTATATAATTTAAAAACACAGGAACAGGAGATCTTTTATTTTTATTAGATTTTCATTTTATTACCACAGAATTCTCCTTATAAATAAGGTCCAGAAGGATAGTCTCCATACAAACACGATTTTGAAATGGCTTATAATTTTTGACAATCTTTTTTGTCATGACATTTGAGGCTTTCCATTAAAAAGTGATTACCCTATTTGGTCGGGTAAATAAATTTTGATTGGAGTGATTTAGGTTGTATCACAGTGGTTCTTAAATAGGCTCTTATACTTTTTTTTTTATCATCCACATTATTGTTAAGTTAAATAATGTTAAGTTTTTATTTTCAATTTATTACGATGAAAATGGAATCCTCTAAATTTGCAAATAAACGCATACGCAACTTTCGCTTATTAGCGGATTTATCTTTTTTGAAACTGCCTGACTATTCTGCAACCTCAAGTAACACGTATGTGACGGTGAAAACCTAAGAGAATATGCATATTACTTGCAGACCCAAAAACCCACAACCACACTAGACAAATTTACATTCTTACATTCTTAGGAAGGTACAAAATTTTATTTCTAATAAAATTGCAATACAATTGTGTCATATCGTGACACGCTCATTGTAGGCTTCCGTAGGGTTTTAAGTTAAGTTGTTGGATAGGGATTGGTGAAACATTTCTATTTGTTGTTGATAATTATGCGCCGACACGTTTTTTAGGCAAAATTATGAAAATTATGTATTATAAGCAAATTAATATTGGTGGAAACCTTAATAGGTTCCCGCCAATATTCATCTCTACTTTGCCGAACTATTTTTATCAAAAGATCAGCTACATATATCTGAGTCTCTAGGAAACCTAAACAAAGTTGGGAAATTACAAAAATATCTGGCAATACTATAGTTCATTTTGTCTTAGGGATATCAATTCTTGCAGAAAAAAATCGTATACGAACCGATTCGAACCGATCTCGTATTAGATTCTTCAATTGGACAAAAAAAAACGAACTTCGATTAAACCGTTGATTATTTTTCGATCAAATATATAGTCAAATAAATTCCACGTGAATCCCTTATCGTTCGGACTCTAAAAAAAAAAACTAGAGGCGATGGAGCATTCTCAATATTTACGTGTTTGATCGTACCTTTCTAAGGGGATGCCTTTGTCCAGCAGTGGATGTCTTATTTGGCTGATAATGATGATGCAGCCAATTAATCGTGTTTTAATCCGATTGAAGTGATTGTCAATTGCTAATCGACGAATAAAATTATCAAAGGGCTGCGTCAATGACCGTCGCCGGTCTTCTTTACAGTACAAGAAACAATCCTCAATCATGATATATCAAAAAAATATTTTTCATTTAATAATCGATTTTTGGACTAACCGAAATTCGATTGACATCCCTAAACGTTGTCATAGCGACTATTCTGTTTACATTATTCAATAATTTTATATCCTATTAAAGTATATTTCAGGACTTAAAGATGGATGTGGCAGTGGTGTTCTTTGATTCCTGTGAATCCTTGTAATTTTGGCATGATATTTTTGTATAGTTTACCATTTTTTGTCTCATTATTATGAGATTTTATCAGTATGAGATGAGAATGACAACTGTATGGAGCTCTTAATTTGATTTGACAGATACGTCAATCTGGTGTACTTTATTTCAAGATAGTTTGATTTGCTGATTAGGTGTCTACCCCTTTATGTCTTTGTTTATTACCTAGATAATACAAGTGATATCTAGGTCTCTATTATAGTGGAGGATCGCGCAGTTTCACTTTGTAAGACCTATAATAAATAGAGTTATATGGAAAGATAAAAAAAAGAGCTATAGACCTATTGTGTAAATGTAATAAGCCACAAATCTATAAACAAAAATTTACGTTTATTTTTAGCTAAAATGCCGTATTGTTGATATGTCTTGGCTGGAATTTATGGAATAGACGGTGAAAATTTGGGACTGCGAAAGTTGAGCAGCAATTCATGGACGGCGGCTTCAAGTGACAATGTTTTTGCGACGAAATTACGACGAAGAAAAGTAGAGTTGTTATTAGAATACTATATACACTTTCTAAAAAACATAACATAGCGGAATAGATTATGGATTATCCAAGCGGTCGACACCAAAAACCAAAGATTTTTTAAAGATTTACGGAGTGACAACATACTACCCTTGAAACGCTAATTACATCAAAAGGTTAGGAAAATTCACGAGCTCTCTCTATATCGCATGCACGAGAAACAGAGTGACAGTTATACAATTTCAAATATCGAATGCACCAAAACTTCGCGGAAGGCTTCTTAATGGCTTGGTTTAGTTGCTGGCTGGGCACATTTTTAGAGAACGCTAGCTAGCTTCTCATACAAGAGAACGCAGCACTTGTAGGAGAAGCTAGCTCGTAGAGAGCGAGAACGTGGCACTTTCAGCAAATTTTAGCTCGTCCCAATTAACGTTTTTACCGTACGCTAGCTCGTAACGCATACTAAATCTAGCAGACGCTAGCATTCGTAGTAGACTGAGCAATATCGTCGTACGCTACCTTTTAGCACATAGAAATTGTAGGAAACTCTAGTTGTTAGCCCTTACGTTTAAAAAAAAAACGTAGCGCCTAGCATTGCTAAGAGACGAAAGCTCGAAATGACTCGCACTTTTACCAGGCAGAAATGTAGTACTTAAGTACGTAGAACTTTTCGTAGCAGAGACGGTAATTCATAGAGCGTATCACTTACAGAACGCTGGTCGTAGCTCGTAGTACTATTCGTAGAAGACGAAAGTTCGACTATGGCTCGTTCCACGTAACAATTTTAGTGCACACAATCTCATAGCGTGAGCATTTATCGGGAACGATAATATCGGAGCTGATTAGTTTCGTTTAAAAGTAAGTTTTGTTGTGGTTCTATTAGCGCACAATTAACACAGACTGCCACGCACATGTGGCGCTCGTAGCGTTTATCTCGTTAATCTTTAGTGGTGATAGTGAGGTTGGGGAAGATGTAGAGCTTGGCGACGTCGAACCGGCGGCTGGCACAGAACGCGTCGTACCGCTCGTATGCCAGCTTGGCGCCGACGAACGAGGCCGCGAACACGCAGACGACTATCAGCGCGCACACGGCGGGGCACAGGATGGCGCTGATGCGGCTCACGCGCTCTGACGCCACCGAGCCCAGCTCAGAGTCCGATACACTGCGTCGACCTGAATTCTTGGTCATCACTGGTAAACAAGAAATTAAAGTAATCAATTTTGTTGCAAACGAATAGGAATGGAACAAAGCGGCTTGTTCGATTTTGGTAGGATCACATAAAGGCCATGTATAATAATAAAAATCTTGTGATATTAACATAGGATCGAGCATTCAAACACCACGTGGTTATAAGCTCTATCTGTTTAAATACTACGGATTTTATTGAGAAATTACTTTGGGTTTTATTTAAAGAAAGTTTAGAATTTTGAAATTTACCTTGTCTATTTCAGATATTATCACAAACGCAAAACAGTAAAAATAGCAAATCCAAAACCACTTGAACATAAATAAATAGATAATAGTAATAAACGTTTGGGCCGTGTTCAGTAAAGACATCCGACGACACTAGATGACATTTGCAGCATACTTGTAATGTCATGGAGCGTCGTCGGACGATCTTACTGAGCATGGCCCTGTAGCCAAATGTGACGTGGATATGAAATATCTACCTCGGAACAATAAACAAAGCAAGTATCTACAAACTCTACGCTACACACTCTTATCTATGGAAACTAATTTCGATTTTACCATGATTTTACTACTGTAAGAACCTATATAAGCTAGGATTGTAAGCTTTTTGTAAGACAAATCATAACTAAAACTATAATTCAGAGGAACATAGGCGCAGTAGTATAAGGACCAATAAAGCTTCGAGGTATAAAATTACAGGAAAAAACTTCGCTTGCGCTATTAAGAACTCCCTACATTACAATTACTCTTAGTCCCACAGAAGAGAGAAGTAAATAAAAAATTTTCCTCTTCTGTGCATTGGCAGCATCGCTTGAAAAATGCCTCCCCCCTACGAAAGGGAAGTGGTACTAGGCTACGTCGGATTTCCATTTAAAAACATGTAAAAAAATTTCCTCTTCTGTGGTTAGTCCATACAGAACATCAAAAAATGCAAAAAAAATATCAACGCCATCAATCGAACTATAGGAAGTAACTTTGTCTCTGTCTGGATGTCTGTCGCGTTATCACGGCTATCATTAAACGGCTGAACGGATCTTCTTAAAATTTTTCAGCCTGAAATAGTTTTATAAACGAGGTGCATATAGTAGAATGGGGCCAGTCCTGGCTTCTTTCGTCGTAGGATAAAACCAGATGAAACAAATGTCAGATTTAGGACCAAAGTGACAGATCACTCCATTATAATACCAAAGACAATATATCGCTACGCTAGAATTATACTTTGAAAAATAAAAGTTCTATCAGGACCAAGGTACTCATTATATTAGTCCAGAATCCATAATTAATAAGGAGAATTCTGTGGTCAGAACCTAATAGGCTCTGTGATTAGGAAATACCATTACCTATGCTTGTTATAAACCCTGAATATCAGATGCGTGCGTTGGTCTACTTCCTGGTCTGGACGTGCGTGACGATGAGTTTGCTATTCACGTTCGCGTATCTCCTGACGCTGGTGGACCCTGGGCTCAAGGACGTGCCGGAGAAGGCAGCCCGGATGATGAGGAATGAGCGTGTAAATCAAGACTTTACAGTATTAGTGAGTTATTCTTTCTTTCTCATTTCCAGCCTCAATGTTTCCTTATGATGTAAATGGTTTGAGCGCTGGCGCCGGTGTCGATCCTCCAGCGATTAGCACAACAAAACTTAGTCTCGTAGTGAGGCACAGAGGAGGAACACTCGCGAGTCCTCGTGAGTGTCTTTAGAGAACGCTGCAATCCGACTTCTATTATTATGATTGTAAAGATACAAGTTATTGCATAGATTATACCGTACTATGGGTACTTCCCGCTCAGTAACACCCCTTCGTCAACAGTGTTGACGAACGGGAGTAAGAGGTCCGTTTGTTCACAGCGTTGACTAACGCTACTTAAATGTCCTGTTTGTTCACACTTCACAGTGTTGATGAACGCGGCTACTTAAATATCTTGTTTGTTCACACTGTTCACACTTCACAGTGTTGACGAACGCTACTTAAATGTATTGTTTGTTCACACTGCACCGTGTTTATGAGGGCTACTTAAAAGTCCTGTTTGTTCACACTTCAGTGTTTACGAATGCTACTTAAATGTCTCATTCGTTCACAATATAAACGAACACAACTTTATCTTTATCATTATTATTAAATAGTCTACATAGTTTAAATAAACATACTTAGTATAAAATAAAGCCGCTTTCCGCGTCTGCCTGTCTACATATCCGCGAAATCCTTCTAAGCCACACAACCAATTTTGAAGCGGTTTTCACCATCAGTTAGATAATTTTTCACGGAAGCTTTATATTCTATATTTATCTAGTGAAGAAACGAAGGTTACGCTTAGATATTTCGACGTACGTGCTTACCTACCTAGCTTCTTCGATCGAGATATCTGCTGGCCATTACACAGTGGACGTGGAACGCAGAACGACCTAACAACAATTTATTCTCTTTTATTTAGTTTTATTTAGGTTAAAAGGAACTAGTATGTATTATTATTAAAAGAAAAACCCGATTGCAAATGCAATCGATCAAAGCAAATGTAGCTTATAAATGATACTCCGGGCATAAAGAATAATCAAATGACTCCTTATTTTGTGTCAGGTATTATACTTACTAACATACTCACATCACATATACGCTCTAAAAACATTACTTCTTGGCCAGTAGGGTTGGACGGAATGGAATAAAAAAATACTTTCATTCTTTCATTCATTCCTTCATAATCAGCTCGTAGTCGCCAAATATCTCTCTTCTTGTGCGCTATGCATGTTGATCCTGTGCCAATCTTGTCCAGCAGGGCTAGCATGCGCACCGCGACAAAATCTTCTCTACTCGTCATGTCGAGAAAAATAAGACAAACGTATACATAATCGTAGCCGTGTCCTGTTATTGCATAACAAAAAGATTTTGTCGCGGTGCGCATGCTAGCCCGGCGATTTCCACAATAGTCGATCCAACGCGATGACGCGACAAAAAACCATGTCACTTACCCACAAAAGAAAACTCGACTTTCAAAATTAATTTTCTTATATTTATTTTTTTACTGTTCCAGCCATCTTCAGAATACGTCGACTTTGAAGAGCTCGTGAAAAATAAACAGAAATAAACCTACAAGACATAGTTTAGTTAGATAAATAATGTAACAGTCTGTGGTAAGAATGTTGTCGATGTGATTGATTGATTGAGTGAATATAAAATTAATAACAATGAATATCTCTTTATTACGTACAAACTCAGATATTTAATAATTTTGTTCTTATCTAACACAACAACGAATTTAATATTTAATAAGTTTGTTCTTATCGTTCTTTAACAACGAATTTTAACGGCTTTGATAATGTAGCAATCCACATATTGTACTAACTGATAATATGTGTAAATAGAGAATTGTACGAAGTGAGAATAGGCTATTTGATTACTATTGGGAAACTATTGCACATTATTGTCCGGTATAATTTATTTCAAACTACATTAATATTTTCTGGAGATCAGTCGTATTAAGGTGATGGGAAAGGCAAAAACACGAAAACAAGGTGTTTTTAGAAACATTTCTGGCGAAAAATATAGCATGTGGAGCGTCGATATTTATACATCCTATTACACATATCTTGTAGTTGTTATTGCCGACTCCAAGTACTTGCTGTCGGTTATAGCTAGCACCAGTGAACACCCACAACTATTTCAACTACTTTGATGTACCAAGATCTAGCAAAGCGTTTTTTATGGGTGTTTCACATTCGCTTAGTAGCAAACTCGGACTAGTTGTTCTTATAGTGCGTACCTTTTCTGTGCAGGTCTATTTGTATTGAACAGTGATCAACATAACGATTTTTTAAACAAAAACTATTTGCGCCTACAAAAACGTCGCTCTTCACGAACGTATTGTGCTCGCAAAATACGATCAGGCAATAGGTATTGTATTTGTATGCGAGGTTGCCATTCCGCCCCGCCCGCGGCACGCGCTTTGCGGCGTTGCCAGATCTCACACTTTCGTGGATGAGCATGCTTTTCAGCGCCCGTGCGGTATAGTCACAGATGATCTGTGGGTATAGTATAGGCAGATACCTAAGCTCAAGCCGTTTGGTTTGATTATCGAGTGTATTCTAGTGGTTTAGTATCGAGTATTAGTATCATAAAATAAATATGGGAAATAAGAGTGGGCGGAAACCAAGACCATCAAAGTTGTTTCTAAAACGTCAATCACGCATTGCAAATGCTAAATTAATGTTTTTTTGTTCGTCATCGTTGCATGCCTTAACCGTTCATAAACAGTTCTTTATTTTTTTAGTAAACAAACCGAGTTTCTTTGGATTTTAATGAAAAAATATATCACTTTATAAAGGCACATCAGCTAATGTTATAATATTCAAAAATCAATCATAGTTTATAATAAATCAAAAATAAACAAATTTTTCACATTTATAATATTAGTTGAAGTGTGATCAAAATTAACTTGTATGTTTTTTCTTCATTAACATTAAGCTCGCGTACTAAATTTTGGTTCAATAAAAAAAAAATTGTTCTCTTCTGAAGAGATGAGTCTCTGGTCATAAAATATTCTGTAATGAAAACATTGAAACAACTCACTGCAGTGTTGTTCCAAGTCGATTTTGGGGCTGCCGTATCTACACTCCAAAATTACCGTATTTGGGACAAAATCAAAAAAAAATTGCCGTATGTTCTAATTTTTCATTAATTTGTATTCAAGATTATGATTCTTAGCTTTTATTTACTGGTCTCCATGTATATTTTGAATTGTGGTTAGAAGTTATGTCTCACTTTCACTTGGAAATGGTATCTCTTCTTCTCTTATCTTCCGCAGTGTCGACATTTTCACCCTTGAATTTTCTATTTTTTCTGATCAATGTATCACTAATCGTAACACCTTCTCTAAACTCAGTGAAGCGATGTAAATACAAATCACTTAATAGTCCAACATCTCAATATTGTCGTATTCATAGAGGGCGTTTTTCAACGGGGAATTCCGGGTGCTCGGTGCGTTACGTTACACGAAAAATTTGTAATGGCAGTTCTTTTAACTCTTTCGTGGATTGCCGTATATTTCATACAAATATTATACGGCTTTGGAAGTGCTGCCGTATGCCGTGTATTTGAAGCGTAGCGTGCCTAAAAACCGTATAATATGGCAATTGCTGTACGGAGAACAACACTGCAACTCAGTAGGTATCTTCTGAGACGCCGGACCGGCCGCGCGCCATCTAGCCGCATAGAAGCGCTAGTTCGATAGTAGGGCAGCGCGCCGCCCGTAGATGGCGCTCGTGCGGCGCCTAAATGCCCAATTTAATTTTGCACTACCCTGCGCCTTAACGATAAAAATCGATGTTAAACTTTGTTTATAAAAATATCGCGCCGTAGCGCATAGAGACACGTGACTCATTGACGTCACACATAAGTAAACAACTGCAGCAAGACAGCAAAAGTTTGATACTGTTGACTTCATGAATTTAGCATCATACTGTTTCGTCCAAGGTTGACTTATGTGCGGAGTCACTAGGGGTGCAACCCACCACAGACCTTTTTCGAATACGTATTCAAATGTTAAAAATTTAATTATGTGAATTGCTTTTTTTACAGGAAGCATATTTTATTATAAAAATGCTAATCTACAGAATACTTCAATACAGTCACTATACTATTCAAGGAACATAAATACTATTTGTATGGATGAAGACGCTTTCAACCATAGATAAAAATTTATAGCGCTTTCAACTGCAATAAACTTGCCAAAATCCGCTATGACAAATAGTTGTACCCATGGGTCTTGTATCACACTTCGTCTAAGGTTGTACCCAAGGATCTATGATGCTTCGTCTAAGGTTGTACCACAACGAGACCACAACGAACAACAACAAATGCCCATAATAAGTTTCTTATTTTGTCTATTGTCACAAAGGATAAGCAAAGAGTTTGGCAAAGTGTATAGTAATATATATGGGGGACTTTGAGAAGTAAACTGGGGGAGGATAAGACTGAACATTTCAAGCATTTTTATCTTTACAGCTTTGCCTCCACACTTAGTTTATTTTGCAAGTGTCAAGTTTTATAAATTTCAAGTGAAGTTTAAAGTTTTACAATTCAAACAAAACCCATTCATTGTCTAAGTCAAGCAAAGTAAGTCACAGTCAAATCCAAGGCATTTGATTCCCCTTTCTGCTCTATGATAAAGCACTGATTTTTATTATCTGAAGAAAAGCTTTTTGTTGCGTTGTCAATGCCCTCACATGCCCTCCAGCTTAAAGTTTAATTGTCAAATTTTTAGAATGGATATCCCAGTCCCGGTGGATGCAAGTGACCCGTTGTCGGTCGGTGTGGCGCTTTAAGGGGGAGGCTTATGTTCAGCAGTGGACGTCTTATGGTTGATGATGATAATAACCCAGTAGGTCGGCCATGTTTAGTTGCGGACTTAGGCAGGCTTTTTTTCCTAGTTATGTCTCTTCCATGGGTTTCCTTCTTCAGAGCAACAACAAATCCAGAGAAATATGCACAGACATGCTTCTGTTATATGCAAAGAGTATAGTACGCTAGTATACATTCATCTATGGAGTATAGGATATATGGGGGGTTATATGTCTGTGGAGGGAGAATTCTGTGGTCTGTGGTATAGGTTCCTTCAAAGAGTAATTAATATAGAGGTTTTTTGCAGCAAATTCTCATTTTGAGTTAAGTACCAGCTTTAATTCCTCTATTATTTATAAGGACAATTCTGTGTCTATACTATATTACTCTTTGGTTACTTGTATACATCTTGTAATAACTTCGTATTTATTATTTATTTTCAGTTTTTTGTACTTTTGTTCTTCTCATAATATCAGTTTTATATTTTTACCAAGGAACCCTTTATGTCTTTGCCACTTTACATAATTATATACTTTGTATATATTTACAAAACTTTATTTGATTATAATATAAACATGTCTAAAAATTTCGTCGTGTTGTGTGTAATAATAGTCATTGCTTCATTTGCTGCGTCTTGTTTTTTAATGACTACAGTGAACCCTCCACCTCTTGAGAAAAAAAGTGACCATCGACTCTTAGCAGAACTACCAGAGGTAATAATCAGCAAGAATCAATTTCTACACTTCGATCAAATGAGATTTAGGATATTTTTGGTAGCTCCTCATTTACATACATACCGTACATACCCGCTACTAAAGAAATCGAGATTAGGGTTTTATTGTTTCAGAATTGGCACCATAAGACCTTAGCAGGCCTAGCAGGAGCACCACGACATAATCTTGTGTACTCTTTATGTCGTGTGAAACTAAAAAATGTGTATATAGTCATATAATATAGTGTACATATAGTATACGTATCCAACGACACTCACTCGTCGAACTCGATCCAGCCGTTTAGAACGTCACCTATGAATACACAAACATACTTACTTACATACACATTAAATTACCATTATGTCATTACCTTCCTTCTTAACATTAACATTTAGTCGCGGTGCGCGTGCTAGGCCTACCGGTCTTGCTGCATGGAAGTGTCGATGCCTGCTTACCATCAGGCGATCACTCTTTAAGTGACTATTTGTTTGCAGCGCTTATAAGTTATTTAAGGAATTCCCATATCAGACAAGGCGTGTTTTAAGACCACACCTAAATATCACATGAGCTGTGGTCAAACGCCTGTTGTCGACTATTGACATAGAATCTATGAAAGTAATAAAATAAACCAATTGACCCTTTCAGCTTTAGACGTCCACTGCTGGACGAACCCAATCATATTAAGGAGGTGGTTGCCATAATCCCCACATTTTGCAGGCGACTTGGAGAGCGCAGAATGCTCACCGTTTACTAAGGGACGCTGCTACCTGTCCTCTGGTGATTTTGGTCGCAGTTTTTTATAACACTTATCCGGGAAATTCAAAAAAACGTTTATTTGTAATTCAGAACTCGAACCGAGGCACTGACGCAGTCCGAAAGCGAGAGTATGATGAGTTGGGTCTCGCTGGCTTTGCACTATGCATCTCAGATCTCTCAGGTCTCCAGGTCGAGACACCTACAGTGTACAGCCGGCTTACTCGTTTTTTTTTTCGAAAATAGTAAAAGATTTGATGAATTTATTCCAGTTGCCCCAGAGGCGGTCAGAAGCAGATGAGCTGCCATCTAACCCACTGGAATCATTGACTCCTTTCTACCGATTCAAGCCAGCTAGATTATCAGCCAGCATAAATAATGAAACTTTGATAGAGGAAGACGATGACCCGATATTTAATTTTCCACTTGATGTCATAAAGAAAGTAGTACCTCCGCTTTACCCACTGAGCTTTACACCAACAACAAGAACCACGACTCAAGATGTGAAAACCACACAATCGAACAACACTTTTACTGAGCCAATTTCAAGTCCTGATAATTTATCTTCCCCGGCACCAGAAAAAGTCCTCCGGAGATCTGTAAACAATTTTTTAAATAAAGTAATTGATGGAAATTCAAGTAGTGTTATCATGAACATTATGGACAAATACGGCCAGCCTAGGATTGAAATCAAAATAAACACCGATTATTCTTCCAAAATCGGTAAAGATTCATTGAAAATTGGTTCCGATCTAGAAATGATTGCGCAAAAAAATAGTGCTCGAAATGAGAGGGGTGAGCTTGGTGATAATACTGAAATAAAAATATTACCCAATGATACAGTAATTATCGATAGTAATAATGATGACCACGTGGATAGCGATAGTGGCTTCATGAATAGTGGTAACGCTATTATTACAAGAGATTACATAATTTATAAAGAATCAAAATATACAAATACGTCTACTGAACTGGCTAATAATACTGAAATAAAAATATTACCTAATGATACAGTAATTATCGATAGTAATAATGATGACCACGTGGATAGGAATAATGACTTCATGAATAGTGGTAATCCTATTATTACAAGAGATTACATGATTGATAAAGAATCAAAAAATATAAGTACGTCTACTGAACTGGCTTATAATACTGAAATAAAAATACTACCCAATGATACATTTACCGATAGTAAAAATGGTGGCCTCATGAATAATAGTAGTGTGATTACAAGAGATCATATAATTGACAAAGAGTCAAAAACTTCAAGTACGTCTACCGAACTTGGTTATAATACTGAAATGATAATATTACCAAATGATAAAGTCAATAGTAACAATAGTTTTTTTGTAAATAAAAGTGTTGACACAACAGACATGGTTGTACAAAAATCAAAAACGACAAATAAGTTTGTGACTTTTCTTATTACTGAAAACAGCAGCCCTGATGGTAATGCTGATGAAAAACGTTTTACTAAAGATCTCAATATCAAGTCTGCCGTTCAACCAAACTTTCAAGCAGAAAAAAATGTGAGGCGCAATGGAGAGGGACGCAGTAAATATATCAAAATATCAGATGCAATAAAGAGTCCAAACAAGAATCTTTACCCAAACCTGAAATATCATATAAACAATCACGTGAACTCTACGGGTCATATATATAACGAAACTAAAGAGAGCATCTTCCAATTTCGCTCGAAAATTAAAGGAAAGATTAAAAATACTGAAGTGGATAAAAATATGCTAAATATATCAGACTTAACCAAGGAACCCATTTTTCTAGATTTGAAAAATCGTAAAAGCCATCAAGCTGACTCTGCAAGTAATATTAATAATACTGAAGAGAGAATCTTGCAATTCCGTTCAGAAATTAAAAGTCGCGCGAGAGAAGAAACAGAAAACGCTAATCAGAGAGTAGTAAAAGACGCTGAAATTAAATCGAAGCCATTTCAGAAACAAATGAAAGAAAAAAACGTTTCAATTGGAATTGAAAATTTTAGTATAACATCATTAGATTCGAAAAACCTTAGCTTAGAGACAGTAAATCATGGAGTAAATGAAACTAAAGCTCAAGCAGAAACAAACAAACAAATATACTATGTTTCCTCAGCTCCAAGAAACACAACAAATGATAACTTCAAGGCACATAATTTAGCATTGAACAAGATAATTACAGTTACACGTCCAACATCATCGTCATCACCTGCCCTATTAAAAACTACACATGCATACGAGCTAACAGTGCTAATTGATAATGAAACAAAACTTACTGACAAAGACACTTTTCAGACGTGAGTGATAAGATACAATGAACTTTATTTTCTGCGCAATTAAATTAAATTAAATTTAAAAATTAAATTTATTTATTGAGACAAAAACGACATAATCAGTTACAATAAAATGTCTCGACTACAAATTTTTACATTTTTGTTGCTAATAGTTCATTGAGATATTATGTATGCTACTTTCTAGAAGTGACACTGCATTACATAGCGTGCCCCATTTAATTGGACTCACTGTGCCACCAATCATAGTCACTCCCTAGAAAAAAAACATATTCCGGTATTATTTATGCAAATAATAAAACATACAAACAGCGAGCTGTAGCGAGTAAAAGACGAGTATAAACAGTAATCTTTGGTATATGAGTGAAGTGTGGAAAAATTGAACATCACAATGTGCTGCGGTGTTATCTCTAATACGTAGTACACAATAGCTCCATTTACTATAGATTTACAAACACATAGGTTGGGTATAGCACATAATTTAATGCAAAACGTGTCTTGAGTTTACAAAAAAAAGGTACGTTTTTATAATACCTAAGTACCGACAAACTAAGCCCAATCTCATCATTTTTATTATTATTTTATTTATTTATTATCTAATAATTAATATTTTTATTCGTGATTAGCACACAAAACCTCGGAGATGTTTGATTAGGTTCTCTGCCATTAAGACTATGAAATAATTACCTTGATAAAATAATAATTAAAAGAACTATTTATCTGTTCAATCTAATGAAACAAACAACATACACAGGTTACTACGGTTACTCGCTTTTTGTATTTTATTGGACGAGTGAAGAAAGATGTCAGCAAATCCAAAAAGATTAACGCTATTAACTTTAGCAGTATAGTACGACAGCAAAACTTCAGATAGAGCTAAAAACGAATAATCTTATTGCGTAAATCACATCAATTAACCTGCATTAAATTATTAATAAATTGGCTAATTCGCACTCAGTAATATTTGCGTAGGTACTATATAATTTAATAAACTGGAGCACTTAGAGTAATGCGTTAAATGTCCCGCCGGCGCGGCGTGTTCCGATTGTTTCGGCCTTCCACTAACAACTTTATCAATTACTGAATGCAGGTTTAATTACGAAATGATTTCAAACAATCGAAGGGCTAAGGCGCCAGCCACACATCGACCGATCTAGTTTTGAGCTATAACCGAGTTCTGTTTAATATTGGCAAATTAGCGTATTTTCCCTTTTTTCTGGGTTACTCAATACTCATGGATAAATTAACACTTAGAATATCTATATAGAAACAACAGATACAGTGGTATTGACACAAACATTTAACAAACAACACGAAAATTTGATATTTTTAGGGTTTAGTACCTCAAAAGGAAAAAAAGGAAGTCTGGTTGTGTGTTAAGACCCATTTTCTCAGCAACGCGTCGAGCTATCAAGCTGAATTAAATTTCAAATACCTAGGTATCCGGTCCCTTGGAACTGTAAAAAAATCAAGCAATAAATGAATAAGAAAACGCAATAAAAAATACGGCCATATAAGCAGCATAATTTGACACTTCTTGTCTTTCATTAGAGCGTTGTTTGGCGCTTTCAGAGTAAGATAATTTTACGTGGAAAAAAAAGTTGTACGGAAACTTCGGTGCGCGAGTCAGACTCGCACTTGTACGGTATTTTTTTCCTCAATTGCATCCTGCACTTCCAAGGAGTCGGGTGATCACTGGTCAGTTTCCCTAATTCGTCAATGTCATAACAATCTTCAACTCGTCATTTTGCCTAATAGGTCAGTTTCCCGAACTCGACAGTTCTTCCATCTAGTCAGCTGTATAAATAGGGATGGGCTGGATATTTGTATACAAAATAGCAATCAGACCAAAGCTCGATAATTAACTCGCGACTAATTTTTCTTAGCACCCTCTTGCAGAGTCCACATTGGAAAGTACTACAATTTATTAATTTTATTACTTATTGTATTGTTCAGGTTCTCACATCGATATATATATAAAAATGAACCCCTATTTTTCCTGGTCCCGCTATAACTTGAGAAAGGCTGAACCGATTTTGATGACTTCTTTTTTGTTTTGTTCGAACAAGGTGTGTATGAAGAGTTTAGCGAGGCCGAAGGCCGAGCTTCGCGGGCATCAGCTAGTCATTAATAAAATATTAAAGTCTCGTCCTTATTTGTTAAATAAATAAATTTCTAATTGTTTACACCAGAAAATAAGTCGTACTTACATAGGAAAAACAACAGCCGGCAACTTCTCTTGGGAAGTAGTCACATTCCAGGCAGGCAAGCGGCGCGTGCGGTTATCACCGACCCATCGCGCGTTCTACGATACATACATACCTAGTTATACATACCTATCTATATACTGTGTTGTAATTGTAACTGTTGAAATTATAACCTGATTGAGTGAAAGAGTCCGTTTTCTTCATACATCGACGCCCAAAGTGAAAAGGATCAACGATCATTGCTAGTGATTAAGGCCAAGGTAAACTAATATTATAGTATATGGAAATCGCTAATAAAACCGCAAAAGCGTAGCTAGGGTCTAGGCTAAGTCGCAAACAGGATGGTGATATATACGAGTAAAAAAAACTCATTAAACCATCCTGGAAATTATGATTATTATCAGGGTAATAATTACTTTAATTTCCACGACGGTTTCAGAGATCAGGCGAAAAATGTGAGTAAATGGATAAAAGTGTTTTTTTCAACGAAATTGAGTATTTTTTTTTCCGATTTAGCCATTTCAGACGACAGAACCAATAACATGTTCTAACTACAATTAAGATTTCTAATCTCTACACGGAATATTATTAAAACCATCAACATTTTTCGGCTCAGTCTCTCAACTTATTTACATTGCTTTGTAAAATTAGTCATTACACCAAGCACAAGAATAAAATAAATATATATATACATATTAAGCCAGAGAAACGGTGTCGAGGTAGTTATTTACCATTAGTGTCTGCATTACAATTTGCGCTCTAGGTCCAGTAGCGATTCTTGCTTTATTTTTTTTATAAGTAAACATATTAATAATTAATTAATATATTACATTTTGTTTTTCAAAAATATTTTTGGTATTCAAATCAAAACTACTTTCTTCGTCATAAACGCAAAAATTCGTCAGCTTAGGCACCTATAACTATGAAGATATTGCAGAATTTCACAAAAAAAGGCTATGACCTATTGACCATAGCTTTTCACTGTGTACATAAATACCATAATAAAAACATTCCGACATCCACAGAAAAGAGAAAGATAGTAAAAAAATTTAGCTCTTCTGTGATCGACATCGGATAAATTTTGTTTCAATAAAACCGGAATACTCACGTTAAATTGAGTCGGTTATTCCGACTATAGTTTCGATAACATTCGGTGACCTTTATCAAGGAATGCTAAGCGAGACACGCGCGCGACCTCGTCTTGCCTTGCCTTGCAGTGCAAGGCAATGAGGCAAGGAGGTCGAATGTGATCGAAAGTATAGTCGGAATGACCGTCTCAATTTAACGTGAGTATTCCCGTTTTATTAAAACGAAAAGACATCGGATAACATAATATATGGGAGGGAATCAACGACGCTTTTTTTATGGAGAAGTAAGGGGTATACTCCAATTTTATTGGGGTTGTATATTATATCTTCTGTGCTTGATGCGTGGTGCGTGGTAGCGTATGGTCTGCAGCAAGTACAGGCGCGGCAAGGTCGTTCAAGGCAGGCGGCGCGAGCGCACGTGGGAACGCGCCCGCTCTCTCGCCGAATATCGCCCGATATTACCTTTCGACGGCCTCGCGCCGCACTTTAAAGTTTGTTATATACGAACTTACTTATATTGTTATCAGACTGCCTAAGAAGGAGAGTAATGTTTTTGTGATGTATGTAAATGTGTTTGTGTGTTCCTATATTTCGTCTTTTCCGGTTTTGACGAGTGAGCTCTCGTTTAATTCTCTTTTACGGCTAGAATGTAATCGTCATCTATGACACTAAAGACATAAAAGACAATGAGGTATTAAAATGAATACGTTATTCTCGAACAAAAACTTACTTACGAAAAAAAGATAATAACATGAAAATTGTAATAAAATATTGGCAATGGTATTCTTAAGTCAAGACATTTTTTTAAATTTCTTCTCTGTATTTTTTTTTGGGTAAACCCCAAAAAACGAAACAGCGAGAACCAGGGTATACGCCCCCTTAAGATTAGAGTATACGCCTAATTGTCCATGCAAAATACTGCGGCAAAACCTCGCGGCATGATGACCCTCTTAATATGGATTTAGGTTGGTTCAATACGGTTGAATTTCTAGATCTACAATTCAAATAAGTGCATCTTGAAATAAATCTATATGATTTATCGATTACTGACATCGATATATCTTGAATAACAAGCCCAGGGGTCGTTGACTGAAGCTTGCCCGCCATGAGGCAGCGCGATAACACAATTGACTGTACTCATCCCTTACTATCGGCTATCCCACAAGGGGATTATAATTACATCTTATTTTCGAAGGCAAATTGCAGGAAAATTAGGAGTAGATACATTATCGTATCACATCTATGTCATACATACTATATACAAACATACATAAAGCACATACCTAAATGTAGCCCATGTCACTCCCGACGTAAAGAGGAATCTAACGACACCTCACTCATTAATCGGTCAAGCCGTTTAGTTACAGGTTGTAACATAGGGAATTATGGACACAGAAACAAACATACTTAATATTACCTATACATATACAAACAAACTCCCCAAAAACTTTACCAGTAGGAAATCTTGAACTAGGTTACATGCACTAACTACTTGGCGTGTTTATCATTGTTAGCTCGTTTGTTCTAAAATTGAGGTGAGGATATTATTCATCATCATCATGAGCCAGAAGCCGTTCACTGCTGAACATAGGCCTCCCCTTTAATGCGCCACACCGACCGGCGACGTGCCACTTGCATCCACCGGTTGCCCGCGACTTTCACAATGTCGTCGGTCCCCCTAGTGGAAGGCCTGCCTACACTGCGTCTTCCGGTGCGTGGTCGGCACTCAAGAGCCTTTCTTACCCACCGGTTATCGGTTCCTCGAGTGATGTAGCCTGCCCATTGCCACTTGGTGACTTTGGTTCTTCGACGAATATCCTCGTTCCGGATTTTATCGCACAAAGAATACGATGATATACACGCCAAGTTTTTTTTTACTGGTTTTAGTTTTTATTTGGGGTCATTTATTATGCACAACTTGTAAAACAGACAATTAAAGAAAACTTAAAAATACTAACTAAAAACTAAAACCTAAAATAACTGTATAAAAATTAAACTAAAAGACCATTAGTGGATGGAAAGGTCCCCAGAATGCTGGCGGCATTGCCACGTTGAATGGCAATGCTCAATTTATGTGCAAAAGCCAGCATTCTGGACACCCGACGCCTCTACCAATCGCCTGGCCAAGTCCCGATAAAATTAATTTGTTTTAATTTAATTTGACATATTTTGATTTGATTTTATGTAATTTAAGTATATTTGACATTTGTTTTGCATGTTTTTAATTTTAATTCTCATTAGTGTAATTTTTGTTCGGTGCTAATTGATGTAAATAAATAAATAAGTACTTAGTGTAACCTAGTTTAATCCTTAAACCCCGAATACTGAAACGCTCGTTAACTTTGACGACAGATTAACCTCCGAATACTGAGACGTTCATTAACTTTGACAACAGATTAATTCTAATACTGCCTTTATCTGGCACTTAGCAAATAACAAAGGCGGCAATAGACTTAATCTGTCGTCAAAGTTAGCAAACATTTCAGTGTTCGGGGGTTAGTCTATTCCTGCCTTTATCATTTGCTTAGTGCCAGACAAAGGCAGTATTAGAGTTAATCTATTGTCAAAGCTAACGAACGTTTCAGTATTCGGGTCTTAGTCCTATAGTCCATCATTCTAGAAGAAATGTTATCGAGTTCGTCAACACCTCGATTTCTGAATTCTATTATGTAAAGGTGTCCTAAATAAACATACTGGGGTTATTTCCACACGGACATTGAACCTGGGATCGATCTTTTCAATGTATGCCATAATTTCATAAGTTTACGTTCACTTCATTCTATTTTTACTTAAGAGCGGGAGAAGGTATATCCTTCCTGCTGCGTTTGGGATAAGAGGTTGTCAGTGTTTGTACGTCGTTACCTTTTTTTCCATAAATGGATTGATTTTGAGGCAAATTTTGTATTTGGAAACAGGTTTCATTGGTCACCTGTTTGAGGAAAAGTTTAGCAGTTTAAAAGTTGTGTTCTCTTCTGAATTGGTGGGTTTTTAATCCAACTTGTTTAGGTATGGCATTGCTAGAGAAACTAATCGAACAAGTCATTATCCTTATGGTGAGCACTCCGTCGCTCACAATAGTTGCAATTTCACCCAGAATTTTTAACACTAAGTACCAGCACCAAGCTTGCCTGTAGGTATTAAACAAAAAAAAAACTGTAGCTTAATGTGTTGCTCTCCCTAAAAAACTTATTGAACCCTGATACTTGGAAACTACTGCTACCAGAAACATTTCAAGCTTAATTAAGTAATTTTTGCACTTAGCGGAATTTCTATTAGCATGTTCAGTTTCGCTAGGTTTGATCAATTAATAAATACCTAAAAGTCCCGTTTTGACAAGGTTTATTTTCTTGAACAGTCTAGGATATAACTTTCTTTCTGACCCATCGCCTCTGTAGATTTACCTACAGAATTCAAACAACAC
Organism: Apocheima hispidaria; assembly: GCA_947579745.1. Lineage (NCBI taxonomy): Eukaryota > Metazoa > Arthropoda > Insecta > Lepidoptera > Geometridae > Apocheima > Apocheima hispidaria. Next base: position 2,627,979 of record OX388154.1, on the reverse strand, counting down.
AAGCAAAGCAGAGTTAAACACATCGCCTACTCATTATAACAACGATGTGGCGTAGGTTGAGTCCGAGTCCGGGCGTACCGAATGACATTTGCGGGAAGGACAGGGTGCGTTGGCCGGTCTCCTAGCTCCACACGTGGGCTCCTGTAACCTCCGATGATATGTATTTAGGATGCAGTACCGTTAGCGGCGGGCGCCAGCGCAACGGCCGCGCTTATTGGTGATAAGGCTGCGTCTTAGTCCTCACAGAAGGCAGCGGGACGATAACAAGGGTAAGAGCGGGACGCCGTTTCCATACGCGTTTATCTGGATGAATTAAAATCACCATCAGCGTCACATAACTCTCTATTTATTTGATTATCAGTTCTGGGTGGATTGGGATTGGGTGTGTTGAGTGATTGTTAATTATCTGCCTCAGTGAGATCGGAAATGGGGAAAAATACCTGGTGCTTCTTAAACGGCTAGGGAGCGGTTGTGAGGATGTTGTATACAAGATAACGAACAACTTTTGTACTATGACTTTAGATAATTCACGGTAAAAATCTGCTGTTCCATACATTTTATTGCATGATCCACGAACACAACAGCTGTTTTTTTTTGAAGTTACAATAGTTGTTCTTTATTTTCTATATTATGTCCTCACAATCCTTGCTGATTAAAAAGCACAATGTATATCCGGCAAGGCTTCACTCATTTTGAAAAATTGAATTGATTTTTGAAAAATGGTGTAACACATATTTATTATTTTTATTTATTTAGTACCTATTTCACAACGTTTCATCATCGTGGCATTCGTAAAATTTTAATCCATTACAAACTTAAAACTCCTAAAAACTTCTTTTAACTTCTTCTTCTTTTTACGCTATATCCATATTTAATTTTTATCTAGGCCATTTGAGGAATATTGGGTCTAAATTTCTAGTCTCGTCTTCTAGGGCACGGTTTATTGATATATATTATACAGACAGGTTGAGTTGTTCTAGAATTCGATGGTGACGCTAATAACCCAATTTTGTTCTGATAAGTTAGTAGCACTGTACATTGGTTTCGGCCATATTATCATTATTCTCAGCAATTCTCCAGCTTAGTAAAGGAGTATTACTTTTATGGGATCTTGTTTGGCGGCTTATAACGGCAAGATTCTATAAAATTGTCTTTGTTAATATCATAATCACTGGTATCTTATTTAGCCTAATGCTGGGCGAAAATCTCATTCCTCTCCAGCTAATCTTATCCAGGTGCACCGCTAATAGTATAGCTAGACGATGTACTCTTAATCCATCACCAATGACGACATAGGCCGTGAGATGCGGATGAGATAACAAAAATCGCAACAAACACCTCACGGTACGGACCCTCGTCAGTCTTCGATTAGGTGACCGTGGAATTTTTAAGCGAGTGCTACCACGGGACGGATGACATTTTACAGAAGTTACACATTACATTCACATTATGAAACATAGGCATCAAGCTAGATGCACCCCCAATTACAGGAGACCACGTCGTGCTCATGGAGGTTCGACTAGACTAAACTAAAATGAAAATATTTTTGGGTATAAAATATAATTTGTTGGGTTCGGTTGTTCGTCTTGTAATAACAACAGCTAAGCCATCTCAGAGGCTTTCAGGCGCCTTAAAAACTCAGCCTCCACAAACTTACTTATATTACCGCAGAGTTTTTGCGTATCATCACGACATCGCTGCGTCGGTCTTTAATAAAATCTACATATACCTGTTCGTGTTTGTATTCAACCACGAAATTACAAGATAAGTCGAGTAGAACCACGAGCAGACAGTTTATTCGGAACCCAAGTGAACGCGCAGAGTTCGTTTCTTAATATATCCAAATGTTATCATAATATTTATTATAATTAAATAATATAATAAGTACTTATTATATATTTTTTTTATTGTTATACTTACCTTCTATTTGTTATCTCGTGATGTTTTTTTAGGCCTATAATTAATGTAATTGAAATTCATACTACTTTCAGTATGTCGAATAAATTCTATTCTATTTAGGCAATTTTCTACAGTTATCAGCAAGAAAAATACAGATTTACTTAGCGTCTCGCCTCACTTGCACAGTTACCCAACTATACACATACACTTGCAGAATACACATACAGCAAGTCCTCGCCCTGTTAGGTCAGCAGTAATTTGTATTATTGTAGTATGTAATGTAAACAATGTATGTTATCGATTGACAAATTTGACATTTAAAGTCTATTTGTCGATGGAATATGTTTAATGTGGCATTTAGAATCTATATATTTTAGATTACTCACCTATAATAAATATGTCTGTGAGGAAGGATTCATCAATAGATTAGGTAAAACCACTGATTTTGTCGCCGTCACATATTTGCCAATCGATATATACTCGGACTGCAGGATAAGTGAAAACATCAAAAGAAATAAAAGACTTTTATCAATGTTTATATCACTTTTTTATAATTAATTTTTCACAACATTTTTATTTAATTTTCTGTAAAATTTACATTAGTTTAAAACTCCTCACAAATATAGTAATTCATTATGATTGGATCGCAACAACACTGCGATTTATCGCTTCGTGTACCACGAACAGGCAACTCGGAAGAGAAAAATAATAACTACAGTAATCTATATAATAATATAATATGTATGTTTGATAACCTAACAGTATTAAGCTTATATAACGTAAGGCGTATGAACTAGCAACCCCTACACTAGAGAGTCGTATGTCGAGAGATCGCATTGAACATATGAGCGAAATAATCGACACTTGGTTCCGGGATCAAGAAGGAAGGCTGCTGAAGGCTGCGCAAGCAACAGAGATGCGAATAGAGGACTAATTGTTGTCGTTAGGCATTCGGATAATCGAAAATCCGGATAATCGAATGAAGAAAAATGCGTGCGGCAGCAATCCCGCGGGGCGTGTGCGGGGTAATCCCAGTTCCGACACGTTCTTGCTTGCATAAATTCGACTTGTATGTATACATAATTGGTCGCGGTTGGTAGTCCGGATAATCACGAATCCGTATAACTGAGGGCCTGATAATCGAGTTTCTACTCGATTCTTAGTTATGTGTCAAAAACCATCCCACATGGTACAGATCTTCTCGTAATATTTATAATTAGGCCAGTCAATGAATAATTTATCATAATTAACGCTACAGTCGCAATGCAAAGGGCGGAAGATTTTCAGTATTTCTTATTACTCATTGCGAATGGCACATTGCAAAATTTCAAACCACGTATATGTGTCATGTTTAGGTAAATTAAAATTAGTCTTATACGACAGAAAGTAATACGGAGTTGAAAATATGCCTACTCTACATATAACTTCAAAAAACTTTTAAATGTTATTCTAAATCAGACAAACTGCCCTCTTTTTTAGGTTCCTTAGTATTTACTATGTTAGAACGCTAACTTTTAGTTTCTACTAGAAATTAACCAAAATTATCTAATTATCTATTCAGTGTGGTGAGTACTGAACATTTGGATTATATTTAGACCTTCAATGGTCTCTGGATATATTTTTGTGTGGTAGTGTTTGTCTTTTGTTTAGCCAAAAAAAGTAGTTGCCGATTTTAAAAAAAAAACTCTCTTTGCATTATAGGACTTAAGATTGATTTTGTTGCTGTAGCAGTGTTATAAAACACATAAGTTAGTGAACGAAAAAGCAAATGAAAAATCCAATAAAATAAAATTCTGGACGAAGTCATTTCTGTGGATATTTACTACTTCGTTCCCAATTGCATTCCGTTACAATTTGTAATAAGTAATTAAGTTGGAATGATTCGAGTGGTGGCCATAAAATTGTCAGAAAGGTTGTCCGGTGTGGAAACGTGATCATTAATTTTATGCATAAAGAAAATGTTAAGGTAAGTTGTTTATTAAATTACACACTAATCATTGTACACTTGTACAGCAACTGTTTGAAGCAAATATATTGCAGGCATTCAAATAATAGGTACTTGAAATGTAGAGTATTATTCTGTACGAGTGCATAGGTAGTCAACCTTTATAAGGTTGACAATAACAGCATTTTTTTACAAACTTTTGTGTTATGATAAAAGAGAAAGTTCTCATTTGGATTGCACTTTCGTGGATATTGCAATGACTGTTGTTTATTCACTATGGTATCTTTCAAGATGGTCCCATATAGGTAAATTTTATCAAAACACAAAGAGGTTATAAAGATAAGCTTCACCTTGACGTTATACTCGTACACGACACGTCGATAACTAAGGTGGCTGGAGTTGGTTGCGCTATTTTTTTGGTAAATTTATTATAATACCTGTATAAAATATTTTTAACATCGCATCGCAATTGTTTGCGTTTTAAGCTTCTGACCCGAAACCACATTTTTTTGTTTGGCGCTTGCGTGCATCTTTAAATTTTTGTTTTTTCGACAACGGAAAAATTTAATATTGTGCTTAAATTTTTCTACAAGCTTTTATTTAACTTCCAATGTTTGTATGTATCTATGTTAAGGTCAAACTTGCAACTCAATTTTAGACCAGTTCCTCTTGTTCAAATGAGTTGAAATTTTGCAAGCCTGTCAAGTTCCGATGACAATACAATATTAAGACAACGAGCTGATCTAGTAATGTATACGAGAGGTGGAAAACGGAACTTCTTAGTAACTAATAGTGGACTGGTGGAGTTTGGACTCATTTTGATCAGTTTACCAATAACAGATTTTACAAAAGCTAATCTAAATATATTGATGCTACAATCTACAGCCTTTAATGCTTCATCTGATTCTGAAAAATTTGGTGTCGTTGGACTCGACTAACTTTAGGGATGGGATTGGAAAACCTTTTAGACTGGACCGGAACTAAAATCGAACCAACAAACGAAATAAAAAGTGGTTGAAAAACAAGGTTGACATATTTAGTTATTATAGAACAATCAAGCAGTCAAGAAGTTAGAATAAACCCGAGCCGAGTTGGGAGCTTTTACTATTGTCCGTATTTATCATTATAGAACCAAAAGGGACAGTAACATAAGTTCTAGGTAAATGCTTCAAACGTTTGCATGTTCACAAATTGCGATTCTATCATCACTGCTCTTAAATATTCAATGCGCTTTCGCTGTTGCGTAAACTATCGCGACGGTATCTCAAACTACTCGTGAATATATTAACAATATATATTTACATGCCATAATAAATCAATGGAAAACCAATGACATAATAAACAACATAAAAGTCGTTACAAAAACTTTTTAAATCCGTTTATTAGTTCCGCTTTCTTTGAGTTCTTTTGAATTGTAACCAAAGATGTCTTTCAAGTTGTAGTGTTTTTAAGTACATAACAGTAAAATCTTAATAGAATTAAACTTTATTATATTAAACCCCTAGTTTTTTAACATCGCACGCGTATCCTTACAAGATAGCACGCATGCGCCATTTGTCCAGTAAATAATATTAAAAATTACACATAATAATAGCTAGCAGAAAACTGATGGTAACTTTAGAAAAAAAAACCCCTAAACTATTTTGCAATGTCTCTCTTTTTAGTACATTTTTAATTTTTTATATACGTTTTAGACCGTAACTGGTTGTGGTAAGACCACCGAGGAATATTTCATCGAGCTTTTAAGCTGCAAATTATAATTACAATTTTCACTATCTGCAAATATTATAAAAGGAAACCCAAATATACAAATAACTTCAACGTACAGTACAACTCTTTCAAATAGTGAAAATAGGTAATTTGACTTAGTACAAAAATGTTCTAGACTACATTATTTTTTTTAAATATATTTTTGGAATTTTCTATTAACAGTATTGTGAGCAAAATTTTTTTTTATAAAATTGCACATGATATTAATTAACATCGATCGTTTATATAGAAATCGCAGTAATATAATTATTTAGTATAGAAACATCGTAGTACTCAAATTCAAGCAAGGAGGTAGTTTTAACTGATGTATGCCAATAGCTGATCTTCTATAGATCACAGTTATAATACGATAACAATAAAGATGACATTAAAATACCTGTCGAAAACACTACAAATCACAACGTAGAGGCCTGTCTTATTACAGCAAGTTACACTAATAACTATTACCTTACAATCACTCTTATTATATGGAATTATAGTTTACTTTTCTTTAACTTACGTTTATGTACTTCATTTATTTAATAAGTACAAATGTTTCGTTATTCATGACTTTTAGACAAGCTAATGTCATATTTCACTCATGAATTTTTTTAAAATTATAAACAGCCTTGAAAATAATTCGAAGTAAATCACAAACATGTTGCGTTTGATACATAATTTGTACATGAGTGAAATGTCTAGAAGCGTCACATTTGTTTCACAATTCCGAATAAGACGTTACAGTAGATAGTATAACGATAGTCCAATAATAAGAATCAATATGTAGCGGAGCCCCGAGGATTTCAAAAAGTTTACAAAAATAAGATCTTAAATTTTGGTTCGAGAATGAGAAATTCGGAATTTTTTTTAAAACTCGATTTTTTTCCGAAGATACAATAAAGACAACATTAGTAGGCGATTGTACTTCCTTACTCTGGACTATGTCAACCATTTATTATTTTTACAGGTCAATATCTTTCTTAATCCAAGTGCTACTAAGAATTTCACGTATGATTTTGTATATATACTACAATAATAGTTACACTCCGAGTATGCATTGGCAAAATATCTAAGACATGCACATATTGGCCGGACACTGTTAACTTTATCGTTCATTAATATAGCTATATCTCATTAAAATACAACAATTATAGTATAACTCTCTATGGGATTTAATCTACAAAATGTTATGTAAGTAGGTATATATAATAATATTTTGACAACATTTTTATTCTACAACAATTCAATCACATTTTTCCGTACGATCTACATCTTTATAATCGTAATTGATGAAATATTAATAATAAAAAAAAAACGTTTTCATAAGTAGGTACTGTTACTAAACTGACTTCACTACTTGTAAATGTTCTTAAAATATGTAATGTATTTATTATTTAAAAAGCGTGAACTTTAATATTGTACACACCTTAGAAATATTTTTTTTTTGATTTTTAGTATTTTTGTTTTATAGCTTAATTTGTTACTTTTTACGCCAAGCCGTATACAATACTAGAGCGATCACGAGACGTATAAATGTATACATAGTAACATCCTTTAGCTTGGTAAATATCTAGTAAAATAGGTATTTGCAGTGTCTCTAAGGAACGGGTGCTTACCGCGTTCGTGAACCAAGTTCCGTGGGGCCGTGGCGCCACTTGCACCGCACTATCCTTCTGTAGCGTCACTTTCTAGAGACCTTTTACAAGGCCAGACTTTTGACTTTTTAACGTTGCATTTCAATTGTTCGTGCAAATAATTTGCTTGTTCATTAAATCTATCTACCATCTTCGTACCAGTTAATTAAGTCTCGCGACAGAACGTTCTCACTCAAACGACGAGTACCGAAAGAGCTCTCCTCCCGTTTTATGGCTTACCGCGACAGTTCATACGGCGAGAGACATGCCACTACTTTACGGTGACAATTTATATACATAAAAGCTTAAAACTAACTAACTAGTCTTTTTTATAGGCAGACCATCGACTCGGACTCACTATCTGGCGACGCGTCCGTCCCGATCGCGCGGGAAATAATTTTCGTACTGCTAACATATTAATCGATCAACACGCAAGGAGTACGACTAGAAATTATGTCACGCGCAGACCCGCCGGGTCCCGTCTTTGATACGTCGATCGCTCCTGCCGTCCCGGCGCGCGCGGTACGACTTTACTAATATAATTGGCAAAATTCATAGGTACGGGTGCACGGTTCGGTAACGTCCGGTATCGCCGCGTCCCGCCGGCGCCGGGCGCGGCGCGGTGCGGCGGCCGCGACACACTCTACATATCATATACATTTGGCACTAATTCATCGTGTATCGGGTGTCCAGGGCGCGGCGGGCGGCGGGCGGCGGGAAGTACGGGTGCGGTCACGCCGGGCACAGCGCCGGGCGGCAGTAGTCGCAGCACGCGGCGGCGGCGGCCGAGGCGGCGGAGTAGGCGGCCGCGGCGCACGCGGGGCACTGCGGCGCCGGCACGCACGCTGCGCACACGCACACGTAATACGGGTGCGGCGGCGCCACCAGCATAGGTGCGCGCGCGCACAGCTCGCGACACGCCAGCGCTTCGATTAGCGCCAGGGTCTGCCGCCGTTCATGTCCCATCAGGCAAACCGTCGACTCACGCACCACGCCGTGCAGCAGCGTCAGGTACCTGTGCACAGTACACCATATTGTAACCGTCTATATGCGCTCGCAAACGACCACACCCTCTAACAGGACCGGAACAATATCTATGAAGGGACTGTCACTCAAGATGGAGTGAACGGCGAGACAGTTCAAAAGGTCATCATTATTCTTCTTCGGTTATATTATTGTGGCTCACTATCAAGCATGATTGGGTATAAAAAGTGTCGAGGAGTACGTACCTGTGCTTGAGCGCCTCTTCTTCTCGGCCTACGAAGTGGTTCCGCAGGTAAGCCTCGAGCTTGGCACGTTGCTGGCCGAGCTCGGGGAAGTCGATGAAGAATCTCGAGCACATGTACCGCTCGAGAATCTTGATCTTGTCGGGCCGCGCTGGCCGGTAGCCCTTTGCGAGCAGCGCGCAGTACTTGAGCAGGCCGCCACCACGAATCTCCTCGGGCTGGCGCGTGGCGATCAGCTTCTCGCCGAGGTGCATGAGCGCCTCATGGAAATCGCCGAACACTGACTCGCCGACCACGGTCGGGTAGAAGTTCTCGCCGATGGGCAGCGTGGCACATTCGTGGAACGCGAGCAGTGAGTCGAGTGCGATCTGGAACGAGTCCACCGAGAACTCGAACTGGCGGCGCATCGTGTCTACGAACTTGAGCTCGACTGATTTGTGGCCGCGTGAGTGACCGAGCGAGATCAGCGACCAGCGGTCGCCGTCCGAGTTTACGCGCACCATCTTCGAAACATACGCCTCCTTGAGGCAGGCTGGCGAGACGCGACGGCGTGGCGTCGTCGGTGGCATCAGTGTAGACAGGTGCGAGAGCACGGCTGCCTTGACGCGGTCGCAATGGCGCGCCGTCGGCAACTCAGCCGTGAAGATAAGGTCGATATCGGAGTAGGGCTGCGCGCGGTCTGCCAGCACGAATGAGGCGGCTCCGCCATTGAGGCGTACATCGCGCACGGCAACTCCGGCTCCTCCTGCAGTTGGTGCTGCTTCCAGCCGCGCGCGCACGCCTGCCACCAATTCGCGCAGCCGCACGTGTAGCGTGGGGAAGTTACCGCGTCCGTGGATGGCTACCACTTCGTCCATCACGTCGTTCAGCCGCCGCACCTGCTCGTAACACAGCACAGCGTGCCGCTCGCCGCTGAACCCTCCTCCCTCCTCTGATGACGTGTAGCTTGACTCGCTCTGTAACAATGATACATCTTAGGTTCATCTCAAGTTATGACAACTGTGCTGTTTACTTTTAATAGGAGCGCGTGCCAAATGTAACATAGTCTAAGTAGCACGTCTCGGGTACGTGACGCTAAAACATCACATTTGATGGCAGCACTTCAAGGAGTACAAAAGGTCTGCTAGTAGTTTATTCTGTGGCGGATCTTGTTGTGCGCTTAAGGCATTTGATATTTTGTGCTCAGATTATTAATGACTGCTGCAGGTATCTCATAACAAATAAGTCGAATTTCATTATGAAACTTTGAGCTCATAATATGCTGACATAATGCCACTGATATTAAGGAAATATACGAATAATAGAGTAATGGGAAATCGTACCTAATGCAAATACAGAAACCAATACATAGTTTGTATAATGCTTCGATAGACCTTTGACCGCAATAGCCGACCTTTATGTGGCATGAACCGAGGATTAGGTAACTCTCATAAAGCAGGTTCTAATTGTGTCCAATAAGAAACTTAGCCTTAAAATAAATCGTTTTGATAAAATTATAAACATATTACAGTTCGCAGCAAAAAAAAACGTAGTGCGACGCATAAATGAGGATAAATCACAATTGATTGATTTATTCTAATAAGATACGTACAGGATCTTAGCCACGCCTACGTTATCCAAACTGGCTAAGATCCGGGATCATTCCAAGATTATCGTGATTTAGTAGCACTAGCTAGTTCGACCGGCGAATAAATAATGTAGTATTATGTTGTTCCGCTTCCTATTTTATGACCTGTAGGTGTCAAGTCCGCTGCTCCAATTTTGTCGCGACCGGGATGCCGTTTGTAACTCTCGTTACAAATTAGTGTGCTGATAGTGAATATCGTGTATACGTCAACATGTGTAAATCAGAATCAGAAAAGAAACAGAAACAAACCATATATTAACCATAAATAACTGAATTGAATATTCAATTTTATTTCGAGTTTAATTTAGGTTAACAATGATAACACACAAATGTCACAAATTTATGTACAACGTGTTTCAAATATGGTGTCCGAACCTTATTGTATTCTTGAGGATTCTTGGTATCTTGTCCAAATTTTATAGGCCAATATTACTTTTGTCTATGTTATAGCTCTGTCCCCCGAATACTGAAACTGTAACTTTGACTGTGACAACAGATTAATTCTAATGCTGCTATTGGCACTAAGCAAATGACAAAGGCAGCAACAGACTTAATCTGTCGTCAAAGTTAACAAACGTTTCAGTATTCGGGGGTAAGTAAAAAAAAAGTTTTGTACAATCGCACTTCACAAGCTATTAAACCTACTATATTATATTTATTATTACTATTTGAATTACAACACCTTAAAATGATTGACTCACAAGATAGTGAGTCAACAAATTTAATCATACAATTATTTGCTATCGATTCTTTTCATTTTGACAAGGATTTGACTTCTAGAAGACGTAAATTATTAACATTCTTACAATAGCTGATTTTTCTGTTTTGTAGTTCAGCTGTTATTCCGACTATAGTTTCGATCACATTCGGTGACCTTTATCAAGGAATGCTAAGCGAGACACGCGCGCGACCTCGTCTTGCCTTGCACTGAGTATTCCCGTTTTATTAAAACAAAATGTATCAAAACCACGTCAGTTTTCATGGTACGAGTATAATAGCTGCTTTTCAATTTATTGTCATTAATAATTGTAGTAAATAATTGTCCATAACAATATTTGTATAACTTGTTTGCACCTAGTTTTATCCAACAGGGATTGGTTAGATCTAGTTGTAGCCAGCATGATATCGGCTAGACCTAGTATCAGCCTCTAGGGTTTGGTTGGACCTGGTTCTAGCCGGAATGATAACGGCTAAACCTAGTTTTACCCGAAAACAATCGTCTAATACTAGATTTAACCAAGAGTAAGTGGCTACACCTAGTTGTAATCGGTTAAAACAAGGTGTAGCCGCACTTCGGGTTTTAGCCGTAACATATATGTCAATAAGACGTGAAAATAGCTTCTCCCGTCAGAAATAAACAAAGAGGCTTTGTTGTAATACTTAATACAGGGTAGATAGTTAACTAATTAAATAATAATTGATAACTAATGACTAAAACAATCTTGATTTATTTTAAAAAGTCTACCATTAATATCGTTTTTACAGATTTATAATGTTATTTTTCAATTTTGTTTGTATTCATATTTATTCATATATTATTTATGATATTTTTCGATAGGACGAAGGAATCGCATCGAAAAATCAAACCATTTACCATCACGCATAGAGTTTTTTTAAGCTCATTAGGAAAATCTTTTAGTAAATAAAAGTAATCGTAACTCCTAAACTACGAAAAATCGTAGGACATTCATAGGATATTTTCGTGAAGCCCTTGGTATGAGGAACCTAATCTCTAAGTCAGTATCCGTTTGGACCACACTGTGTGTAGCATTGTTATGTATGCCGTGCCAACAAGCGCTTATCTGTTGCATTTGGCTATATGATTCGGGTATTATATTATCGCAAGTGAGATAAAGAATACGTCACTAAATCCTTCTTGCGTGAGTCATGATAAGCGTAATTATTTCAGATCAAGCTTTGCAATTTTTTTGGAAGCAATGCGATCTACACCAGCGCAGCCATGTCGATGCACTGCCAATTCCTATTTTGTATCAGTATTTATTCTAATTAGTACGGCTATTTATAAATATTTATAGTCGAATTAATTCTAAGTTACGTAGAATAACAAAAATAATATAAATTATTAATTAATGTCAAATTAAGATAGAATATAAATAATAATAATAAATAAATATTGGTGGACGTTTCTGACAAAGCGCCATCTAGCCCCAAACTAAGCAAGCCTGTATTATGGAAACCAGAACACATACATAGAACACACACAGACATAGAATACATAGAAACACCCAGACAAAAAACAAACATCCATGTTCATCACACAAATGTTTGTCCTGGGTGGGAATCGAACCCACAACCTATAGATCAGAAGGCGGAAATCCACCCACTGAGCCACAAGGCTAGCTAATAATAGAATAATGCTATGCCATGTTGCCGTAAATGCAGAACGGCTAGTTTTACATTTAGTGTTGGAGTTTTTATGGTAACACCTTATTTATAAACGGTCGATAAGCTTATTTATGCTATAATAATGATTTGACAACTTCTCGCTGACGAAAAGTATCGTGGGTGCGAACGAGATAAAAAATTGAAGAACAGATTAGCTATCGAGCATTTGACCGTGAACAACGAAAAAGAAAAAACGAAGTGTTAGTTCCATAGAAAAATGACAATGTATCGACAAAATTTATGGAACAGCAGATTTTTTTTTCTCAATTTCAGGGTTGGTCCCATAGAAAAATTTGCTCATAATGATGAGTACTATAAGCCCTTTTCGGGCGGTCACTTGCCGATGGGCCACCCTGTATAATCAAAGTCCATAGTATACGTAAGGCGCAAACAAAGGCAAACAAATAATTGTTATTAAATCGTTACATATATTAACGCACCGATTAAAATATTACGGCAATTAAATTCGATTGTTAATAAATTGGAAGTCTTCCTCGCTTGATCAGTCAACTCCATCAGACATTTAATAGACTTTAAATAGGTTACTGTTAGAGAGATTTATAACTGAACGCGACATGTTTCTCTTGTTGACATGTTTCATACCTATTAGGTAGATCCCGGATTGTTTGCTTCAATAGTCGGAAACCATGTTAGAATTTCTCGTTCTAAAATTGTGACAGGGTTGACCGCTGAGCTTAGCGCATATTACATTGTTTCCTGGAATGTATTCAAATTCATATCATATACCCGCAATGCCTAGGTAATGTATACGATGACCAATACGCCCCGAAAATGTATCATCGTCATCGTCATCAGCCAGAAGACGTCCACTGCTGAACATAAGCCTCCCCCTTAGACAACGACCAACAACGTGCCACTTGCATCCACCGGTTGCCCGCAACTTTCTCAATGTCGTCGGTCCACAAAGTGGGAGGCCTGCCTACGCTGCGTCTTCCGGTTCGTGGTCGCCACTCAAGAACTAAATATAAAATGAAAGAATATATATAAAATCTTGTTTCACATATAGTTACTTATAGATTTAACATGATGCGAAACTTGTAACCATGAACGTATGCTTAAATAAAAGGGTGACTGACGAGTGCTATGAATTACATAAATATTTATTGTCACGTTGACAACTGACAGTAGGTTCTTATTACTTTTTGACCGACTCCAAAAAAAAAAGAGTTGCTCATTTCAATCGTTTTATTTTTATTTTTTGTTTTTTACCTAAGAACTCCGTCATTAATATACAGATTTGGAAAAATCTGTTTGTATGTGACAAGAGATACTTCCAGATTGGTACCATTTTTATCAAAATCCAGTACCAAAAAACAGATCCATGAGGAATTGAGAGAACTCCTCAAATATTAAAGGCATACATTTAGCGATTTTGGTATTTTCATCAACAAGTCGAGCATTTGCATTCATCAAGTATAATTTGGTCAAGTGGTACTGATGACACAAACCACAGAAAGCTACCGGAACTCCTCAATGATACGTATATCACGGGTGGCGCCAATATAATCTCTATGACGAAGCAAATTTAAATAAATAGTTCTGATAAAGTCGTTTTTTTAAATATAAAATTATTTTTAAACTATACAAAATCTCTCCTGTGGCAGAATCGATTCAGATAATCTTTATATTATATATGATACCCCGGAAACCATTTGGTGACAATATAATACATACTAATCCAATCTACCTTACTCAGATGAAGATGCTGAAACAAGAGTAAACCTTATATTGAAAGTGAATAAGCCTGTATATCTGACCTCTAATTTTACCTTTCCTTCGTAATTTCCTTTACAGTAGGCATATAATTTATAAACATAATCGTATTTAAAAAAAAATATATTTCTGTGATTTTTGCGTTTTGACGTTATGCCATTGTTATAAACAAATTTATCATACAATTCAATACCTATGGCATTGTATTTAATTCCATTTAATATATTTCTGGAAACAAAAAGAAAAAAAGCTTGATCGCTTGATCAGTCCGAATGGAAAAGCCGAACGCCGAAGAGTGTCATTGTCACTGTCACGGCGACTCGGGCCGCGAGCGACCTCGTTACCGCAACCGATTAAAATACAAAATTCGTATTGTTTTTCCTCGTCGATTTGAAATCAGTCATGGTTTGAGGTCGAATGCGCAATCGAAGCGAATCGTATCTGCCGCGGCGATGCTCTCTCGAATCTAACAAGAATAGCTTTTTTAGTCGAGAAATCAGCTGTCTGCAAGGTCATCTGTTGCGTGCCGAAGTTGCTTCGCGAGTTACGTGTACGCCACTACAGCTACGTGCGAAAACAGAACAATACCATGTTTCTTTGTTGATTTAACTACTTCAAATAAAATTCATGAATTCTTGACATAAATTAATATTATATTTAAAACGTATTGTGATTCGTTTGTGTAATTCATTTTAAAGTTTTCAGAACGGTGTTGAATTTTTACGGATATTCGATAAGTGTTAGTTATTTTATACGGATAAAATAAATCACTAGAAGTTTTACACGGTTATATTATATAAGTATGTATTATTATTACAGTCTTTATTCGAATAATAATCACTTAAATATACACTAAGGGTTGTGAGCGCTCGCGAAAAATATGTGTAAATCGTGGTCTTTTCGATATTTATTTTATCGAGAAAATGTCATGTAATCATGTTTTCCCTCTTGGCTTTACGAGACAATAGAACCAAAGAAACATAACACAATAAGATTTTTAATCTACATAACTAATGAAGTGAATGAAACTGATGCACTGAATAGAAAAATCAATTTTTTTTTTCAAATTCTCCTCGGTTCCTTGGCTGTGGCTTGCTTTAAGTTTGGTTCGGTTTATCTTTTCGTATTCTGCTCTTCTGTCGGACTACTTTATTTTCGGCCGGCCAAAAACTCATTCAACAAAACAAGCGACTAGTAAAAAAGTCCTAATATAATCTTATGTTTTTGCACGCTATTACTACAACTTACAAATTTTATCAAATATTGATATATTCAGGTCTGACTTAATTGTCGTTACATTAAAGTAAATATACTGGAAAGGCTGGTCGTCTTTCTAAAAGATGTGATTTTATTCACAAAACTAATTCACGTGTATGTTTTTTGTCGCAAAACGTTTCAATACGGTTTCTTTTTAAAGGTCATTTTGTTAATAGATATTAAAGCAATAACGCTTACATTGTGGTATGTTTTTAGATTCTAATAATAAAATTGATACCGGCACAACCGGATTTTAGGATTAATTTAAATTTTTATCCAGATGTAGATGAGAATTATAGAAGTATAAAAATAGTTTCTGTTTAGAACTTGCAGAATTTATAATACACTCACAAATTACTGTACGAAGTTTGGATTTAAAACGGAGAAGACCACATGAAATCCATTAAAACTAAAACGAGTTTTTACTCATTTTATTGTATATGTCAGATTTCATACAAACCGACATTTATATTCTTTCTAATAAGCAAGTGCTTTTAATAATCTCAAACGAAATTCTTAAAATCTAACTACCTTATTAGATACAATTTACACAGTAAACAGTAAAATTATTAACTACTATTTATTTTATTTTAGCTGTCCGTTTTTGCTGTGCCGAAGTCCTTAGAAACTGAATTAATATTGTTATTTTTACAACTTAATACTGTATACGGAAGCAATAAACCATCTGAATATGATACTCAAATCTTTGTCAATACTTCCATGAATGATGTTGATAACCGCCGTCTCTACAGTCTGAGGAATGTCTATGGCTTCTAATACCTTTTCGATTCGGTTGCGACTCGAGCGTGAAGCGAACACGATCTCCGCACGATTTAACATACATTTTTGAGCATAAGTATTTTAACATTTATGCAGATTTCGTTAGTCTTTGTGATATGGTAAGTATTGCTATGTTTCCTTATGTTACTTCAGTTATGGCTTCAGTGAGGTTTGAAGTGTTACAATAAGGTTTGCTGTCCCTATAAATGGGGACGGATAATGGGGGACATCGGGAAAACTGACTCTCGCTGTCCCTACCAATGGATATGAGTAATGGGGGATCGGAAAGAAAAATATTTACGTCTTGCTGTCCCCGTCATAGGGCAGAGATATAAATGGAGACGGATGATGGGGGACATCGAGAAAAAACTGACTATCGCTGTCCTCATCAATGGATATGAGTAATGGGGGATCGGAAAGAAAAATACTGAAGTCTTGCTGTCCCCGTCGTAAGGCAGAGATATAAATGGGGACGGATAATGGGGGACATCGAGAAAA
Organism: Apocheima hispidaria; assembly: GCA_947579745.1. Taxonomy (NCBI): domain Eukaryota; kingdom Metazoa; phylum Arthropoda; class Insecta; order Lepidoptera; family Geometridae; genus Apocheima; species Apocheima hispidaria. The sequence goes on along the minus strand of OX388154.1, from coordinate 2,611,224 downwards.
AACTGACTATCGCTGTCCTCATCAATGGATATGAGTAATGGGGGATCGGAAAGAAAAATACTGACGTCTTGCTGTCCCCGTCATAGGGCAGAGATATAAATGGGGACGGATAATGGGGGACATCGAGAAAAAACTGACTATCGCTGTCCCCATCAATGGATATGGGTAATGGGGGATCGGAAAGAAAAATACTGACGTCTTGCTGTCTCCGTCATAGCGCAAAGAGCAATGGGCACAATGGGAACACACCAGAATTTATCCAGTTAGCTTTGATGACCATTAGTAGGTTATATAAGGGTGTCTACACATGGCCCGACCCGACATCGCTTGAAAGAGATGGCTATATATAAGTTTCTGGGGAAGCGAAAGGGAGAGCTATAACCTTAATAGTATGTTTCTTTTGCTCCCGTGAAATTCAAATCTAGCTGTCCCTTTCACACGATGTCAGGTCGGGTCATGTGTAGACACCCTTAATCAGGAACATTAATGATTGTAACGATAAAGGTTATTAAAACTCTATTAAAAAAATCACTATACTAATTATTTTATTATAAAACAGTATGTCGCTAAGCTTTCATTCCTATTTTGAATTATACAAACTAATCAAGGTTTTATCAAAATTAGACAAGAAAATGATGATGACGATGAATGATGAATGAAAGATCTATAGAGGTTTTTGTAAGTATTTATCAGTTTTGTTAACAAGCCGACGACGCAGCGTAGGTAGGCCTCCCACTAGGGGGACCGACGACATTGTGAAAGTCGCGGGCAACCGGTGGATGGCCCGTTGTCGGTCGGTGTGGCGCTCTAAGGGGGAGGCCTATTTTCAGCAGTGGACGTCTTATGGCTGATGATTATGACGATGATATAAAACTACCAGAAATATTTCAAATAAATAAATAAGTAAATCAAATACAGATAAAGTCTGGTTCGATAGAACCAGTAAAGTCAGGTCGCTATAAAAAACATACAATTTTACAAAAAACCTAATTAATGTATAGGATTTTTTGTACAATATTGATAAATATATATTCCAGCTTTTTCAGCACACAATCTATCTTATCAATGGCGTTAATGTAGAGAGAGTAGACTATATTTATTCTTCTATTTTTACACATTGTTACATTTTCGCCCGTTCTCTTTTGAATGCATTAAGCCGAGTCTCAGTCGTCTGTTCCGTGGCACCTGTTCAATTCCTACAATTTCATTGTTATTTTCTATACCATATTTGTATGTTGGTACAGACTCGCGTAATTGTCACCCATTTGTTTCGTGAATGACGTATTATGTATTCATTTACACAATAAAAGCGGAGGCATTCTGTCGTCAACGCGAAGTAAACAGTTTAAGGAAATAGAGGAATATATTATAGTATTTAATATGATTGAATCAAAGCGAGTGATTGCAGTGCATGCTTTTGATGCTGTGTAAATACAATAGAGTATGGAGAGTAGACAAAGCTTGCCAATGTACCTTTACCTACCAACCTGTTACACTGTTCCCGAGCAAAAATAAGGCATATTTCTGGACCGTTCGCGACACCCGTCTTTCTTCTTGACCCATTTGCACAGAATAGATAATACCGTTACGGGGTCGTGGTCAAACTACTCTGTCCAACGAGTTGGACTACGGGCCTTGGATAGGGGCAATGTTCCAACTATTATTTTTAGTTGGACGAATGACCCCATAACTAGACCCAGTGGTCCAACTGATTATCTTTCGGTTACTAATACAATTACAGAAAGGTCAGCCCGGAATGTCATTAAATAATAAAAGACTCCCGCGACATTGAAATAAAATTAATTTTAGTACGCATAACGAAGCATACTTAAAAATGTCACATACCTACAAAGCGTCGCGATGCACGTGTGCAGGCTTTTTTCAACCGTATTTCGATGCGCGAGAGCTTCTTTTCATCTTCCCGTTACGGAATCGCTGTTGCTCTTTCGCTTGGTAGGGTTGTTTAATGCAAGACGCGGATCCATACTCAGGGGTGGTTGCCCGTACCTTACTACGCTTCCTGGTAGGGGCCGCGCGGCGTACCAATAACTTATTGTGGCCCCAATGTGTGTGAGAGTGGTCTGAGAGTGACATAGGCTCCTTTTTATCCCGGGAAAATGTACAATTCAATTGTACAAGTGTAGTAAATTACTCCTGTGTTAAAATAACGGGAGCAGCATTGTTCGACTACCAAAAAATAATAAAATAAGAAACAAGCAACAATTTTAAGCAAATTAAATAAAAGTTTAAACAAATTAAAAAAATATTAAATTTAATTAAATTTAAAATATTGTATTTTTTTTTATTTAAAGTCAATAATCGAAGATATAAGTGAACTCGGCAACCGATCAAAAAACTAAAAACGGTTTAACAATGAAAGCGGTTCCGGGTGGAACATCATACAACAAAAGTATTCCGTATTTCCCTCACGTTTTGTCGTATCACGCGAAATCATGTATAATATCAGGCGATAATGACACAATCACACAATTTTTTTCAACGATGGGCAAGTGCCTTGTTTAATTAGAAATAAATATATACCAAAACTACTTAGCCCACTACGCGAAATAAACATTCGGATAACCCAGAAACCATTGAAAGTCTAAAGATAAACTAGATCCATTTACCGATCTCTAGTGACTTGCCACTGCAATATCGTGTCTTGTAGAATAGAAAAGAACATAATCCAAGTGCCAAGCCGAGCCCACTGCCAGCGTCCCCAGCATGCTAGCATCATACTGACCTACACTATAAATAATCATAATGACCCCAGGTCAAATACCATGAATATCTATGATCTGCAAATAAAACAGAAATTGGTAGAAACCAAGGTTGAGCAAAGTCTCTGTTATAATATACGAAACAATATTAACAATAAACACGAAAAAAAATAAAAAATGGAAGCCAGCCAGCTTCCATTATTTTTTTTTAAATGGAAGTCAGCCAGTAGCGGATTATACAGATGGATGGTGGTGGTAGATGGTGGTTGTCATTTCAGTGGGAGACCAAATTCACTTTTTTTACTCGGTACTTGGTGACGAGACGAGCAAGTCACACACCTGACGTTAAGCATCACGTCGGCCATAAGAGTTCAGTGCCACTCAGAATGTTGAACTTCAACAGTTTAAAACATATGCGGCAATGCGCTGCGCTCGTCACCCTGAGATGTTAGATTTTAAATCTCTGTATGCCTAGTAATTAGGCTGGAAATATTGCCCTTCAATCCGGAACACAGTAATGCTTGCACACTACTGCTTGGCGGTTGAACACGTGGCAAAGGTGTGGTACTTCCCCAGGCGGACTCTGCATGCAAGAGAGCCCTACCATTACAAAAACTGATCGAGATGTGTTTTACGATCGAATTTAATTTATTTTTATGAATTTGATTGATACGTACAAAATTACAAGTAGAAAGGAGCCACGTAAACTATAGGAGGTACAATCGAGTGTATTTCCTTATTGTTCAACAAGAGCGAGCGATTCTTTGTTTAGACCAGCATCAAACCAGTTGCAAGCTAAAGACTGTATCCCAGTCTTGTCGACCTTGAACTGGATGGCGTGATCGTGATCAAACGCTTCAATTTTCAATCGACCGTAAAAATTCAAATTATGTAACAAATTATCTCGGAAATCCGGCAATGAAGGCGGCGCGGTACCGTATACGGCTTATTGTAACGTGACGTTAATAGTTTGACTGATGCTTTCAGTTTCGACATGGTTCCGATTAACATGTCGACCGCGACCGCTACGCGGCTACACTTAACTAACTATTCATAATATTTAATACTCAATACTCAGTAATTTATTGCGACATACATGCAGGTCTTAAGGATAAACGACTTTCATACAAAACTGTCGACGCCTTTTTAGGCGTCCTACTACGATTTTGAACTGGGCATGACTTAACATAGGTCTAATTTGGCCTTTAAGTATCGCAAAGTCGATAATTTAAGATGTTCATGGCTTGGAAATACCATTTTTCAACCCAATAATTACGACAAATTTTACGATTGTAGTGGTGTGTTCTTTACATGCGAATCATGCGATCATGGTGTGCGTGAAATATTGATGTGTGCGTGCGTCTTGCAAAAATCGTGTACACTGGTTGTGCCGCGCGCGCGTCACGCGGTTTACGCGACGTTGCCAGCTTGTCGGAGCGTGTGTGAGCGAGACTAGGTATCCTTGCCTCGCGGCTTAGTCCGCGCGCGGCCTTCGATAATTGCGACGTTGCGAGATTCGGTATCGGTGTGCAGTGCAGTGTTTGATTTGGTTACCTAATCTATCTATACCAATATTATAAAGAGGAAAGATTTGATTGTTTATTTATTTCATTGTTTGTTTGTTTGCATTGAATAGGCTCCGAAACTACTGAACCGATTTGAAAAATTCTTTCGCTGTTGGGAAGCTTCACTATCCCCGGGTGACATAGGTTATACAATATTTTCAAAAAAATTAGGGATCCTTACTAAAACTCCAATAATGTAAACCAAGATGATGTATTTCGCGTGCACTGCGAAAACTATTGATGATGAAAGAATAGTCTATACCAATATAATAAAGAGGAAAAATTTGATTGTTTGTTTGTTTGCATTGAATAGGCTCCGAAACTACTGAACCGATTTGAAAAATTCTTTCACTGTTGGGAAGCTACACTGTCCCTATACTATATTATATTATATTTTTTTTAAATTTGGGATCCTTACTAAAACTCGAATAATGTAACCCAAGATGTAAAAAAAAATACCTAAAATATCCTTTACATCGCGTGCGTTGCGACAACTATTGATGATGATAGAATAATCTATCTATACCAATATTATAAAGAGGAAAGATTTGATTCTTTGTTTGTTTGTTTATTTGCATTGAACAGGCTCCGAAACTACTGAACGGATTTGAAAAATTATTTCGCTGTTGGGTAGCTTTTCAGCTTTCTTTATATTTTTTTTTTTTTGTTACTTGACGCAAATAGAAGGGTTTTCGTGTGTGTATTATAATTTTTATTTTTTTGTTAAATACCCGTGCGAAGCCGGGACGGGCTGCTAGTAACCTAATAATAACGTACATAATTATAATAGAATGCAGCAGACATCATCGTTGCGCTATAGACGCCATCAATATTCTGGCCAAAAAAAGAGCACGAAACGTGTTCGTGCTCGGCTGAAATATTATCATGGCGAAGGTGTTTCGTAAGTGCCTACCTACCTAATTTATAAATAAAAAATATAATTCGAGACTTCTTGCCCATTTTCATGGCGATGGGGGATTTCTACCCTTCCAACTGCGATTTTCATTTGCGGTCATAGATTTTAAGGATCATCATCATCATCATCATCAGCCTGTTCCCTATCGTACCGAGATTTCTTACCCATTTTTCATAGCAATGGGGGAATTTCTACCCGTCCAACAGCGATTTTCATTTGCGGTCATACATTTAAAATTCATCATCATCATGATCAGCACGTTTCCTAACGTATCGAGACTTCTTGCCCATTTTCATGGCGATGGGGGGATTTCTACCCGTCAAACTGCGACGTTCATTATCGGTCATAGATTTTAACCATAATCATCATCATCATTAGCCAAATTGCTACCGTATGGAGGTTTCTTACCCGTATTCATCATGCTCCTCCTTTTTTTTTAACTTTACAAGTCGACCTAAACGATCCAGCCATACCCAACTGCAGGACCGCCCCGCGGGCCCGCACGCGGCCCGTGCAGCCTCGCGAAATACTAGTTTATATGTATAAAAATGAACCCCTATTCTTATATTTTGAGGACTTTGACATAGGTAACCATTTATAAATTTTTAGAGGGGTTCCGTAGTACTACAAGGAACCCTTATAAGTTTGTCATGTCCGTCTGTCTGTCTGTCTGTCCGTCTGTCTGTTTGAATCCTTTACAGCCCGCACCGGCTTCGCACGGGTATATAACAAAAAAATAAAAATTATAATACACACACAAAACCCTTCTATTTGCGTCAAGTTACAAAAAAAAAATATATATAAAGAAAGCTAAAAAGCTTCCCAACAGCGAAAGAATTTTTCAAATCGGTTCAGTAGTTTCGGAGCCTATTCAATGCAAACAAACAAACAATCAAATCTTTCCTCTTTATAATATTTATTTTTGGTGTGACTAACTAATAACCCCATATCTAAAATTTGTTGGAATTCGGCATTTCTGAGTATGGGGCTCGGTGCGCGCTCCATCAGTGCCAGGAAAAATAATGCGAAATTACGGGAAAATAAATTCACCTCAATAATGATGATGAATGTGGTTTTTGCATTTTTATGTATGATCTCGTTGCGCGCACGCTCACTGATCCCGGGAAAAATATTGAAAAAATTCTGAAAAACTTCCTTCTTAGTGAAATAATAGATTTTTTGTAAAAGGTGCCTATATAGGTATAGGTACCTATATAGGTAGGTGGTAAGGTGGTAGATAGAGGTATATGAAAATATTGGATATTTCGTGCTGCGCGATTGAAATATGTGCATAATACTAATAATACCTACCTACCTACCAACAAACCAACCAACCAACCAACCAACCTACCTACCTACCTACCTACCTATTAGTTAGTTAGTTTTGTGTGTGGTGTTTGTTGTGTTGTTTGATAGCTTATTTTGTAAAAAAATAGCACAAAAAGAACAAAAATCTACAAAAACAGTAATTTTCAAATGAGGATTGATCCTTCGTCTCATTGACACACTACAAAACGAAGCATAATGAAAATCCGCCCACTCGACCGCTCGGCCAGTCGATCTGATAGGTGGAACGCCGAAAATCGGGTACTCAATTTCGTATTTGCTTGTAACCGTTTTGAATTCGCATGTGATTCGGTCATAGATTTAAAATTCATCATCATCATCATCAGCCAAATTAATACTCTATTGAGATTTCTTTCCCGTTTTCGCAGCAATGGGGGGTTTTCTACCTGGCCGACTGCGATTTTCGATTTCGGTCATAGATTTAAAAAAAAACATCATCATCATCAGCCTTCTCCCTAACACATCGAGATTTCTTACCCATTTCCACAGCGATGGGGGGATTTCTACCGGTCAAACTGCGACGTTCATTATTATCGGTTATAGATTTAAACCATAATCATCATCATCATCAGCCAGATTACTACCGAATGGAGGTTTCTTACCCGGTTTCGTAGCAATGGGGGGTTTTCTACCCGGCCGACTGCGATGTTCGATTTCGGTCATAGATTTTCAAAATCATCATCATCATCATCAACCAAATTACTACCGTATGGAGGATTCTTTCCCGATTTCGCAGCAATGGGGGGTTTTCACCCGTCCGACTGCGATGTTCGATTTCGGTCATAGATTTAAAAAAAAACATCATCATCATCAGCCTTCTCCCTAACACATCGAGATTTCTTACCCATTTCCACAGCGATGGGGGGATTTCTACCGGTCAAACTGCGACGTTCATTATCGGTCATATATTTTCAAAATCATCATCATCATCATCAGCCAGATTACTACCGAATTGAGGTTTCTTACCCGGTTTCGTAGCAATGGGGGGTTTTCTACCCGGCCGACTGCGATGTTCGATTTCGGTCATAGATTTTCAAAATCATCATCATCATCATCAACCAAATTACTACCGTATGGAGGATTCTTTCCCGTTTTCGCAGCAATGGGGGGTTTTCACCCGTCCGACTGCGATGTTCGATTTCGGTCATAGATTTAAAAAAAAACATCATCATCATCAGCCTTCTCCCTACCACATCGAGATTTCTTAGCCATTTCCACAGCGATGGGGGGATTTCTACCGGTCAAACTGCGACGTTCATTATCGGTCACAGATTTTACTCATAATCATCATCATCATCAGCCAGATTACTACGGTATGGAGGTTCCTTACCCGTTTTCGTATTAAAGGGAGGTTTTCTACCCGGCTGACTGCCATGTCAACTCTCGGTCATATACTTTCAAAATCATCATCATCATCATCAGCCAAATTACTACTCTATTGAGATTTCTTTCCCGTTTTCGCAGCAATGGGGCGTTTTCTACCTGGCCGACTGCGATTTTCGATTTCGGTCATAGATTTAAAAAAAACCATCATCATCATCAGCCTTCTCCCTAACACATCGAAATTTCTTACCCATTTCCACAGCGATGGGGGGATTTCTACCGGTCAAACTGCGACGTTCATTATCGGTCATGGATTTTAACCATAGTCATCATCATCATCAGCCAGATTACTTCCGTAAGGAGGTTTCTTACCCGTTTTCGTAGCAATTGGGGGTTTTCTACCCGGCCGACTGCGATGTCAACTCTCGGTCATATATTTTCAAAATCATCATCATCATCAGCCAAATTACAACTCTATTGAGATTTCTTTCCCGTTTTCGCAGCAATGGGGGTTTTCTACCCGGCCGACTGCAATGTTTGATTTCGGTCATGGATTTTAAAAAATCCATCATCATCATCAGCCTTCTCCCTAACGTATCGAGATTTCTTACCCGTTTCCACAGCGATGGGGGGATTTCTACCCGTTCAACTGCAACCTTCATTTTTGGTCATGGATTTTACTCATTGTCATCATCATCATCAGCCAGATTACTACCGTATGGAGGTTTCTCACCCGTTTTCATCATGCTCCTCCTGTTTTTTCAACTTTGTAAGTCGCACTCAGTGATCCAGCCACACCCAACGGCAGGACCGCCACGCGGGCCGCTCGCGGCCCGCGCAGCCACGCGAAATACTAGTTAGGTATGTAAAATTCGAAATTAATTTGAAAAAAACCGAAAAAAAGTGGAAAATTTGTTCGGAAGGTACCAGACTCGGTGCCTTTAGAACCCCCGATATGGGGTTATTCCAGGGACCCAGTTATTCAATCGTCAAGCAGTAGTGTGCAAAACATCACTGTGTTCCGGATTGAAGGGCAATGTTTCCAGCGTAATTATTGGGCACAGAGATTTAACATCTAATATCTCAGAGTAATGAGCGCAGTGCATTGCCGCGCATGGTTTTGAACTGTTGAGGTTCAAAATTCTGGGTGGCACTGAACTGTTATGAGCAAGAGTGAAGCTTAACATCAGCTGAGTAACTTGCTCGTCTCGTCACCAAATAACAAAAAAAAAAACTTACATGCTTACACACTTACACAAGAACTTTCGCATTTTAAATATTTGTGCGACAATATTAGGTTTATGTAGATATATACTTTTATAAGTTTCGTTACTAATTTTGAATAAGTTTGTCAAGAAACCCACAGCAAAAATTAAAATAAATAGTATTCTCGAAATTAAATTATAAAAAATAATACTACCTAATTTTAGGGGTTCGAACCCAGAACCTCACGAGCGCGACCTAATCAAACTGATGACTTCGGCCACCGAGACGATATACAGAGCAACGAAATTTCGTATTTGCTTGTAACCGTTTTGAATTCGCATGTGTGCGTAATGTTCATGCATGCATACAGGCGTTGAACATTATTTGAATTTTCAGTCGAGTGCAGCTATTAATGGACTCTATTATTTTTGAGATGTGTTTATAACAATAGTAAGAGGTCGCAAAGTGAATTAAAACTGGGGCAGATTACCTCAATTGAGTTTTCAACGACAGCGCCATCTCTTGGCGCCTACCTACCTAGCGGACTCAAACGAAGCACCTTAAATAACATGTTTTGGGTTTAGTGACACATGTGACCCTATTAGGGTATGGCAACAGTTGGTGCGGAGTGGTCCATTTGTATATTGTTAAAATTATCTTTAAAAAATTCTTCAATAGTGTAATAGCATTTGGATTCCAGGATGCACTTTAGATTTTTATTAAAACAGTCGTTGTTTTCATATACATATTTCAATTCGTCTTGTGTAATCATTCATCATTATCAGCCTATTATCGCCACTACTTAAAGGCCTCTCATTTTGTACGCTAATCTTCCCTGCCTGTGCTTATCTTGCCGAGTTCCGACTCGGGATTTTTACAATGTAGACAAAACGAGTTGAAGGGGGATCGACGGTGATACCTTGTTTTCCGGTACGCGGCTCCCAATCCGTCAGCGTTTAGTTCACATCCCATAACTCTGCCTGGCAACGTGTCCTGCCCACAGATCACACTCTAGATTCTGCATTCAGGATGCTCGAAGCGCACCACACATCAGTCTAAATACACTTATAAGAAATTACTCTGATTGGTTGATTGTTAGGCGCGAGTAGGCGTAAGCTTGAGATAGCCAATGAGAAAGCTGGGCCGCACTCCCCGCGACCCGCGCCTTTGTCAAACTTTGGTGACTTTTTGTAGGAACAACGAATCTCGTAATGCAGTATCTAGTGTGATCTGTGGTCCTGCCCAACTCCATTTGAGTTTCATAATAGTAATCTCAATGTCACGAACGAATTTCACGGCTATACGGCTGGACTGATCTTGATGAAATTTGTCAAGTAGCTAATATGCATCACAAGGTTTACCTAAAGAAACTGAGAGGACATAAGATTGAAGACACCAGTAGGTGAGACAGCGGTCGAACGCCAAACCCATTGACAACAAAATAAAAATCTCGATTCATAAAAATCCGCGTAATAGGACAAGTGGCATTTCCAAATCGCCGATGCAAAAAGAGAGCAACGCATGCTACAATAAAATTCTAAGTTTATTATGGAGCTGCGTTTCTTTGCACGTAACCTACATCTAGACAATCGGAGTACGTACTTTCGATTTCGTGAGGCCACTAATTAGCATGGCCTCGGCATACGTGCGGCGCGTAATACGGAACGGAACTAGCTCGCTGCGACTCACGGGTACATACCGTTTGATCTTGGAGTAACCATATCTGTATGTCGTTGGAATTCAGACTCTAATGGAATGCTTTTAAGGTGCAGCACTTGTATAGAATAGATAATAGTATGTATGAACTTATCGAACAAAGTTGGGTCTGTCGCGTCGTAGCGGGATACCGACGACGCGACGACGCGTTTCTGTTACGCGAACTCGCGAAGGAAGCCATTTTCACTTTCTTTTAAATTATTTGAACATCGTTCTAAATTCGAATCGCTGATGAATATTACAAACGGCCTGTCGCTTGCGTCACCGAGCATCGGGCAACGAAATCGATATTAAATCGAATTTCCATTTAATTAACAGGCGCGCAAGCTGCACGTTACAATTTATGTTCAAAAACGACCCATGGATGGAATAGAATGATCCTAAACGACATACTAATAGTTTCACACTAATAGTAAATTATAAATGCGCTAGTTTGTGCGTAAGTGTGTATAAATATGTAAGTATGAGTAGAATAAATTTTGACGATCTACAAATGGACCGCTCCGCACCAACTGTTGCCATACCCTAATAGGGTCATATATATTACTAAAGAAACTTCTCCTATATTTTATCTATGATATTGCTAAGCCCAAAACATATGATTTAAGGCTTGCAAGTATAGTTATATATGTTTGTTTGTATATTATGTCGTATTGAGTATGTAAGTATATTTGTTCCCAGTCAACTCCGTAACTGAAAGGCTCCGTAGGCTGAAAGGATTTGGATAAATTTGATATGGAGCTATAACTTATGCCCTGCATTAACACATCTAAACATATTATAAAATAAAGTCGTTTTTCGCGTCTATTGTCTGTATATACGCTAACTCTTCCTGAGCCACGCTGATTTTGGTGCGGTTTTCACCATCAGTTAGATATTTTTTCACGGAAGGTATAAGTTTGTATAATATTAATAATATTTTTAAATTACACACTTGCGAAGCGAGGGTCGCTAGTAGGTTATAATTATATAACTACTGTAAATAACTTTTTATCCCGAAAAAATGTGCTATTCCTATGGCAAAGCTGATGAAACCGCAGGGCGCTGCTTGTATAGGTATATATTAACAAAATTATACCTAACCTTTTCTACTTTAAAACACCGTTGTAATAAATTCATATTCTTTACTTCTCTTACTCAACTCGTGTATATAACAAAATATAGGTATTCTCGCCTATTCGTTATATAATTATTACTATTACTACTATATAATTAAAATTAACAGGAAAGACACTCATCAAAATGGAACAAATAAATCATTCGTGAAAAATAATCTAACTGATGGTGAAAGCCGCATCAAAATCCGTTGCATGGCTTAGGAGGACTTACCGGATATTCAGACCTACAGACAGACACGGATACCTAGTTTATTTTATACTATGTATATTAATAATATAACAATTATCGTCAAATACACTAATAAAATAACAACAAGTCACATAATAAATATCTACTATAATCTAAATCAGTCCAACAACCCATAACTGCCCTAACAACATCAACAAGCAACTTACGATAAAGTTTATCTGTGCATAAATAACAATTACTCTTTTTTATAATTATCACACTAATATTATAAATGCGAAAGTTTGTGTGTAAGTATGTAAGTGTCTTTGTTCCCGTTCATCTCTGTAACGGCTGAACAGACTTGAATGAAATTTGGTATAGAGGTAGCTTATAACCTGGATTAGCACATAGGCTAATCTCGGAAAATATTCGGTTACTGTAGAATAGCGGGTGAAACCGCGAGGCGCAGCTAGTAAGTTATCTATTTTTCTTATTAATTTCCGCGTCAGAAAATATTCTGTCAATTTTAGTGCAAATTTAGAAGTCAATTACCCCTTTAGTATAAATAATTCAATGAGCCGGTGTCATGGTCAACGCAGATAGCTACAAGATCTGACCGATTGCGTTCACAGAACAATTATGTTTTTTTAGGAAACTCAGTTTTTTCAACTACTACGCCGATTACATCAAAGTCCATTGTTACACAATCATGTTTTATTTATTTAGAACTGAAGTTACTGAAGTGATTTCCATTCATTAAACAAATTGATTTCTAGATAAAACAGCAGAATATTACGGATTTTAAGTGGTGACAACAATGTTATTTCATTGTTTAAAGCCTGTTTAGTTATTGACTTTAGTTTTTGCTGGGTTTTTCCAAATGACCTAGACATAAAAAAATCATAAAAGTGATAAAAATACACTTAAACTTGATATACGAAAATGTCACAGATCATAATATAAATTTAAACTTCGTGTTTTCATTATTCGTTATTCGTCATCCCAAACAATTTGTTATTTCAGTATAGATTCAAAGGACAAAGAGAGACACGTGGAAGAGAGCGAGATAATTCTGTGGACAAATATTAAATCTATCTTTGAAAGTTTAGTTATTTTTCAATCCCATTCGGATATTAAAACACTTTAATAATTTTATGACAAATTACCTTTACATTCTCTTCACTTCACATATTGGAAAATCTCTAGCTCTAATCTATTGGAAATCATCATATCTTAGCGTAAGGGCGTTAAATCACCTTGTGGGTTGTAGATCAAGGACAGCCCTGGCGAGGTCCTGCGTCCAAGCGCATTATTTACGTCTACGGAGGTGCGCACGCGCATACTAACAGCGTCCTCCCGAGTGAGGCAACTATTGGCACCTGGTGAGAAGGAGCTGGTAGCTTATGGTACGTGATTGGTGGATAAAGCCACAGAATAGTTAGGAGTGGATTTACCTCAAAGATAGACATATCTTGTAAATGCTATTCAGAGCTATGATGATAGTTTAGTATCCACTGGATATTGACTTCGCAATTTTGTTATTTTGCCAAAGATTTTTTGATGTAGTTCGGTCTATCCTACTAATTTATATTTTTAAGATATCGCTAGCTAGAATTTGAGGAATGGAATCCATATTTGGTTGCCTTACAGGTCCGGTTTTTTCCTTGATAAGGACGAAATAACACCAAAGGAGTCCAAGTTGCTCAGTAAAAATTTTGCCGTATAATTACCACTTAAAGAGAATCAAGGTTCACATATCCTTCTTCACATGTGGCGTAGGGTACTTATACTACTTATTATCAAGTGCCCAGGGGCCTGGGTCCCTATATCCGGGTTTGGTCGCCCGAAGGTCGCCCGAAGAATCTCGCAGTGCCTAAAGACCCTTGTCCAGGCACTGCGGGATTCAGGACGATTGATTTTGGACGAGAAGATATCATACAATTTCCCGAACGCAGCCCATCCGAGTTGGATTCTTCGGGCGACCTCTTTGTATGTATTGTCAGAAAAAGGTAACAGTTTTCTCCTTGCTAAATCCATGGTTTTCTCACAGTAATAATGATTGGGGTTTGCGGGTGGGTGTGTACAACATTGACACATTTGTATTGTATGTCATATCAGCGACGTTTCTAGGGCTGTCATAAATGCTGATATGAGAGGCGACGCGTTCAAGTACATCTTTGACTTTGTTTGTTATTTCTTTGTGGTAATCAACGCGTCTTTTTTTTGTCTGTGACCTGTTAGGGTGAGGTCCTCGAATTATTATTCGCACTGACATTTTAACTAACTTATAGAAAAAAAGCAATGTATTTGTTATTCTTATATTACTCTTTTTCTATGCGAAAATTATGGGTCGGTGTGTTTTTTTGCGTATAATGGTAAAACATAAACACATAGTGTTATAGAGGGAAATATCGTGAGTACTTTACATATAGTACTCGGCTTACCAACTACCCATCATCAAGTTGAAAATATGTTTTATAGACACAGTTTAATAAGGAGAATTCTGTGACTGGGCATTAGACATGTAGTACCTGTAGTAAGAGCCTACTAAAAGGGGACCTCTGGGTTCGGGGGTGGTTAGGGGTGGGGCTAATTATCTAGCTAAACGAGTCTGGGGAGGACGGGACGACAACGCCGAGTGTCTCCGGACAGCTCGAAGCTGTCCCGGGAGGAGCTGAACTGTGGTGCCGAAGGCTCCACATTGCATTGGTGCATTCCCTTGGAGATCCTGGAGCGTCCGAACGCCCCAACCACTGAGCCATCAACGCTACAAAATAATTGTTGCCATAATCCCAAACGCTTGGCAGGTGGCTTGGAGATCCCATAACGCTCGCCATTTACTAAAAGGACGCTGCTGCCCATCCTGCTGGTTCTGGTCGCAGTTTTGGAACATACCCGAGTACTAGCGAACGTACAGACGGACACGGCGGAACTATAAATATGAGTTCGGTATCCTGAAAACTAAGTGATCAGTTGTTTGCATAGAATATCTAATAATTTCAAGCGCGGCTTTATAACAGACCAATCATGTCGTCACGTTTTATTGATTTTAAGATTAATATTGATTATAATCAAATAAGATTAAAATCATATTCGATTTCGTTTCGTCGTTCTCAGAATTTCGTTTAACTATTGCGTCATTTATTAATTAAATTCAATATTTATTTTCGGATCATTTGTGATACTTAACAAAACGCTTTGTTTATTTTGAACCTTGTCTATTTATAAGTGACACTGATATCACAATTTATAAATATAATTAATATAATCATCATCATCAGCTGGAATTCGTCCACTGCTGAACAGAGGCCTCCCTCTTAGAGTGCCATACCGAATGATAATTTGCCATTTGCACCCAGCGGTTGCCGGCGACTTTCAAAATGTATTCGATAACGACACCTACTGGGAGGCCTACCTCGCTGCGTTTCCCGGTTCATGGTTGCCGATCAAAAATTGTATGCTCTGTCTGACCGTCATTATTATGAAATTTTACTAATCAGATAGGTAATATGTCTTATCAATGATTAGTAAACTTATCTGTATTGTTTGGTCCATGATGTTATCTTAATTATCTGTGACGTATAAATATTTAAGTACTAGTTGCGCCCCGCTGTTTAACCCGCGTGGAAAATCCTACTGGAACTTTAGCTTTTACTCATCATCATCAGCCAGAAGCCGTTCACTGCTGAAAATAGGCCTCCCCCTTAAAGCGCCACACCGACCGACAACGTGCCACCTGCATCCACCGGTTGCCCGCGACTTTCACAATGTCGTCGGTCTACATAGTGAGAGGCCTGCCTACGCTGCGTCTTCCGGTTCGTGGTCACCACTCAAGAACCTTTCTTCCCCATCGGTTATCGGTTTTTATTCGACTGTCCAATAAAGAAGGCAATGTTATTAAGGAGTTTGTTTGTCCTCCTTTATTCCTTTATTTGTTTATGCTCCTTTATTACCTTTTGTAACCCAAATAGCTTGACCGATTTTGACGAGTAAGGTGTCGTTGGATTCCTCTTTATGCTTCGAGTAACATTGCTTCATTTTACAGTCTTTTTTTTTATTTATACTAATAATAATACTTTTGCTGGAATAGAAAGTAGCCTATGTCACTCTCCGAGATTTCCGAGAAACCCACGTCGAACCGTTGCTCTGTTACGGCAAGAAAGAGGAACAAACAAACACACTTTCGCATTTCTATTCGGAATATTTTTAGGGTACTACTAAACTACCCATAACATTTTTAATATTAGAATTATCAGCCAAAAGACGTCTAACAAAGGCCTCACCCTAATTTTGTGTAACCTTTGGGATCGCAGAACGTTCAGCGCTTGCTAAGAAGACGCCGCTGCCCGTCCTCCGCTGGATTTATATGATAACGCAATTCGTCACAAACGAATACAGAAAGTTTTGTTAAGGTGCGTGGTCGAATATTTATTAGTTGATGGTATGCAGATTTATTCAGTATGTCGTTAAACCAAACATTTGTACAGCTTTTCTATTTGTTATCGTTTTGGTTGTCCCGAAAGTAACATTGAAATTACGTAATGATTTAAACATGATCCTCACAAATGTTATTTAATAAAAAAAGCCATAATAAAGAAGTGTTTGAAAGTAATTACCTACTTTATTTGAGTAGTGTGACGAAATTTTAGTACATTAAGGATTTTATCGTGTGGTCGTTTCCAATATCGTGTTGCAAATGAAGCTTAGTAAGATAGTAAATTATTATCGAATGTATTATCAAATCACTATTGAACCATTGTCCTTTAAAAATCCTAATCCTAACTAAAATTATAATTGCGAATGTAACTGTGTCTCTCTGTCTATCTGTATCTCATCGGTCTCAGGATACAGGTATTCCTAGTCTGGGGAACAGAGTTCCTACCCAGGTACATAATTATTTAATAGCTACTCTAAAAATTACTCAATCTAAATCAATAGTATTATGATATCTACTCATTAAGAGTATGTACTGCTACACATAGGAATTCATGCAATAAACATTTTATTATTATTATTATCTCTGTCTCTCTCTCTCTCTAGGTGTTTTTCGCGTTATCACGGCGAAACGGCTGAACGGGTCGACCTGATTTTTTGCATTGCTTATAAGGGTAGAAGATGGTAGGCAATTTTGTTGTTATTTGGTCCACGCGAACGAAGTCGCGGGTAACTGCTAGTATCTTATATATATATATATAAAAAAACACCAAAGCTTACCTACAATAGATAGGTATCGCATTACTCAATAGTTGTGCCGAGGACAACTTAAGAGTTTGAGTTACTTCCCAATGGATTTGCCTTTGCGATGTGTGCTAAGAACTCTATGGGGGTAATCTGTGCAAAAGGCCATTGATAAGAAAATTCATTACCTAACATTTAAAATAGTGTACGTTATAACCACAGAAGAGAGAGGTAAAAAAAATTCCTCTTCTGTGGTTATAACCTTTAATAATTTTAAATCTTAGTAAAATTACATTTTTTTTTTTTTATTAACTGAAACTAATTTTCCACCTCCGGCAACCGTTTCCGTTGCCGCCTCCGGCTTCGGAGGCACTTCCTGACATCATTTTAATTAATATTAGGAAATATTTAACAGAGCTAGGAGAATAAAATAAACATCATCATCATCATCAACAGACACAACATATGGTGTTGTAGTGGTAGGACTCTTCAGCAGAGTCGGAAGTACTGCACCTTGCACACCGCAGTTGTGTGCAAATATTATTGTGTTCTGAACTTAAGGGCAATGTTTCCATCGAAGTCACTGGGCGCAAAGAGATTTATCATCTAATATCTCCGGGCGACGGCCGCAGTGCATTGCCGCGCATGGTTCTGAACTATTGAAGTTATAAACCTGGGTGGCACTGAACTGTTACGGGCAAGCGTGACGCTTAACATCAGGTGAGCGACTTGCTCGTTTCGTCACTAAGTAAGTTTTTGAAAAGTGATTTTAATGAAAAATAATTTTTGAAACACTTAGTGATTTTATATCATCAATAATACGAAAAAACTTGAGCAAGATAGCTATGGACGTAACTAGGGCATGCATATAAAAGAGCACGTTATCTAGAAATTATTGTGTCATAGCCAGGGTTACAAAGCATTTTTTTTAATTTAGCTGCCAAAGCTTAATAAAATTAGGGAACTAACCTCGGGATTCTGTAACGTTTGTTAACTTTGAGAACAGACTAATTCTAATGCTGCCTTTGTCTGGCACTAAGCAAATAACAAAGACAGCAATAGACTTAATATGTTGGCAAGATAAAAATGAGGCATTGTTAGTGTAAATAGAGTCTTTATCTTTGTTATAATTATACTTTTCTTTGCGATAGTACTATGATAAGGTATACTTTAGCAAATTGACTAAGAAAAAGATACGACTGAGTATTGCACGTTTCCAAACATCCGGAGGAAATGGGTTTTCCGGGCTTGAACTATTTACTCTATTCGTATTAGCTGTTTATCTAACTGTCGATTTGCCAGTTATTCAACCGCCAAGGAGTACGCAAACATCACTGTGTTCCGGATTGAAGGGCGAAGTATCTGATGAAATTACTAGGCCTAAAAATAATTTAACACCTGATATGACAGTGGCGCGAAGTAGGTATGCGAAAACCCACTTAATATTACTTAATACTTAATCAGTAAAAAACTGATCAGTTTAAAATTCTGGTTGGTATTGAGCTCTTATGGGCAATCGTGACTTGCTTTTAAATGTGTTTTTTTTTATTTTTTCCCAAAATTGTAAACGTAACTGTTAAACTAAACTTTACGTATTTAAATTATCGTGTTCCTTATCGTATTATTTGTCAAAGTGTCTATATTAAATGTATATGTTTTTAAGTTTTAAATGAGCCTGCGTGCTCGGTAAAATGATGTACTACTACTAGTATTAATGTACTACTAGGATTAACGTACACTAGTAATTGTACTGTTTGTAATTGTAAATTTAAATAAAGACTTTTTGAAATTGAATTGAATTGACTTAATATTACTTAATACTTAATCAGTAAAAAACTGATCAGTTTAAAATTCTGGTTGGTATAGAGCTCTTATGGGCAATCGTGAAGCTTACCATCACGCGAGCGACTTGCTCGTTTCGTCACTTAATAGCATCTAAAGCTAAATTGACATTATTTTGACAGAATTGAGATTCATTTTCCTCAATACTAATTTAAACGGTTTTTAAATTGATTATAGGCTAGGCGTTTGAACACAACTCACCTGATGTTAAGTGATGATGTGGTTAACACACCTAGCGTGGAATGAAAATTGGCTTTCAACCTAGGCTGCCGGAAATGTCGAAGTGCTTCGTGACAGACTTTCAACTACAGGGTGGTAGCTAGCCAGCGCAGTACTATAGAAAGTGCTACCACCATGATTATGACCTACTCACGAATTTTTGCTTCATGGGTACCTTAAGCTAATAGATGGGATTTAAACCTATGCCCTGCAGTTTGCAACCCGAAAACTAACCACTGAGCTATCATCGGTACAACATTAATAAGCATACATAAATAGCATTAGCGCAAAAGGTTGCATTGTGCGGGTACATTACATTACCACCGCATGATTGTCACATGCATTTTCCACTAGTGACAGCAGATAGCGAGTTTTACAAGTAAAGTGCGCGAGATAAGATAAAAGTTGACTGTGGAGCTAAAAAATACCATGTCAAGGCGCAAGGCTCCGCAAATTATCGACTTTAGTGTAAACAAGTTTGAAGCGTTGGTGCTACTTTGCATTATTCTAAGTTACAATTGACTTAGAACATCATGCGTTTACGTGTAGAAGAGTATAAAATAATTTTAGAGGTTTTGGGGATTTATTCTTTAATAACGTAGATGTTGCCTGGAAGTCTTTTAAATTCACAAATAGGGTAAGCTCACAAACTATTTCCACAAATAGCGACCTTATCGCAAAAAGCAAACTTTTCTAAGCATAACCGTATAGGTTTCCCTTGTTTGTAGTAAGAGCCTACTAAAAGGGGACCTCTGGGCTCGGAAGTGGTTAGAGATGGGGGCTCTAACCATCTACCGAAGTGAGCTTGGGGAGGACGACAGCGTCGAGTGGTTAACGCTGTTGTAAGCTTACCCCCGAATACTGAAACGTTTGTTAACTTTGATGACAGATTGTCTATTGCTTAGTGCCAGACAAGGCAGCATTAGAATTATTTGTTGGTTCTGTTGATATTAGAATTAATCGGGGGTTAGACGTCTCAGGCCAGCTGCTAGCTGTCCCGGGAGGAGCTGAAGCGTGGTGCTGAAAGCTTCGGTGCGCTCCCTTGTAAAACCCGGACCCTCGGTCAAGCACCAAGGCAGGCCATCGAGGGGGTTTTAGTGGGTATAATCCCACATAACCCAGCTGCACCCCATATATAGCAGTCGGGTAACCGTATGCCGTACAGTTAGGCATATAAACCTTATTACCGATAACCTTTACATTAGATACGAGGCATATGAAACCATTATGATTATGAAATAATCAAAATACCTCATAACAATGACTGGTTTTGTTGTCTGTGGGCGCAAACAATAAAACTAAAACTGAAAATAAAAGGGCGAGCGCACACGAGGCCGCGTCTGCTGAGCGACATTGAGCGATTTCAAAACGCATCGTGCGACCCATATATTCGGAGCCTGCGAGCATCCGCAACAAAACGCTTCACTTGTTAATATCAAGGATCGGAGACTCACGAGTCACGACTCCGCGACGTCTCATTTGGGGCTATAAAAATAATTGGATGCAATTATTGACGCTATTGACTGACGGTCTGCACGCGGCTCTATTGTCTTGACGAAAGTAATCTAGACGTAAATCGGTCTGTCGACTTGGAAACGAAGGTCGATTAAAATATTTCCGCTGTAATGAAAATCTTTTTTTGTGTAAATATAGTCATTTCTTTCTTTCTTCGGCTCTTAAATATCATCGGGGCTTTCGTGCTTGATGGAGTGTACATAGGAAAGCACTGTTACAGTAAACAGTCTAGTTATTATTCATGTCTATAAATGCATTTATGAATTTTTGCGACAATAATTTGTTCAAGTGTAACAATAAACTGTTGTTAAACAATATCTATGAAGTTTTATTGTCTATTTTGTTTGAAAAGTATGTAGGACACAATTTATTGTATTTTACTATAATTGATTCGCGTTATAATATAACCTTCTGTTATGTATTGAAGTCCATGAAGTCAGTCAATTGCAGGTACTTTTTTTGTTACTGGTGAACATTATAACAATTGCGCGATATAAAAGATAAATCGAGATACAGCCGCGGAGATTTTAGTGGGCAGTTTAACACACTGATTTTGACAGGTGACTCAATAAAAAAAAGTGTTCATATATACTTAGCTACAAAAAGTCATGTAGATATTCATACATCGCACGCGCAGTGCTCGTAAACCGAGTCGCATGCGCCAGCGCAACCATCCATCTATTATTCACTTGACAATGCGTGCATGCTCCGTGCTTTTTATTATAAGACTAGCTGTTACCCGCGACTTCGTTCGCGTGGACATACAAAAAGTAGCCTATGTCCGTCTCCGATCCCTAAGCTATGTCTACGCAAAAATTTTGGTCGATCCGTTCAGCCGCTTAGCCATGATAACGCGACAAACATCCAGACAGAGAGAAAGATAGAGTTACTTTCTAATTTTTTATATTTGTTAGGATAACTTTTGTTCGAACAATTTAGCTGTTGACATGCAAACATCGTAGGCACGTATTTACTGCGTTCTATTATTTAAGTCATCAGAATATCGATAACCGATAGAAAAAAATGGTTCTTGAGTGGCGACCACGAACCAGAAGGCGCAGCTATGTAGGCCTCCTACTAGTTGGACTGACGACATTGTGAAAGTCGCGGGCAACCGGTGGATGCAAATGGCAAACAGTCGATAAGTGTGGCGTTTTAATGCCTGTCCCAAACTAGCGTCTATTGCCTTGAATTATCGTGAAATGAGGCGATATCCGCCAATCAGAGACGCGTATAACCAGAAGACTCAGCTATGTAGTCCTCAACTAACTAGATTTGTATTTTCCTTTTCCAACAGAGTTACGATTAACCTGAATTTTCGCATAGTATATAATTTAAGGTTAAGTTACAGAAAATAAAAGTAATTGTTTCAATTTAAAAAATAAATACAAAATTTATTTTAGTTCGCAAACACAACATCTATACGTTAAATTTATTTTTTAATGACATTAATTTGACACTAAAATATCGATGAATTTGTGATAATAATTTTCCGAAAAAAACGCAGGAAACCGATTACTAATTCTCTCTCGCTCGCTTACTTAATTTGTTTAATGATTTAAAATAACTGCGATAAAAATCATATTGAAAAATGTTTTTGTAACATTTAATTTTATTTATTAACAAACATAATTTCAGATGTCAAACTAATTCTCATGTTGATCCATACAAGTTTACAAATAAATATTTATATAAACAAAAATGTTTTATCTATTGCGTAACACCACAGAATACAGTTAAAGTTTTAAAAAACATAATTATATAACCACCATGGTTAACGCCGGCCGTCACACACACGGGAGAGAGAGAAATATAATTTTCATAATTTCTCTGGTTGGTTTGTGATCTCTGCGTGCTACCTTACTAGAATAAGTTGTATTTTGTTTGGAATAACGCGTTCTACGGGATGGCGATATTCGGATCTTATAAAACAGATTATTTTTTCCAAAAACACCCACCCGATCCCAAAAATCAATAAGTCATCGAAATAATTAATTGACT
Organism: Apocheima hispidaria; assembly: GCA_947579745.1. Lineage (NCBI taxonomy): Eukaryota > Metazoa > Arthropoda > Insecta > Lepidoptera > Geometridae > Apocheima > Apocheima hispidaria. The sequence continues at coordinate 2,588,389 of OX388154.1, read as the reverse complement.
TCATCAGAACAACAGTATAAGTGACTTTACTGAACTCAGAACTACTCGAAAATTCGATTAACTTACTCCGTTTTAAGTAATCCCTATATTTTTTGTACACAATTTTTATCATACTGCCGAAATATCCCTCATAAAAATTATTGCATTTTAACCACACCAAGTTCAACGTTTCATTAATCATCAATAATATCAGGTTCGCAGCGATAACTCAATATAATAACATTCAGTCTTTATAACGCTCATAAAAATATTATCGTCGACAACAATTACTTATAAAAAAACAACTTTTGATAAGTTGTTTTTGTAATTTATTATCTGATTTTTTGCACATACTGAGCAAGGAATTTAAAGTTTCTGAGAAACAGACGGCAACTTAAAAGTCAAAAAGTAATCTAGGGCTATTCATGGACATACTGAACAGGTATCTTCTAAGTCTGTGTGCATCTGCTTCGACCACATCGTCGCCTACAACAGGGGAGTTGGAAGCAAAGCGCGTAATTATTCGCGTTGAAAAATTAATAAACTTTGGTTTTTAAATAAGTATGCATTTCATGGCATGTTAGTATTTTATTTAAAAAATTCTCGGTATTACTTCGAAGTAGGTGCGCGCGCCGTCGAGTAAATATGTTTTCTTTGAATGTATTTCAATTCATTATCATGATTAATACATAGTGAGTTCGAGCACAGACGGGGCACGTCAACAACTAGTTTAAAATAATTCACACAAATGTCCAAGAAAATCTGTCGGTGATTTCTGCGGGAAAACGTACTCGAATTGCATATTCAATGAATTCAGGTGAGTATTCGTCGCCCGAGACATTCATTCACAGATTTCGTTCAGCTTTTTATGAATGTGAAGTTACCAGCGGCTCGAGTAGGTGTAAAGGAAGTTAAATGAAATAAATGCTGTTTCTTTTAATGGCAGCGAGTCGATGCCGATCGACTTTGAATTGATATCAATTAGGCTCAATAACAGAACCGGCGTTGTTTGTTCCAAGCGAATCGAGATCAGCTTCGAAGCTGTTTGAACAAATATCACGAGATCGTCGCACACATGTTGTTACATGCAATACCGATCGTAATCACAGTTTTAACGACATTGCGTCACCGCGCCGTCGACACATCTCTGCACTGTAAAACTACCGTATAGTTACAGCCGTGATTCATCTCGGAATAGGAATCTCACACCTCCCTGTATGACGCTCAATAATTTTTCCAGAAAATTCGCCTTTAATCGGCGACTTTCGTTTGTCACCACGATAACGATAGGCGCGCAAATCGGCTAATTGTACGCTACTGCTATTTCAAAATGACATAGGTTCACTTTCAATCGTGGAGTTGCAGCTGTGTGAATGTTCCCACGTAGCGTTCCTATTCTAGTTATAGCAATCATGTCAAACGACTGATAAGGGCGACCGCTTCCGTTGACCGCCCGACGGTTTTTCTTTTCACCGTGCGACACCAGCGGTAGAAACGCACGCTCTGCATAGTCGCGTGTCCGTCTCGACGACGAAATGCGCGAAACGGTGCGTCGTAAATAGTAGCCGTGAGACGAGATCGGCTCAGCACCCACGCATCGCTGAATTTTTTCGCTAATACGGAACTAGCGCACGGCGGCTGAAATGTGTCGCCCGTCCATCACATGATTTCTCTCGACTTACCTTCATATCGTCGAGCAGATCGCACGCGGAGATGATGGACGAGGTGTCCGAAGTCTCTTTAACACCCATGGTGGCGAAGTGTCGTAGCTGGTGAGATGAAGTAACGAAGGCTCGAAGCCCGGAGCGGTGTCGCACGGAGGACCGATCGGGTCTTTGCGCGCGTGCTGATTCCGTCGAAAGTCGGCTTCGAGTGAATTTAAAATTCCTGAGCGAGTGACGCGTGATTCGGTCGGTGTGCGAGTAACACTGTGCGCGAGACGAGCTCACGCCGTGACCGAGCCGCGCGGACTGCCGCGACCGGCCTCAGCGCAACACCGCCAGTGAAAGGGTCTTGACGTCACGCAGATAACGCGGCCCGAGACCAGGGTTGGAGTCAGGCACTCCGAATATTATAATTATTTTTCTGAATAGGTTTGCGTTTAACCACAACCTGGTCTTTGGTCTGAATAGTGCACGCTTACCGATACGATACGAATTTTGAACCTTTTGACTCTGGTCAAGAGTTCTACATCCTCGCTGTGCGTACCAAAAATTTGGTAATTCTCTAAAGAAATTTAAAAAAAATTGGGTACAGAATAGTACGCTCAAATGTATGGTGTAGGCGTGGTATGTGCGTTTTGTGCAATTCAGAATGCATCTGTTAACGTGATTGTATTTTTTTTTTGCAATTTATCATTTCAGGTGCCTCTGATTAACGGGTAAATAATAAGATAAAATATTTTTATTCAAAATAATTACATTTTCGCGTACAATCCTGGCACTGCGATACTAATATCATGAAAATATGATATAAATTGTATAAACTACTAAATCCGAACCTGCCCGCGACACAGACTTGTTGCTACATCTAGCGTCGCGCTCCGATACGCCGCTGCCCACGTACACCCGTCCCGCTCACTAATAACGTGACACCTAGTTCTTTGATTAAAAGTATTCGTACCTTGAGAATGCCGTTTACGTTGTTTTGCATTCAATAAGTTGTACGATTTCAATATTTTGTACAAAAAACATATTAAAGCATGACCTTGATTATTTCGAAATTCGTACCGAGCCTTCTCAAAGTCACTCAACCGATTTTATCTTCAGATTGTGTATAAATTATTTAAAGATAATAACGAGTGAAATTGCAATTTTTAGCTCCGCTATCTTGATGGGTATGTACTAGCTACGTCGTAGAGGTCTACGAATGACGTGGGCCCGCTACGTGCGTAGGCGGGCGTAGGGCGCCCCGTTGCTACGATACCACCCTTTTGAATACAAATTGAGGTTGTTAAAAACTTTGTAAAAACATCCAGTTCAATCGAATTATAAAGTTTTCATTAATTATTTAATAGCCGCGAGATTTATTCCGTTCCAATGAAGCTAAGATAAATAAACCAAAATATAAATCAACCCCAAAATAACCATCTAACTCTGCAAATAACAGTTATGACCTATGAAGATCTAGGTATAATCGAAATCGAAATCTCAAGCTTACTACCAGTAGGCAGCTTACACAGCCTGCTGGCGGTACTACCACGATGACCGTAATGAATGCCATAAAATTACATTTTAATTTTTGAAGAAAATTATCTATGTGTGCGGCCCGAATAACACCAAAGTGCAAATAATGTCAATGGCGCAGATTAGAAACAACATTGTTCAAATAAAGTTTCTTTGTGCAGTGATGGTTCTCATAAGAGCTGTTGGCATCGATAGCTCTCTTAGAGTATTTCGAACCGCTCTGACAGAAAAATATTACTGTCTGAATGTCACGAGTGTTTTTTTTTTTAAATTTAATTTAATTTAATGCCGTTTAAAATTTCATTTTTTTTTAAAGTGCTCTCAGCATAGATCATAGTATGTTATCGCGCAGGAAAATGAAAGTTGAATTAAGAAACCAACCTTGTTTTTTAACCGATTTCCAAAAAAAAAAGGAGGTTCTCAAGTCGACTGTTTTGTTTTTTGAATTACTTGAGTAACGATAAATAACGATAATTATAAAAAATGTAATGAAAGGTCGTGCGGTGTGTGGCTGTGACCTTATCACCTCTGCGCCGGCGCCGCAATTGCCACACTGCGCTAAACAGTATCGTCACAAGTTTTGTAATTTAGAGAATGCACTGGTTACTGTCATCATCATCATCATCATCGGTGTCCTATTGTGTCCAATGCAGAGCATTAGCCTCCTCCCTCTTTCGCCAACCTTCCCTTTCTTGTGCGTATACCGCACAGGCGAAGCCACAAAAAAAAAAAAACACACCATCGCTGTAACGAGCTTCCGTGGCTACACTCCCAACGTGGCCACTTCACACTTGAAAATAGATATATAGTCAATTGTTTTTTACACACATCAGAAAGTATATGCATTGGACAGAAAACAAGTAAGTATTTGTGAAAAAATATATTTTTCCAGACAAGCTTTTATAAAATCCGTTGTTGGTACTGTAAGATGAACAAAATAGTTCCATACTCCATCAATCTACTGTTAGTTGCTGAAGAGTTCCATTTTCCACTTTCGGTCCCCATCATCAGATCAGCGCTCTCATAATATTGTCATCGGAATTTGACAGGCATGCTAAATTTCAACTGAAATAAACAAGGGAAACTGGTCTAAAATTCAGTTGCAAGATTTGACCCGAACATATTATCATACAAACACTAGTTATTACCCACGACTTCGTTAGCGTGGACATAAACCATGTTATACAGTAACTTCTTATCAAATTTTATCAAGATAACGCGACAAACATCCAGACAGAGAAACAAAGTTACTCCCTATAGTTCGCTAGATGGCGTTGATTCACTTTTTGACGTTTTTTGTGGACTGACAGTTGTAATGTAGGGAGTTCTAAATTGCGCAAGCGAAGTTTTTTCCTCGAGATGTACGTATTCATTTTTATACATCGAAGCTTTATTGGTCCTGATAAGACTGCGGATATATTCCTCTGAATTATAATATTAGTAAGGATAGTTAGGATTGCAAGTGAAATAAAAAAAAAAAAAAAATCGACTACCCAAGTAGGACAGTAATGTTTTCTCGCGTAATTTCATAAATGTAGGCTAATTTATCGCCTAGCAAACATTAACTAACTATATCACGTATTTACTAGGCATTTCACAGTTGCTAGCACGTTTTCATAAATACCTACTACCTTTATCAACTTAACAGGAACACGCATGTCGGTTACTTGTGTAATTAGGGTTCCGTAGTACTAAAAGGAAACCTTATATGTTCGTCATGTTCATCTGTCAGTCTGAATCCTTTACAGCCTTATCACTTCCAAAGTTGTAAAATTTAAAAAGTAAAAAAGTAAAAAAAAAAGTTTAAGTAAGTTTAAGTTGTAAGTTGTAGTCTTAAATGCATGTAATATTTCACAACCATTAATTTTGTATTTTTAATTTAATTAAAATAATTTTAATAAAACCATTTTGTAAAATAAGTGTAGCTCCCATACATGTAAAGACCCCTCTTTACATGTATGGGAGCTACATACATGTAAAGAGGGGGTACAAAAAAAAAATTGCTGTACCCCATCATGTGCAGAATCGTTGAAAAGGTCTTTTAAAGGTAACAATATGCAAATATTAATTAATATTAATATAATATGACCGCTACCAGTGGGAATTGTTCCCAAAATATTGAGCATTGCAATACAACGTGGTAATTGGGCCAGCATTTTGGGAACAATTCCCACTGGAAGCGGTCTTTTAGATTAGTTGTATTTATTTAAAATATAATATTAAATATAAAAAATAAACTGAGCTCCGTTGTTACAAACAAGATTGTTTTGTTCGTCCGTTCCAGTCTGTTGTTACACTACTTTTTAAAGTCTGTTTATAAATTATGTAAAAATTTGTGTGAACAATAAAGAGTTAATCTATCTATCTATCTATCTGTCCCAGCATCGTAATTGCTACAGCTATGAAACAAATGGTTTGAAATTCAGTGCTGTAACTACTAGTTCTGCGATCAGTAGACCTCGCGAGCACAAAAAAATTTTGTCGTCAGCTATTTTTGATTGGTGGGGTATTTTCTCCAAAAAGGGAGATATTTTTTGCGGCGCCCTTTACCGGCTGTTTTTGATAATGTTTTGTATGAACATTCGGTACTCAATAGTAAATAAGAATTTTGAATATGAGCGAAATCGGTAATGAAATTGTCAAGATATAAGGTCGTGAGTTCTCAAATCAAACATCCGAAAATCATGCCGAACCTTACCATATTCGTGTCTTAACACGTACTTGGCAATTTAATTTTATTACTGTGACGTGCTTGCGTAATACTTTAAATTATATTTCGCCGTTTTGTGTTTTAAACAATGTTTGACCAGGTGTTTTATCCTGCTATAAAATATTACGCCAATTATGTATAATTGTCGAAATAATATGACTTTTTTCTGACAGATTGTGTATAATTTCGTGTAATTTGTCATGAGATCGTGTGATTGCAAATTGGGCCAAAGCTTCCCGAAACTTGAAAAATTACTAGATTGCGCTATTGGATATTTTCGCCAGCTTCTGAAGCTTTATAATCTACTAAATGTTAACCGCGACTTCTTTCGCGTGGACAAAAAAAAATATCCTATAGTATTCATAGTATTGTCCGTCTTTGTGTTATCCTTATCAAATTTTATCAAGCTCCGTTCAGCCGTTTAGCCGTGATAAAGCGACAAACATTAAGAGGGACAAAGTTACTTGGTAGTAGTATAGTTCGCTAGATGGCGTTGATCAATTTTTCTGCATTTTTTTACCTTTTGTGTGGATTGACAGTTGTAATGTAGGGAGTTCGAGCGAAGCGAGGTTTTTTCCTCGAGACGAACGTATTCATTTTTATACCTCGAAGCTTTATTGGTCCTGATACGACTGCGGCTATATTCTTTGAATTATAATATTAGGTTATTTAATAAATATATATATATATATTTATTAAATTAAAGTAAATTTATCGCAATTCAACCATTCATCTGTATTATAATATATTATATTTATTAATAAATATATTATATATATATATATATTTATTAATAAATATATATATATATTTATTAAATATTGGAAATATTAATATCGGAAATATATATATATATTTATTAAATACAACTTAGTACAAAAACTTATTACAAAAACTTAGCTTTGCCATCCAGCTTGGCAATGCTGTCAGTATTCAGGCATTTTTATTAAATATTTTTTAATTCAAATAAAATTTTTGTTTGTCTGTCAGTATACGTGGGACTATTTCGTGAAACCTGTATTGCAATATCCATTTGTATGTAAATCGATGCATTTTATGTTCGTAATTCAATTGCATGACCTATATAATATAGGGCTCAGCTCCAATTAGTAAACAAAACGATGGCTCTATCCTTTTCCATCTCACCTTTACAATATGTATAAAACATGACATATATAGTACAAGTGCCCTACTAACTGCATCCGTATGGAAAATCCCAGCCATTTTAAGGTTCTGTAGTACAAGTACGGATGTTACACAGTACCATTACTTGAATATTTGTAAACCCTTTGGTTTAAAGTATAAATACCATATCTAAGACATCATGGTTTAATTTCACAGTCAAAATAAAAAATCCAAACTACAACTAGGCTAGGTCTGTAATGTTAACTATATGCGCATTCGTACCGATAGTACTCTGTGACAATCAAAGAGGATGGTGACAGTGACTGACTTGACTTGATGGCAGTTGGCTACTCGCTTTTTATCACTTCATTGTTTGCTAACGCCATCTATTGGGTAAATTTATAGACTTTTTTTTAAAATCGGCTGTCGGAAAATCTCCCATTACAAGCCGTAGTCCCGTAATTTCTAAACTAAACAGAGTAGAAATTGTTACTCGTTAAGTTGTTAGATCATAGCATAAACTCTCCTACAAAAATTATTTTGAAAATTGAATCCAAAAATTTTGAGTTATCGAGAGAAAACAGGAATGAGCACTATATTTCGCAGTTCATTGATAACAGAAAAGAAAACGCCAAAAATGTTTTCTTAATGGTCCTTTCCAACTACATAATCAAAAAATGGGTTTTATGTTGTGACTTACAACACATAAAAATTGGCTGAGTCCAACAAACTTCAAAAAGAAGTTCGAATATTTTGGGAACCCTAACCGATGGGGAAGAAAGGTTCTGGAGTAGCGAACATACACTGGAAGACGCAGCGCAGGCAGGTCTCTCACAAGGTGGAACGACGACATTGTGAAAGTCGCGGGCAACCAGTGTATGCAAATGGCAAGTTGTCAGTCGGTGTGGCGGTCTAAGGGCTAAGGTCTATTTTCATCAGATGACGTCTTCCGGCTGATGATGATGATGATTCGTATCTTAAGATCTTCACCTTCAAATTAATCATATAAAAAAATTAAATAAAAAATAAACATTAAAACATCTGTAATCTGTGGGTGGATATAACTAAGGTTCTTAAAAGGTTATTAAAATTAAGAACTAAAATTAAAATAATAACTGAAAAAAAATTATTTGTAAGTCTTATCATAAACAGGCACAACATAATAAATATTATAAAATGTAATGTTTTTAGAAAAGTACATTTATGTATATTTATTTTATATATATTTTATAGTATATTTTATTTTATTTTATAGATATTTTTGTATGTCTCGAGTAACGAGAAAATGCGCGTGAATGCGTCTATTGGCATTAAGACGTTATGCATTCAAGGCAATTAAGGTTAAGACTAGATTTTAAACGTCTATTAATAGCAATATTATGTAGCAGATAAAAAACATTCGGGTTTAATTATCGGAACAGACGTCTAGTTTGGTAACTGGTCTGCAGTGCAGAGCAGTCGTCCAAGGCCGCGGGTTCGAGACCTTCACGCTCGGACCAATTAGATTTGGTCGGGCTTTGTCTCGGAAACTAGATTTCGTCGGTCGGTCACTTCTTTGTTTGTCAATTGAATAAGAGAAAAAATCCAACTAACCAAAACGGATGTTAATGAACCGCTTTCAAACTTTGCAATGTTGACTCAGGTTAGCTTCTTAATTTTATTTTTCCTCCTTCATTTTGGCTCCACACGCAGTGTATATAGCCAATGCTATGGACCAAATTTTTTAATATTTCAAGTTTCAAAATTAAATACATGTATACAGTCATAGTATAAGTCAGTCCAACAAAAAAGACACGATTAACGATTTATTCAATTTGCCCACACATCAACAAACACAACGAATAATATTCTACCATTATTATACAACACGAAAAAACAATTTAATGACACAATTTTTCACGTTGGAGCCAAAAACAGCTTTACTTTCGATCCAATATTGAAAATGTAATTTCGTTTGAAACCTTCAAATGACGCAAAAAAGATACGGACTGGCTAGAGAGCATAAACTTAAAAGTTAACGTGAGTAATGCAATCGTGCCGCTAAGCCTCAACATTGTAAATTTAACGGAACCAAAGCAACTGAAATTATTATAACAAATTTTCTAGCAGTAACTTTGGACATACACCTGAACTGGGAGGCGCATATTAAATAACATATTACCGAATTTCAAATTCCAAATGCAACAAGTTTATGATTACTGAGATGAGCGAATACTTTGATAAGTGATTGTGATTGTGACGTTGACACTGTTACCATAAGAGCTTAAAAAAAAAATTGAAAATATCTGTCTTAATTGTAACAATAAATAATATGCAATAATTTATAATAATATGTGGCATTATAATATTTAATTTATATGTGTCATGCTGTTATGTGATCGATATCGCATTCTATTGTATATTTTTATGTACACAACTGTTGTTATCATAAATGCTTTTAAGACTACCTTTGTACAATACACAGTTGAACAATAAATTATTATTCTATTCTATTCTATTCCATACATATTAAATGCTTGACTGGCTCATTTTTACGCGATAATCATAAAATTTTGGGTTAAATTAACATATCGATGTTTATTTTATACAGAAACACACTTTAACTCAAAAAAGTGTAGGTAACATATGTAATATTTGCCAATACGCAAAAATATTGTGCAAATATCATTTGTATTATAACATACAAACTTTTGGACGCACGCTTGTTGTAATAACTGATTTGCATAAGTTTTAATTTATTTTGCACAAAAAGGACCAACTAAAATGATCTACTCTCATAGTCTGTCTGTCATTCGTTGAATATAAATGAAAAAATAAACAGTTAAATAATGTATATAAATAATATATATTACATTAATACAATTTTAATTTACATTTTATATTTTGACTAAGTGCTTGTTCACGTTGACGCGCTGGCGCGGTGGCGGGCTCGATCGCGAAATATCAAACATATGGTAATTATGCAAGTGTTCACGCACAAAACGCACGTGGGTGGAAGTAGCAGGTCAGCTTGCGATTGGCGCGTGCGGCACGCGGCAATATCAAACGTATGAAGTTGTTTGTGTGCGTTCACGTCGAACTAGCGGCAGTTTGGCGCGATTCAGAGATGATAGCACGGGAATCATGACATCTTTCAATACAGACGTTTTTACGTTTTAGTATTGAAATGCTATTAATTCATATCAAAATAGTTGAGGAGACTTCCTAGAATATTCGAGAAACCTTGAAGGATAGTCTCTCTAACTATAGTATAAGCTATGAAAATCACCATGCCGTTGTCTTTCTCTATTAATTTCGTGCAAACAAATTCAACTTTTGGTGGCCTCCCACTTTAGGGATGAATTTTCCATTAAAAATAAAAGATCGTTGTCGTCCATGTTTGTAGGCACTACAAACACGTCACAACCACACAAACGCCTGGCGGCCGATGTGAACACGAACTCTCTACGACGACCGCATGCGTCGCCGCGCCCGCACCCGCGAGCTCAACGTGAATAAGCACTAAGAAGAACAAAAAAACTTTGTTTACCCCTATTCTAAAGGGGGAAGCCTTAGCATAGGGGTAGGTTGCCATAGTCCCCACGCTTGACAGGCAGCTCGGGGATCGTAGAACGCTTACTGCTAAAAATGGCGAATAATCACACATACAATACAGTTTATTTGATGTCCGAATAAGGCTTGATACGATTTTTATAGCATCAACAGATGTCTGGAGTCTAGATATTAGACTAGGTCAGGCTTTGGACGTGCATTCAAATGGTTAATTTCATTTACAGAATGTGGGTTTATTAGAGAGACGTGATATAAATAAGCTCAATTTTCTGTTGTAACCACGTTCAACAGAACATTTTACCCGATCGTCCAAGAAGGCAGCCGTAGTAGCTCAGTGGGAGCACGCTCGCCTCTCATTCGTGGGCCCGTGGGTTCTAACCCGGGCGGGAGTTCTTTGGAACTTACGTACGGATATGTTACCACTGGTTTTTCGGTGAACGAAAACATCGTGAGGAAACCTGCACATATCCCGAGAAGAAATTCGATGGCGTATGTGAATCCGTCAACCCGTACTGGGTCAGTGTGGTGGATATGGCCCAATCACCCTTCGAGAGTAGGCCGATGTCTCAGCAGTACGATATTTAAAGGCTGAAGCGGGCTGAAGCAGTCCAAGAAAGAGTAGGTAAGTATGCAACACACTAGATATCGCATTACGAGTTTCGTTGTTCCTACAGAAAGCCACCAAAGTTTGAGGAAGGCGCGGGTCACGGGGAGTGCGACCAAGCGTTCTCATTAGCTATTTTTAGGTAACGCCTACTCGCGCCTAACAATCAACCAATCAAAGTAATATCTTATAAGTGTATTTAGACTGATCTGTGGTGCGCTTCGAGAGTCCTGACTGCAGAATCTAGGGTGTGATCTGTGGCAAGTAACTATAGTTTAGGTACTAATTTAGGGTAGCACGATCGTTACATCTGTCCATCCTGTCCCTAGGTATAGGCTGAGTCTGAGGCGTTTACACGCACGTGCACGTGCGTCTATATCGCCGCATGACTCCATCGAACCGTCGCATTGTCACAAATTCTTAGCTTATGAACATAAGAACATAAGATCGCCTTCACTTGACTTTGACCCAGTACCGAAGTACTTTCAATTTTGAACGCCTTGTTTACGTTTGGCTATTGAGGAAGTTCAAAGGCATTAATAATAATAAGCCACAATTTAATGCAGTTTATCATGATTTATTTGTTGATGTATGTTATTAAGGCGTTTAGTTATTTAATTTCTGTTGCATTCAAGATTTGCACGATTATTGCAGTCTTGGCTTTGGTAACAATGTTTGTGAGGTAATTTTTAGAAAATACATACAAACTACAACTATCTAAATTAATAAAAAAATATATAAATAAAAAATAAATTATCTGCTAAGTAAGCCTACTACATAAAAATAACAGTTGAATTATCCAGAGACCATTAAAGGTCTATAGATAATCCAAATGTTCAAGCAATACCAGTTGGAAGCGTACCCAGCATGCTGGCGGCATTACCACGCTGAATGGCAATGCTTATTCGTTGAGCCAAATAAACGCCAGCATTTTGGTCAGGCGTCGCGTTATTAAGCTTTTTTTTAGTAAAGGCACTTGCCCGAAAAAATAAAATTTTAAGATATCACTAATGTTGAAATCTAGATTTAATATAGATATTCTAAAGATAAATATTCTAAAGATTGTGTAACGGGCACATAATTCTCCCTATTATTTTACTCGTACAGAATTCTCCTCTTATTTATCGCGCTCAGCGGTCTTCGTATTATTTAACTGGCACATAGCTCTCCATTGTGTTTGACAGTCATAGCCCCAAATACTGAAACGCTTGTTAACTTTTACAACAAATTAATTCTAATGCTGCCTTTGTCTGACACTAAGCAAATGACAAAATCAGCAACAGACTTAATCTGTCGTCAAAGTTAACAAACGTTTCAGTATTCGAGGGATAGAATTTTTCCCATTTTTTACCGGGCACAACATTCTTCCTATTATTTAACGGGGATATAATTGTGTTTATTATTTGTAGGTTTTTTTTAAACGGGTAACAGACGCCTAAAGTGTCTTTTTTTTTGTTACGAAATAAATATTTCCGTATTTTTGTTTCTGTTTCTGTAAAGCTAGGGGGAGGTTACACCGGAGCTGTTCACAGCTTCGCTCTAACAACTTCAGATGGACTCCCGCCCTATTTCGCCTCCCGTCGGTTATAGCATAGACTATTATAGAGCGAGGTTAGTGATAAAGGTAAATACACAAGAGTATTTACTTTCGTACCAATGACAAGAACTCTAATATACTCGATCCTAGTCGAATTTGTAAGCCTTTTTGTAGTATCAGTAACAGTTCGACATTGCAAGGCGACATAGACAAGAGACCTTTGCGCAACTTACTCTGCATGTAGGTAAGTATTACAACTATTATCCACTTGTATATTTTTGTCAAGGTGCAACGTTTCACTCAGCGCGGCAAATTCAAATTTTCTTGCGTTTTTTGTCAATTACAACTTAATTACTCATCGTGGGTTCATGAAAATGAATTTTGCGCTAATAAATAGGTTATATCAAGAAATTACACCAACCAAAAAATCATGGTGAAAGCTAGTATAAGTACACTTCTCACTAAACCAAAAACCAAGATAAAAATCAGCTTATTGAGATTTGTAGCTAAAGTTATATTATTGTGGTTATCATTTTAACCGTAATATCTTGATACGACCTATTTATTGTCGCAAAATTCGGTTTCATAAGCCCACGATGAATAATTAAGCTGTAATTTACGAAAAACGCAAGAAAATTTGAATTTCCCGCGCTGAGTGAAACGTTGCACCTTAATACAAGTACGTGTTAATAAGACTGGTTTGTCGCAATGCTGTGAACAAGCCGAATGGAATAAAATGATAGGTAAGCTTATGCACCCATTTAAATACGGACCTGCACTCTGCAGGACCGTATTCAGAATAGATTCGGGAGATACAAATCCTCCTTGAATTTTAGATGACTTCTTATTTTTCATGTGAGATTAGTAATTTCAAATGAGCTTAAAATCTTAAAGGTTTACAAATTGTAAAAAGACTGCCATTTTGTTTTAATAAAACGGGAATACGTTAAATTAGATCGGTTATTTCGACTACAGTGCAGGGCAAGACGAGGTCGCGCGCGTCTCAGCATTCCTTGATAAAGGTCACGGAATGCGATTGAAACTATGGGTGGAATAGCCGACTCAATTTAACGTGAGTATTCTCGTTTTATTAAAACAAAAGACTCTGTCGTTTGTTTTATTTTTCTGCTTGTGTTATATCGGGACGTATATTATAAAGTCAGATAGGCTGATATTTAAGATCAAACCGTTAAAGGTTAGAGCATAAAAGGTGCGCAAGAGCTTCATGACCTTTTCTCGCCCTGTACCTTTCACCGCTGGCCAATCTGGCCATGCAGACGAACGGCACACCAACACCAGTTCCTCGTATGCAACGATTTGGCTCCACATACTTGATGCATGCTTGATTTGGTAGTGGTAGGACTCTTCTGCAGAGTCCGCCTACTTTGCCAGTTATTAAAACCGCCAAGCAGTAGCGTGCAAATTTGCGAGCGTAATTACAGGGCACATAGATATTTAACATCTAATATTTCAGGATGACAAGCGAAGTGCATTGCCGCGCATGGTTTTGAACTATTGAGGTTCAAAATTCTGGGTGGCACTGAGCTGTTGTGGGATAGTGTGAAGCTTAACTCAAGTGAGCAACTTGCTCGAGTCGTCACCAAATTCCATTTAAAAAAAATTGCTGATAGTGCGTATGTCGTCTTCCTGATTCCTATCTATTTGCAATTTCAAAAAAGGTAAAGAAATTGACACATGAACGGCAGCCATCATATAAAATGACACGTGTAAGTGAACGTTTTGAACAGTTAAAATAATTTTATGGTACGTAAGTATATAGTTTATACAAAATGATTTTTTGTTATAGCCCAATTAGATTGTATACACTCGAGAGCAAATGTACCTTGTACCTATGTACTTACTTATACATAGTTATACTGAGTATTCGATTTGATGACGGGATATTCTATGATATCATTTTTAATATCAAATCCCAAACCAAACCAAGTCTATTATAGCAAAAAAAAAAACTGCCGTACATTCGTCGAGGGCGAATTACATTTTTCAGCTGTCTTTTTTTTCGATTTCATGGAGGTTTTTTTCTCTTAAAAACTCTTCTCAGAACGTCTCAGAATATGTCCGTCATCGTGCAGCCGTCTAACCAAACACCCAGTATGTTTTAAGAAAAGCATATTAAAACCTCCTCTAACAGTATGCTAATAAAGTGTTTTGTTTTATTTGCTTTTATTGTACTGACAAGATTATCGAAAGAGTAGTAAACCTCTGTTGCTGTTGTAATAGGGAGAATGCTGTGTGTGTGTATTGCCATGTGATGATATATGGAACTGAGACGTGGTCTTTTACAGTTGGCCTTTTGGAGAAACTCAGAGTCACACAGAGGGCAATGTAGAGAACTATGCTCGGAGTTTTTTTGCGCCATAAATTCCGGAATGAGGATATTCGCCGTAGAACCAAAGTCACCGATATAGCTTTCAGAGTTCGCAAGCTGATGTGGCAATGGGCAGACCACGTCACTCGAAGAACCGATAACCGATGGGCAAGAAAGATTCTTGAACGGCGACCCAGAAACGGAAGACGCAGCGCAGGCCTTCCAGCAGGTGAACTGACGACATTGTTAAAGTCGCGGGCAGCCGGTGGATGCATGTTACAAATTGTCGTTCAGTGTGGCGGTCTAAAAGAGAGGCCTTTATTCACCAGTGGAGCAGCTTATTCTGAAGTTGGTCTTCAATCTGTTTATAATGAATATGCTGCTGTTCCTAATGATATATAAAGTTTTTACGTCACCGTTCTACTGAAAAGACACTTAAATAATCATGTTTGGTACTCTGCGCGTAGCACTTTTCCGCTCGGCAGTCCGCACCAGATCCGTGTTTAGTACGTAAGTACAAATTATCTGAATGCCGACGGCCCTGCAAGGACGACCTGCATCCGCGACGCGACGCAGCTGCCTCATTCATTACAACGATTAATACTAGTCGTAGCTCTTTGTTTGTTTATGGTAGAAGTATTTTATCGATAGAGCTATTTTTTACCCGACTGCCCGAGAAGGCGGTCAATGTTTTTGGGATGTATTTAGTATGTGAGCATGTAATTATTTATTTAAGTCTTTAGTTTTATATTAAGTTAAAGAAATTATAAGTTTTGTTTCTTGGAAGGCGGGATGGTGCATTGACTCGTAACTCATTCAGCAGGTGTGTACAATCGATAGTACCATTAAAGAGTTTTTTAAGAAAACGCAGATCACAGGCCTTACGTCTGTTTCAAAGAGGCATAATTTTATAGTGTATAATTCTAGTAATATAACTTTGATATTTTTTGCTAGATTATCAGCGTAAGATAGATGGTATGAGAAGCGCTGCTGTACACTTTCAACCCTTTTTGCATATACTTCGTAGTGCGGATTCCAAGGCTCTGCAACATCTACTCTTCCGTATTACTATCAGCTGTTACTATGCTAATAAAAACATTATCATTAAATTTGTCTCATTGTGGTGGACCACTATCTTTTGCGTAGTTATTCAGCCACAAATACTGTAATAAAAGTGACCTGATAACAGCACAGAAATGACAATATAAAATTATATTTGTTTTGAAAACATAGCAACATTGTGCCCGTTATGATTATCAGTAAGCGTATATAAGAACATTTCGTTAATTGTAAGAAGATACGCATCAGTTTTTTTTAACGGAGTAGCCTTTATCAACTATACAAACATCTAATTTGATAAAAGAACAACATAAATTCGGAATACAACTTCTGAGTTCCTATAATGTTTGATGTTACGAATTATCAAATTTGGGTAGGGTCCTATCATAATACACACGATTTAGTTGAAGTTTAGTTAGTTTAATACGAAATTTATTAGAAAAAACGCACTTAAAACATAATTTAGAATTATTATTATTCATATACAATATACTTATAGTTAAATAAACTACTCAAAACATTCTATAGATTAATGGCAGCCATGGCTTTGATAACCCCCTTCGTACGCAAACATTATAAACTGATAAAAGCATGTTGAATAAATTTGTAATAAAATAATATATTATATAAATAATACATAATATTATGTTAAATCGATGACCTCTGTAACCTGCTACGAGCATGTTGAACAAACCCATGAAATTATTCTCGAAATATGTCCTACTTGATTCCAAACATATGCCATTGATTCTGTAATATTAAATTACACGACTCAGGCCATTAAAACGTCGACCAGAACCGCCGCAAGACGAACCGTAGTGTCCTCTTAGCGGCACTACACACCAACACTACAAATGTCGTGCATCGCACATTTATCGTAGAGACATTTATCGCATACTTAAATTTTAATGAGAATGCGTTAGTAGAAAGCACACCACATTCCGGTCCTAAAGGTGCACACCTAGCACAAAATATCTCTTACTTGCACACAAATGTGTCATTGTTGTGTGGTGCGCCGTAGTAAACGGTGAGCTGTATGCGATCGCCAAGCAACCTACCAAGCGTGGGGGCTATGGCAAACCCTCCCGTTTTAGAGGGGGCCATTTTTCAGCAGTAGACGTCTTTTGGCTAACTGTGTCTAAAATAAGCAATGTCTTTCCGCTGCAACGTCGCGTACTGTAGAATTGGAATAAGGATCAATTGTTTGTTTTTATCTTATTTAAATTAATATTTTGAATAGAAAAGTATTACGAACATAAGAAAATTAACTTCCGCAATTAATATTGATTTGCGTCCACTCCAAGCAGTCCAGCTCCCGCAAGCAGCACCCGTTCGTATAGTTGTGAGTTTGAGTGTATAACTATTTGTTTGACGATAACTTGCGTACCGTTGATCCGAACTTTTGTAGGCAAATAGGTAGTTCGTTTCAATGCATTTTTTATGTTCGAATATGAGCAAAATCGGTTGAGGGGTTCTGAACTTATAAGTATCGCGATGTCGGTTCGGTTCGCGTTCGGTGCGAACTACTCGACATTGTACTATTATGTTTTAAATCATAATTACGGCTGCTTCATCTCGTTTCAGCGTCTCTTTTTATTTCAATATGTGACAAATAATGGAAACAGAATCAACACTGTTAAGATAGTTTCAAACCTGATACAGTTTACGAGTGCTAATTTTCACTTCAAAACTCGAAAGATGCTATAAGATCGGCCATGACTTTGCAACGTGAAGTTGATAAGGCGCTGTTTGATAACATACAATACGAGTAGGTAAGTATGTAGCGATAACACTACTCGTGGATAACGTTTTATTTGGTAAACAAACAAACTGCTCAAAATATTCAGCCGGTTCAAGGTCACTGCTCAGGTTTTGGGTTGTTTTGAAAGCTTTAGATCGATACATTGAGATCGTGTGATACTTATACTCTAATAAACCAATATAAACATACAAACTAATAATAATACATACTAATCATTAAATTATTTATGATAACGACAATATAATTAATATACTTACTTAAATAACTGCAATAAAATTTACATTCAATAATTACAACTATACTTATTATAGTTAAAAAAAATCAGTACCTAGATATCAACGAGGTGGCAACTTCGCAAGGTAAAGTTTCATAATGTTATCTTTAAAAACAGCGAGAGATGGAGAATGTCTAATAGATGTGTCCCAAAACAGGGCTGCCTGGAATGCAAACGACTTACCATAAAGAGTTTCACAACGGTCTGCAGGGAAAAGTTGTCCTTCAACCTGACTGGTTCAGAATGAGAGAAAAACCATAGGCAAAGCGTTCCTACCAACCTACCAACGCACCAGCCTTACCAACTACCAACCTTCAGTGATCGTTTTTGTGAAAATTTAGCTTGACTGCACCGTTACCCGGAACTGGTATGCCAAACTGAAAGGATATGGTACAAGAAAATAACTCTTTGCACTGTGATCATTTTCACACAGGATTAGATCATCTTATATCAGACTAGCTTTGTGGCTCAGTGGGTGGATTTCCGCCTTCTGATCTATAGGTTGTGGATTCGATTCCCACCCAGGACAACCATTTGTGTGATGGACATGGATGTTTGTACTTTGTCTGGGTGTTTCTATGTATTTTATGTATAAATTGAGAAAAAGAAAAAAAAAGTATTTATGTATTCTATCAGTTATCTGGTTCCCATAGTACAAGCTTGCTTAGTTTGGGCCAGATGTCGCTGTGTGAAAAACGTCAATTAAAAATAACTAAATAATAATATCTCATCTCAGTGACGAGCGTTTTAAACTGCTATAGTTTAATACGCTGGGTGGTATTAAACTGGTATAAGCAAGCGTGACGTTTACCATTAGGCGAGCGACTTGCTCGTCTCGTCACTCAGTATCACTAACAAATATCCTGAAAAAGCATACTAAGCCACAACAGGGCTCATTGCAATTATCATGAAAAGCAACTATATTATTAAAGTTTCTTTGTTATTACTATGCGGACTATCGCGAAAAAATGAGATATCCATTAGAAACAGGTAATATTATTCAAAGGCCGTCCGTGCTAGGCTTGTTGAGGTTGGTCTCAGTTTGGCGCGAATAATAATAATAATAAATAAATAAACGTGGACGATTATTTTTTCATACAGCGCCATCTAGCCCCAAACAAAGCAAGGTTGTACTATGGGAACCAGACAATTGATAGAACACATAAATGCTTTATTTTTGTAAATACATACATAGCATACATAGAAACACCCAGACAAAGATCAAACATTCAAGTTCATCACACAAATGTTTGTCCTGGGTGGGAATCGAACTCACAACCTACAGCTCAGAAGGCGGAAATCCAACTACTGAGCCACAAGGCTAGTCACTAATTACTAGTACCTATATCTGAAAATAATGAACCACTGAGCTTCTTTCAAGAAAAACATCTACTCCTATTTCCAATTTTATGATGTCAAGTTTTACTCTCGTGAATGTCCCGACCACAAACTTAAGTTATCACATAATCTCCTTTTAAATATTCAGTGTGGGTATTATAACCGATATAAAACATGTTTCGAGCTGACAAAAGAAAAGGTTCTGAAGGTCAGCGCAAGGCCACACACTTGTTTTGTTCCACATGCACCTGATTTGAACAGATTCAAGTTTTTATAGCCACTAATAAAATTTAACATTGTTTTAAGAACATTAAGATTTTTTAAACATTTTTTTTCCTATTTAAGTTTACGGAATGCTCTGTTAGACAACAGACAATTCGGACACTTTGTGACCAAACCTTACATTGCGAAAACAAAAGATATTCCATACATTTCGTCGAGTGTAAATTATATTTTTCTAAAGAGCAGCTGATTTTTACGATTTAAAGGTTGATCTTTCATAAACGTCGTCTAACAAGAAAACCCCGTATACTAATTATTATATACACGTGTTATGATAATATTACATTATTATTTTCCTAAGTTGGTTGTTATATGACAGCCATGTCTGTCAGGACAGCTATGACATCCCCTGAAAGTTGTCTGAAAGTTTTCGTATTCTTTGAATATTTTTTCGGACAGATGTACCACGAGTAAAAGAAATATAATTAAGAAGCAAGCAATAAGATGAATAAATATCTATTTGTCATAATATTATTAAGTTATTCAAGTAATTAATTAGTATTCCTTATTTAATTTATTTCTAAACTTGAGTTTATTTTTATTTTTGTATAATTATGAGACTAGCTTGTAGTGTTGAACATCGTGTATGGTCATTTATTAATTCTGATGTTAATAAATAATATCATACATATAGTTTTATTTTTTCATATATTTGGCATCATATTTATTTCATTTAATTTAGTTTCATTTTTGGACAGGCCACGTCTCTCGAATAACCGATTGGGAATAAAGTTTCCTGAGTGGCAACCACGGACCGCAAGACGCTGCTTAGGTATACCTCCCGATGATATTGTGAAAGTATGCAAATGGCAGATTCTCCTTCAGTAGGCATTTGTCCCGCAATGGACATTTTCTGGCTGATAATTATGGTTTACTAGCTGTTACCCGCGACATCGTTCGTGTAGGCCTACAAAAAAAAATGGCCTGTGTCCGTCTCCGAACCTTAAACTATTACATTATTAATGTACTATTACAAAATTAATGTGTATTAATAGTTTAAGGTTCGGAGACTGACACAGGCCATTTTTTTTGTAGGTAATGTAATAGTTTAAGGTTCGGAGACGGGCACAGGCCATTTTTTTTGTAGGCCTACACGAACGAAGTCCTTAAACTATATCTATGCAAAAATTCAGCCGTTCAAAATTCAGCTTGATCCGTTCAGCTGATTAGCCGTGATAACGCGACAAACACCCAGACAGAGAAACAGAGAGACCGATAGACAGGGAGACAGAGTTACATTCGAATTTATAATATTAGTTAGAAGTTAGTATTAGGATTTTAGTTAACCTGTAAATAGAACCTGAACTAAACGACAGGACAGACTTTTATCCAGCGTGAAAACAAACTACTCACGCATAATTTACATTGAATCTTATTTATGTAAATCATTATGTATAGAATGGTGATTGCATTGACACGTGGGGATGGCGAGTCAACTAGCCAATAACGAGGCCGTTGAACCTCGTCTTACGCAGGCCGCCGGCGCCATATCTAGCATGCTGCATGTGTATGCACTAGGCCCTGGCACCAGAATGATTAGCTGACCAGTTTTTAAATCACTGCAAACATAGCAGACAAATTAACAATTTTATTTTAATAGAACGGAAAAACGCTGGACCACTGTACGTGGTCGAAAATTTATTCGGAATAACCGACTAAATTAAACAAGAATATGCCCGTTTTACTAAAACAAAATGTATCAAAACCACGTCAGTTATCGCCATTATTAACGCAGCGCTGGGGACATGTGGATAAGCATGGTAGCAGACAAGCCAGGATATTTAGCCAGATTTCGACGGTGAAGGGGCCCGAGTACGCTGTATGTTTGGGCCAGGCCAGCTTTCGACGCTGAAGGGGACCGAGTACGCTGTATGTTTGGGCCAGGCCAGCTTTCAACGCTGAAGGGGCCCGAGTACGCTGTATTTTTGTTCATGCAACTGAGTAGAGAGCTCAGCCTTGGTTTTAGAACTCTTTATGCCGGAACACAGTAATGTTTGCAAAGTACTTTTTGGTTGAATAACGAGATAATTTTTCAGGCAAAGGAGTTTAAACAAAAATTGATAATGTCAAGTTTTTTTCCGGAGAACTAAACGTTTGAGGTTTAAGTTTCCTTCCGTGGAGAAATTACTATCAAGGTGAAAAGAAACGAACACGCGCAATAGATTAAAAATTCTTATCTGCCCCGGGTCACGCGTGCTGTAATAAGACCATAGCCTTGTTTACAGTATTGCAAATAAGCACTTTAATGAGATTGCACGACTTACATTCGATAAACAATTACAAAGTTATGAGTCTTACTACCGGGTTAACGTACTATATACCAGGTGTTACTAAAAGTTATGTATGTATATACATATACTCATCATTAAGAACAGCTTTTACTATGGGACCATCCCTGAAATCGCGAAAACATAATCCGGTGTTGCATACTTTTTGTCGAGTGTCATTGGCAAAACATTTTTCTATGGAACAGCTGACATTTTGTCGAGTATCATTGACAATTTTCTATGGAACTGTTATGTTGTTGTTCTTGGAACTTGTTATTTTTTCGGGATTTCAGGATTGGTCCCATAGTAGAAGTTGTTCATAATGATGAGTACATACATACATTTCAATATTGTTGCATCTTTCAGTAACACCTTGTATTATATTGAGATCATTTTAATAATGTCTGTAGTTTGTTGTTATGGGCAAGTGTAACGCTTAACATCAGGCGAGCGATTTGCTCGTCTTGTCACCGAGTACCATAAAAAAATACATGTTTTTTTTTGCCGTCCAACTGGCCTGCTGGTAATCGAAGATGAGGAAAAAGAAGCGCTCAGATCAAGATTTATTTTTGCCCAAAATAGGCCCCAGCATTCTGGTCATTCGTGGCCTCCACCAAAGGTTTGGCCAGGTCACTATATAAGTCATGGACGGTCGGCCCCCACGGACCTAAAGTCTCAACCCCAAACGGCACAAACATGTATCGTACGTCCGATCTAAATAACCATATTCTATCTATCTTTTTTATTTTCATAAAAGAGGATATTTATACAGAGTTATCAGTTCGACGACGGACATAATTATTCTAAGATATCATTCTACTCATGATTACGCTCAGTTTTTATTATGAGACTAATATTAAAACCGGGAAAACAATCACCTATAGTACCATCGCGAAATGTCATTATCCTCCGACGAAATGTATGGAATTGCTGTTTTTTGCGCATAGTGATAATTATGGACAATGGATACTATTTGACTAAAACTATCCTAACTAATATTATAATTCAGAGGAATATAGCTTGGGGATTCAGAACTCCGTCCATTACAGCTGTCAGTCCATACAAAAACGTCAAAAAATTGATCAACGCCATGTGGCGAACTTTAGGAATTAACTTTGTCTCTTTGTCTGGATGTTTGTCGCGTTATCACGGCTAAGCGCCTGAACGGATCTTGATAGAATTTGAAAAAGAGTTACTGTAGAACACAAAAACGGACATAGGATACTTTTTCTAAGTCCACGCGAACGAAGTCGCGGGTAACAACTAGTATTCCATAATCTAAGATCAACGCGGGTACCGGGACCTTATCCCGTAACTCTGGTGGCGGTGCTCTTGGTTTGCTATCCTGCTCGCTCGCATGGTGCGAGCTAGTTGGTGCGAGTGGGACGGCACGCGATGACCATTGCCACCAGAGTTACGGGATAAGGCCCCCGGCCCGAGCGACCGCGATGCTATAAGTCTAGACTGTCTGTTTTCTAATTGAACATGCAGTATGAATACCTATTAATGAAAACAAAATTTAAGTACCTATTTTATGAAAATCTGTTGCTTGAATAAATACATTACCAACAAATAAAAATGACCACACATGGCCTAGCCTTCATAATCATTTTATACAATTACTAATTAGTTACACAATAAAATTCCAATTAAGACATTTACTCAGATCAAGGGTAAATAAACTTACTAAAAATTGTGTCAATAAATTCTAACCTTGATTAAGTAGTGGACGATGGAAAGTGAACGAATTGCTATTGGATTATAGACTTTATTTTTGGGTCTATAGACTGTATTTCAGAAACATTGGGCGAAATCCTTGAGCTCGGTGCGCCGTTACTAAAATGAGAGTTGATACCAAAAGAACTGCTTTCGCGTGACAAAAGGGACAAAAGGAACCCGATATGCGGGATATTTCACACGATTTTGGTGACTACTTAAAGACAGGTTTTAAATTGTTATACTACTCTACATAATAATAGTAGGTAATTGTAGTATCACGTTCCATTCATATTAAAGTTTTCGTTAGCTAAATGTATCCTACAGCATAGATTAATTCCTACATTCCTAGATTCGGTTTTCTCATTTTGCTAAATTAAAGACAATGTGACAGCCCTAAAATTAATTTTCCACATATTAAAATAGGAAAAGATGCATATAACTTTTGTGCTAGTTTAGAGAATATTACAACACAATCGACACCAATTCCTTTGGTACAACTTGTT
Source organism: Apocheima hispidaria (assembly GCA_947579745.1). NCBI lineage: Eukaryota > Metazoa > Arthropoda > Insecta > Lepidoptera > Geometridae > Apocheima > Apocheima hispidaria. The sequence continues at coordinate 2,564,164 of OX388154.1, read as the reverse complement.
ACAGCAATTTAAGCATCTAAATTGCTAACCTCGGGATTCTGAAACGTCCAATTTCACATCAGTTTTATTCTAATGCTGTCTTTGTCTAGCACTAAGCAAATGACAAAGCCAAAAATAGACTTAATCTGTTGTCAAAGTTAACATTCGCTTCAGAATACCGCGGTAATAAGCGCATTTTCTTTGCCGAAAAAACTACAACACGCATAGAAAAACTACATTTTTTCGTAAATATAAGGAACTACAGATAATGACCAGAATGCTAGGGCCTATTTTGGGTAAAAACTTAGCATTGCCATCCAGTGTGGCAATGCTGCCAACATTCTGGCCACTTTGCCCTCCACCAAGGGGCTTGTAGAGTAGGTTTTTAAAAAAGTTTTTTTTAAATATTATTGTTTTTTAACTTTGTCTGTTTTGGTGTATAATAAAGTTATATTGTATTGTATTGTATTGTTTTTTTATTTAATTATTTTTACATATAATTTAAGTTGTTTTAGTTTTAAGTAGGTAGGTAGTTTGTTATGTTTTACTGTAAATATGTATAAAATAAAAATATTCTTAATCCACAAAAAAAGGAACTACAGGATCAAGTCTTAATAGACAATGCCTTGAAACAGGTAACATCTGACGAAACAGGAGTGGAACAGTTATGCCAGCGACCCAAGGCCGTGCTCCGTTACTTTAAGGAGCTGGTTTGGGAAGGCTGGCAGCGGGGTTAATGCACAGAACACCCTTAGCGGGACGTCAGTGCAGGTCTTATCACCCCAGTTAGAATTAAAATTAGACAATGCCTGACAAAATAAAGACGATAAGAAAAGTGTTATTGGACACGTTCTTATACTTACCTATTCGTTTAAGTAATAAATAATAATAAATATTGGTGGACGTTTTTCACACACAGCGCCATCTAGCCCCAAACTAAGCAAGCTTGTACTATCGTACTATGGGAACCAGATAACTGATAGAATACATAAATACATTTTCATTTTGTAAATTCATACATAGAATTCATAGAAACACCCAGACAAATAACAAACATCCATATTCATCAAACAAATGTTTGTCCTGGGTGGGAATTGAACCCATAATCTACAGCTCAGAAGGCGGAAATCCTCCCACTGAGCCACAAGGCTAGTCAAGTTAGATTTTAGTTATCTATTTATTAGGCTCTCTGAGGCTAGATTGTATATGTATTAAGGGTGGAGAAGCATTTCTCAGGCGTAAAAAAGCAAAAAAAAGGATAAACTGTGATCACTCGTTATTTTGACTTTACAGTCAAAATACCCCGATACCCCAAGAAAACTGCACTCACTTGGCTTTTGGATTCATTTGTATACACATTGCGTTTATAACAACGCAATGGAGTGTATACTTGGCGTTATGTATTGAATATGTTTCGATTAGAACTTTGTCAAATTATCACAAATTCTATACACGCGAAAACTAGCCTTAATCACTGATATCAGATTCCAAATAACATCGTCTGATAAGAAGAATTTAGGTTCTCCGATACGGTAGAGGTGAAATTGGTGAGCTGCCAAAAATACTACACAATTAACGACCAATTATTGTTGACATCTGCCTTCGTTTTTTACCCCGAGTTGGGACACTTTTATTTATTTTTCTGTTTTTAAACTCTAAATAGGTCTGCGTTTGTCTATTCCACTTTGTATGTTTTTTGAATTATTTTAAAGTGCTGAATGCAATTCACAAGTCAGTTATACTAAGCTAGTAGTTTGCGGCGAACTGAGACCTCGCGACCCTTATATCTTCACAACCCCTGGACCGATTCAGTTCATATTCTAACTTAAAAATTGTATTGAAACGAACTACTTGCCTATAAAATATCCTGAAGATTGGATCAACAGTTCGCAAGTTATCATCGGACAAATATACACATAAACATACAAACATACATACAAATGCCGATTTGTCCCAGTAAACTCTGAGACCTTCGCTTCGCTCGGTCAATTATTTTATAAATTAAAAGTAACGTTTCTGTTTATTTATCAAATTATCAAAACTATATAGAGCTGTCGTGTCGCTGACTGACAATCAACCCACAGCCTAAACCAGAGCTTATATAATGTGAAATTTTCAGGTTAGCTTCTATAGGGGAGCAATAACAAACGGTTTTCCAAAAATCCACCCCTAAGCGGGTGAAACTGCGAGGCGCAGCTAGTAGAAAATATAATGACACTCAAAAAGGTTTTCCTTGTTTTGGAAGAGGTTTTCAATCGGCATTCGTTTATCAGCGATAAACCGAATCTTTTTATCAGAGAAGAAAGGTGTGTTAGGTATATTTTATAGGTGAAATGGTTCCTATTTATATGGAAATATGAATTTAATAGATAATTACGTGATTGTGAGTAATTATATTGATAAAAGGCTTAAGTGGCAATTATGATAAAATGAATACCATGTTGTTAAGCGCCAAAGAAATAGGCGTTAATAACACACTGTCCTGAATTTAAATTAGTACTCACGGGATATTTACCACGAATTCTTCTATTTTCGAGTTTTTGGTAATTGGAGATTTTACGCAATATCTAAGAACGTTGAACATCTTTGCAAAGCAAATTTACACCGGGTCGTCATTCCCCAATAGATGGCGATACGAGTTTTCTGAATTACGCAATATTTAAGAACGTTCAGAACCTTTGCAAGCCAAATTAACTTCGGGTCGCCACTCGCCAATAGATGGCGACACGAGTTTTCTGAATCGCGGTGACGTATTTATTAAAGACTAGCTTTTAGTTTCACTCGCTATTTAATAGAATACTGTTTAATAGAACCGAATATTTTTTCCGGGAATAAAAAGTAGCCTGTGTTAATCCGGGATGTAAGCTACCTCCAAATTTTATTCAAATCCGTTGACGTTACAGAGTTGAACAGGAAAAAACACACTTACCTACTTAAATACTTACACAAACTATCGCATTTATAATATTAGTGTGATTTAGATACCGATTCGGAGATTTTTATTTGTTCTGCCAATAGGTTCTATCAAGGAACATGATATTCTCCAACGAGAGTTCTATTTGTAAGAACGTAAAATCGAATGACTGATAAGGATATCGCAATCATCCCGACCGGTCAAGAAAGGTGATAAGCACAGGAGTTCCTTATAAAATGTAATGAGAATGAGCACTAAAAATATTATACCTAAGGGATGAAACTTTGTGTGGAAGTTTGTCTTTTTACTTTGCATTTGCGAGCACAAATTCGCGGGCATCAGCTAGTTACTAATAAAAGTAGATAACGTCCTATCTACTTTGATTAGTAAGTACATATTGTTATGTTGAACGTTGACCTTGCCAAGCTGATGGTTGTTGTGACGGTAATTTTATCCGACTACGGAAAAGGGAGAGTTATGATTTTAACAGTCTATGGAAGTCTGTATGTTCATAATTGACCGAGCGAAGCGAAGGTCTCAGAATCTACGGGAGCAGTTGTATGTATGTTTGTATGTTTAATAGTATATTTGTCCGACGATAACTTAAGAACTGTTATACCGATCTTGATGAAATTTTGTAGACAAGTAGTTCATTTCAATACAATTTTTAAGTTCGAATATGAGCTGAATCGGTCCAGGGGTTGTGAAGATATATCGGGGTCGCGAAGTCTCAGTTCGGCGAGAACTACTAGTGTTATCACATAAGTGACAATGTTGTCTTTGTTGATAATAAAGTTCTTTAAACCTAAATAAACCTAATTTCTCGCCTCTATCAAAAGCGGTTTGGTCTGTGCGTTGTTCCTAGAAAAGGGCTTGTTCTTAGATGTTCAAAATTAGCAAATGACAAATTAAAATAAAACTGGAATTACCTAAATTAAATCCAACTAACTAGTTATAAATTTACGAGTTCTATTACTTCAAACTGTAAATTTATGAACTCAGCTCGAATATTGGTGAATTTAATTATCCTTTTTTGATTAAAAGGGCAGTTAAAACCCGTCCTCCGATTAACTTACCGAATACTTCGTTTGACACAATTCATTGCTTCGATGATAGCTCACCTGTAACAAAGAAAAGGTTTCGTCATAATTTATTTAAACTTGGCGATAATTCGCTGACTAACTTTAATGGAGCTTTGGGTGCCGATTAGATTAGAATTGCTTGTATTCACATTTCATCTAGAACGAGGATATTCGTCAAAGAACCAAAGTCGTTTATATAGCTTTCAGAGTGTGCAAGCTGAAGTGGCATTGGGCACATCACTCGAGGAACCGATAACCGTGGGGAAGAAAGGTGCTTGAGCGGCGACCACGAACCGGAAGACGCAGCGTAGGTAGGCCTCCCACTAGGTGGACCGACGTTATTGTGAAAGTCGCGGGCAACCGGTGGATGCAAGTGGCCCTTTGTCGGTCAGCGTGGCGCTCTAACGGAGAGCCCTATGTTCAGCAGTGGACGTCTTATGGCAGATGATGATGATGATGGCATTTTATAGACTTGTGCTCTTTTTTTTTTTAAGTCTATGACTATTAATTTTTAACGTGAAAATGTTTTAAAGAAGGCTCCCATAGATGACCCGCCAGAGTTGGGGGTAAAACGCTTCTGTTGTCGCCAATTTTTTTTATATATCTCGAAATGCCAGGATGGTACCATCAAGTGTTTTATATATTCAGAAAAAAAAGTTGAAAAAGAGCCTCGAAATTCACGCTGCGCGATCAGAGAAATAGTCATAACCTCGCAACGGCAAGAGTTACATTTACAAATTATGTTATATATATATATATAGACATTTTCCAAAGTAAACAAAATATGACATTAATATATTATATGACTATTTTCAACTTATTTTTTTATTTACATATATTAATAAAATCAATAGTGTCAAGTGTTATATTAAGTTGTCGAAATGATTATTAGTTGTCGAATCATTTCGACAACTTTATATATATATATATAATATTTCACAAATCTTAATCAAATCTAGTCTAAGTCAATTTTAGTCTCACTCCATGCTAGTAAATAGTCATGCTTCAGCAAAGTGGTGGATGATTTACTGAAAGCTTCTACAGAGTATTAGAAACAACACAAAAATACATTATTTCTTGTGATTTGCCCACACTCGTGCATGGTAACTAATACTTAATGGACAATAATTCAAAATTATCATGAAAATGGACAGATGAATACTCGAAACAAGGTATTGGAAAAGAATACATAGCGGCGGCATTTATTTTGTTCTCGCTCTCTTTCTCAACTTTTATCTTAAGAAAAGAAGCCGTAGAATAATGTTTTTTTTTCTCTTTCCTTCTCAGAGGATTTCGCATCACACGTCTTATGCATTTGCCAGTGTCAAGTATACATATATATTCTAAAGTTTTGTTAGATATTATCAATAAAGTCATAGTCACGGTCAAGGGCGAGCAAAGCAAGTCACGGTCAAGTCAAAGTCATGCCCCAGTAAAGTGGTGGAAACTTTACTAGAGCCTTCTTTGGAGTTTTGGATACAACACGAAAATTCACGTTTCACGACATTATACCATTCACCAACACTCGTGCATGTTCACGAACACTTAACGGGTAAAAATTCACAGTTTTTACACATTAACACTCGAAATAACACAAGTTTTGGAAAATAATAAAATGACGCGACATGTTCACGTTCCGGCCAAAACTCATGAATAATGTTCTAATTTCCCACAAAGTTATTGGACAGCATTTCCATTCACGGCATTGCAGCCAAGTTAGAACTTCGTAAGTTATTCAACGATGCCATTAACTTATTTTAATCATAATGGAGTTAAAAATAATTTAAACGCTTTCGTTTTGTTACTCCTGGCGCGGAGTAATTAGTGGGCCGTTCTTGCCGGAACGCTTCCTGTACTGCGAAGAAAATTGCTGGCATTGTGTTACATAACCATAATTGGATTAACGCTTAACCCTTTGATATAACAGGTATATAGGGAGGAATTTAACCCTGTACAATACCTTTTCTAACACAACCAAATAGATGTTTAGATTAAATTAAAACTCACTGCATCGAACACGGGCCGAGGTTATTAATCTCGCTTACGATTTGGCGGCTCAAAATTTATTTATGAAATTTTGATGAAAAAATTTAAAAAAAAAATGTGCGTAATATCTTCGTTAGGGACAATAGGTACGAGATGTCAACCGGCTATGTATTCTCCGAACGCAATCATTTAGTACTACGGTCAGTAATACTTGGTAGTACTAATACTGTAGTAAGTAGTAAATGGTTACAATACTACTACCAGTAGTAACACGTCTTCTGAAAGTACCTAATTATGCCATAATAGCTCTCAACGTACATAACATACCCAAAAATTCCCGTTTCGTAAAAAAAAATCTTCTATATAATTACAGATAATAAATAAATAATTAAGTAATATAGTCTAAAAACGAACATAATCGCTGTTATTAAAGTATCAAAATATTACGTTACTTCTGTTATGAACAAAAACATGAAATTCGATAGGTCGAAAATAAAAAGCAACCGTAAGTGATACCCAAATATATTTTCAGAAACATTGACATCAATTCTATTGTACCAGTTTTTAACTAAACTAAAATTGACAACTTAAAAACTGTTGCCATTATTTTCCCAGATATTGAATTTAAAAGAATTACAGGCTTTTTTAGTCCTAAGTTAAATGAGTAAAAACATAATCGACGCGTTCTCAACACTAAGAATAGCGCAGTAGTGAGGAACTGTTAATTTATCTGTGGCAGGAGGTCGAACTTTGGTATTTTAGGGTGCGTGGGATGCAGGTCGAGGTCAGGGGTAAAGGTCACTGCAAATGCGCATGTTGTGCGGACGTAGGCGAGCAAGGATTGAATCAAATAGGATGGGTCAAGTAACTATTACGTTATATCTTGGGTCTCAGGTGATTTTGTTCGCCAAGTAGGGTAATTTGATTCAATATGATCGCTTTTAGGCTTTTAGAGAAGATCCACTTTTCCACTTTTAGCATTTTTGGTTAACTTTGGGATTGATTTACTAACTTATAGAAGGTTTGATGATAAACAAAATTTTAATTCTGTTCAACGACTTTAAAATCACGTTAAATTAAAACGTTCGATCACATTAGCCTTTATCAAGGAATTCTAAGCGAGACACGCGTGCGACCTCGTCTTGCCTTGCACTGATTTATTAAAACGAAAATTGCACACTTTATTAAAACAAAATGTATCAAAACCACGTCAGTTTTCATAGTAACTCATAGTTCATAATTGTAATTGTAAATTTTATTTTTATTATGAATTGAAATGTTTGTGATGTAAATTTAAAGTAGGAATTAAGATAATTATAATAATGTTGTGTCATAAATGTAAATGTGTAATCGTTTATGTCAATAAATAATTTGAATTTGAATAGTCAGACTTTAAAATCATTAATCTGTGAGATGAATTATTTTATTTTTAAACTGAACTACCATCAAACATGCCTTGACAATCGAGAGGTTCTTTATCCGCATTAAGACAACAAAAGGTTACCATTAAAACATTTTAATTGGCCAGTCCCTTTTATTACGCTTCCTTTGCTCGACATCAACCAAATACTGGAATATCTGCAAAGAATAACTCAGGAGCTAAATGTAATTACTTCATCCTCATCTTTTTGACCGTACGGTTTGAAATATTAAGATGCTTTATATTTATTTAGGGTTTTTTTTTTAATTTGGCGTAAACTTTGGCGTAGGCTATTTTTTTATCGAATACTCATTTCACTATCAGTAAATTGTAAACGTAATTTATAACCAATAAAAGTAAAGAACCTTAGAATTTAAGAATTTTTAGGAAACGTAAAAAAAATATTCTTAATTTTCCGAATTTCAATTTCCAACGACATTGAAAAGCTCGTCTAGTTTTCACTAAAGGTTCTCCCATAAATCATACTCGTAGTATAGCGTCTGAATTATCCTTTAGTCCCTAGCAAAAGAGACATTTTCAATTAATCCCTAATAGCTTTTAATCCTGCGTCGGGTTTAATGGAAATTTAGTAACGCATTTACAAATTTATACGATACGTTTAAATGTTCAATAAATGTCCGAGATATTCATTCTAGGTCAAATTTTTTGCATATTTTGAAGCTGTTAACAAATCAGAGGTTAAGCACGTATTTGGAATTGGAAAGGATTGTTAAGTGTGACCTGTAAGACATTTTGTGTGGACTGACAGTTCTACTGTAAGGAGCTCGAGACGAATATTCATTTTTATACCTCGAAACTTTGATTATTCCTGTTACAACTGCAGCTATATTCCTCTGAATTATGATATTTGTAAGGATAAACTATGATAAAGGATGACAACTATTTTGGAGCTGTCAAATTTAGTTAGGAAATTTGATACAACAGAATAGGCAGCAGTACCAATGTACCTAATTAGGAGTTTAAGGAACCTTAGAATAAAAATGTTTTGTTTTAGTATTCAGTTACATTACACCGCAAAAAGTAGATGTATCATGTAGTGTTTCACCACAGCTTCTAAAATTTAGCTATTCCTAGAGCTTCATTAGTTTATTTTGGAAGCATGTTTATCTACGGAACCCAATTATCTACATGTATACGCTCTTGACAACTTTTCAAAATATTGATTCTGCTTCGCAGTAATTGTTCATTTCAAATATACTTGTAAACAATGCCTAGTGATGTACCTCTACGATCTGATAAAAGCTGGGCCCTCGGGTATCACCTGCATATCTATTCCCTCCATTCCTTCATTCACTTGGATCCACACCCTTGATAAATATCCCAAAAGAATAATTTCGTTGGGACGGAAACCAATAGGTAATGTTGTTGTAATAAGGCTCTTAGTCGCATCCACGGTTGTCTCGCTCACGCATTTTTACATTGTTGAAGATAAAATCACAAAGCGTGAATTTAAATTTTTGCTCGCCTGTAACGGTTGTGGATGGACTTTTTTAGTTACACTTAAAAGTAAATAATCATTAAAAAGCGATAGTATAATCGATAGGGCGGCCTCATTGCCTAAAGCGATTTCTTTCAGATAATCTTTGAATGGGCAGAAGTTGTGTCTGATTATGATAAGATTACAAATAAGATATTAATTGATATTTTTTATATTAGTTTAGATTTAATTTATTAATATTATTAAATAAATGAAGTTTAATTGTTGTCTTTAAGTTTAATTGTGTTTAAAACACTTTTTCTCTCGTTCTCGTCCAGCACTTGAAAATAATTAAAAACTAAATTTATTTAAAAAAAATTGATGACACAATGTAAAGTTTCTTGGAAATTCACATTCCATCTACAAAAACTTATCAATGCGCGAGTGAAGTAGCTATGACATTACAATACAATATAACTTTATTAAACACCGAAAATACAATTAAAATTAAACAATAATTAAATATCTGGCAGTATAATGGGCGGCCTTATCGCCTAAAGCGATTTCTTCCAGGCAACCTTAGTATGGACCGAAACCATACCATTACCATTTCATTTTGTTTTTTTAACGTTGAAACGCCAGCTACATTCGTGCTACGTTCACCAAGCGCTACGAATACAGGGCGCTACAATCGCTACGCCGTAGCAAAGGGCGCACCAAAAGCTAGACGCTTCTTAGTGTCACGGTCCATTTGCGCCACAAACTTTGGATTATTTTCGCTAAATAGTCTATTTACGCCCAAATCTATCCGTAACAAAGGGCTATTAATCAAAATACTCGTCGTTACTTACACATCCCTAGTCGCGCTTGAATGGGGTTAGCGTAGGCGTTGAATGAAAGCGTGGGCGACTAGACTGAGACAGGTATACAGAATTTTTGATCATGAAAGACAAGGATGGGTAACTTTTGGGGGTTTGATAGGGAGGCACGCCTACGCCCGCATTCAATAGAGAGTGAATGAGTGACGCAGATACAAATAATACTGTACATTTTGTTCAGTATATTATTTGGTAAAAAGATGCGCTGTAACAGGTTGTTTTATTGACAGAGATTGTCAAGGCTCGGGTCGTTTTACAAATGAGATTTTTTTAATTACATAGCAAGATTGGATTTTGTCGTTATGTAACTAATTACCATTATTATTTTTGGTCTAGAACCGAAAGTTTTGAGACGTCAAATATGTAGGTTATATTTTTTCTCATCAGTTTTGTACGTAACGTTGTGAGGTCCTCTGACGTCAAGTCCTCGACAGAGAAACTGCGTACCTCGTAAGATGCACAGTATGGACATTTCGTAAAACGAGGCTTTCAGCTTCAACCACTTTACTGAATGGTGACTTACATGGAAAGTGACTGAAATTGTTGACTTGGAGTATGAATGTGGCTTGTTTTTCTTGTGCTATACTTAGCAAATTTCTAAACTTGAAATTGTCTGAATACATTATGTGTGAAGTCAAAATGTAAGATTAAAAAGATAACTTAGTTAACGTAATTACTTAGTTACTACAGCGAAATTCGCTGTCATTTAACGAAGTATTTTTTTAAATCTTACGAAATCTTATATTTTGATTGACGTTTATTTTTTAAAAGAGAAGAATTATCTGTTTTATAGAAGTTTCATATGGATCGTTGAAATCTAAAGTTGAAGACACAATCAGACATCAAACACCAAAAACAATGTTGGTTTGAGTTTTGAACACATACTGGGCTCTATTTTTGAATTGCACGTTTGATTTCGCACGAAAATATCATGCGAAATGTAAGATTTTCTATTGATAGAAAGCAAATTCGAATGGTTCAAACCACTCATTGCGCTAGCGAGTGATGCGATTATTTAAAAAAATGCGACTTATGTTCCCAAACATAGGTCGCATTTTGTTCGAAAGTCAGTGGTTTCGAATGATTGTGCTATATATTTTCGCGCGAAATATCTACGAGCGATTCAAAAATCGAGGTCCTGGGCCCTTATTCTCTATCGCACATAAGATAACTTGCCAATAACCTGACGTCATAACATGCTCTAAACATAAACGCGGCTCCTAATCGTGCCATGACGTGAAGAAACGCGCGTTTAAGAAACTTAGAGAGTACCCGTACCGAGACCGAGAGTACCGAGTTTGACTGCCCCGGTGGCTCAGTTGGTAGTGAACCTACCTTCTGTGCTTGGGGGCGTGGGTTCGATTCCCATCTAGGACAAACATTCATGTGATGAATATTTCTGTTTGTTCTATGTCTGGGTGTTAATATCTATATAAGTATGTATTTAAAAATATCTATGTACGTATATCAGTCTCTGGCAGCTATATTACAAGCTTTGCTTAGTTTGGGGTCAGATGACCGTGTGTGCAAAAATATCCCAGATATTTATTATTTATTTTATTTTTATTTACCGTTTCATGCGACTAACACGGAGTGAACTTAACATAGCGCGTAACAAGCTAGTTATGGCAATAGAGAGAAAGGGCCCTGTACGTATTCTTTACAGTTAACATGTGGATCCTCACTTATTTCCGTGTCAAAGAATAATAGAATCAAACCCGCAGAGAATAAAAGTTGTTCCTCAGTAATGCGATGTTCGTATGACTGCGTAGGTTCTAAAGTACGTAAGTCTGAGTTAGGTAAGTAAGATTACAGATGTGAAAGGGTGTTCTTTTTATTAGCATTGCTGTAAGGTTTCATGAATCATAATGAATGTAATATGTTAGTAGTTCAATTTTATTTAAATTTGTTAGTCATTTTATGTACCACCCTTGTTGTCTTTTTAGGACACCATTTAAAGTGGTGAATAGGAACCCTTAGGGTGAGACTCTTTTGTCTGTCTGGAAGTGTGTCTATCCGTCTGTACGTCGCTCTCGACTCAAAATTTGACAGATATATATGGTGTTTCTTTAAAGCACGGACATATTCTACGATATCAAACTTTTACTTTGGGACCAACACTGAAGTTGTGGAAACGTAATCAGTTGTTCCACACATTTCGTCGAGGCTAAATGTTTGTTTTCTGTGGAACAGCGGTTTTTTTTTCGCGATTTCAGTTTGGTTCCTTTTAGTCCAATAGCAATTTTTTTTCATAATGAGTATAATGATATCCTTTGTCCGTCGTTTAAAGGTACAACTTTGCAACTCCACCACACATCATGCAAAAAAATATATATCTTATTTTTGTTTTATTGGAAGTAAGGCCAATGGGGCAAACCAATTTTAAAGTTTGTTACTGTGCCATCGTAGCTCTCAAATGACAGAATAGATTTTTTCAATTTTAATATTCCAAATCTTAGTGCGCCTGGTACACCTATCCCTACCAAGGTATCCCCACTGGGAGGGATAAGTGGAAAAAAAACCACTTAGATCTACCGGTTAGGCGCCTTTACGTACTCTTATAACCCAATTATGCCACTAACAATAATAATGATAGCACTTTTTAGATGATGCAATTCACCTGACGCATTTGATCGCGTTGGAGGTTATTAATGTTTTATGATTACTTAAAATGACTACGCAATCAATGGAAAATTGGGCTTATTGTACACATCGAATTATTACACTGACTTAAAGTGCATCGTTTCGCTCAGCGCGCGAATTCAAATTTTGTTGCGTTTTTTGTCAATTACAGCTTAATTACTCATCGTAGGTCCATGAAAACTAATTTTGCGATAATAAATAGATTGTTTTAAGACATTAACACCAACCAAAAATTCAAGTTGAAAGCTAGTGTTTTTGAAGTACATTTTTCGCTAAACCAAAAACCAAGATGAAAATCAGCTTATTGAGATTTGTGGCTAAACCAATGTTATCTAGATGATTATTTTACCCGTAATTTCTTAGAACAACTTCTTTATTGGCGCAAAATTGGTTTCAATAAATCCACGATGAGTAATTAAGCTGTAATTGAAAAAAAACGCAATAAAATTTGAATTTCGCGCGATGAGTGAAACGTTGCACCTTAAGTGAATAATAAGTTACTAATAAAACAGTGTACTAAATAGGAACATCAAACTGCCAACAACATCTGCCAACTGGTAGTGGGCTTGAGCATTTGGATTATCTATAGACCTTTAGTGGTCTCTAGATAATTCAACTGTTATTTTTATGTAGTAGGTTAAGTAGTTTAGGTAGTTGTAGTTTGTATGTATTTTGTTTGGTTAATAAAGGCAGTAGCTCGAAAAAAAAAAGGAACATCAAACTCAATTACAACATTATCAACTAACTAGCAATTAAATTAGTACTCATGTGATATTATGTACAGTAGCATGCGCGAACATGGCGCATGCAACTTGCCGAAATATCGGGAATAGGCCAGACAATTTAGCGTATGACCCAGAAATAATTTGTAACAGTGCTTCTTTCCGTAAATAATTGTAGAGCCAACTTCTCATATTAATATAAAATAATTAAACAAGATGCATATACGGAACAGACTCAACTTTTACAGTTTTTGCAATATCGTCTCTATTTGTGATTTACTGAAATAAGATAAGATAAGCTTTTATTGTAAATAACTGTGGTAACAAAGGTCTTAAAATAACAAAATAAGTATCAACAGTAATAATTAATTCTAATACTGCCTTTGTCTGGCACTAAGCAAATAACAAAGGCAGCAATAGACTTAATCTGTCATCAAAGTTAACAAACGTTTCAGTATTCGGGGGATAATATGTTAGAGTCTATTTCAGATGACGACCGTAAGCACGGCAGTGAGTCGTCGGCGACAACAATGTATTATGGCTCAAGCATAAATGATTTTTCTATTTTCCGTACCTCCAGAAAGTTTAATTAAATTTAAAATTGATTCTACGTCAGCAAATTATAGCAAACACAATTTAATATTTATGTTATTGATTATGTCCGGGTCCTCCATACTAAGTCCCGTAACTTGACTGGGCTAGACCTCTACAATGTGGTAAATATCCCGTGAGTAACTATTCAAAGTATTATAGACTATGCAAAATATTTTCGGGAAATAATAACAAGTTTAGTAAGAAACGCAAAAGTTTTCCAATGCCTGCGTTTTCAGGAAGACGCCGAATGGGGTGCAAATGTATACAAATGAGTCGTTCTTCCGCATCCCGGAATAATCCAATGTTGTGAAAGTTTCGAGGTTATCTATTTACCTCCAGTAAACCTCCATGCCACTTTCAGCAATAAAGGACGCATTGACGTTACAGAAGATGAGAAAAAAAAAAACAGGTTTAAAATAAAAAAAAATATTAGGTTGAAAATTCCAAAAAGACATCAAGAACAAACAATTCCCACTTTTTTTTTTATAGCTTTTTTCCTGCAAATTAAGCTCGATATTCTACTTGCGTAAATAATCCAGATTATTGTGCCCGCAATTATCTGAATATCTGGCCATATCTTTCAGGAAAAGATATTTGCAACGTAATACGAGGTAATGCACCTTGGCGCAGCAGAGGGATTAAATAGATTAAAAAAATACATTTGGGCAAACGCTACCAAGATATATGCCAAACTTCAAAACGATAGTTTTTGTATCTTCTGCATGAGAAAATCGCCTGTCAGACGGACTGATAGACATACTCTGGAGTCTCACCACACCTTTTTACCATTTTTTTACGGAAACCTTATAAAATATAAGTTCAATAACTAAAACCCGCCTACGTAGAAATACGAAACAAGGAAATAAATTTCGAAATTCAAAATGGCGTTGTCTGTAATGTACATAATATTTTTATGATGAGTTTGAAATCCCCTTTATCCGTAGTCTAATGCCTTGTCAAATACTATTATTGGCATCAGAATCTCACTTGAAAAATATTATTTACATTATTATATAGACAGTGCCGTTTTGATTTCGAATAATATTTTTTTATTTCATACTATTACGTAGGCGGGTTTTAATTTTTGAACTTATATTTTATCTACATATATTTTACATATACATATAGTTTGCTGCACAACCGTTTGATTTTGTAGTTGTTTGTTGTATAGTTTTGGACAAATTATTTTTTTATTTTTTTATTGTAATTTGGTGACGAGACGAGCAAGTCGCTCACCTGATGATAAGCTTCACGCTTGCCCATAACAGTTCAGTGCCACCCAGAATTTTGAACCTAAACAGTTCAAAACCATGCGCGGCAATGCACTGCGCTCGTCACCCTGAGATATTAGACGTTAAATCTCTGTGCCCAGTAATTGCGCTGGAAACATTGCCCTCCAATCCGGAACACAGTAATGTTTGCACACTACTGCTTGACGGTTGAATGACTGGCAAAGGTGTGGTACTTCCCCAGGCTGACTCTGCAGAAGAGCCCTACCACTATCAAACTATTTGCTAGTTATTATATTTTATTTTCTTCAGATACCAAACACGAAATATTTCTCCCAATGTTATAATTAATCTTCATTTCGTCTCTTTAGCTCACGTGTCTTATAAAATGTATGTAGGAAATCTTTTCGACGATAACTTAGATCGAACTTCGCTTCAGATAAGTTCATTCGATCATACAATTTTCTCTAGCGAAGCTAAGTCCGCCATTTTAGATTTTTATTATCAGTCGGGTATAAAACACAACCAAATACTGACATAATGGTCAATAATCAATTCAAGTAATTCTTTAAACATTGAAACAACACCGACTTAGAGCGTCCGTCTCCGAATAATAAGCTTATGAAAGACACCCTAACCATTATTTATTGCTTTAAACACAGCATTTCGACCAATTTGAATAAATCCATCGCAAACTCCGACTTGGGAGAGGAGAGGAGAGAGGAGAGAGGAGAAAGCGTCGGCTCCTAATTGTACGAACCCCGATTGAATACTAAGCAAGGAGTGCGGCTTTACTCGCAGATGTTCTCTATCGAGTTTCATGCTTCTCTTATTGTCATTATCGGTAATACGATTGAAACGGATTAAATTTTCAACTAGAATTCTATTGTGAATAAATACGCGTAAATACAAAATACCTATAGATAGATAGATAGATAGATAACTCTTTATTGTTCACAACATTAATGACATACATAATACAACAGCTTATAACTAGTGTAACAACTGGCATCCTTATCGCTTCAAGCGATCTCTTCCAGGCAACTTAGCATGGAGAGGACATAAACATACTTAACATGTTAACAAACAAATATATTAGACATAATAAACTTAAGCAGATACAACTTTATCGCCTTTAGTTCTTGTACTAATAATTAAACTGGGCTAATATCATGAGAAAGCCTTAGGTTTGATTGCATTCGATTATCCCATGTTTGTAAAGAAATTTGGCATACATTTCGGACTTCTTATTGAAAATTTTAACAAAGAAATATACTATTTATTATTCTTAATCAATGATATTTTACACGAGATACGACTTTAGCGCGCTTAAAATGGCCCAGAAAAAAATGTCTGAGACAGATTTCATTAAAGCTATCTCTTTTACTCACGCATTCTTTGGCGAAACTTCGTTGCTAGGTTACAATGAGCTGTAAACAGACTGCAGCGAAGCCGAATTCAAAGCACCATTTTGAAGGTTAACTGTCACACATAGATTAAATTTACGGAGCTATTTACTTTATAAAAACTTGCAAATCAAATAACATATTCTTGTCGTACACTTTTTAGATGTAATAAAATAAACCTAATGCATTTTTTTGAATTTTTGTATTATTTTTATCGCTAACAAATCTGTATTTTGAACAGCTTCAAAGCTACCGCCAGTACCTCGCACTCGTTGATATATATTGTACTACGCACTAGATTTCCGAACATTCATTCTGTTCGACTATACTGCAATCCGTACACATTACTTTAGTGTGGCTTCGAAATTCACGCATTTCACGCAGTGGGTGCCGTGGAGCGGCTTTAATCATACGAGAATTGGGAAAATTCGAAATTGCGCTGCACAGAACTTTAGTCCGAACTTATTAGCATTTGAACAAATGGTTTTCATTAATGTTCTTGTCTATCGGCAGAATATATTATGTTAATGGTCGCACTCGATATTGTTTCTACTCACATCACAGGAGTGTGGGATTCTATTTCAAGGTCATATATCTCAATGGGCAATGCCCGGAAAAAGAGAAGAAGAAAGGTGAGATAGGGTAAGAAAGGTTCTTGAGTGGCGACCTCGATAGACGCAGCGTAGGCAGGCCTCCCACTAGGTAGACCGACGACATTGTGAAAGTCGCGGGCAACCGCTGGATGCAAGTGGCACGTTGTCGGTCGGTGTGGCGGAGGGGGAGGCCTATGTTCAGCAGTGGACGTCTTCTGGCTTATGATGATGATGAATGCCCGGACACTTCTATACACAGATAGCTTGTCGACAAAAAAACTGACAATCTACAATTGACATTAAATTTGTAAACAACCGCTAAAGTATGAAACAGTGTTCTACAGTCGAATGTGCATACACACATACAATGCTTATGCTCAACTGAAAAAAAGCATAAGCATATGCATTGGCATTTAGCTTGGTTGTGACGTCAGCATGCTGGGTACGCTGCCAACTGATAGTGGGCTTGAACATTGGGATTATCTATAGACCTTTAATGATCTCTGGATAATCCAACGGTTATTTTGATGTAGCTAACCCCCGAATACTGAAACGTTTGTTAACATTGACGACAGATTAAGTTTGTTGCTGCCTTTGTTATTTGCTTAGTGCCAGACAAAGGCAGCATTAGAATTAATCTGTTGTCAAAGTTAACAAGCGTTTCAGTATTCGGGGGTAAGTGGTTTAGGTAGTTGTAGTTTGTATGGAAGTCAGTTATAAAAAAAGTGAAAAATATTCTTTGCATACGTAACTTACAAATTATCGAAGAGAGAAAATAGAATGTAAACTACTACCCCGCATTGCATAAGTTGGACCAGATAAACGCCAGAATGTGCGCCAACCGTCGCCAGTAATACGAGGAATCGCTCGGTGTATTTACGTCAGTTAGTATGCAGTCCGCCCCCAGATATCTGCGTCGTATTTCGAGACGTCACAGGGGTGTGGGGCGCTATTTCGAGCGCGCGTGGGCGGGCGGCGGCTATCTACGTAGTACAAGCTGTGGGGCGGCGTAAACACGCGTATGACAGTGATTCAACTCTGCGTAGATGTTGCTCATTTTCAACCAAGCTTGTAACACTAGTAGTTACTTTTTTGCACAATCGTAATTCTACAATTTCATTTTTGAAAATTTCCCCCTTTTTGTGGGCAACACCCTACCAATCAAAAATCATCGACGACTAAAATATTCTATAAAATCGTAGAGCCTGAATACCAAGATCGTCAAGATTGGTTGAAAATACGACCTGTACGCGAGTTCCGACATACGGTCAGTTGAACGCGAATTTTGCCAATTAAAACTGAGTCCATTCGTTCGCTTCGCTTATTCGGTCAATTATTGCAACAAAAAAAAATGGTAATAGCTTCAATGTGCCTGAAAGAAATCGCTTTAGGCTATAAGGCCGCTCATTATACTGCCGGATATTGAATTATTGTTTAATTTTAATTGTATTTTCGGTGTTTAAAAAAGTTATATTGTACTGTATTGTATGTGAGATTGAGTCGGGTAAAAAGCTTCTGCTGTGTTTAGGTTATTAAAAAAATCGGCGGATAAAACTCGCAAGCATGCGAGGACTAGTGGCGCCACACGAGTGGCTATCCTAAAATGAATCAGAAAATATTTAACGAGTAGCAATGAAACCGAAACACAGTGATGGTTAAAAACTAACTAAGTTTAGTACCACAAGTTCTTCTTCTTCTTCTTCTTCTTCTTCTTCTTGTTTCTTGAAGGTAAGCCTATAGTTTTAGTTACACGAAATTTAGTTGATAGAGGTAGGTACATAGGTAGCTACAGTTGAACGGATTTGAAAAGATTCTACTATAGTATGCCTGGAAATGAAACAGACGAAGGTGTACCGAAGTGAAATAAGCCTTTAGAAATAATTTAAAACTGGTAAAAAACCCCTAATTGTTAATTTATTGTTAGGAAAACGCTGCACAGTTTATCATACTAATATAATAAATGCGAAAGTTTTTGTGTAAGTGTATTTTTACCACAGATCACACCCTAGATTCTGCATTCAGTACGCTCGAAGCGCACCACGCATCAGTCTAAATACACTTATAAGAAATTACTCTGATTGGTTCATTGTTAGGCGCAAGTAGGCGTAACCTTGAGATAGCTAATGAAAACGCTTGGTCGCACTCCCCGCGACCCGCGCCTTCCTCAAACTTTGGTGTCTTTTTGTAGGAACAACGAATCTCGTAATGCGTTATCTAGTGTGATCTGTGATTTGTACCCAATCAATTACTCCGTAACGGCTGATCGGATCTAAATGAAATTTAGCATCACAGTAGATCTTACCATAGATTAACACAAGCTACTTTTTATGCCGGAAAAATGCACGATTCCTGTAGGATAGCGGGAGAAACCGCAGGGTGGGGCTACTGGTTGCTGAAGAAAAAACCGCAAAAGTTTGAGCGTGACTCACGCACCGTAGGTTCCGTACAACTTTTTTTACGTAAAATAAATTTTGAATGCACTGATCATTATAATAACTAAATTAAATAACATTATAATCGGTAAAAATATTTTTATGTGATATTACTACTAATTGACGGTTTTCAGATTATTTTCCCTAACAACGAATTGATCCTCTAAGAGTTCATTTTTTTGTTGTTGTATGGAACCCTAAAAATGTAAACAACAAAAAGGTGTTGAACAACCCAATGTTACCAAGTTAAAATAACATTCTCGTTCTTCTTCACCTCAATTCCCCGAAAGGTCAGACAAAGGCCCCAGAAATCCAAACTTTAGACATATAACTCCAAACACAGAAGACTGAAACGTAAACACTACAAGCGTAAGTTTAAATTTGATAAGTCTCTGTAAAAGGGTTTGTTAATTTTTGTTATTTTGACAAGGTTTTTCGCAAGCAAATTGTTGCTTGTAGATTTCCTCAGATTGAGAATATGTTTATCATTTCTTGTTTAGCTATACACGATCTGTCCTCATCATCATAATCAGCCAGAAGAATCCCACTGCTGAACAAAGGCTCTTAGACCGCCACACTGAACGGCAATCTGTCATGGCGTTGGTTGCCATATTCCCCAGGCGGCTTAAGAAAAGAGTATTTGGCCGTCTCGTACATACAAACAGCGTAGTCTGATACCCACCCCTAAATGTTATGCTTTTGATTTCAATGATTTTCTTATATGTTATCTACACCGTGGAAAACTATGCTTATATGTTTGCTTTTTTCTAATTTTGCAATATCTTCGTTGTTATAGGCACTTAATTAATTTAACAATTTTATTGTCAATTTCAAATATCGAACGCGCCAAAATTTGCAGAAGGACTATCCTCTTAAACTGATTAAAATTCGCTTTCCGGTGATGGCTGATAGCTGTAGTTTAATTATTCGAATGTGTTAGTTTTGTAACATAAAATAAAAATATTGTTTTTTTTTATGCCGTAGGTGGCAAACAAGCAGACGGGCCGCCTGATAGTAAGCGATCACCGTCGCCTATGGATACCTGTGACACCAGGGGCATCACAGATACGTTGCCGACCTTTAAAGACTCCATTAACAGCCCTTTTGAAGAACCCCATGTTGTAGTCACTCGGAAATACCGCTGGTCGAAGCTCATTCCACAATTTGCAGGTGTGAGGCAAAAAGGATCGCGCAAAAAGCACAGTGTGCGATTTCGACAGATCGATTATATGCGGATGAACTTTTAAGCGGTGGCGGCTAGAGCGGTGATAAAAATGCGACGCCGGTACCAGGTCGAACAATTCTTCAGAACACTCCCCATTGTAAATGCGATAAAAGAAACAGAGAGATCCAATGTCTCCGCGCATGCTCAGAACAAAAACAAATAACAAATAAATAAAACAAACAAACAATCAATCTCGATCTCTGCGTAATAAACAAATAATGAAAAACTATATTTTCATAAATCATTGCTATTTTATATTTTTTCAGTTTAATGTATAGGTCTGCGATCAAAAGGTAACGGACGGACTATAATGAAAATGTATTAAGCGGAAAAACTAAAAAATGGGGAAAAAAACTTTCAGATTTTCCGCTATTTCTAGAATAACAAGTTTCTTATAAGCTTATTGCACTGTCTTTCCATTTTACTTTTTGTCCCTAACGTCTTCAGTTCAAAAAGGTAACAAACACAAGAAACACAAGATGTTTTGTTTTCGCAAATATTTCGCGATTTGAGCCGGTTTTAATTTTATTATTATTAGTGATTAATGCGGTGCTTATTAATTAAATTTATTAAAAATTGTTAATATCCTATTGATTTAGTATATAATATTTTATGAGCAGAAGGTCCCTTCCCGGCTCGAAATTAAATATTTGCTCTGGGTCTCAGTATTAGCTGTTCAAGTGTTCACGTCTTTGTTGTGTTTCATAGCATCCCCGACACAGATAAACATAGGATTAATTTCCCCGAAACGTCAATGTCATGAAACCATTATCCCATCTTGATTCTATCGTGATTCCATCTCGATTCTATTTATTTTTTTCACTTTGTAACTCGGATATCTCTCATTTTCTTTTTACATCTGTAAATCTGCCTTGCTTCTTAATCTTTTTAATTTAGTTGAGCATGCAGTTTCGCGTAGCCGTTGGGTGGGGAATCCCCACCCATTTGCAGTTGATCAGTTTTGTTGAACCGTGGTGAACACGCGGATTTTGAAGCGTAATTTCTTATTAATAATAGGAACATGTATTTAACATTAACTTTTCTTAATCGAAATTTCAGAAACAACCAGCTCTTTTTGCAGACTTAAGAGACAAAAATGGAAGGCTTAAGAGAATGAGAATATAAAAATAAGATGCCGGATAAATACAGGAAAAATAAATACCTTCCTTTACTCTTGAGGTAAACAATTAGTTAAAAAGTTCTGTAATTCTACTCCACTCATCTTTGTGGTGTTGTTTGATTGTCGACTATTTCGAACTGTGTTAAGTTTAAGAGATTGGGCCAATATCGCCACACCGAGAGTTCCCGATAGGAAAAGACCTAAAAAACGTTAGCGATCATAGTATGATTTACATCATACTATGGTACGGTAATCCGCGATGTATTTTAAGAAATCGTTGGAAGGAAAGCAGGGGGCGTTTAGAAATCAAATCACGAAAACCTGACTGGTGGGTCAGATAATACGTAAAATTGTATGTCCTAGTTATTTCATTACTACTCACGGGATATTTACCATGATTTTTATTTTTGTTGAGTTCCCGATATTTCGGCACAGTTGCAAGCGCCATGTTCACGGGTAGACTGAAGATGCGAGCGGATGATAAAAAGTTACGAAATTTAGGAGCACACAAACCGATCTACCTCCTTTGTCAATCCTAATTATTTATCCTATAACAACAACCGTTGAGCCATGTCCGAAGCGTAGGCTGAAAACTCTGACATTAGAGCTGGCCACTAATCCTATACGAATTTACTGACTACTCTATAAGGAAATCCACAGTACATTGGCTTTTATACAATTTGTCTAATGTATTTCCTCATTGTCCGCATGTTTTATGTCGTTTTATGCGTTTCTTTGTTCTGTGCCTCTAGAACAAAATGCTTTTTTATTATTTTGCCATAGGAGGCAAACAATCAGACGGGCCGTCTGATGAAAAGCGACCACCATTGCCTATGGATACCTGTACACCAGAGGCACCACAGATACGTTGCCGACCTATTAACAGACTCTATTAACAGCCCTTTTGTAGATTCCCATGTTATAGTTACTCGGAAATACCTCAGGTGGAAGGTTTGCAGGTGTGAGGCAAAAAGGACAGCATAAAACGCACAGTGTGCGATTCCCACAGATCAATTATATGCGGATGAGCTTTTAAGCGGTGGCGGCTGATGCAGTGATAGAATCGCGACGCCGGTACCAAGTCGAACTATTTCTTCAGAACACTCCCCTTTGTAAATGCGATAAAAGATAGAGAAAGAGATAACGGTATACCGTTACAATTTTTCTTGAAAGAAATGGGTAGCGAATCAATCTTCTAAGTTGTCAATGTTCTAAGTGTTGTAATCAAATTTCACTTTTCGACTCTAACAACTAAAGTGAACCCTAAACAAGTCCTCTCGATCAAGGGCTTTGGGCCCCTATTCGGAGATATGATAAATTGATGTCGATTTCGAGATTCCAATCTCGATCGTCTCTCGTCTCGATTGCTTCCGACTGAAATATCTCGGAAAAATAGTGTTGAGAATAAGAAATCTCGCTGTTCGACATTTTTTTCGAGATGAGATTGAATCTCAGCTTTTGAGAATAGAATAAAAAGTAGCCACATAGACTACTTTTCTCTTACCCTTAAGCTATATCTATGCAAAAATTCAGGTCGATCTGTTCAGCTGTTTCGCCGTGATAACGGTACAAGCACCCAGACATAGAGACAGATAGACAGAGAGACAGAGAGACAGATAGACAGAGAGACAGATATTCAGAGAGACAGATAGACAGAGAGACAGAGAGACAGATAGACAGAGAGACAGATATTCAGAGAGACAGATAGACAGAGAGACAGATATTCAGAGAGACAGATAGACAGAGAGACAGAGATACTTTCGAATTTATAATGTTAATTAGGATTAGGATGTACGTTTATTTGTTCTTATATCTCCTGTAGCCTAAACGGCTTGAATGATTTAGACGAGGGAGGTCTCGCTGGATTATTTTTTACGTACGAAGTGACAAGCCACATTTTGCAGTCGGGTATTTTGTCTTTCTTTTAATTATATTACTTGTTGCTTATAGTACTTGAGTTTATATAGCTTAAAAATGAAAGCTGAACTTTTAACCTGAAGCTAACCGTTTTAGACACACTAAATTATTAGCCTTAAAATAATTGACCGTGCGAAGCGAAGGTCTCAGAGTTTACTGGGACAAATCGGCATTTGTATGTATGTTTGTATGTATATTTGTCCGACGATAACTTGCGAACCGTTGATCCGATCTTCATGAAATTTTGTAGGCAAGTAGTTCATTGCAATACAATTTTTAAGTTCGAACGTGAGCTGAATCGGTCCAGGGGTTGTTGTCCACTACTAGTATATAACTAAAAATCTTTTCCATCAACAGTAAAGTAAATACTTTACTGTTGATTGTTACGGGCAAGCGTGATGCTTAACATCAGGCGAGTGACTTGCTCGTCTCGTCACCAAGCATAAAAAAAACATAATTCAAATTAGCTTTTCGTGATAACTATTGTCATTGAAACAGTAAATCTATGTACTAGCTGCGCCGCGCGGTTTCACCCGCTATTCTACAGGAACGATTACTTTTTTCGGGATAAAGTGAATAAGCTATCTCCATACCAAATTTCATCCAAATCCATCCAGCCGTTACAGAGTTGAACGGGAACAAACACACTTACATACTAACACAAAAACTTTCGCATTTATAATATTAGTGTGATTGTAATAACTGAGCAATAGAAAAAAACATGCTGTCGTTCGCAAATGAAAACTTTCAAAGGTAAACATGAAAATCAGAATACCTTTTTTTGTACTGATAAAGAAAATGTTGGAAAAGGCAATCAGTTACTGACCGAGCGAAGCGAAGGTCTCAGAGTTTACTGGGACAAATCGGCTTTTGTATGTATGTTTGTATGTTTGTGTGTATATTTGTCCGATGATAACTTGCGAACCGTTAATCCGATGTTCATGAAATTTTGTAGGCAAGTAGTTCATTGCAATACAATTTTTAAGTTCGAATACGAGTTGAATCGGTCCAGGGGTTGTAAAGATATAGGGGTCGTGAGGTCTCAGTTCGCCGCGAACTACTTAATATATAATACTATATAATTTAAAAAAAAATATATACATACTTACACACAAACTTTCGCATTTACAATAATAGTGTGATAGTTCAATAATATGTCACACACCTGACTCAGGTCATAATATGTTGCCTCGCGGGCTTTGTTTGGCAAGAATCCGGATGCTAGCTTTCAAACGAAACAAGAGCTTATTTATATTGCGGTACAGTTGATTTCAAACACGCTCAAGAGTGTGAGTTCCGATTCTTTGGTTTCTTTGATTTTTGAGCATCACTGAATGTCAAGGATAGAGTCTTACTACGGAATACGGTCTTGATTATTTATTGGTATAAGTTTTTTGCTGGTCAAGTGCATAGGCGGATATTATTTATGTAGACTAGGAAGCACAAATAGCTAGGTTTTTTTTTGTCAGTATAATTATGCGTTTGTTTACTCGGCTGATGTTATCAAATCAAATTTACTTTTAGTTCGCGCCGAACTGAGACCTCGCGATCCCTATATCTTCACAACCCCTCGACCAATTCAGCTCATATTCGAACTTAAAAATTGTATTGAAATGAACTACTTGCCTACAAAATTTCATGAAGATTGGATCAACGGTTCGCAAGTTATCATCGGACAAATATACATACAAACTCCAGTGAACTCTGAGACCTTCGCTTCGCTTTCGATTACAGCTAAATTGTTGATCCCAGAGTCTCCCAAACTAGTCACAGACTGTACGTCGGGAGCCAGTGGCCTCTCCTATTTACCAAAACAAAATAAAGTCAAATTTAAGGTAAGTAAACTTAATTTAGAATTTAGATTATTACAATGCCGACAAAAAAAAACCGGTGTTGTCGAAGGTGGTAAACACACCTAGCTTAGAATGGGCTCTCGCTCTCAAATTATGCTACCGGGATACCGAGGTGCTTGATACTTATCATTAACTAACTTGCCCGCATGGGTTCGCTCGCTTCTACAGTAAATGAAGTACCCCATTTCACCCTAGGAGTTGATTTTCGAAAAATCATTAGACATGCCTATTTTTTATTGAGTTGCCCTAAAAGCTATCAAAGTATTCTGATGTTAATAACTACTTGATACCTTCACGTGTTTCTGGGGGTTTTGACAGACAGATGGACGGACTAACAGACAGACAGACGTACAGACACGGATAACGAAGTGATCTTATAATGGTTCCTCTTTTTAGGAGTATTATGAAAATGATTATAGCCATTTAGAGCCTGTGAAGTAATAAATTGTATTGTTTAATACTACAGTCTCTATACAGCTGAATTTTAGCTTAGCTGGTTTAGCTGGTGTTATGCCCAACTCTTACTATTTAATTATAATAAGTTGTTGTAATTCGTTGTAAATGTTGTGAAAGTCGCGGGCAACCGGTGGATGCAAGTGGCACATTGTCGGTCGGTGTGGCGCTCTAAGGGGGGGACCTATGTTCAGCAGTGGACGTCTTCTGTGAAAGTCGCGGGCAACCGGTGGATGCAAGTGGCACATTGTCGGTCGGTGTGGCGCTCTAAGGGGGGGACCTATGTTCAGCAGTGGACGTCTTCTGTGAAAGTCGCGGGCAACCGGTGGATGCAAGTGGCACATTGTCGGTCGGTGTGGCGCTCTAAGGGGGGGACCTATGTTCAGCAGTGGACGTCTTCTGTGAAAGTCGCGGGCAACCGGTGGATGCAAGTGGCACATTGTCGGTCGGTGTGGCGCTCTAAGGGGGGGACCTATGTTCAGCAGTGGCCGTCTTCTGTGAAAGTCGCGGGCAACCGGTGGATGCAAGTGGCACATTGTCGGTCGGTGTGGCGCTCTAAGGGGGGACCTATGTTCAGCAGTGGACGTCTTCTGTGAAAGTCGCGGGCAACCGGTGGATGCAAGTGGCACATTGTCGGTCGGTGTGGCGCTCTAAGGTGGAGGCCTATGTTCAGCAGTGGACGTCTTCTGGCTGATAATGTAATGTTGTAATTCGACCTATTAGTAAATGGTATACTATTCTTTCATTTTTATGTGTGAAAAATATGAATCCAAATAAAGAAACAGCATTCGACATGCATAAGTAACGTGTTTATTTTATATCAACAGAGTGTCCATTCTCTTTCATCAATCAAATAAATCCGTGATTGATAATTACGTTCAGAAAAATGTTTATTTCCGAGCTTACTTTCGTTGGATTTTGACGTAATAAAGGCAGATTTTTCATTGTGTTCCGGATTGGATACCCTATTACGTCCGAGGTCTACGTAACTGACAGGAATTAATAAGGTCGTTGGAGAATATTATACAATAATAAATAAAAATACCTTTTTCTATAGTAGTAAGTGACAAGACGAGCAAGTCTGTACTGATTGTAATCGTCACGCTAGCTCATAACAGCTCAGTGTCACCCAGAATTTTGAAATCACCCACACATACTCACACCCACACTGACACACACCCATACATACACACACTCAATCACACACTCTCATACATACCACACACACACACACATATATATTACGTATTCCAATACGTATATATATTGTTATTATTTATGTGTTTTTTTTTTCTATTCTCTTTGGCTATAAATACTGGTATGATAATCAAAATTCTGAATTAGTTAATTTAATATTTAATAGTATTTTTTTTGATTAGTTTATTGTACTTTGTTTTGACATGCTTCAAAACATAAGTAGGAAAGCCACTGGCACCCGACACACAGTCCTAGACTAGTTCGGGAGCCAATGGATCAACACTCGTTGTAAAAACTTAATTAATGTCAAAATAAATAACTTTTGTGTTTTGTGTTTTGTTCTCAACAGTTCTAAATCCTGCGCGGCAGTGCACTGCGCTCGTCACCCTGATATATTAGATGATTAGTAATTTCGATGAAAATAGTGCCCTCTTAACCTGAAAACGCGGTAGTCTTTGCACACTACTGCTTGGCGGTTAAATAACTAGCGAAGGCGGGTACTTCGTCTCACAAACTTCTGTAAAAGAGTCCTAACACTACAAAAGTACATACATACAAATACTATAAAGCTATTGACACATTTTTTCTTCCGAAACTCTCTTTTGTTTTTTTTTTTTAAAGTAGTCTTTTTTTATCCTATCAATTATTTTAAAATGCACTCTTTTTTTCTGCACTGGAATGATGTTGTGTTATTCGTATTTTTCAAACTAATTTAATAAAATAAAAGAGAGAATAGACTGAAAAACACAGTTAATTAAAGCTGTCAACAGCTTAATTTAAAACATAGTAAAGCAGAACTGACAGATATTTAGTACCAAGAGAGCACAATATTTGCAAGGACAGGTGATTTCGAAATAAAAGTATTTTGTTAGTATGCTGTATAGAGAAGCTTTTGGTATTGAAATTCGAGATTTGAGCTCCACTTAAAATTCATTTCCGTGATTCCGACGACCTAAGTTTTTCTTCGGATTTCGAATAGTTAACACGTCAAAATACAATAAATTATACAAAAGTACCTTTAACCAAAGAAAGTTTCTGTAATCTATGCTATAACCACAGAAGAGGAAATTTTTTTACCTCCTCTCTTCTGTGGCTATAGGACAGGTCATTTCGAAATAAAAGTATTTTGTTAGTATGCTGTATAGAGAAGCTTTTGGTATTGACATTTGAGATTTGAGCTCCACTTAAAATTCATTTCCGTGATTCGGACGACCTAAGTTTTTCTTCGGATTTCGAATAGTTAACACGTCAAAATACAATAAATAATACAAAAGTACCTTTAACCAAAGAAAGTTTCTGTAATCTATGCTATAACCACAGAAGAGGAAATTTTTTACCTCCTCTCTTCTGTGGCTATGACTATTGATTTATTTTTGATGTGCCCCACTTATCCTTACAATAATTTCTAAGTAACGTAATGTTACTTTGTTAAATAATGTATTGTTAAAGAGTTAAACAATTTGCATGTAACAAAATAACCATAAAAATTAATAAAATCATAGTCGAATGCTAAAATTACTCGTAATATACAAGATAATTGTACACCAGTAGGTACATATTTGACCGAGCGAAGCGAAGGTCTCAGAGTTTACTGGGACAAATCGGCATTTGTATGTATGTTTGTATGTTTGTGTGTATATTCGTCTGATGATAACTTGCGAACCGTTGATCCGATCTTCATGAAATTTTGTAGGCAAGTATTTCATTTCAATAGAATTTTTGAGTTCGAATATGAGCTGAATCGGTCTAGGGGTTGTGAAGATATAGGGGTTGCGAGGTCTCAGTTCGGCGCGAACTACTAGTTAATCAGTTTAACAAAAATAATCTGCTATTCGCAGAACGCTAAGTAACATCGTTGTTGATCCAAAATAACGCCTTCAGAGACGCCGCTTTTTATTACTTTGTATACGTACTTGTACTAGCTCTTGCCTTATAAGCACTGTACGTTAGATTTAGGGCATAGATAAGAACTACATAATAGACCTAGGTACTGGTCAAAGCCTGCGTGATAAATATGGCGGATAAACGGCGCGTCGGGTCATTATCTACTAGCTGTTACCCGCCAATTCTTCGCGTGTTCCCACAAAAAAAAAGTAGGTTATGACCGTTTCCAACCCTTATAAGCTATATATATATACACGATATATATTATATTATTATTTTTATTAATTATATATTTATGTTCTGTACGTGTGTTGTTATTATTTTGGTGTATAAAATAAAGAGTTTCTATCTATCTATAGATATATATATATATATATATATATATATATATATATATATAATTACATATATATATGAAAAAAATCAGGTCGATCCGTACAGCCGTTTAGCCGTGATAACGCGATAAACACTCAGACAGAGAGTCAGAGAGACAGTTTACTTTCGCGTTTATAATATTAGTTAGGATTAGGATGTAGTAAATGAATGTATAATTGGAACTTTTTTTTTAATGCTCTGTATATAATTTTACGTAAAAACACTGCCCTTCAATACGGAACACAGAACGCAGAGGCGTGGTAGGTATGTCCCCATGTCTCTTCCGCAAAAGAGTCCTACCACTACAAAATATTAAGCTTTAGTATTGCAATATTTTTTTATGTTTTTATAACGAACTAGTCAAGCGTTTGACCACAATCTCACCTGATGGAAAGTGACGATGTAGCCGAAGATAGCACGCTTGTCTAGAAGGTACTTTTTTACTTTTTTCTTGAACAGCCCCGGATTGTATCTGTTCGGAAAGGCAGACGCAGGTAAAGAGTTCCACACCTCTGCTGTTCTTACTATGAAGGTGGGTTGGAAACGCTTAGTGCGTTTGAACGGTATTTTGTACAAGTAAATGCATTTATTACTTCAATATTTAGGTCACCTTTCGAATCCGCAGTGTTATAAGGCCAACCGCGTGCTTGGACGCGAATGCGTTATCACTCGTTAGGTACTTTATTAAAGGCACTGCACCAATAAACTAAGCAATAGTTTACATTTACTTACTAACTATTATTCTATCCCATATGATTTTTCTAATAATAATATATTCCAACTATTCAATGGGTTTATTTTAATACCATCACACTAATATTGTAAATGCGAAAGTTTGTGACCGACACCGACCGACAACGAGCCACTTGCATCCACCGTTTGCCCACGACTTTCACAATGTCGTCGGTCCACATTGTGGGAGGCCTGCCTGCGCTGCCAGTTCGTGGTCGTCACTCAAGAACCTTACTTCCCCACCGGTTATCGGTTCCTCGAGTGGTGTGGCCTGCCCATTGCCACTTCAGCTTGCATACTGAAAGCTATATCGGTAACTTTGGTTCTTCGACGAATATCCTCGTTCCGGATTTTATCGCATAAAGAAACTCCGAGCGTTCTCCGAGCATAGGCGTGTTATGATTAAGAGTATTTGGAACCATTACATTGACAGGTTTTACCTATGACGAAATTCTTGTAGGAACAAAAAGTGTCATAGTAGGATTCGATTGTATGATAATGAAATGAGGTAACTGGATTTCCCGGTTCACTGAAAAGTACGTATTTTTAATTACGGTATTGAACCGACAACAGGCAAACAGGTTTTTTTTTTTAGTACTAACAGCTTTATTTTGGATCATTCACTTTAGATCCAGTGCTCAGATCCATATGGAATCTACATGGCTGTATGACTTTTAAAAAGATTACTTGGACTTGATCGCTTTAAGCGATAATGCCGTCAGATGTTAAACTAGTTTTTAAATCTGTTTCTTCGTATGTAGTAACTTCTGGTATTGACAATAAAGTAGTTTAATTATGAAAATGTTTAGATTCCTTGAATTCTTACTATGAGAATTGTTCCCAAAATGATACAATGCCACGCCGATGCTCATTTATTAACCTAAACACAGATCAGAATTTTAGTCAGTGCTTTAAAAGTATTTATCTAAAATTTGCAGTAAATTGTCTAGTATTGGCAAAGAGTAAAGATTTATTTTTAAGTCGTTGACTGTTACTATTTAAGAAAAATTCGCTTCATAATTTTATGTAGTCTGCACCTATAATTGTGGTGACGTTTAGCCTGTTCCCATTGTTTGCCTCCTTCTTTGTTACAATGACGTACATCATGTTCATCATTAAATAAATAAATAAAATCTTATATTATCTTTAGTTATCTAAAATTCTCCCTTAGACATGCATATTTGGAGAGTGACGTAACCAAATAAAGAAAATGTAGGCCTTTGATCACACAACAATTTTATTAAGCAAATCAATTCTACGACCTTTGCACGAATGAATTTAATATTAAATTATGCATAAACACGCATTAACAACATTGTAAGGTGCTGGCGAATATGTTTCGCAAATCACACCCAAATGTCTTACTTCTGACGCCTACACACTACGACCCAAATCAATATATTAGGGTCAATAAATTATCATATGTAAGTACCTTATTCTATACAAAAAATCTAAGTGAATTTGGTCCTTATGCGCTTTTCTAGGAACCAACGCACAGGCGAAGCCGCTTAGAATAGAGACCAGAAATTTGAACACAATATTTCTCAAATAATCTAGGCTAACAATAAGAACGGATTTTGCAAAATTCCACTTCTAAAGGGGTAAAATGGACCCCCAAAGTTTGTATAGAAATAAAATCTTCCATGCTAAGCCAAAGAATCTCGGTTTATGTACTAAGCATAAATAATAAAGACAAGCTTATCTCAAGGTTTTTCGAAAATCATCCACCAAATAGGTGAAATGGGATTTCATTTATTATGCCTAGACAAGCGAAGCCGTGTTAGTCAAGCTAGTTGAAAATAGAGTATGATACGAGTTTCTACGTTTCAAAATTAAAAATTACCTGTATATCAAGTCATTGATCAAATTTTTTGACAAGTTTAGTTCTTATTTCGTATAGTTTAGAAACTGGTCAAAAGATCAGACTCTTCAGCTTTTAGCAGCCCCCTTATTATGGATGTTCTTAATGGTGATAGTGAGCGTTCGTGAGCGGGACCGCGATTAGCGCGAGTTAGTTGGTACGAGCAGGATGGCATGCTATCGCAATCAGAATCACGAACGCTCATAATAAGGGGGCAGATCATAACATTTCGTTAGTGTAGCATTCTATCAGCTAAAGAGCTTTTACTAAACATAAAAATTCAACAACGATTTGCCTTTGTAACTATTCTTTGAGGTAGATGCCCAACGTGTTAGACATGATTTACTTTTCCCGGATAGTAATGTTTTTATTCAAAATGAGTTTGCGCTTGACCACAACCTGGCTCTATAATACGGTCTACAGTAGAAACGCTTTGACCCTGGACCCTGTTGTAAAAAACTACTTCGGTATTCCCTGCCTATCTTAGGGGACCATTTAACATCCCATTCAAGCGAATGCAGGAAAGACAACGACTCGCTTTGGCCCGTGCCATTGTAAAGGGGAAGGACCGTGCTCCCAGTATTTCCCGGGAGTTTTGCATGAGAACGTGGTAGTGCGTTTCAATGAGTCGCCGTCGCTTTAAGTGGGTATAATTCCACATATTCCAGCTACACCCGAATGCAGTCGGGTATCTTTTGAAGCTCCATCAACAAAACGGATAGAGCACGCTCACCTATAAGACAAAAAAAAAGACACTTAGTTTGCTCTGAATTCAAAGACACTGCACGGGAACCATAAACTTCGGTGGAAATTTATAATATCTAATAATAACAAGTCCTTGATAAATAATCTTGTAGACGCATATGTACAACCGGATCCGAAGACCAGCGTACTAAATACCACTCCACTTGTAATATATATCTCTTATAGTTATATATGCCAAACACTGTATGTCACAGTACATTTTAATACTAGTCGAGCCTATTAAAATTTATGTTGATAAAGCAGTTGGTCTCTGTGGAATTTTAATTTTAGTCTTCATACATTCTGCGAGCCGCATGCATGTACCAAATAGAGTGGTGGACGCCGGTCGCCCTCGCCACGCCTGGGCTTGTGTAACTGCACATAATATACACAATTTGTGGTTAATTCTATGCTCGAATCTAGTTGCTAGGTGTAGCCCGAGACCTAAGCTTAGGTATTGCGAAAACAGCAAGCCCTCGACGACGGAGCGATACAGATTATTATAAGCCGTCTTATCTATGTTTTATACTCCATACTTTAACGAATCCTGTTTTAGTCACTTTTATAATGTAAAGCTTGTTTCATATGACGTTACTTGTGCCGGTGATGATAAAACAAACTTGTGATATTTAAATGGCGTCCTTCAAAGTAAATCATAGTTTCTTTTTCTCATGCGGAAGTTATAGAGATCTATTGTCGCCTCTTAGTGGTCATACATGGATAGCACAGAATTCTCCTTATAAACTTTATGTCTTTGATGGATAGAAAGAAAGATACGATGGTAAGTTAATAAAAATAATGTGTATAAACCTAAGCTTGGATAAAAAATCGATGGTAAAGCGATGGGATAATATCTGCAACGAAAGAAATCAGAGATCCTGTAAGTATGCCCGTTTATTTTGTAGATATTTCAGGCCCTCTGGTTTCTTACGATGACAAGCAGCCTAGTACAACATTTCGAAGAAAAAACAAATCGAGATGGTTATGGCGAATTGCTGTGAACGTCCATAGCAAACTCAAAACACTTTATTCACTAGTGAGCAAAATAGAGTTTTACTCAAATATAGAATCCTGAGCGTAGTGAGGGTTTCTATGGTACGAGACGCAGAGTAACTTTGCTGCCAAGCGAAACACAACTTTTCACCCCAATACAGCGAGGAAAATGCTAAATACTATATGCAGACGTCGTGCTGGCCAGTGCAATTATTCTAAAAATGAGGTTGGCGCCCTGTCATTGTCAATTCTGTCGAAAGATATTATTAGGATATTATTATTATATGCTTCGTCTAAGATTATTATTTATTGGTTTATTGTTTTTTTATTGTTTTATCCTTAATTTTGACTCCACACGTTGTGTATTTCGCCAGTGTCAAGTATTGTAATATTTCAAATGAAGTCAAATATTTTACAATTTTTTTTTTCTTTGTACCTAGTTTTATTTTGTTTATTTAAGTTTAGATTATAATGTAGTTTATATAATATTTTTAAGTTTTTAGTTATTGGCTAACACATGTGGTGCCAACAAATACGAGAAAAAAAGGCACACATACATTTTTTTGTCTTTCATGTCTTGACAGTGACAGAAAAAGTTCAAATTCCATCTAACGCCATCTATTGTGTACTTTTATTACTAGGTTTTTTTTTTTTAGAAAACGCCTCATTACAAAGAGAATCAAATGTGAACATTTGGACTTTTATTCTGGCCAACCTGAACGTTGGCGCCAAATCTCCGGGTTGTAAATATTATTTCGTACGTCGTCATACCGTACTTGTATTAATGTTTTCTGCTGTGACATTGAACATTATTTTTAGAAGTGCACAATATTACGCAATCACGACTGACATAGGGAATTTACACTAAGTGCATGTTGTCAATAATGATGACTATAATAAATTGAATACTTAAAGGGTCATTCTCGTAACGGCTGGCCTTACCTGTGAACAACAAAAAAAAAAAGATAAATACATTTTTTTTTTTTTTTATAAACATGCTTTATTAAACATTCTAACAGGTATAGTAGATAGTGGAAACCCTAACTTCCTAACTAATATATTATGATAATTCAGAGGACCAATAAAGCGTCGAGGTATAAAAATGAAAATGTACGTCTCGAGGAAAAAACTTCGCTTGCGCGATTCAGAACTCCCTACGTTATAACTGACAATCCATACAAAGAACTATAGTCTTCTAGTGAACTATATGATGTCTCTTTTGTTGACGTTTGTCGCGTTATTGCGGCTAAACGGCTGAACGGATCTTGATAAAAATTTGATAAGGAGCTACTACAACAACAAAATGTATCAATATAATTATATTCTTTATTCGTATTATTTAGCACTAGTTGTTATCCGTGACTTCGTTCGCATGGACATAAAAAAGTATCCTATGTCCGTTTTTGTGATATACAGTACCTAACTCCATATCAAATGTTATCACTAATCGACTTGTTCCCGAAGACTCTGAGACCTACGTTTCGCTCGGTCAATTAGTATAGATGAAATCTTCTTCGAATAAACTAAATTAGACTAAAATTTAAATGTATAGGTAAGAAGGGTACTCGTAAATTTGAATAAATGTAGTCACAGGTAACAAGTTATGTTATTCACACGTTACAAATTACCAACATTTACGAGAAATATTGCTAAGACACGTTATAGCAGCTTTTATTCCTCATTCGCGTGAAATGAAGCAATGAGATCTGGTAGATATACCTAATGGCTCCATCTGTAGGAGATATTCACATATTTCTTGTATACAGAATGTACACTGAGAGATGAATCAGTGACAGCGTTGGTATCCACGGACGGCATACCAACGACAGAAAATATATTTATCTCTTTCTCTCTCGTTTGTTAGACGGCGATCGACGCCAACCAAGTATTTTTTTTCTCTTAGGGCATCACGGCCTCCTGCTTTATCCTGATCAAATTACATTATTACAAATTTAATAAAAAAGAAAAAATGCTACTGAGTAGCTGTTTTTTTTTGCAATTGTAAGTTTAAAGCAGGGAAATTGAACTAGATTAAAACTTAGGACCTAAATAAAGTTTAAAGCATTACTCTATCACACACTAAAACAATAACGATAAAAAAGCCAAAGATGATTATATTCCAAAAATAAAAGAAGAAAGAAAGAAATACGCTCAAATGATCTAAATATAAACGATCTGTGAGAAACTACGTGTACGACTACGAGTCGAAAAGAAAAATAAAGAAAAAATTTGGGATTCGGGAAGCCTCAACAAATATTTAATTAAATTCAAAATTATTATGCTATTCCAGCCCACGCTTATCTCAAATTGTCTTTCAGCAAGGATCAAATACCTCCGAAACTAGAGCAATCTTTATTTAATGTTTATGCCAATAAGGCACCGTGTGATGCCTTACCACACTTCACTTCACTTCACCAATACTTCAAATGTTGTACCCCACACAAAACATTTATCGTAGACCTACATTTAAATACGTTACATCATTGAATTGAATTGTCAATTCAATTGACAATTCAATTCAATGATGTAACGCGAGCGTGATAATGAAGTAATATGAAGAATGAGGTAACGTGCAGATGAACTTCGCACTCAATAACTATTCTGCTGTTTTATGTTTACTTATAACAATTCATAATAACAGACAGATTCGTAGTAAATTCGTAACATGTCAGATATCTATCTACAAATTCTAAGTATTTTTAAAGAAAATACTGGTTGAGATCTGGTTTTGCATCTCCGTTCTAATGAATAACCCCCACAACCCCACCCAAAACATTTATCGTAGACCTACATTTAAATACGTTACATCATTGAATTGAATTGTCAATTCAATTGACAATTCAATTCAATAATGTAACGCGAGCGTGATAATAGAGGTAACGTGCAGATGAACTTCGCACTCAATAACTATTCTGCTGTTTTATGTTTCATTATAACAATTCATAATAACAGACAGATTCGTAGTAAATTCGTAACATGTCAGATATCTATCTACAAATTCTAAGTATTTTTAAAGAAAATACTGGTTGAGATCTGGTTTTGCATCTCCGTTTTAATGAATAAAACATTAACCGATGGAAAGCGTCATGCTTGCCCATAACAGTTCAGTGGCATTCAGAATTTTAAAACTCTACAGTCCACGCGCGGAAATGAACTGCGCTCGCCCTCTGGTCATTATCTTCATTGAGAAAAGAAACCATTCAATTCGGAACACAATACGCAAAATACTGCTAGGCGGTTAAATAGCTGGCAAAAGCATACTAGTTGTGGCTGGAAACAAAAATTCCCCAGCCGGACTCTAAAAGATTTCAACCACTGGATAACCACCTGGACGTTGGACAGACAGAGACAGATAATACGATTCTGCTCTGTCCTATTTGACGATAAGCACGTGGTACTGATGGGAATGAACCATGTCGCCAGATCATTGTGAACTGGAGTCTAATTTTGAATACGTACATTACTAATCTGTTCGCTTGCATTTATTGTTAACTTGTTAACAAATGCGCACAACATTTACATAATCATGAACCTTTACGCACCACTAATCTAAGTGGGCAATCATGTACCAACGTGTAATTGGCTTAATCATCACTGTGTAACGTCTTTGTTAGTAAAAAATGTTGGTTTCGATATGGTCCCTTTTGTCAAGTATTAGTCCGCAGGGATGTTCAAGTTATGCTTGTTTGCCACATTCCGATAGTAAGTTCACTATAGTTTTGATTGACTACTGGAAAGTTTTGTGAAAGGGATATTTTGCGAAGGGGACATTTTGCGAAAGGGCCAATCTACAACTAAGCCGCTGTTGCCCAAAAGTAATGAAAGTCAAACATAGGACTTTTACCTCTTTAGTTTTGTAAAGTAAAATTATAATCATATTGCTGCCAATCCTAAAAACGACAACTAAGCAAAGGTCTCATATCGCGATTCTATATTTTATATGTTTTTCAATTCGTAAACGGCTAGCGTTCTGAGACTCTTAAGCCGCCTGCGAAGCGTTAGGATTATGGCAACCCACCGTTTTCCTAAGGAGGCGTCTTCTAAGGGATCTCGGAGGCATTTGTATAGCAGTGGACGTCTTCTGGTTGATGACGGTGATGATCCATTCGTATGTTGGTAACGATAACTTGCTTACCGTTGATCCGTTCATCATACCATTTCGGCAAGCAGTTCTTTGACATTCATGGCGAAGTACGCAGACTTAAAAGATATTCATCTACAAACTCAGACCTTATAAATACATAGATTACAAGGAAGCCGACAGTTTACGCCACTCTTAGGCTGTACGTATTAGAAAAATACACAGATCAGACTAGATACCGCATTATTAGATTCGTTGTCCCTACAAAAAGTCACCAAAGTTTGAGGAAGGCGCGGGTCGCGGGGAGTGCGACCATGCGCATCTCATTCTCATTAGCTAACTCAAAGTTACGCCTACTCGCGCCTAACAATCAACCAATCAGAGTAATGTCTTATAAGTATATTAAGACTGATGCTTGGCGCGCTTAGAGCGTCCTAAATTCAGAATCTAGGGTGTGATCTGTGGAAAAATGTCAATATTAGCAAAATAGCTCTGAAAACAGGAGTTATAAGATCACAGTTCGGGCAAACCACTAGTCAATAACCAAATAACCAGATTACCTCTCGTACGTGACACTCGTCCACAATCGGTTATTACTAATTATCCATTTACAGATCAAATTATTAAACATATATTATGTAAATAATTTAAATGTTCAATATAGCTATGATATTTCATAGCTATCTCTAATAATTAATAACAAGTTTATATTCTTTCTAATTTCATAAGTAAATTTTACACCGATTATAATTATATAAAATTTAATTAAATAAAATTCTTATTTTGTTTTAGGGTAACCATAGTACTTATATGAACCAATAGAAGAAGCCACTGGTCCCGAAACACAGTTTTTACTAATTCGGAGCCAGCGGATTCAATCAAATTTTTTGTGTTAATTTCATTTGTACCCAAATAAAGTATTTGTATTTGTATTTGTAAATTATAGATAATCCAATGATGCGTCTCTGCGTACACAGTGTGGCCAGCACAGAGAGTTCAGTAAACATCTACTACTTGGGATAATAAATTTAATTTCATCCCTCAGAGACCCTACAAACTTGACGTTAATTTGGGAGGAAAAATAATGATGCTGCGGTACAGAGTAAACAATGAAAAATACGCAGTTCCATTATTTTCTGGTCTACTTCGAAGTTTCGCGTTTCACACTTGGTGTGGTAAAAACAGAATAAAATTTGACTAGCCTTGTGGCTCAGTGGGCGGATTTCCACCTTCTGTGCTGTAGGTTGTGGGTTCGATTCCCACCCAGAACAAACATTTGTTTGATTGTATGTAAGTATTTACAAAAAAAAAAATATTTATGTATTCTATCACTCATCTGGTTCCCATAGTACAAGCTTGCTTAGTTTGGGGCTGTGTGAAAAACGTCCACCAATATTTATTTATTTATTTACATTATTAATGCGAAAGCATGTTTGTTCCTCTTCCACGCAACATCGAATATATCGATCATCTATATTATTATTATATATATATTATTTTTTTGCGTCTAGAGGAGCAGTTAGTTTACAAACAACGCAGTATAAGTATACCTATCACGTTGGTCCCATCTATACATAGACTATAATGCATTAGCTGAATGCAAACACGGAAGCCAAGTTTTTGTTTGCCAACGCAGTTTCGGAATGTACTCGCCATTACTCACATATAGAGATGATCAAAAAAACTCCTGGTGAATGAAATAAATCGTTATTCGATTTACATGAAGACGAGTATAAAAAATCACTCGTTCGTTTTTCATTGTAATAAAAAAGCTACTTTTTCATACTATGAATATCTATGCTGTTGTTTTTGCTGATTACTTGGATACTAGGTAATACCTAGTACACAATAACCAATCTGTAGCGTCGTTATGCTGCAATATCGCGTCTAGTACAATAGAAACAAGGAATCAATTGTTTATCTTTAACCTTACAAAGAGTTTTTTTTTAAACTTTTTTTTTACTTCCGCAATGTAACTCCTGAGTCAATCAACTAGACAGGCACATAATTAATTACGAAATGTAACAATAATGTATTGCATTCTGTCCTAATGTCCTTGATACAATGTCACTATACTTATTAGAACATAGAAATTACTATCAAAACTTAAACCAAACATCTGGCAGCATAATGGGCAAACTTATCACTCAAAGCGATAGCTAAGTACTGAGTAAGATATTGGTTGGTATTGGTAGGTATTTATGCTGAATTAATATTAGATTTTAAAAATTTGATTCGAAAACCAAAATACAATACAACAACAACAATACTAAATTTCTTTATTTCCAACATTGACCTTAAAGATATCTGTGGATATCAGAGATATCGGATCTCTGAACTAAGCTAAAGCTTGTATTCCAGAGATTCGTTTTTTTAGTTTTAGTATTTTTTTTTAGGGGGAGCCCCTAAAAAAAAATACTAAAACTAAAAAAACTAAGTAAATGAAAATATTCGATCGTCTTTTAAACTGCTCATCTCTATGATGGAAAAATGAAGTCATTATATTTGCAAATATGCGCGTTTGCAAAAACGATGTTTGTGTACCGACCAAGTAATGCGAATAAATCGAGGAATTAATTTTGTAATCGGTTGTTATTAGCCCTTTGTTTTGGTAAAATAATTGAGTACTTTATGTAAGCGGCTGTTTAAAAACATCATTGATTTTAATTGTTAATTTAGATTAGTATAAGACGGTAAGGTAACTGATTATAAGTACAAAATATTCCTTCTTGACAGTAATATTCGAAGAGAGAAAATGACGGCAACGATAAGGCGCATATTGGCATAATGGCGGCCGGATCGCACGCCGCATGACGTGGTTTCAAATCCTAAAAGTCGAGAGAAAACCATAGGATGGTGGTACTTTACTGTACTCCGCTTGCTAGCTATCACCCGCAAGATGAATATCTGTCGCCGAGCACCCATAGTGAGTTCCGGCATCCTCATTTCAGAGCCAGATCCCATTCCAGGCTAGTTTTGCTTACCACCACCTCTTTAATTAGGTGAATTGTGGTCAAACGCCTAGTTAGCCTCAATAAGTTGACCAATAAAAAATAGCGTTGCTAGGACTCTATTAAGAAAAAAAATATTTAAGAGTTATTAATTGCTAAAGTATTGCTTACTAAGCTACCCAACTAAACTTTTGTTATTTTATCCTAACTAATATTATACTTATGTTAACTGTCTGGGTGTTTGTCGCTTTATCACGACTAAACGGCTGAACGGATCGACGTGGATTTTTGCAGAGATACAGCTTAAAAGTAGCAGACGGACATAGGTTACATATTTTGTAGGTCCACGCGAACGAAGTCGCGGGTAACAACTACTAAATAACAACACATTTTATTTAGCCAAAAAAGTCAAGATAGAAAATATATTTCGTTTGTAAAAATCTCGCGCACAATGATCCTAACTAACCTAACTAATATTATAAATGCGAAAGTATCTCTGTCCCTCTGTCTGGGTGATTGTCGCGATATCACGGCTAAATGGATCGACCTGAATTTTTGTAGAGTAGACTTAAGAGTCGGAGACGGACATAGACTGCTTTTTTTGAAGTCCACGCGGACGAAGTCGCGTGTAACCGCTAGTATAACATAAAATAACGATTACTCCTAGAAAATAGAGTATGTTTTTGCACGCACAGAATAGCGTGTAATGTTACAATGATTTATAGCAGACAAGAGTAATTTTAAGTTTTTTCAGCGGTAAACTGTGTTTAGAATTCATAAATGAATGATTTATTCGACACGAAAAGTCTAATGAAATGAAGTTAGAACCAAATCTTGGTAACACGCCAAATAATTGGAAAACAATCTATACCATGCTATTATATTTATTTATTATATATATTAGTGGTAGACTTTTTCAAACACAGCGCCATCTAGCCCCAAACTAAGCAAGCTTGTACTATGGGACCCAGCGGGCTTATCGTCTAACTATGAAACGTTCGTGATTCTGATTGCGAGAGCATGCCATCCCACTCGTATCAACTTAGTCGCACTATGCGCTCGCTCGCGCACTATCACTATCAAAGTTACGGGATAAGCCCGCTGATAACTGATAAAATACCCAAATACTTTTTTTTTTAAATATAACAAAGAATACATAGAAACACCCAGACAAAGAACAAGCATCCATGTTCATCGCACAAATGCTATCCTGGGTGGGAATCAAACCCACAACCTACAGCTCAGAAAGTGGAAATCCTCCCACTGAGCCACGAGGCTAGATTATCAGTCTTTGCATAATACCTGTCGTTGTTTCTTGTTAAAAAAGCCAAAAGCTCTCGCTATTACAAGGACCGGCAGACATCTTGAGCACTATATTTAACTATGACGTTCCGATTCATGTGCGCCCTACGAATTCTGTACTAACACACGCTTCGCAGGAAAGAGACAGACCATCCCCTGTCCAGCCCCACTAAAAGTTTTAAACGCATATATCTCAGAAATGTAACCGATTTAAATGATTTTTTCAGTAACATTTTAATTATATTGTTACTTTAAAAAAAGTAGTTAGGTGCCCTACTACATGCTACGTAATATTAAACGTTTATTGAACCATATTAAACATAGTTACAAAGGTAAACCTCAACTAGGTTTCGTATTTTAAAACGACGTAGGTAATAGAAAAACGTTAACCACTTCAATTATTGTCTTGAACTATTTCTTTCCGTAGTAGGTATAATGATCATCATCATTATCATCATTAGCATACATGAATCCGCTGCTGAGCATACATCATCATACAGCAAACATCAAAGACAAACACGATTCAGCTAACAGAATAATATAAAACACTTTAAAATCGTATCTCGGAAAGCTTCTATCCAATAAGCCGGCCTCTCCCGCCACACTGTTCAGTAATTTGATCACGCCACCGCCCATCATCACCTTATTATTATGAACACGCCCTAGGGAAGTAAACAAAAGAAGTTCTATAATGTACGACGCGACTACTTATATTTAAACCTTCGAGATAAAAAGTGGAGTTTTTTTTCCACTTAAATTTTGGCTTCACACGTTATGTATTTAGCCAGTGTCAAGCTTTGTAATATTTGAAGTGAAGTAAAGTATTTCACGATTGAAACAAGTCTCAGTCATAGTCTAATTCAAGCAAAGTAAGTCATGGTTAAGTCCAAGTCATACCCCAGTAAAGTAGTGGAGACTTTACTAGAGCCTTCTATGGAGTTTTGGAAATAACACGAAAATTCACGTTTCACGACATTATACTATTCACCAACGCTCGTGCATGATGACGAACAATTAACGGGTAAAAATTCACCGTTTTTACACATTAACACTCGAAATAACACAAGTTTTAGAAAATAATATAATGACGCGACATGACTTCTTCACGTTCCCGCCAAAACTCGAAAAAGTGGAGTTATAAGTTTGAAATATTTAAAATCTTTCTGTCACTGTAGCTCATTTTTTTTTATGTTCACCCAATGGACAGGCTAGAGGTGCTAAGACCGTACCGCCTTGTCTTCCGTTTTATTTTTTTAAATTATTTGTTTAAAGTGACAGATGGAGACTTTATTTAAAGCTTCTATGGAATTTTGGAAACAACACGAAAAGTTACGTTTCACGACTTTATATTATTCACCAACTCGTACACTTTTACGAACGCTTATTGGATAAAGATCCATAATTTTTATACATGATCACTCGAAATAACACAAGTTTTGGAAAATAATACACGACATGACTTCTTCGTGATCCCGCCAAAACTCTCAGTGTAAATAGATAGTTCCAGTATCTACTTGAAAAGGTTAATTGCAGTTTTTTTTATTTTTATTAGGTTTCGTTGCGTTTATGAAAATCGTTGAAAAATCTAACCAGCCTGGCAGGTTTATACAAAATAATGCGGTTGAGGTGGGTTACAAAGTTACGCGTTTGTTAGTAATTATGAAATTTCATGTCACGTTGCTAATATTGTCAAAAATAAACAAAACTAATATCTCATATGTTGACTAATATCTTTTCAGGAATTTTCAGATGAGCGCGTCATCGCAAAATTTAGAATAAGATGGCAACATTTAGACAATCCGATAAAATTAACGTACAAATTAATAACATGTACCTAAATATATTTTTGTTTTAATAAAACGGGAATACTCACGTTAAATTGAGTCGGTTATTCTGACTATAGTTTCGATCACATTCGGTGACCTTTATCAAGGAATGCTCAGCGAGACATGGCGACACGCATA
The DNA here is from genome assembly GCA_947579745.1 of Apocheima hispidaria. Classification (NCBI taxonomy): domain Eukaryota; kingdom Metazoa; phylum Arthropoda; class Insecta; order Lepidoptera; family Geometridae; genus Apocheima; species Apocheima hispidaria. Next base: position 2,520,196 of record OX388154.1, on the reverse strand, counting down.
TCTCGCTGAGCATTCCTTGATAAAGGTCACCGAATGTGATCGAAACTATAGTCGGAATAACCGACTCAATTTAACGTGAGTATTCCGGTTTTATTAAGACAAAATGTATCAAAACCACGTCAGTTTTCATAACATGTAAATACTTACAGATGAATTCGCTATTGATGCTTACAGGGTAAGTAGATATCCACTTTAGTCTAAATTTATCAATATTTATAAATCCCTTAAAATCTAGCCTAGACTCTCAGCGCTGCAAGAAGATAAATGTCAATAAATCTGAACCAAGCCGCTGCTTATTAACTCTGAAATGTGCATAACTTAAAAATATATAACTAAGAGTTTAATGTAGATGTAGAGTGCTGTGTACTGTGTCAGTTTCCATATTTTTGCCGAACGAAGCGAAGGTCTCAGAGTTTACTGGGACGAATCAGCATTTGTATGTATGTTTGTGTGTATATTTGTCCGATGATAACTTGCGAACTGTTGATCCGATCTTCATGAAATTTTGTAGGCAAGTAGTTCATTTCAATATAATTTTTAAGTTCAAATATGAGCTGAATCGGATGAGCGGTTGTGAAGATATAGAGGTCGCGAGGTCTCAGTTCGCCGCGAACTAGTAGTATTAGCATTAACCTACGAGTGGCGTCTCCCAATATCCCTTTCACTTGCATCAAGAGCATCGCTCAAATATTAGTTGCCAACTCACGGAAACTATTTCGCATTACAAAAGCGTGTTAACGGTCCACGAGTGCTCAGGTATTCGAAGGTTGTGGGCCGGAGAGTGAGCCGATCTCGGATCGCGAGATCCACAAGGCCGGGACGCGCAATCGGCCTCGCTGTTTCGACGCAAGATGCAGCCTTTCTTCTCGGTCCCAGCGTAAAAGGTTCGGCCACAACAGTCCAAAAAACCCCCAAACTCAGTGACGCCATTCACGAGGTCTCTTATCAGCATAAATGGCGACAAATTGTCCGAAAGATTAGATTATTGTATATCACGATGTTCTGCAATGAGCCATATGAATAAAAGACCCCACCTTATTTTGGTACACCAAATCCATCTCCGTTAAAGGTGTGGATAGGGCTCATAGTGTATGGAGTTCTATGAAAGATGCTTCTAAAACTGCAAGAAGCGCGCGTGTAGTCCGCGAACATTGCGTCCTACGTACCGCACGCGGCGTCTTTTATAGAATTCCATGCATTAATGGTTCACATGTACTGCTCCCTTAACGGACATGGGCTACAGGATTTAGAGTGGTCGGGTTTATACCTACATAATCATCGACATGCAAGCGGTTATAGGCTTTGTCTTATTATTATTATATATTGTCTTATTATTAAAAAATATTGCATCGTCAGATAACTAGACAACTATTACTATCTCCAATTTCCACTGGTTCTGATGTAAACCTAACTATATTTTTAAAATTTTATTAATTATGCACATAAAACTTATTTGGAACAATGTTATTTAAAAACAACTAAGTATATTATATTTTCTCTATTAATAATTTTAGCTATATAACTGAGTTTCTCTAAAAATCCAGCAGTTCGGACCACGTTTCAGTTCCGTAGGTCATAGGTATGTGAAAGTCGCCGGCAAACGTTGGATGCAATAAATTCTCGTTCAGTCATCATCATCATCAGCCCGAAGACGTCCACTGCTTAACAAAGGCCTCCCCCTTAGACCGCCACACTGAATGACAATTTGCAACCTGTATCCACCGGTTACCCGCGACCTTCAAAATCGTTCAGTGTCGTGTTCTAAAGAAGAAACCTATGTTCAGAAGTGTACGCCTTCCGGTGACGATGATGATGACTTAATTTCAGTGATGGTTTTAATAATTACATTGGCAATATGTCTAAATACAGATTGCTAACTAAACATACAGAGTTATTTTAATTTGCGTATTTATATGTGTGTTTGGAATTGTTTTTTTACCGAAAAACAAAACCAGCTTGTATTGCCGTGATGCGTAATTACGCGACATGCCAGCCCTGATGGGAAGTCGACATTAGATTTAGGATCCTCCCCCTACGGGAAATCAGGGCGCGGACGTGCCGAGCGCAGGACGTGGTCGGCCGGGCGCTAGGGCTGGGTCGAATGAATGATTCATTCGAATAACTTTACGATGTTTTCCTGCAGGGCTAGCATGCCTGCCGCGACAAAATCTTATTGTTATGCAAGAACAGGACACGGCTACGATTATGTATACGTTTGTCTCATTTTTCACGACATGACGAGTAGAGAAGATTTTGTCGCGGCGCGCATGCTAGGCCTGCTGCACAGGTATGCACATACACAAAAGGTTTTTTTTTATGTTGCTCGGTGACGAGACGAGCAAGTCGCTTACCTGACGCTTACCTGACGCTTGCTCGTAACAGTGCCTCAGTGCCATCCAGAATTTTGAGCTTCAACAGTTCAAATCATACGCGGCAACGCATTGCGCTGAGATGTTAGATGTTAAATCTCTCTATGCCCAGTAATTACGTTGGAGACGTTGCCCTTCAATCTGGAAGGAGATGTTAGAGTCCTTCAGGTGGCTTATACGACCTTTATATAGTACTAGCATACATAAAAAGTTTCTTTAGTACTAGCTATAACCAGCGAATTCGTTCCGGTGGACCTAAGAAAAAATACATTGCCTATGTCAGTCTCCGTCCCTTGAGCTATATCTATGCAAAATTCAGATCTAGATCCTTTCAGCCGTTAAGCCGTGATAACGCGACAAACAGCCAGACAGAGAGACAGAAAGACAGAGTTATATTCACATTTATAATGATAATATTTGTTAGGACTAGACGCGATATTGCAGCGGAGAAACACTAGTTGTTATTACAAGCTAAGAATAAATTCTTCCATTTGTTTACTTTTATGCTAAATAAGTAATCTATTTTAACTATTTTCTGAATTATTCGATGACTATTTCTTAAGCAGTGTCGCATCCCTAGGTGTCACGTGGGACCGTGACGTCTAGTAACGTAAGACACGTTTATTGCTTCCAAAGCAGAGTTAATAGGAAATTATACATTTACTAGCGTTGGTATTTGACGGGAGGCTAATTAAAACTGAACGAACACTGAACAGCCCTAGCGTCAGAGTCAGCAGACAACCCAAAGGCAAACGTAGAAAGCTTATTCTATAACAAGTATTATTATTAAAAGAACAACAAAATACCCGACTACAAAATGTAGCTTTGTTACTCCAGACGTCAAGAACTCCAACAACACCCCATTCGTCAAAATCGGTCTAGCCGTTTAGGCTACAGCTACAAGAGGTACTAAGAAACACACAAACATACTTACATATACCCCAAAAACATTACCCTCCTTGTGGGGAAGTCGGGTAAAAATTGTTAACTGGGGTTGTTTATTAGAACAGGGTTCATTGACATCGGAACCAGATCCGCACCAGGCCCCGTATTATGAAACCATGCAGTCGGAAAGTACTCGATCCGATATTCAGATTCTGCATCTCCGTCATCCCGACTGTAAATGATGGAGACGGAGAGTGTCGATTTCGAATCGAGTACTTTCCGACTTGGTTCAGAATAACAGGAATATCTGAACTTTATTCCGGTCTGTTCCCATCAGTTAGTACGTTTTAGGGTTCTTTCCGTACCAAATTGGTACCTTTGCAGTTACCATCTTGGTAGTCTTAGTTTTCCACGGGACCATATTGGTGTGACTTTGGTGTATGTGTGTAAGTCTTTGAACATTTGGATATCTATAGACCTTCAATGGTCTCTGGTTAATCCAACTATTTTTTTATGTAGTAGGCTAAGTAGTTTAGGTAGTTGTAGTTTGTATGTATTTTGCTTAGTTAATAAAGGCACTTGCCAAGTAATTCTCAGTTACTAAGTTCAGTCAATCAGTTAAGCAGCATTTTTCAAAAAAAAAACATGGAAATGATTTTGAAAATTTCATTTGTTTGCGGACGTAATTAAGGGTCTGAAACAGTTAAAATGCAATTATGTAATAAGTTTTTTGCTTGCCTGGTGGCAACCACGTGTTCCTATAACAGTTCAGTGTCATCCAAAATTTTGAAGTGTCTTGCGCTCGTTTGCCCCAAAACACCATTAGGTATGTCCTGTTCTCTTTTCATAATCGTCATTATTCGTAATTTTATAATGCGTACATTTTTACTGAATAAACATGTTAAAACAAACTCTATTAGTACTGTGCTTTTAATATTCGAGACTACTTATAATCCAAGCTGCACGTAATAAGTTGAATAAGTTTTCAGAAATTCCAACAATTAAGCATAACTTTACACTTAGTTGCAGCTTAGTAAATTAAGTTGGAAACTAGATAATTAACTTAGTTGTTAGAAAATCTTTTATTTACGAAACACTTATAAATGTAAATCATAAATACTTAATAATAAAAATATTATCCTAGCGCCTGGCAGTGATCGTCGACATCGCTATTCCAGATGTCGAGAACCTCATGAAGGACGAGAAGGACAAACTGAGCAGTACACCTTGACTTGGCTCACAGAGTTACTGTCATGTGGGATGTTGATTCGACGATCATTGTCGCGCTAGTCGTATCGGTGAACGGATTATAGCGAAGAGCCTCGACCAACACCTCAAGAGACTCGCTAGACAGTTGGGTCCAGAGTCAGATTCAGAAGGCAGTATTGTCAGGAGATTCCTAAGTCTATAGCCCCGCCCACTTGTAGCTTGGATTACCCCACTGTCGGTGGCATAATTTTGTTTAAGGTATTTATTTTTGAAATTCACACTTTCAATGAAATACTTAAATTAATAAATTAAAATCGTACATTTCTGCAAAACAATCGTCATTATTGTATACGTAATCGTCATTACGTAACTATGTGTGCCTCGGTCCATATTTTTACCCGACTCCCCAAGAAGCAGGATAATATTTTGGGGTATGTATGTAGTTTGTATGTTCTTACATTATCTTCTGTTTCACAAAACAGAACGCAGCGTAAGCAACAAGTTCAGGTTGACAATGTCCTGGCGACTTGTGTTGGGGGAAATAGATGTGGAACAAGCTTGACCACTTTTGAGAGTGATGTGTCGTTGGATTCTTCTTTATGCCCGGAGTGCCATAGGCTGCATTAAGAGTCGGCTATTTTCTTTTTCTTTTAATAATATAACTTTCCCGTTCGTCTATCAAACGATTTTTTTTTGCATTAATAAAGTAATGTACCATTACACACTTCTATCGACCTTAGATCATCATTGTCACGTCCTAACCCTATTTTTCCGGGACGCTATTACAGCCCGCATGAAAGGCCAATGAACCCAGCAAAAACACACACACCAACCTTACTAAATAACACAAGCGTCAGAGTCACCAACGTGACAGACATTCTGTGAAATCGCTACGTATATTATAATGCGAAAGTGTTTTTTTACCTAATAATTTTAGTACAGGAATAGGAAATAATAATCTTAATATATGATACAAATTAAAACTAAATGAATTATATTATACAAATTTTAGGCGAATAGCCCGCCCTAATTGTTCCTGGTGCAAAGGTGCCTATAATGCTGCCAGAATTACCACGCTGAATAGCAATGGCCACCCTTTGCACGGGGAATGAGCCCGATCGAGAGTCACACCTTTTTCTTTCATTCTACGCCCTAGAATGGACGCCAAAGTTTTGGCTTCTCTGCCTCAACAGCCCGTGGTCTCAACGGCAATGGGCACAAAACAATAAAATGGCTCCATTGCTGCGTATTTCAGCCGTTTCTTGTTGGTAGCATCTGCCGCAGCTGTTACTGTTGTGTGGATGGTTCGATTTACGTGCTTATAGCCGCGATAGTGCTGACGCAAGTGGCATATTTTTAAATTTTTCAGTCAGTCTGTCTTGTCTCTTATTTCTTACGAAGTAATCTAAGCAAACTAATCTTATTAACTCTTACATCTACTAAGCACACGGCACGTATTTGCCAATTAAAACCTCTGCGGAAAGTGTAATTCTTGATTTGTTTGTTCCTTTTTACAAAGCAACAGAGCAACGGATCGACCTGATTTTTTGCATTGGTGTAGTACAAAGTTAAGTGACAAAGGTTACATTTTATCTCCGAAAAAATTACGGTTCCTGAGAGATGTTCCTCGCGGGTGAAATAGCGGGACGCAGCTAGTAATACATAGCTTCGTGTGACAGAGGTAAACGAGCGAATAAAAACTATGATTAAGAACTTTTTCGCAATTGCAACAGGATTGCAACTAAGTTTCTGAGCAGGTTTAAAGTGTTTGGTAAAGCAAGGTCTACATTCGCGGAGCGAAATTCACGTTGTACAAAGTTAACCGAGCTTCACGTTTCCTATTAAGAGCCCGTTATTCGAAATGTGCGAAAAGCGAAACCTAGCGGAAAAGTATCGAATTTCCTGATTGGAGTTTAGTGGATGTTTAGAGTATGACGTCGGGTGAAGGTGTACGGCAATTTCGAGTTTGTGTTTTCAGATATTTGCAAAAAATTGTGCCGCTGGGAGAAAATGCCCTTAGCTGAAAGTGGTTTTCGCAAATATCTCAAAAAATACCTGGACTCACAAATTTGAAATTACCATACACATTTACACAATGTTTAAGCTCTTTATACTAAACTCAAATCATAAAATTAGACACTTTTGTGCTAAGGAGTACGCGTACTTATTCGAGTATACAAACTTAGTAAAGTATTTTTTGGCATAAAATCCGTATGTATCATTGCCATGCTCTTAGGTTTTTTTTTTTAAATAAAGTAAATATTAATGCAACTAGAAACATTCAAAAATGTCTAAAACTGCCCAGTTTTGCTCCTAAATAGATACTTTTGCCCGCGCATCCAGAGCTATCTCTTTCACACATTTTCAACGTTTTTGATCGAATGAAAATATAAAAACATAAAACTATCACATAAAAAACATTGCTATGGTATCTTTCTAATACCATAAAAATGGTTTCTAACAATGAAGGACGGGACAAAAATAACAAAAAAAAAAACTTTGGTAAAATAGGAAATGTTAATATATAATAATAATATAATGTTAATATTAAAAATTGCTTTAAAACATTGCTGTTATTATTGTAAAGATTAGTGACTGTTTATTTTTTAATTTCCCACTCATTGCTTCTTATATTTAAAAAAAAAATCTAAATGAGCGAGGGACATGAGGGAAGCGGGTTCACACGGATGTCCAAATCACCGTATGTTTATTTTTACGAAACAAAAAAGACCAGTAGTATCACGACACAAGTCGGTACCGGGCCCATAATACAAAGTCCTTCCTACAATTTGCATTCTCGTTGGATTACCTCTACGACTTTTATAACGAATTTTCGCGCTAGTGTACAATGTGCTTTAGGTAATGAGATTCGTTTTGCTTGTTAAGGCAGTGCTGGCCTATAATCTGAAAACAGCCGCCACAATTTTGTTTTATCAATGTTGTTTACAATCTACAACATACAAAGTGCTAAGTTGTAGAGAAACTTCTGTAACTTGTCTTTTTTTCTTTTTTGTCGTGGTAGCTGAGTTCAGCACATTGGCGGGGACGCGGATTCAAGCCCGTTTGGCCAAGCTTTTCAGTTAAGTTAACATCGTGAAGAAACCGTATACTTCCGAAGAAGAACTTCAACGGGTTTGTGAACCCCAAACCCGCACTCGGCTAGCATGCTGGATACAGTCCAATCACTTCGAGGGTAGGCCTATATATTGAGTGTAATGTTAAAAGGCTGATGCAGAGAGAACTTCTCTAATCCACATTATTAATTTTAACTAGCAAGAATGTGATATTGTCAGCAAGTGTAAAACCTTCCAAAACTCGTTGAACGAGCAAAGAGATGGAGGAAGTTGGTGTTTTTGTGTATATTTGTCTGATGATAACATTTGAACCGTTCATCCGATTGAAATCAAATTTTGTAGGCAAGTAATAAATTTTAATTAAAAAATAAGTTTGAATATGAGCAAATCGGTCGTGCGTTATCGGTCTCAGTACGCACTATTTTTTGTAATTAAGGCCTTATAAAACTTAAATATAGAGAAAAATGCCTACACTGTTAAATTTTTAAATTACCTTTTCATTACTACACGCATAATGAGACTCCACCCTGCATTGAGAAAATATATTTATATTAATTCTGCGAGCGGTAGACCTCACGACCAAACTTGTTTGCACAATCGCAATTCTACAATTTCATAGATTTTTTTAGTCGACGGCGATTTTTTTATTGGTGGGCTTTTCCTATTTCCCTCAAAAAGTCGTTTGCTGCGGCGCCCGTTATCGGCTGATTATGATAATATTTGGCATAAGCTTCGGTACTCAATTCTTCAGAATATTATCGAATATGAGCACAATCGGTCAAGAGGTTGTCAAGATATTATCCAAATATTTGTCAAAAATTGCAAATAAAAACTATAATAATAGTCAACATAATATACTCAATACTCAATTATAATATGTATTGAGGTACTAAATATTTCCTTGAAAGTTATCACATTTCTGCAAGTTAATACCTACATAGACTGTATAACACGGAACTTTCCTTAGTTTGTAAGACCTAGTTGTTATTAAGTAATTTAATTAACTAACACAACCTGAGCTATATTCGCGGTTGAACGAACTCGACGATAATCCAGTGAGACTGAACCAAAGATTAACTACTAGTTACTTAGTAAAGTAGACTAAGAAATTGTTGTTTCGCAAACCCATCTAAATAACATTATGAAATGAACAGGTTCAGTAGAAAGTTGTTAATTCAAATGGTTGGTTTAACACCGTATTGGAATTACTAAACCTAACTAGCTTGATAGAACTAAATTTAATTAAAATGTTAAATGGGTTACTAGGAAGTACTCAGTATCATTAAAGTATTCCGAGTGTTAGAAAAGACGACGGACATATTCGACGTTATGATACAATGACACAACGCGTGACATTTTCGACGGATACTGACTTACTTAGTGGCCGAACCTATGCCCAAAAAATAAATGGTTGGTTTAACACCGTATTGGAATTACTAAACCTACCTAGCTTGATAGAACTAAATTTAATTAAAATGTTAAATGGGTTACTAGGAAGTACTCAATATCAGTACAAGTATCATTAAAGTATTCTGAGTGTTAAAAGACGACGGACATATTCGACGTTAGTCGAAAATACTTACATGGTATACATTAGCCGGCAAATATTTTGAAAAATTAAGTTATTTGCGCAACAGTCGGTTAAGGTGTCCTTAGCGAAGCGAAGGTTGAGCGGAGAGATTTCGACTTACGTGTACATTTCTTAGCCAATGTTTCCTCTCTCTCTGTTTTATCTCAAGATTTTTCTCGGCCATTATACGTGGGACGGGCGCTCACGGACCTCTAACAAAGGTAAATTATGAAAAATAGTACTCATAATTATGAACAACTTTTATTATGGAACTAACAAAGAATTCGCGAAAAAAAAATATTGTCATTTTTCTATGGAATAGCAATTTTTTTTTATAAACCATTTGTATACGTGCCTTGGACTTCACCGTGACTTACTTGCATCAGACCATGACTGAGACTTGTCTTAATTGTAAAATATTTTACTATACTGGAAATAATACTGTTTGAACACCCTATAACAGGGTATAATGTGTAATTTAGTACATTCTGAAAAATGTTACCATTACCCATTATGTGGCAATGTATACTTAAATAAATAAATAAATATTGCAAAACTTGACACTGGCTTAATACATGCGTGGAGCCAAAACTTATGAGACGAAAATAATCTTAAATGTCAAGATATAGCATTAAGTCGAATTGCTTAGTGCGTTAAAAGGTTTTCTGTAATTAAGATAGCATTTGAACGCGGTCCGCTACAAATACTTCGCGTGCACGAACATTACCTTATTAACTTGTATATGGAGATGAATGACGACAAACGCGAAGTTTCAAGTTATTTTTAATTTAACTTGAGAGTTTTGATACCCACTCTTCTTGGGGCAACGAACCCTCCCTTTGTTATTATGATTGATGGCACTTCAAATGAAAAGCCTTATTTATAAACTCCGTTGTTTTATGTACATTGCTAAAAGGAGGAGAGAATAAACACCGTTTGTATTTTCGGTGTGTACCCATTTTAAAAGTTATTTTCAAGCGTTTATTTATCCATATAATTATATAAAAGAACAAGTCATTTTCTAGGAATCAACGCACAGACCAAACCGCTTGTGATAGAAGCGTGAAAGTTAAACGCAATACTCCCCAAATTGTTAACAATACGAACGGATTTTGTGCAATTCCAACTATAAAGGGGTAAAACGGAGTCCCAAACTTTGTATTGAAATAAAATATATTTTCATGCTAAGCCAATGAAACTCGGTTTCTATAATAAGCATTAAACGTAAAGAAAGATATATCTCAGGATTTTTCGAAAAACAACTCCTAAAGAGTTGAAATGTTTTTTTTTTAAATTTATTGTAGCCTTTACGAGCGAAGCCGTACGGGCAGGCTAGTTATCTCATAAATAATATAGTTAGTACGTACTTAAATATTGAAAACTATGCTTAATCCAGCAACCAAACTCTACACATAACAAACAAAACAAACATAATATAGCAGCTAGACAGAACAGAAAACAAAAACAGTCGACTTGAGAACCTCCTTTTTTTGGAAGTCAGTTAAAAATACTATACAAGCTATACGCTACTACTATACTATACACAACTACTACACTATACTATTACTACTATATTATATGCTTTACGCTTATAACACCCCACTAGGTTGTTATGGAACACACACAAAGAAACTGACAAGAAACCCAGAACAACAGCTGATAACCTATTTTTACTTTCGTTGCAACGTGACTTAGCACTTTAATCATATACCCCCATCATTTATCGGATTATTCGGAAAGTGCACGCACCGAAAAGGGCTGATTCATATTAATTATTATAAACAACTTTTAATGTGGGAGCGCTCTGAAATCGCAAATAAAATATCTGTCGCTCCATACATTTCTATTGTGGAACCTCATAACATTGCATATATTTTGTTTTTACCTTTTATTAAAGCCGGGGTTAGATGGATGGATTGGATGCATTAGCATGCTAATGCAAAACTTTCAACACAAACCTTTCACTTTATTTGACTAGCCTTGTGGCTGAATGGGAAGATTTCCGACTTCTGAGCTGTGTAGGTTGTGGGTTCGTTTCCCACCCAGGACAAACATTTGTGCGATGAGCATAATGTTTGTTCTATGTCTGGGTGTTTCTTTGTATCTATGTTTGTATTTACAAAAAAAAAGTATTTATATATTATATCAGTTATATATAGTACAAGCTTGCTTAGTTTGTTGCTAGATGGCGCTGTGTGAAAAACGTCCACCAATATTTATTATTTATTTATTTATCCCTGTAGAGATCGATTAGGAGACCTATACAATGACAGCTTCTGGAATTCTACCACATTTTTTACTTACGTAATAAACCTGCCGAGCTCTCAACTTCAAAGTTGACAAAATTGTATTAACCGCTACGAGTAGAACAACCCGTAAAGTTTCATTTTATAACATATTGGAAATCGAGTTCATTTTCTTACCCCTTTTCATAATGTTTTCGCACCATTCGAGATGGGGGCGATGAGTCCTGCACTGACGTCCCGCATGGGGTGTATTGTGCATTCCCCCCTGCCAGCGTCTACCCGAGCCAACCCAGCTCCTTGAAATAACGGAGCGTGGCTCTGGGCTGCTGGCATAGCTGCTCCAGTTTTTTAGATGACGATGATGATGAGACCAAGTCAAGTTGTCGGGATGACATGGGTGATGTTGCCTCAAGCAACCTAGTGGCGTTTCTAGCTTCTTCTGTGGCTGTACAGTGCCACAGCACATGTTCCACTGTTTCGTTCTGCTGCATGCAACCACGACACAGCGGACTGTCCGTAGCTCCTATTTTGTACAAGTGACTATTCAAATTGCAATGACCGGTTATGAGGCCTACCAGTAGGCGAAGGTCCTGTCGTTGCAATTTCAATAGATTGTTAGTGATTTTTCTGTCGAGGGTTGGAAATGCGGCCTTGGAGTGTTGACAGTCGGCCTTCTTATCCCACAGATTTTGTTGTTCTTTGTCGGTGTGGCGGCGCAGTAGCTCACGTACTTCCATCGCTGATGGTTTGCAGAGACCCACTACGTCGCCGTCTGTTTGTTTCCTTACACCCTCCTTGGCAAGGGTGTCTGCCACGTTGTTGCCCGGACATGATCCGTGACTCTTCGTCCATCTCACAATGGTTCTGAACTTGTTAGAGAGTGTTTGTAGTGCTGTGTGACACTCAGCAATGACTCTTGACCTTGTTACAGGTCTCCGAAGTGCATAAATAGTTGCAGCACTGTCGATGGTGATGATGAGGATTTGTGTGCCGTCTCGCTCTACGGCGGCTGTGAGAAGCTCATTTATTGGTCCCACAGCTCTAGCTGCCAGTAGAAGACCCATGGCCTCAGCCTGCAGCGCTGTCGTGGTTTTGTTCAGGGCCACGGACTCCTTGAGTCCAAGCTCCGGCGAGTAAAACCCGCAGCCTGCTCCTTCCTTGTTCCGTGCACCGTCTGTGTATATGTTCCAAGTGGGCAATACACCATCTAGGACATTTTCCTCTGTGACCAGCTCATACTTTTTGCTGTCCAGATATGTATTAGCTATCTTATCAGTACCATGGATAGCTTCGGGAATTATCCTCGTTGCTCGATCTACTATTCTACAGTGGTTCGTGATAGCACCCGTACTTTTCCACTGATTTGTAGATTTAATCCTTAGTGCTGAAGCCATTGCTTCCTGTTGTATATGCAGATGCAAAGGAGTCAGACCCAGGATTACTTCGAGAGCAGCTGAGGGCGTTTTCGCACCATATATTACAATGAGATGTTCAGATTTATTGCGTAAAATTTTTGGCTTACTCCAGAAATCCCCTTAGACAATTCCCTGCGAAGCATCACATTTGAGATGCGGAAGGGGAATTTTGGACAAAAAATGCAGAAAACCATTTATTTTAATTTGGCGGAAGGGGATTATTGAACATAAGGTCTAGAAATCTTCGTAACCATTTATTTTGTTTTTGCAGAGAGGGGATTATTGGTCAAAAATCCAAAAAACCCCTTAACCACTTATTGAGAACACAAATTCTAACTGTAAAAAAACTTTTTTTAAAAAGAACGAGTAAATTGATGTCAATTTAATCTAATCCTTATTTGCCTTATTAACATGGAGCTAAAACCTCAAGAAGCTCAACCTAACCTCAAAGTACCTTTTATTTGCAACTTATCACTGACATCTACCTCAAGTTAAACAACAACAAAAGCACAGACCACAGACACAACAAAAGTAAGTTCATAAAGCTTGATGTCAGAGGTTTTTATGCCGCCTGAAGGCCTTTTTAGGCTTATATGGACGAACGTGAAAATAAAGGCCGAGACGTGGCAGGGGCCAGTATTTGTGAGACTACAAAATTTCAGTTGCCGCAAGGAAACTGAAACCCAGAATTGCACTCTAAAAATAAATACTAGCATTTTTGAGTAATTTTTTTACTAGTAGAAAACGTTACCGACAGCTAAGACCTTCTTAAGATACAACATTTCACTCAGCGCGCCAAATACAAATTTTCTTGCGTTTTTTCGCAATTACAGCTCGAATTTCATCGTGGGTTCATAAAAACTAAACGTTGCGTAATAAATTAACCAAAAATCCAAGGTGAAAGTAGTATGAGTACATTTGTCACTAAACCAAAAACCAAGATAAACATCAGTTTATTGACATTTGTAGCTAGACCGATGTTATCTAGGTGAGCGTTTTAGCGCAAATTTATTGACACAATCTATTTATTGGCGCAAAATTGCTTTCAATAAGTCTACGGCGGGAATTGCTGTAATTAGTCAAAAAATGCGTCAAAATTAGAATTTTGCACGCTGAGCGAATGGTTGCACCTTAAGGGGGCATATACCCTGGTTCTAGCTGTCTCCTTCGCACTTTACCAATATTTTCTAATATAAAAAAAAAAAACAGAAGAAATTAAAAAAGAAATCTAGTCACTGGCTTTAGAATACTATTGTCAAAGTTTTATAACAATTTTCATGTTATTACAACAGTTATACAAAAATTTTTTCCGTCTCCTTCGCCAAAATAAAAAGATAATAACATGAAAATTGTTATAAAACATTGGCATTTTAAAGTCAATGACGTTTTTTTTTAATTTCTTGTTTGTTATTATTATAATAAAAAATGTTGTTATAGTGAGAACGAGACAGGGAGAACTAGGGTATACGCGTCCTTAAGACTGTCGTTAATTCTTTTAAATATTAATGATTTAAACAGATACAACATTCACTTTTTTGAATATTTTATGTATCCCGAAAATAATGATGTACGGGTTTTTATAGTGAAACGATTTCATGCAGAAGTCGCTGTGCGGTATATGGGGTGGAAAGAAACTAGACGGTAACTGCACGATGCGTGAGGGACGTCCCACTTCGCCCAGACGCCCCGCATCGTGCAGCTCAGGAACTGCACGATTCGTGATTGATATCCCACTCCGCTCGTCACCCCACATCGTGCAGCTCGGGAACGTAGACTTATAGTTACTAGATAACCTAATGAGCACAGTTATGCAAGCGTGTAAGGTATTGCCCCTGCAGTTGTGTAACGGTGAATGTACAACAATCGCATCCCAGACATGTTTACTAGATGAGCGGACGTTATTTATTATTCGAAAAAGCAATGCAGTATGCAGTAGGAAAATACATTGGTTGATTTACTTAATGATTTAACAGTTTCGTGTCCAGCTTCATACAATGTCACAGGCTCTACCTGGACAATCCACCAGGAAAACACACACATATGTTTAACTTAAAGTAGCAAATTTCCAGTTATCGTAGTTATAATAATAATAATAACAACAATAATTCTTTATTTCCAGGCTACATGGCCCATATTCTCAATACCTTAAAACTAGAATACATATAATAAGCAAAGTTTATTTTTATTTTTTTCAACAATAAAATAAATGCGCAAAATGCTATTATTATCTAGCACGACTGTCGACGTTGTTCTGCCGCCAGCATACGCTGCCAACAGCATACGCTGCCAACAGGTAGTGGGCTTGAGCATTTGGAGTGTAGATGTAGTTTGTTAATAAAGGCACTTGCCCGATAAAAAACCCCAGCCTAATAAATATTTACAATAAAATTAATATAAACATTTTAGTTAATAAACACACTTACCCGAAAAAAAAAACTTAATTAAACCATAGATAAGATATTATTTGATTAAATTAAAAATAGAAAAACACAGTCACGACGGGTCAAAGAAGTTTGAAGGACGAACGTAAATCTTCATTCATTCATTCGTCAAAATCGTTCAAGCCGTTTTGGCTACAGGAGGTACAAGAACAAATAAACGTACATCCTAATCCTAACTAATATCATAAATGCGAATGTAACTCTCTGTCTATCTGTCTCTCTGTCTCTGTGTCTGGGTGTTTGTCGCGTTATCACGGCTGAACGAATCGACCTAAATTTTCGCATAAATATAGTTAAAGGGTAGAAGACGGATACAGACTCCTTTTTTTATTGGTCACGCGAACGAAGTCGCGGCTAACGTATAAGCTGTAAATAATAATGGCCATTGTTTTTTTTGAATTTATCTCTACTAGGTACTACGCTTGCATAGATTAAATAAAGAGTAGTGTATATACACAGTAGTAGTGTATATATATATGTACACAGTCTTGGTGTATCGAATTTCCGAGAGGCTGGTTCGCCTTGGCACTACTTTCATAGTTCGACACTCCGTACTGCGTGGACTTCGTATTTATTTGCCACAAAAGCTTTGAATCCAAAGAACCGTTCCACATCTATGTGGCGCCTGTCAGTATCGATTGACCCGCTGTTATACAAATACATAGTCGATTGACTCAGGCGTTACTTTGCGGAAGTTCATTTTCAAACTGAGTCTTTATTAGAGACTAGCTGTTACCCGCACTTCGTTCGAGTGGACATAAAAAAGAATTCTATATCCGTCTCTATGATATAAATTAACTCATTATCAAGTTTTATCAAGATTCATTCAGCCGTTTAGCTGATAACGCGACAAACAACCAGACAGAGAGACAAAGCTACTTCCTAGAGTTCACTAGATGGCGATTCAGAGTTAAAACAAGTCTCAGTCATAGTCTAAGTCAAGCAAAGTAAGTCACGAAGTTCAAGTCAAGCTCCAGTAAAGTGGTGGAGACTTTAGTTGAAGCTTTTATGGAGTCCTGGAAACCACACAAAGAGTCACGTTTCACGACATTATACCATTCAGCAATACTCGTTCACGTTCAAGAACACTGAATGAATAAAAATCCGCAATTTTTACCACATTAACACTCGATATTACACATGTTTGGGAAAATAACACAATGAAGCAACATGACTTTTTCATGTTCCCGCGAAAACTTCATCTCTGACATTGACGTTCAATACAATTTTAAAAGAAAGGGCGAGTTTCATGAAAAAGCAAATCGTCTGGAAAATTAAATGTAGAAGCCTCCGTTAACATTATTTACACCTCAAAAATTATTTTGAATGTAGAATTATAACAAAATTAATAAAGGGCTAATTGGAACTGAATAATAATAATATGGTTGTAATTTTCATAGTAATATACCAGGCACTTTGGAACTTTACCATTATGTGTTCGATTAGCAACCAGTGTAAATGTATTAGGAAACTTAGTTCTCAGTGTCCAGGGGTCGAACCGATCTAAGTTCGGATTAAGTTAGATAAGCCGGTTTACCCTCTTAAGAGGACACTTAAGGGACTGGTTACACCACTGCAGTACGAGTGGTACGAGTATGTTAATACAAGCTAAGTATCTATAAATTTCATTCTGAGTAGACACAAAAATGTATTATGATTAAAAGAAAAATAAACCCGACTGTAATATGCAATATGTAGTGGTAGGGCTCTCTTGCAGAGTCCGCCTGGGGAAATACGAAACCTTTGCCAGTTATTCAACTGCCAAGCAGTAGTGTGCAAGCATTACTGTGTTCCGGATTGAAGGATCTGGTAAAAAGCATATTTGTATTTGTAAATGATGTATTGTAAACATCATTTGACATTTTATTTTCTTTAAGTTTTTAATAAATAAAATCTATCATCAAACTGTTAGCATAGGTTTAATACTTAGTTACAACTAAGCATTACATTTAGTAATTATGAAATAAATGATATTGCAATAATCCCAGAGGACACTAAAATTAAAGTAACTCACAATTACCTTAACACAAGCCCTAAGTTATAGATCTTAAGTCTTAACCAACTGTTGACCAACCATAGTGCCATTGGGCCCACTGAAGATTAAGTTATAATTACTCAGAGAGCCGGCTTTACACGCGAGATTAGTAATCTGACACCACTTCGATGTTTATAGCATTGTAATTACCTACCGCTGTGACTACTAACTACTGTGTACTAATTATACTAAACTTATCTACCAGTTATTATTGTCGCACTTACAGAAAACTACTTGAGAAGAAATCGGTATGTCTGTCTGTTTATTATATTTTTACGGGCAAAAATCTGACCATTTATGACCTACGTAACATTTATCCTTACGTGTTTTGGTGAGGAAGTGTTTTGCGTAATGAGGACGGACATGACTTTATCCCAATATGTGTAAATTTTGAAAACTTGGACTAGACTTGGACTAGGATACCAAATGAACTACATAGCTTTTATTTTGAGTTTGAGAGTAATCACCGGTTAAGAAACACAAAAAAAAATGATTCATTGATGATTAAAATTTAAATAATGAATCTGATTTTGTTTCTATCTCGCTCTCACGTTCATTATTTTTAATGTGTATCTTTATATTGATACTGAAAACTGATTTGCAATATTTTTAAATAACATCTAAAAAGTCTTTACATTTTCTTTTTATGTAAACATGAAATATAGTACTGTCATTGAGAGCAAAATAAATAATTTATTAAAACTATTATGAAAAAATATATTTAATATATATAAATATTACAAAATAATAATTCTTTACTATTCGCAGCTATTTCATATTATGATCCGGTTATATGTTAAATTATAATATTCCAATGAACTAATTTATGAACTTATTAGGTTAATTTTAGTTCAACCTTCGTTTAACCGCGTGATACACCACGGAGCCTTATTTAATCAAAGCTGGATATATTTGAAGCTTTCCCATAATTTATGAAAACACATTCTTCAAGCGCCAACAAAGCCAGCATAGCTCGGTAACGCAACCGAATATTATCACAGAATAAATGATTATCACTACGTACATTGCTCCATAACTTAATTTAACCGCAGCCTCATTAGGTAACAACGCGGAAATGTTTAATGTCAAATTGACATTTAGAGAAATGCTCGGTTTCCTAGTACGGGTTATTGTTGTCTAATCGATCGATTTTAATTAAATTGAATTGGTGAAGGTCGGCCATTATTATTAAGTTGTAAAATTTTAGTTCCTAAATCGTTATGTTAACTGATATGGACGTCGATTCTGTTGTATCATTTTCTATAGTATAACTATATTTGACAGCTCTTAAATTATTCCTATCATTTTCTAACATTATATTGTAACAAAAAGAGAACCAGATAATTTTAGTCTTAGTTTAGTGAGTGTGACAACAGAATCGATGAAACTGATTCGAGCCGATTCTGTTATGCCATTTCCTAAACTAAATTAAATTTGACAGCACTAAAATTATTTCCATCGTATTTTCAATATTGAAATATAAAAGTTTTGTTTAGTGAGAGGTACAACAGATTTGACACCAGTGGTGTTGATAATGAAGATAAATATATACTGTCTCATAATAACTACAGTTTATACAAATTTTAAAATAACATGCGTTCGAAATATAAATACAAATATTTACAATACAAATACAATGATGACTAACTAGATAGATCAAAATAACTATTACGTGTAATTAACTACGGACCCCAAAAAAGTAATCTACGCACTTTTACGTTTAGGGATTTTTTTATTTTTCGCCGAGGGCTTTCTCTTGGTCCTCCAATTGAATTCACCTGGGTGGAACAGTATTTTTTCTCATGGACTCCAAAGATCGACCCGTCTGTATGTCACGACTTTTATTCAGATAGGCCTATCATTAAATTAAGTAATTAGAGTTAGAGACTAAAAGTAATTAGAGATCGTTTAAACTATCAAAGCCATAGGAACTATATATAGTTTAGTTTAGTTTTATAGTTAGTTCAAACGATCTCTAATTTCAGGCAACGTGCCCAAAATGCTGGCCGCGTTACCCCTTAGAATAGAGAATCTTATTTTCTGCCCGAAATATAGGCCAGCATTTTGGTCACGAGCTGATTTTTTTAGTCTCCCCGACAAAACCTTAAAAATATACAGAAATACAGAAATACAGAAAGTTTTATTCATAATATCAAAGCACGGCATCGACCCGGCCCCCTCGGTCCAAGTGTCTTTACCCCAAACGACACAAATAGGTAGCCTCTATCAAGGCTAGAATATTTTGTGGAAATCTAGTTGATTTCCATATCTGGAATCACGAAAAATAGTTGTTTTTATTTTAAAGGTCCTCGACCACTCAGACTTCACTGACCCACCTACAAAAATACACCTTCTATAGATTTTTGTCTGAAAGCGACGTTCACTATCCCCCCATCTGACCAGATTATCACACTGTACTGGCTGCACTGACATTGTAGTCGAGCCTCCTTTCTAGCTATAAAACCTAGCAACACTAGGTCCAGTTCCCGTCCTATTTATGCGTTTCATCCTCCTACACTAGTGAACCCAGTTTATTTTCATTATCGACACCCCCTGCCAGCGATCGACACCGTAATGGATTTATTAATGTATGTTTTATTGAAGTACATCGTCGATCGCGCAGTGGGTAACGATCTCTCGGAGGCATAGTGACAAAATATGGTTTATTTAAGGAGGTAGTCGTGGCAAAGCAATCTCACTTGAACTTTTCTCACTTGAAGTTTTTATATACTTTTGAAAATTAACGAAAAAGAATCTGCTGTTCCATACAAAATGTTCTTGGATCTTACAATGCAAGGTCAGCTGATTGTTTTTCGTGATATTTCAAAATTAGTAGAACATAAGTTGTTCGTTATTATCTTGTATACAACGTCATCACAATCGCTCCATAGCAGATTAAAAAATACCATGTAGAGTGTTAATTAATTGACCGAGCGAAACGAAGGTCTCAGAGTCTACGGAAGCAAATTGCAGTTGAATGTGTGTTTGTATGTATATTTGTCCGACGATAACTAACCGTTAATCCGATCTTCATGAAATTTTGTGGGCAAGTAGCTCATTTCAATAAAGTTTTCAAATTCGAATATGAGCTTAATCGGTCCAGGGGTTGCGAATTTGTAGAGGTCGCGAGGTCTCAGTTCGGTGCGAACTACTAGTTCAAACAAAATTTTATTATCTAAATAGAATAAGTAACATCAATAATATTCAAAAATAAACATTTTGTTATATTCTAATTGATTCCAAAAACATACTTAATTTTCATCTAGTTTTTCAATCTCGTGCATCAAAAATTTTTTTTTAAGACGTAATCGTAATAAACAAATTGCAACGAACAGCATCTTAATATAGTGATGATCATAGCTTATTTCTAACGCTACAAAACAAACTTTTATGCAAGCAATTTCAATAAGAAAACTTTTTTACTCCCCAAAAAGAATTATCTGTTAAACAGCAACCTACGACCTGTCAAGTGTGTAGCAACAAAATACAGGGTGACAACAATAAGGGAAGTAAGGTCAAGTGGGCGTCAGTCTGGCACAGTGGCGCCGCCGCCGCCTTTAGATTACACCCCGCGCGCTCGCGCCGGCCTCCGGAGTAATTGAACGGAATTATCCCGTGTTTCAGTATTCAACACTGGAAATTAAGCGTCTGATGGATGTTATTTTGCTGCGATTATTTACTGTTCTCGTTTGGGGAGAAAATAGTCATTTTTACACGCTTTATATTATAGGTTGAATGTGTATGACATTTACATATTTTATTTATATTTCTGTACCAAAATGAACGCTGCTCTAGACCGAACTGAGCTGATAGACGTTTGGTACTTATATTGTTGCACACCTCTTAAGGAGGTAGTTTGTATGGTACATAATTATATTTTTTAAGAACTGTTTCCACCTACATACGGCAATAAATATCTTGAACCTTGAATCTATGTATTCTGGATGTTTTGTTAGACGACGGCCATATTCTAGAATACCACTGATCTCACCATTATGAACAACTCTTACTATTGAACCGACCATGAAGTCCAATCATGAAAATGCTAAGAAAAGTTTTTTTTTCTTCGAATTTGTTAATCGAAGTTTTGATCCTATTGTAAAACTTGTTCATAATTATTAAAAAGCAAAATTAAGTAAAAGACCTTTATTCTATTATTCAATTCAAGATAAGTAGAAAAAATTCTAATACCTAGTATAAAATGTAATATCTCCAAGCATATGTACTTCCGATGTAAACAATGATTTGGAACAATAATGGTGGTGAGATCATGAAGCTATTGAAAGGATGCGGGCTGAACCGATTTTGAGAAATTTAGTTAAAAGTACCTGGTAGGTGGTAGGTAGCTAAAATAGTACGTATTTAATTTGGTAAATTTTTGAGGTTTTGTTGACATAACTTACGATTCCCACGCGTTTTTTAACGTTGTTCTGAAAAGTCTCTGTATAAAAAACACGCGCGGTATAACACAACGAAAACGCCTGTCCGCGCGGAGTGGCGCGGCGCATTTGCATGAGCGTCCCCCGACCCGTCGCGTTGCACGGTGCAGTGTCAGAATCGCCTAATACCATCTCTTACTAAGTTGCTCGGTACATAAGGGACAGCGATATTTTAATTAGTTCAGTTCTGTCAGCTAGAACCTCTAAATTACATTTAGTCTCTACGTACTTACGTTGAGTTTGTACCATTGCTTCGTCTGTTGTTACGCTACCATTTAATAATAGGTATGCTCTTGATAAACATTTACCCCCTTATCAACAAACGCGGATAAACCTTGGAGCAGTTAGTCTTCTGTCTTTTTCAATCGAGTTCTAATTTCGAAAAGAGCGAAAAGGACAAACACGTGGTAATTAATCCAAGAGCATTCCACGTTTATTAATACGGGAGTAAATGTCTTATATTAAACCTTTGTGAGTACTATCTGCGCCCCTCGGTTTCACCCGCTATTCTATAGGAACGAATTATAATGAGGGTGTACAACACATAAACACACATGATTCATCAACATTTTATATGTGTAAAATATTTAGAACTTCATTTGTTTTGACATATTTAAGCCTCTTGTCATATTCGCGAAACCATGTCCGACCCACATTGATAAGCATTATCTATATCATACCGTGTACTTGTATCGATGTATACAACACGTGTATCAAACGACGCCGAAAATATATTCATAAAGGCTCCCACGCAGCACGGCTGCTCCAGATTCGGCCCCGTACCGTGATGTATGTTAGGTTCAGCCGCCGACGTTGCGCGACCCTCACAAACCATGAACCTTATCGCGCGGCGATATGGCTTGCGGTCGCGCGGCACTGGGGTTTGAACCTATTAATAATCTCAATAAGGACGGCACGGTACAGGCCGTGGATACAATAAACCCTTTCACCGAACGCATGTCAGCAGTATGTATATTTTCTTAGCTAACTGACCGCATAATAGAGAAGAGACGCTAAGTGAACCTGCAATATAAGCTATAAAAAAAAATTGAGTGATCCAATTTGTCTATTTATTTTACCCATACAATTCGATATTTTGATTATTTAACTGTAGTAAAAAAGAACCCTGCAGCAAGAAAATAACAAGTCGACTTAGCGTATCAGTATGTCCTATAACTGCAAATAGAACCACCGGAGGACGGGCACAGCGTCCCCTTAGTAAACGGTGAGCGTTCTGCGATCCCCAAGCCGGCCGCCAAGCGTGGGGACTGTTTTAGGCTTGTAGAAGCCGTCTGCCGTCGTCCTGCCGGGTAGGGGGTAGATCGGTTTGTCTGCTCCTAAATTTCGTAACTTTTTTATCATCCACCCGCATCTTCAGTCTACCCGTGAACATGGCGCATGCAACTGTGCCGAAATATCGGGAACTCAACAAAAACAATAACCGTGGTAAATATCCCGTGAGTACTAATAGTAATATTATTAAAAAAAACATTGAAATCGGTTAATGATTAGGGGTGGCAAACAGCTGGCGCTTTTTGTATGGACAAGAAGGCGGTATATTCTAATCTTAAGATTAGCCAAATTTTCCAACTGTGTCCCGCCCCTAAATATTATTCGAATGCGATGTTTTTTTTTGTTATCTGCACTATACAAAAACTAAACTTATAGGTATTTTTTTAAATATCGCAATATTTTTGTAGTTGTAGGCACCTAAAGTGACGAATTGTTTGCTTTGAAATTATGCATAAGAAAAGTAGTTTTTTTTTAACAAAACCAAACATATTAAAAAAAAAAACAATCCTTGTCAGTGTTGACTATAATTTAAGTTTAATTATAAAAAACAGTTTTCCCCGAAACGCTAATTTCATCGAAAAATTTAGGAAAATTTACTCAGAACCTGCAGCTTTCTATCGCACGCACAGGGAGAGCAGAGAGTCTAATAAATTGTTAAGAAAAATATTGCTTTAAAACATTGTCAATGGTATTTTAAAGATGATTGTTTTTTTTTTAACTTCCATTCTGATTTAAAATATTTGTTTTTACCTTCTTCTTCGGCAAAATAGAAATTTCAACACAAAAATTGTTATAAAACATTGGCATTGTTTATTCTAAAGCAAAGAACATAAAGATAATCCACTCATCATCATCATCATAAATAATTATCTATGTGAACAGTAACTCTTTATCAATTTGTATCAAGATCCGTTTAGCAGTAATAACGCGACAAACATCCAGACAGAGAGACAAAGTTAATTTCGCTTTTATAATATTAGTTAGGATATAAAATATAGACTATTATAATAGCAAGTATTATTATATTAAAATATAATATAATTAAAATAAGGCCGCCAGTTGTTACACTAGTTTTAAGTTGTTTTTTGGTCATTTGTGTGTTATTTCTGGTGTGACCAATAAAGAGTTATATATCTATCTATCTAAAAATGCAATAAAATACCCTTAGCGCCAATCTGACTATTACCTATTTTCAAAAATCTAATAGAAACTAACAGCCATAAAACTAGATTCTGAAACGAGATTCAACATTACTAGTGTTACGAGTACTTTTATCGCTGGATTTCTTACTTCAACCACTCATGAGTGAACACTGTGGTTCAAATTAATTGTATGATAGCTTCGAGGCTGTAATCAGGAGTGCGACAGAGAGGCGCCTGGCTGTTGCCGCGAGGCTCTTGTTGCCAACCATATCTGTACTGAAATATACGGAATTCGGAGAAAACTCATTGTTACGAATAGATAAGAGCTTCTTTGGACTTGTTTTAATAAAACGGGAATACTCACGTTAAATTGAGTCGGTTATTCCGACTATAGTTTCGATCACATTCGGTGACCTTTATTAAATCTTCTTCTTGCCTTGCACTGCGGGCTGCAGCGAATCGTGCGCGTGACGTCAACAGACGTTATTTCGACTTAAAATAAATGAACGCAGATACAATCCAAGAAAGTCGCTCGCCCGATGGTAAACATAACGCTTGCCCATATCAGTTCAGTGCTACCAAGAATTTTGAACATCAACAGTTTAAAATGTGTGGCAATGCACTGCGCTCTTAGATGTTAAATCTCTTTATGCGCAGTAATTTCTCTGCAATTTCTTGTTTTTGTCTTTTTGTGTTTGTTCAAAGGGTAAAATTCTGCTTAAACTTCAACTGGCCACTCAAGCAAGATCAATTCGTATCAATTGGACGACACCCCGGCGTTATCACCATTATCCAGACTAGTAGGTGGTGAATTGATGACGTCATCCGATACCACCCACGTCACGCGCGCTCGAGTGGCTCGCTGACGCCATTCGCTCTCTTGAATTACCAATTTGCTGACGATAAAACGCGAATACAGGGATATCCTACGTAGATGCTGATCAATGAGGTGATATACAATGTCGACCATCGGCAAGTGACCGCCCGAAAAGGGCTTACAGTACTCATCATTATGAACAACTTTGACTATGGTACCAACCGTGAAATCGAGAAAAAAAATCTGCTGTTCCATAGAAAAATGCCAATGACACTCGACAAAATGTATGGCACAGCAAACTTTTTTCCTCGATTTTAGGTTTGGTCCCATAGTAAAAGTTGTTCATAATGATGAGTACTATAAACCCTTCTCGAGCGTGCACTTGCCGATGGTCGACATTGTATGATGAAAGCGGTAGCGGATATTTTGCGGAAGTCCATCTTAAAAGAAATCACTAGTATTTTTCCGCGGCAAAAAAAAAGGATATTGCAAGTTTTTTGTAACGGGAAATCACTAGAGAATTGTTGAAGATATAACTGTATCTTAACAATCTCTTGTAGAATGAAATCGGCCTGATGCGAGTACAC
Source organism: Apocheima hispidaria (assembly GCA_947579745.1). Classification (NCBI taxonomy): domain Eukaryota; kingdom Metazoa; phylum Arthropoda; class Insecta; order Lepidoptera; family Geometridae; genus Apocheima; species Apocheima hispidaria. The sequence goes on along the minus strand of OX388154.1, from coordinate 2,494,674 downwards.
ACTCGCCTTCGGTTTCGTTCATCATCAGCCTGAAGATGTCCACTGCTCAGCAAAGGTCTCCACATTATTTTAAAAGCAAAGAACGTTATATATTTCGTGTTATGTGTTTGGTACGTATGTATAATTATGTATTATTAGTTTAAAATTATATATTTTACATTTATATAGTTTGTATTTATTTTATGTAGGTAGTAGGTTTATGTATGTATTTTCATATTGTTATTATTTTTATGTATTTACACCACCGACCGTAGTTTATAAGTCATAATTCTGTCCATCCAAAGGTTGTCTGGAAGAAATCGCTTCAGGCGATAAGGCCGCCCATTATACTACCGTTTTTTTTAAACATTATTGTTATTTTTTTTTTTTAAGTTTTTCTGTTTTGGTATATAATAAAGTTATATTGTATTGTGTTGTATATTAGTTTTCGAGCGTTTTCGTATAGCAAATTTTCTAAAAAATAAAAAAAAACGAATGGGTTATGAACTACGATAACAATATTATGCCTTATTCTGAATGACACAAGGAACACGACCAATTTTGTATTAAAGACGAATTAAATTTTTAAGCACCAGACATTTACTTGTGGGAAAATAATGTATTGCTTCCGCAGTTTTTGTCAATATAACTGAAAATGCAAATAAATGAATGCACAATACGAGTGTAGGTAGGTAACAATAATGCGACCGCGCAGTTGTCCAAATATTTGCGCACGATGGTTCGCCAAGGTGCCTTTAAAATCGTTTTTTTTTTTTTTGTATCCGCGTACGCAAAATTACACCTATGCAAATTTCTGTATATTTAAATTTAAATCTAGTCGTAACGCTGTGAACGATCTTATGTTTAATTTTTTTTCTATATTTTTTTTTCTATATATTTCGTATGTTATCATAATCTATGTTAGAATTTAGAATGCTGAAAACTTTATTCACCTAATCCTGTTCGAGAAAACTTCTAAAATAAAGCAAAATTAACTCTAAGCTAAGCACAATTTATATTCATTTGTGTTTAAATTACTGTTGAAGGAAAATTTATGAAATTAATAATATTTATTTCCATGAAAAAAATATAGCAATGCCTTGAACACCCGCGCTTCTAGTCACGAGATTCTCCTTTAGAATAATTTCGCTTTGTAATCATCGTCATCCACAGTTTTCTTATTAACCACTGCTGGGTACCGCACTCCCGTGAAGTGCCATTTGCCTCCGTCTTCGTATTAATTTTATTCTACCTCAAACAAAAAACTAGATCGTGTGGAAATAAATTCCAATTAAGTTTTTACGTAAACGCATATTTAAACGTGTAAAAAAAGACATTTTAACCTACAAAAATAAACATTAATCTGTTCAATGAAAATGAGAAAATGCCTGTATCATGATTTGATTTGATTATATTATTATATTCAGGTACTTTGAAAACAAGGGAGCTAGTCTTCTCTTATGGATTTTTGTCTATAAACGTTGGCCTTTAACGAAAATCTATAAGGAAGCACCACAGAGAATTCCGCTACAGAAAGTTAAAACTTTATTAAAACAAAGTCTGAGCGGGCAAAGTGTTTACCGATAGCAGCTCTAACTTGTCCATTGTTGCGAGATGATTTGTTAAAGAGCGTCCGGGCTCCAAGTAAAATGGTTCATTGAAGTTTGACGCGGCTTATTTTAGCTCATTCAGGGCGGTATAAGTTATGCGATTGTTGGATCTCTTTCCAGACTGTTCGAGTTTGATAAGAGGGTGCAATAAATGGGATTATTGTAAAAGTAATATGGCAAGTGAGCCAAGGAAATAACAGCTATTATACATATAATAGGTTCATATAATAGGTTAGTTCTGCGAACAATAGACCTCGCAAGCACAATTTTTTTTTAACAACCTCCCGGCAACTTGACTTATATCTTGACAACCTCTTGACTGATGTTGCTCATATTTGAAATTCGTGTTTAGTTTATTTTTTTTCTGTTTTGATATGTTCTTTACTTTCTAATATTTACATAGAAAATTCATGTAAAATACCTGATATTAATGATTATTTGGTTTAGAATTGATCTATGAAATTGTAGAACCTTGTGTACCAAGTTTCGTCCAGATTAGTTGAAAATACGACCAGAACGTGAGTACCATCATTCATACAGACAGATGAAACCAAAATGTTATGTATGTTATTTATATCTACATCTTAAGAGAATATTCAGTACCAAAAAAATTGCTTAGTACATTCCCCAAGCAATAATAATGAGTTTGCACAGAGCGACCATGAATGACATAGTAAATATGGCTCCGCGACGAGATACAATATTTTGCTGAGCTCTATGGCAATTTCCACGCGTTCCTTGCAGGAAACTTGACAAAATCAGCTCCCTTTGTGACATTACCCACTGGCTTATTGCGAGTGTTACTTTATGTGGCATTACTTCCATTTACTAAGTTAGATTTATGTGTGCGTGATCATAAAAACAAAGAAGATATGCCATTTGAGGCAGTAAACCTTCTGTTGCCTTCTTTTTTTCTTAGCTGGATTAACTCTTGCAGTTATATCAGGGCTACTTTTAAACACCGACAACAATCAAATAGACTCCAATTAAATGGAATTTTAGTAAATGTATATGGTATATGGCAGCGGAATAAAATATATTTTCATCTCGATAAAATTTCTGACGATGAAAAATAGTTCAAGCTTCGAAGAAAATATTTAGAATTTACTCTTAAAATGCGCTTCTATCCTAAATGTCTTTATTGCATTACAACATACGTTTACTAAATTAATTACAGTAAGTTCTAATCCTAACTAATATTATAAATGCGAATGTAACTCTGTCTCTCTGTCTGGGTGTTTGTCGCATTATCACGGCTAAAAGACTGATCGGAACGACCTGAATATTTACATAAATATAGCTTAAGGATACGAGACAGACTTAGGCTACTTTTTTTTATTGGTCCACGCGAACGAAGTCGTGGGTAACAGCTAGTATTATAATAAACCGTCACATTAATTCTAACATCGAATCCTTAAAATATTTTCATGTAATTATTTATTTTTTATCTTACATTGAACAATCGAAGTATTACAATGCGTGTCTCCCTTATTTTTGCACCGCTGAATGCGACCTTATATATTATTTTATTCATTCAACATACGCCTCATGAACGACTGCGGTAACAAACGGGCTCGCATTAGCTATGGTCAGCAGATTAATGCAAGCTTGGTATGGAATTACCATACATTTTCAGCACTACAATGACTCGTTATTGGCTGAAGTTGCGGCCAAACACGAGCAACTGTCAGGGGACGGTCAGAACAACTCAGTTTTAACCGATACCTGATCACAACGTAAGTACTGGGAGAGAATCCAGTGCACGACTGAAGCTTTCGCTTTGTTGATGCTATGATCGTGTCTGTTTATATTATTGTAATCAATGATTGTACGACACATAGAATTTCCCATCTGTTATTTTCGTTTTTTGTTTTTGTAATATCCTTAGGAATCCTCTTACAACAACATGTTCCCCTCAAACACATTAACCTGCTTCGTGCAGCGCGCAAATGTTATCCTTTTTATATACATTTCGTGTAATCTAATAAAAACGGCGAAAGGTAAAAATAAAGCCAGATAAGGGCTGGTAAAGAATCATTCACATTCAAGTTACAAATTTCAAAGTAAAACCAAAATACAAGATTCTTTTAAGATTCTGCCTAAAAGGTTCTAGGAAATTTGGTATATGAGGAAACAAAGGAGATCGTTAAATACCCTCTGCTTCTCTGCTGCAGCCTTTTTTCTTAAGCATCCCACTGTTGAGATATCAGCCTACCCTCGCTTGCCCAGGTTGTCGGATTCACATACGGCATCGAATTTCTTATCCGGAAATATTCAGGTTTCCTCACGATTTTTTCCTCCGCCGAAAAGCCAGTGGTATATCCGTACGTAAGTTCCAAAGAACTCATTGGTACGGGCGCCCCGGGTTCGACCCACGACTCCACGAATGTAAACGATTGTGTAAATACTCACTAAAGTTAATACATTTAGGGGCTGTATGATTATTTTGACGGGTTCAACGACATTTTTTTTATATATTTTTTTAATGTTGTTGGTGGCAAACAAGCGACGGGCCTCCTGATGGTAAGTGGTCACCGCCGCATATGGACACACTTTTTAAATGATCACACATTTTTCATGGGTATTGTGACACCACCGTTTTTGTTTATGGTCTTATTAGTTATATCCTGCCAGTTGGCATGTGCTCCTGAAGCCAGCATTCTGTCATTATAATAGCATCACAATTCACATTCAAGCTTATGGCTCAGTTTTGCCGGTCCAGCTTTGATAGTGAGTCGCAAGTTTCCCTACATTTGGAACGACATTGACATCGTTATAGTCTGCAGACTCGAAGTGTCCCTAGAGAATGTACAGCCTCGAGCCTTTTGTAGAAGGCTGCTTCTGTTTCTAACACCTTGAGTGCGAATGTGACAGAATGATCAGTCTCGCTTGTTGATTTTTTTGGTGTGTATTATTATATATTCTGTGACCGTAGCAGTTTTAATTTCCGGCAAAAAAGTTCTACTTAATTTCTATTACATTTTTTTTTTTTTTTTAATAAAGGGTCAAAGGCACTAAAATAATAATAAAAATTGAACTTAAACAAAAATATAACCCCAATAAAAAAAAAAAATAATATATAAAATATATATTGCTTAACAGCTGGGCGGATTTGGATGAAATTTAGTATGGAGGTAGCTTTTTTCCTGAATTAACACTGTTTATCCCGAAAAATTAAAGCGTTCCTGTAGAGTAGTGGGTAAAACCGTGGGGCGCAGCTAGTAAAACATAAATTATAGTATGTACACATAATATGATGTTGAACAGCAACAAAATTTACTCAATATTTAGTGACATTTATGCTCCATTTAATGAGATTATTTGTTTAATGATGTTTTCGTTGAAGGTCTGGATTTCGTAGTAATGTGAAAAAGACATAAGACCAGGGTTTTTCGACACCGCATTCAAAAAAGGTCGCAACTCGCAAAATAAAGTTTCGTATCTTCAAACAATCTTATAAAGAAATACCTAACCTCTTTGACTACAACATGGGTGTATGTGACGGGGGACAATATATCACTTCTTTGATACTTTCTGTCACAATAACTCACGTTCGAGAAAAGTCGGCCTACGACGCCTCTACGACGCTACGAGTGCTACGACTGCTACGGGCTACGCTGATGCGGATTAAGGGGCTTCTATCTCGCTAGACTGTAACGCGCTGTTCGGACTCCACGATAATTTCAGTAAATCCATTGTGCAACAACGTGTTCTGAGGTTATGCTTAGTGAGGGTGCCGAAGGAGCGCTGCAGCTATGTTTGTCTCTCTTTAACACTAATAGTTCGCGCCGAATTGAGACCTCTCGACCCCTATATCTTCACAACCTATGGACCGATTCAGCTCATATTCGAACTTAAAAATTGTATTGAAATGAACTACTTGGATTGGATATGGAGTGTATGTTTATTGAGGGTTATACCCCTCAATAAACATACCCTCCAAATTTCAAGTCTCTATGTCCAGCGGTTTAGGCTGTACGTTGTCTATAGGTCAGTCAGTCAGTCTGGACAAAGCCTTTTATAGGTATAGATAGATAAAGTTACCGATAAATTATTAGAATAATGGCAAATAAAACTCAAATTTACTTAGCGTTGAGTATCAAAAGCCATTCACTCGTAAATTTTAATTCAATGTTTTTTACTAACGATCCTCGAAATTTCCCCGAGGAGATGACAAAACGAAGTTATAACAGGGAAATTAAGCGTCGGTTAGCGGCGGGCCACGCGTGGGCGAGGGCTTAGCGTGGGCCGGGACAGAGAAAACGGTTCCAGCCTTTTCAGTCATCTTAAAGACGCCAAGCCAAAAATAGTGTTTTCGATACTGTCAATAGTGCTTTTAAAGAAACATTCCGAAATAAATTTTCAGAACTTGTCAATTGGCGGTCACGGCTCGCCCTTTAAACAGCTTTTCCCAGCATAAAAGATTGTTTAGAAAATAACTTACCAAAATAAAAAGGCTCTTACCTGAAACAAATAAACACAAATTAATTAATTTCGATAATATTTTATCCATCTATGAATAGATAAATTTAACCCGAAGATAAGAGGAAATATTTCGCTCTATTTCTTTCTCGTAGGCTAGACGGCGGTGAGGGCCAAAGTTATTAAGTGTGTTGTTGAAGCCGAGCATATGTGATTTGCACTTAGACATCCACACACGCTCCTACGGCTTTACCAACTTAATATGCAGCATAGAGCATAGAGCATCGAGCACACATTGGCAACACCACAGCAGTCATAAGCCAACGTCAGACGCTTCAACCGCAGCAACTTCATAGAGATTCCACAAAAAATACGTACAACACGTCACATAATTATAACTTCAATACATTATTAAAATTGTAAAAACCAAGAAATAAAGGATTTCAAGACATAAAGAAGTTTTCCATAACTGCACACCGCCAGCGAAGAGATCAGAACCATGTGTAATGAATAAAACACCTAACTACAACGTATTAATCCGCAAAATGTAGCTGAAAATTAAATCTATTCCATGTGGTTATCAGATACGCGAAGTGTTATGTTACAAAATGTCACCCGATACCCGCGGGCGGTTTTTTGGTTTGCCGGTCTAACGCCTCGCGTGATTATATTCGAGACGCATTTGACACGCGTACTGAGTCTTACAAGGACATGTTCAAAATCTAAGTACGTATTTAGATCCAAATACAAGATACTTTTCGAATTTATTAAATCTAGTTTAAGTATGAAAGCCTAAAACATAAATAATATTTTTTGCTCGCTTACATACTAGAAACACTGATAATACAAATTGAAACATATTAAAAACCAAAAGAAAACAAAATTGAAATTATTATAAATTTATTTCAGATAAAAACAGCTCAGGGCCCGTACCGTGAGGTGCTTATTGCGATGATAGTTAGGTTCAGCCGACAACACGGCGCGACCACGAACCGTATTACCGCGCGACAAGGTGTATGGTCGCGCAGCTTTCTCGGCTGAGCCTGACAATCATCGCAATAAGCACCTCACGGTACGGGCCCAGGTCACTAGGCAGGGTACCCAAAAGGCTGGTGACGTTACCTCGTTGAATAGCAATGCTACTTACACAAGTACAAACTTACACAGACCCCAAAATCCTTCTTGGACAGGTAAATACGGGGGGGGTTGAATTTAACATAAACCAAGTAAAAATGCGCAGTAGGCGGAAAATTCTTCATAAATATGCAATTATAACTCTACGTGTGAATAGTTCCATATAATATAATTTGTATCTCGTAGACCGAAGAATAATACTGGCGCCAGAGGCACATAATAGAATTATAATCGTAATACGAAATACAAAAATGTAATGTTATAGTTCAGAGAATAACGTACAGTAACAGGTTAGGACATTTCGGCCTAGTACAAGCTTGTGAAACAATTACTGAAAGGTACCACAATATTGAAAGGTATGATCATTCATTATAAAACAGCTTTTCCATAGAAAAACGTCAATGACAGCCGACAAAATGTATGGAAAACCTGTTTTTTTTCCACGCTTTCAGTGTTGGTCCCATAGTTAAAGTTGTTCACAATGATGAATACATACATACCTTTCAATATTCTTGCACCTTTCTGAGACACGTTGTATATAAATAACTTTGCACTTTTACGGTTTAATAATGTTCTCAGTAAAGTAAATCAAGTAATTAAATATTTCATCAATATTTCAGTGCATTTAGTTTTGAACTGTTGAAGTTTGCAACTGAAATTAACAAAACATCTGAATCTGAACTGTGACGTATAGCTTTACCATATGTGTGGCCGCAAGTTCAGAACAAAACAAGATTTCCCAAAGGTAATACGAGAAAACAATAACAAAGAAATAGCTCGAGTACTTATTTGATAAAACGCTGTTTCTTTTTTCCTGATACAAGATCTCGATGAAGTGGTCTAACACGCAACTGCAACAAGTACAGCACGGAGCTAATCGTGGAAAGTAGAAAAATTTCAAGGCGATCGCCAATTCGCTGGACTTACTCAACGGCCACGCAGTCCAACATAGAGTGTACTCGCAATGCTACTAGCTAGATAAGCTAGACGCAAGCGATATACGAGACGAGAGCGACATAGTAGGCTTTTTTTTTTTTGCGAGGCGAAAAATCTTCACAAGATACCCGGCTGCTTTGGGGTGCAGCCGGGTTACGTGGGATTATACCCACTAAAACCTCTCCGGTGACAGTCGGTGCTTGACCGAGGGCTCCAGGATCTCCAAGGGAACGTATCGGAGCCTTCAGAACCACGCTTCAGCTAATCCCAGGACAGCTAGCATGTGTCGTGAGACGCCTAAGCCTACAACAGCATGCGCCACTCGACACTGTCGTCCTCTCCGAGAGGCCTAGCATGTGCACCGCGCCAAAACCTTCTCTACTCATTATGACAATGAGATAAACGTGTCCTGTTTTTGCACGACGACAAGAGTATAGATAGTTTTATAGCGGAGCGCTTGCTAGGGCTGTTAGGGTAGCCGAGAGCAAGAAGTTCTCCCGTGTTCTATTCCTGAACCCCCAACTACTCCGACAAGAGTATCTGTTTGAGCAACCGCTCACGATGGATTTTTGGTTGGTGGACTACAGTGGACAATAGAGATAGATATATAGATAACTCATTATTGTTCACACCAGAAATTAAATGCATAATACAAAAATCTACTTAAAACTAGTGTAGAGATAGTGACAGAAGAAAATTCCACGTAAGTTAGAGCGAGACAAAGACTTTCCACAAACTAAAAGTCCAGTGTGTGATGGTTCTAAAAAGATAAAAGGTTTATTTTCGCAATATTACTATTTTACTATGAAAACTGACGTGCGTTTGACACATTTTGTTTTAATAATACGGGAATACGTTAAATTGAGTCCGTTATTCCGACTATAGTTTCGATCACATTCGGTAACTTTATCAAGGAATGCTATAAGCGTGACACGCGCGCGATATATCCTTGCCTTGCAATATTAGTTGCAGTTTACGTGAGGTTTTGTCTATATTTATTTTGACCCAACTACTCAAGAAGGGAAGTAATATTTTCGTGTGTAAGGCTGAATATGTGCTTTCTACGTGACTTCCTGTAGCGCGAGTTGTCTTTATGTCCAAGCGCCATAAAGGCGCCCTTCACTGTTTATGGCAAAAGTACACCAAACTCCAGGCAGAAGAAACAAAAGAAAATGGAAATGAAAATGGAATGATATCCATTCAATGCATTATTTACAAAATACTTAAACACAAGTAAACATTTTTTTATGTAATAGGTACATAGTTGCGCCCCGCGGTTTCATCCGTGTAAGCAAGCGTAACTCATTAATTACAGTCTTGCGCAGTTCACGATCATGCCAATAATAGGTAAAGTATGCGTGAAATCATTTAAAACCAATTAGTTCCCTTTAGCTGGCAACATTCATCATTCTAACTTTATTATTCGGACGGCCATTTCATTTACACGCCTTTGATTAAAGACATAGAGCAACACTTTATAATCGTTTGCGTAGATGTTTTATTATTTGATTGTTGTATGTACTTTTTCTCGTCGTTTCTCGCTAGTGCATATGTGCTACGTTCTGCTCGTGATTAGCCAATTCATCCTGTCCGGGTAACGCATAGATAAAATGAGTACCTACCGTACCTACCTATGTAAAGTAAGAATTTATATCCAGGTACTAGTTGTAAATACATTATTATTTAAAGAAAAGAAACGTCTCGCTTGTCCAAACGATCAAGCCGTTTAGAGCTACTTGAGGTAATAAACGCGAACATTCATAAATACACTCATACTTACATACTCACATACACATACACCCCAAAAACATTACTTTCGTTCTTGGGCAAATACGCAAAGAAAAAAAAAAGGTCCGGGCCCGCGCCGGGCATTTGTTATAGTAATTAAACTAACCTAACTAGTCCTTAAAGTTACATCTCCTAATTGACCTGGTAACAAATTCAAGTGCTATTATTTAGTATTGTAAGTACTATTATCTATTCTGTGTAAAATAAAGCTATATACCACTAGTAATTCGCGCCGAAGTGAGACCTCGCGACCCCTATAACTTCACAACCCCTGGACCGACTCAGCTCATATTCGAAGTAAAAATAGTATTGAAATGACCTACTAGCCTACAATATTTCATGAAGATCAGATAAACGGTTCTTAAGTTATCGTTGGAAAAGTATACATATAAACATACAGACAACTGCCGATTAGCTACCGTAGACTGAGACCTTCGCTTTGCTCGGTCAATAATATTTATATTCTACCTATCTACGTCTAAAATTTACTTCGCTTTACGGCTATTTTTTACTTACTAGTAAACCAATTCAAATAACATTTTGCATAGCTTAGTTTGACGCTAAATGACACCGAATTTTCACTATAAAAATTCAAGGAGAAAAAAAGATTTGCTCTACTCTAATTTTTTTTTATGTTGCTCGGTGACAAGACGAGCAAGTCGCTCACCTGATGTTAAGCATCACGCTTGCCCATAACAGTTCAGTGCCAACCAGAATTTTGAACTTCAACAGTTCAAAACTATGCGCGGCAATGCACTGCGCTCGTCACCCTGAGATGTTAGATGTTAAATCTCTGTATGACCAGTAATGACGCTGGAAACATTGCCCTTCAATCCGGAACACAGTGATGCTTGCACACTGCTGCTTGGTGGTTGAATAACTGGCAAAGTTGTGGTACTTCCCCAGGCGGACACTGCAAGATAGCCCTACCACTACAAATCTACATACATATCTAGCCTTGTGGCTCAGTGGGTGGATTTCCGCCTTCTGAGCTGTGGGTTGTGGGTTCGATTCCCACCCAGGACAAACATTTTTGTGTTATGAACATGGATGTTTGTTGTTTGTCTGGGTGTTTCTATGTATTCTATGTATGTATTTACAAAAAAAAAGTATTTATGTATTCTATCAGTGATCTGGTTCCCATAGTACAAGCTTGCTTAGTTTGGGGCTAGATGGCGCTGTGTGTAAATAACGTCCACCAATATTTATTTATTTATTTATTTTATTTTTATCTAATCGTAGCTATATACTCATTATTAGTAATCGGTCGCGTTCACGGAAAATATATATAAATGGTCATAGGAAAAGCGTGCCATGATCATATTAGCCAAACGGCATATTCATGACTTCTTGGTCGATTTACCCTCAGTTATTTGCCGAGGAATGCGAGGGGAAACCATTCGGCTAAAAGGTATCGACTTGTTATTTCTGATGCTATAGTAACTTTGTATACTAGCTTCTGCTCGCGCTTTTACCCGGAGTAATAAGTTTTACTAAAAACTACCGGAATAAAGGCAACCTAGTCTTTTTTCTGTGATGCACAGGCTAGGCGCCTGACCACAGGTCAACGGATTCCAAGTGGTGGTTGTTCCTAAAATGGAAACTGCCGTGTTTGTGGACTAATTGTAAATTTAAGCACCACAGAAGATAAAAAAAAATGACTTCTTCTTTTCTGTGGAAGCACCATGCTTGTACAGACGTTGTTAGGATTTGAACCCACACCAGAGCGGCGTATCGGAACGTGCCCACCACTGACCTATCAACTTTACATCCTCTTCTAAAATACAAACCTATGGGCCGATTCAATTGCCAACATAGAGACAAATAGACATCCGCATTTCTGCGTGGATGTTGGTAGAAAAGGCGAGACATCGAGATATTTTCCTGTTTACTACAATGTAAAGTAAACCTTTCCATCTGTGTACATTGTTACAAAACTAGTGCAAAAATAAACTAAATGTATTTTTGTATTACGAGTATAATTATCTATTTACCCTATTCAGACCGAGAATGCGTTAATGATAATAGAAAATTACCCGTAGCATAGAGATATTATGTAAAGAAGAGTACCAATGGCCATATAGAAACATGCGTTACCCGATTGTAGTAACTGGTAAGGACGTAAGATGTCGCTAGTGCTTTAAACTGTGACATGATCGTCACAATTTCTGCTTGACTTAAAATAAAAACTCAAGCTAACTCATTCGTAATGATACAGAGAAAAACCACTACTTGTTATGAATATTTTTGCATTATTAATGCAAATTATAAATTTTATATCTTAGTTGCAAACACGCTAGGTTACCAAGTGATGGTATTGAAAAATTATTTACGGGAAAAAAATACATCATATATAGCATAATTTATACTAAACCATAAATTGAGGACATATACCAATATTATCATATTTCTATATTAACAATATTTTCATCGGTCTTAGCGGCTTAAACATGAAATTTACACTTTTTTTGTATGAGATTGTCATTCTTTTAGTATAATTTTTCTATGCCCGTATTATTTCTTAAACAAGTAGAGTGCTTTTAGAAACAAAACGCTGTAATGCAGAAGTATTCTTGTTATCAACTCTTAGACGTCCATTACTGCTGGATAAAGCCTTCATAATACATACACAGTGGAGAAAAAATAATACACAGTGAAAAACAATATTACCTGCCAGTACCTTCTTTATTACTTTCAAATACTTTGTTTATTACTTTAAAATAGAAAATAGAACAGAAAGTTGCACTGCCGACAGAACTAAGCTCCTTGTTGACAACTTTAGTAAGACTACTTTTATCATCGAGACATCAATACTTTATTCACATCAACTCCAACAAACTTTCAGTAATGCTTCCACAGCTTTACTGAAGCAGGATTTAGACAGGACCATAACTGAAATCGTTGGCATAGACACACATGTTTTTACTATGTTTCACTGAAAAGTATTATACTTTACTTGAAATATTACAAAACTTGAAACTGACTAAGTGCTTCGTGTCGAGCCGAAATGAAAATAAAAATTGCAGTATCTTAAAAGAACTCTTCCTCTTTTTACCCGACTGCTCAGAAAGAGGGTAATGTTGTTAGATAAGATAAGATTATTTATTTGCATACAACATGGGAAATATTATACAACACATGCATAAAATCATGCATTGTTCCGGTGCGTTTAAGGCTCGACCGATTTTGTATTGCAAGTTGTCGGTAGATTCATCGTTATATCCTGAAAAAATGTCTTATGCTACATTTGGTACAATTTCCGGCAAATGTTTTAAAAAATGACGCCATCTGCGTAACTGTCGTATCTTTGCGGGGCGAAGTTTGCGCGGTGAGATTTCTAAATACGTCCAGCATTTCTCAGAATACGCAGATTTTTGCTCAAGATGTTTGCCGGATTTTTTTAACTTGTCATGCGATATCTTAGTGGCTATCTACCAGCAATCGAGGTTACGTGAACGTATCGCAATTAATAGTTACCAAAAGTAAAAGGCAAAAGCTATAAATAATGATTATTACGATTTTGTAGGATTATTTCATATGTACCTATATTTAATTTATTGCTAGTATTTGCAGAAATAGAAAGGTGCTATAATCAAAAAAGGTTAGGGGTCAACATTTACATTGATTTTCTCATAGTTATGATTTATTATTTTATTTATGGCAAGCGTGTTACAAACTTATTCGTTTGGAAGGGAATACTACTGTGTTTTTGTTTATTTTTGCTCATTCAAGTCGAAACTGCATTACACAGCAGAGAGCGAATCAAAATCGCGCTAGATGTTTCTTTTTTTTTACTCTGGATAGAGCGCAATAAAGCCGAACTTGACAAAGACATTTGCATCAATTCTTGTCGATGGTTGTATCCGTATATTTCAAGATCCTTGGTATATTTAGTCATTTACGACATAGATGAATGTATACTAGATTTACGAAATCAATCTGACAGAACGAATATTATCAGCATGGATTTAGCATCTTTCGTCCAAGATTATCCAGTGTCTCTTTTTGGTATTGTTTTTGGTGTGTATGTCGGTTTGTAATGTCTGTTTGTGTGTTCCTATAGCCTAAACTGCTTGACCGATTTCGGCGGGTAAAGTATCGTTGGATTCTTATTTGTGTGGCACAAAGGCTACAATTTGCAGTAGGGTATGTTTTGTTAGTAATATTACTTGTTAACGAATATCTAGACTGCATGTAATGTATACGGCGGAAGTAACTGGGCTGGCACAAGTAGCGCGACGCGGCGCCGCTCGCCAGCCGGCGCCCGGCATTGTCCGTGCGCACGCCGCGCTTCACACGATCCTGCACTGTACCAGGCTTTATCATACTGGCTATTCAGAAGCTAATATTATGAACCTGGATCGCACGCTCATTGTAAAAAAAACGTGACAATTTGCTCGTCAGCATTGTAGAGCATTCTTCAGTTATTCGGTTTTATTTCAATAGCTTTGATTATTTTATTCTTAAAATGGTAAAATTTTCAGTAAGTACTTCCAACACCACAAATGCAGTGCCTTCATTATTGAATTATTATTTATTTAACATTCATGACTTAAACAAAATAACAATGAATTGGTGACAGAGTAAAAAATATTTATTATTTTGATGTGGTGGTTCGGTAATTTATTAAACGATATTTAAAATACATAAATGATTATTATTATGTCTACAGAACCCTACAGAATGATTGGACACGCTCTTGATAGCTTTATTTTTAACTATGAATTACGAAATTCATAACCATCGAGGTTTTCAGACTACACGTGAAATTTACAGTTAAGCAAATAACGCAAGTTTTATTAAAGACATTAATCTCTACCAATCTATGGTGAGAAATCCACAATAAAAATGGCAATAGAAAATGATACATAGAAGCAATATGGAACATAACACCACCTATCGATATTTTGCAACACAACATGCATTTTAACTTCCAAAGGAGACTGGGAAAAATTCTATGGGAAGTGGTCAATGAATCAACAGCGATACGGTTTATATATTTTATGCACAGAATTCTCCTATTTTATGTAAGAATACCTCAACTACTCCCTTGAGCAAAGGGGTATCAAAATCTGACCGGCAGTTTGTAGAAAAATAATCTGTTAGAATATACTTTTTGCCACGTTATTGTTTGAAAAAAGTGTTTTTATTAAATCTGCTGTGTCAGAATTTGATGCCCATTTGCACAAGGATACAGTCGAGGTGTCAGTAAACAAGTGCAAAAACCTTATTTGAACCTGTGAAATTATAGACCATTTTTGCCCAGTCTCCTTTAGTTTGCTATTTGTTTGCATTAATAAGAAATTTAAGCGCATTATGATCCGTGGATTTTGTCGTATTAGAGAATAATAAATGCAAATATTGCACACTTGTCGCAAGTTATTGCGTAAACGCGACAAAATGTGAGCGGTATGCTCATGCTAATGAATAATTTATGAAATATCTAGTTGGAAGTTTCGCTATTTAACGAAAAGTAATCTTGCTTATGAAGTAAATTTACAAATAGTATATATATATATTATAAACACAGAATTCTCTTTTAAATAAGTCTTTGATTATAAAGTAGTTTTTATTTTGACATCTTTTAAATTGACGGACAATCATTTATTATTCCTTAATTAACTAACTTGCAGAGTCCGCCTGGGGAAGTACCACACCTTTGCCAGCTATTGAACCGCCAAGCAGTTGTGTGCAAGCATTACTGTGTTTCAGATTGAAGGGCAATATTTCTAGCGTAATTACTGGGCATGGAGAGATTTAATATCTAACATCTCAGGGTGACGAGCGCAGTGCATTGCCGCGCACTGTTTTGAACTGTTGAAGTTCAAAATTCTGGATGGGACTGAACTGTCATGGGCAAGCGTGACGCTTAACATTAGATGAGCGACTTGCTCGTCTCGTCAGCGAGTAACATAAATAAAAAAAAAACATTTCCTTAAAAGACATAAAAACGAAAAACTCTTTGGAACATTTGTAATCCTTTTATAAACATAAACAATACGTACATTTCGAAAACTGATACTTAGTAATTTTATATCTTCAATAACGGGAAACAGACAGAATTTTCCTTCTGTTCCGTTTGTAACGACAAACCTTTGGTACGTCAAAGGCCCGACGTGCGTAGTAACGAGCTAGAGAAGGACAATCATTCCACTCAGCACGACTTTTACACAAAAAAGTGGATAATTAAACGTAAATCCAGTGACCTTGTCGGGTGATATAGGCGCCGGAAGACCGTTTGTGTCTGTTTCAGACAGCTGAAGTTACAAACATATAGTACAGCCAATAAAAGGTCTAAACATATGACTCAAGTAAGTAGAAGCAAATCGTATTATTAGTATGTATATATATAGGTACTATAGATTAGAAAACAAAAAAATAATTTATAAAATAAAAAATAAATATATAATACTGTTCACTCTTTCCTCGAAAATATTAGGTGCTACCTAGCCTCGTCCATTCATCCGCGATTCTATCAATATCATCTATCAACAGTCAAAAGACAATCCACCCCCCTTAGAGCGCCACACTGAACGACAACTGTCATGCTGTGGGGTTGCTATAAACCCCACGCTCACCGTTTATTAAGAGGACGCTGCTGCCCGTCCTTCGGTGATTCTGGACGCAGTTTTAGGATATACCCAGAGCCTGTTCCACTCTGCATCAACCTTTAAACATCCCGCTGCTGGGATATCGGCGTACCCTCGAAGGATGATTAGGCCATATCCTCCATGCTGGCTCAGTGCTTGTTGGCGGATTCATACGCCATCGAATTTCTTCTCCGGACAATATGCAGGTTTCGTAACGATATTTTCCTTTACTGAAACGCCAGTGGTATACACGTACGTAAGTTCCAAAGAACCCATTGTTACAGGCCCGCCAGGGTTCCAACCCACGACCCCACGAATGTGAGACGAGCATTCTCACACTGAGGTACCACGGCTGTATAGCCTACAAGAACTGATAAATAAACCGAGCCGAGAAAAGTAGCCTATTTTAACCCAGGCTACATAGTTAGTTATCCATCAATCAGCAATGCTCTCAAGCTGACACTAGTTGAAGCCACAAAAAGAAAATACAGACAAATATAGCCAAGCGAGCGACGCAATAAATACTCAGCAATTTCATGTCTATTTATTCACATTATGAAACAAACTTTGCAACCTGAACTGAACTCTATCTTCAAACTAAAAGTTATAAATTCCGCTACCTTCCTTCTGCAATATTATTTGAAAGGTTTAAAAGGAAAACATAACTTATTTTAAGGGCGGTTAGATCCATTTTTATTTGGGCTCGAGTTCTTTAAGGTCAGTGGAGCGAGTTACAGCAACAGGTTATATCGATTGGAGCGCCATCTACAATTTTAAAATAAACTATTACGCCGGTTTTTCAGGTTTTGTTTTGTTGACTCTCGCTGGGAATTTCTCAGGCTCAATATAAATAGATAGAGCTATTTAAGGACGAGAACAAATACTTTAATTACCTTTAGATTATTGAAAGGAAATTAGGAAATCTAAGCATGGTGGTACTTTCTACTACTCGGCATATATCTGTCGCCAACAGTAACATTTGAGCGCCAGTTTCCATTCTAGGTTGTATTTACCATTCTACAGTATTTACGAGTATACCGCCTACTTGTCCATACAAACAGCGCCAACTCAGGTGTTTCCCACACCTAAATGTTACCCGATTTCGATGTTTTTTTAATATGTTTATCTACATCGTGAAAAAATGCATATAGGATAGCTTTCTTGTTTTATTATATATAATTTTCGTTTTTTTTTTTTTCTTCTGAAAACTTACAGCTATGTACATAATTAGTTAAGTTATTTAAGAATAGAAGGCCGATTAAATTATGTCTTCGTTGTCATAGACACCTTACGCCAAAGAAGCCCATATGCGGCCTCTTTTGGAATGAAGCCTGCTCTTCAAGTCTTAGGCCATAGTATTATTATATGTTCTGTGTCATAGATACGTAAAGTGACAATTTTTATGCGTTTAATTTATGACGAAGAAAATGACAACATTAAATAATAAATAAATTGAACTAAACTTTAAGTATAAATAGAATTATTTAAAATTTAAAAAAAAATAGAATTCCATTTTTTTTTTTTAAATTTCGTCATCAAGTCATCCTAGCCATTGAAGCAAAAAAACAATTTGATATGGTATAAGGGGGTTATAAGTTTTCCCACGAAACGCTAATTTCGTCAAAAATATGAGTAAATTCACTAACTCTCTCTATCGCACGCACGAGGAGCTGAGCGACAGAGCTCTCTTGCAGAGTCCGCCTGGGGAAGTACCACACCTTTGCCAGTTATTTATCCGCCAAGCAGTAGTGTGCAAGCATTACTGTGTTCCGGATTGAAGGGCAATGTTTCCAGCGTAAATTTAACATCTAACATCTCAGGCATCTCAGGCGCAGTGCGTTGCCGCGCATAGTTTTAAACTGTTGAAGTTCAAACTTCTGGGTGACAATGAACTGTTATGGGCAAGCGTGACGCTTAACATCAGGTGAGCGACTTGCTCGTTTCGTCACCGAGTAACATCAAAAAAAATATACTACTTTGAACTGAGCACAAATAGAATTTTTCTCACATTTTTTTTTTAAACAAATAAGCTCTTTTCTATAGCTGCCATTTCTGAAAACAGGTAGTACATAGGTATTCTAAGTAATAAAATAAATAAAGTTTGTAATCTCATTTATTTAGGAGTGAATAATTTAAAAAGCGGTTCAATTATGACAATCATCAGAATAAACTTGAATGGTTAGCACGTCACGACGATACTGCAAGCATGTTTGAGCAAACAATACTGTTGACAAAAGCAATAAAATTTATCGAGAGGTACACTACTCGATCGACGCAAATGTATACTCGACTGCCTAAGAAGGGGGGTTAAGTTTTTGGGTTGTGTATCTATGTATGTTTCCCTCGAATACTGAAACGTTTGTTAACTTTGACGACAGATTAAGTTTATTGCTGTCTTTGTCGTTTGCTTAGTGCCAGACTAAGGCAGTATTAGAATTAATCTGTTGTCAAAGTTAACAAACGTTTCAGTATTCGGGGGGTTAGTGTGTTACTATATTAATACACAAGACAAATTGCATCGATATAAATGTACTACGCACTAGATTTCGCGATCGAACACTCACTGTAGTCGGCTGAACTGTACTGCAATCCGTACACCTTGTTGTTACACTAAGTTGAACGAAACGCATAATCGCAATATATTTCATGGCGCTTACGAAGTTTTGGTCGCGAGTAAACTGAACCATATGTGCTCTGTGACTAAACTCAAAATAGGTAGAAAATATATGTCAATGACAAATTGTCTTTTTTATGACAAAATGAGCAAGCGTTTGACCACAACTAAAGTGATGGAAAGCCACGACGTGGTCTAAAATAGCTTGCCCATGAAATGCCTATTTTCTCGTGTCTTGAATTGACCCAGGTTGCACTTACTAGGGAACACCGGGGTATGAGATCGAGTTCAACTCCTTAGCAGTTCGAACTTAACAGGAGTTTTGAAAACGTCTAAAATAAGTCATCCAGTATTTTCGCCAGAAAATAAATAAATAAATAAAATAAATATCTGGGACATTATTGCACACATCGTCACCTGACCCCAAACTAAGCAAAGCTTGTAATATGGCTGCCAGAGACTGATATACGTACATAGATATTTTTTAAATACATACTTATATAGATATTAACACCCAGACATAGAACAAACACAAATATTTATCACATAAATGTTTGTCCTAGATGGGAATCGAACCCACGCCCCCAAGCACAGAACGTAGGTTCACTACCAACTGAGCCACCGGGGCAGTCAAATCCTGGGTCTTGTCTCATCTTTATCTATTTTTAACTCTTCTCTTAGTATGAAATTAGGTTTTGATGCGACTCAAAACCATGCTAAATTTAAATGGTAATTGTAAAGGAACATTTGAGGATGAAATTTGACACACTAACGTTCGAATCGCTCAAGGGGAAAATTACAATGATTACAAGTAGTAATGTCGCTGACAAACTTTTCCACTATCATTTTGTCGTGGTTGCGCCCGCGCATGGGCTTATTACCACGTCCACGACCGGAACAATGCCAAGGTCGCGATACAACACCCGATCCAACGCCACGCTGTTTCCATTTAATGTTTTGTTTAGCTTTGTGCAATCAGACTCAGTGTCATCGGATCATGAATGCGCAGTTCGAACCATCACACTAATATTATAAATGCAAAAGTTTGTAAGTTTGTAAATAGGTAAGTATGTGAGTGTGTTAGTTCCCGTTCAACTCAGTAACGGCTGAACGGATTTGAATTAAATTCGGTATGGAAGTAGCTTACACCCTGGATTAACAGGCTACTTTTATCCCGGAAATATATTCGTTTTCTGTAGAATAGCGGGTGAGACCGCGGGGCACAGCGTTTGTTTATAAAAGTTACATTTTTGAACGCGTAGTCATTTGATATTGCGCAACAACGTCTACACGATTATTGGAGCATGTTTTTTTTTCGTATTATTATATATTTCTGCATTGGTCTCAACACAAGGAAAATACACAAGTCAGGGTCAAAATACAAGGGCGAGGGGCATGCATAGAGGTATTTCAGTGTATCAATTTGCGATACCATTGAAGCAACAGAATTATGTATTTAAAAATGGTTACAAAATTGATATTAGTATTGTTTTCCACTGATTTTGGCTTGATTTTAACACCAAATTCTCGTGAAATCACTATACATATACATATAATTATATATTATTATTGTCTATTCTACGTAGATATTGCAATATTCTGCATTGTTTTTGCAATACGCAACTAAACTTTAACAAATGTAAGCCTCTTACGCTTGGCAAATGCATGATCTAATAGTAACGAACAACAAATCCGTCGGCGCTTGCGCAGCGAGTACGCGGCGCGGGCACACCGCGTCCTTGCAAACAGTTCCGTGAAAGGCGATCGGTTTCACACGACACATATAGGGTTACCATCTTATCTTTTGTTTGAGTCTATATGCCACCAATTAAGCTTTTATATGTTTTTTTTTCTTCTAATTTTAAGAGGCGGACAAAATCTAAAACTTTGACTTTAAGCCTAGTAACTCATCAACCCTTTATTCTTTATGCATAAAATAGTTTTTTTTTTTATAAATATAGTATAAAATCAGTCTGTCGACGTCACTTATGTATTTATTGTCTGGACTATTTGAGGTTGACTGTTTCAAAAAATAATTTCATGTAGATAGACTGTTTGCTGATAAAAAATAAATTATTATGTTTTTTCGACTAGCAGCAACCCTAGCACTAATCCACGATATTTTAGAATTTCGTGCGGCGCTGTCACTCGAAATATTGCAAATGCTTTCGTTATCGATCGATGCAGAGATCGGAATCGCTGCAATATTTGTAAGTAGACCTACCTACGGACTTTGTTCATAATAAATACAGCTTATTTATTATAAACAAAGTTCGTATGAGTATTTCTATGTTATTTTTTTTCAGTTTGCCCACTTTACCTATATTCTAAAATGATAGTGGGTTTTGTTGAAACAATCACCCTAATGGAGTAATAAATCGGAAAGCATAGAGATCAAATCGTTAGGCAATAAATGCTACATGTACATTAAAAAAACCTTCAAAAAAAAACAGACAAAAACACAACCTCCAGAACTAAAGTCTTAAATCTATATTGCACGCATTACAGTGCTTTCCGGTAGCCTAAAAGTTGAGAGGCATACTCTATTCCAGATAAGATATATCTTAAGATTTACATCTTCGACCATAATTTTACTTAAGATCAGATGACATAATCATAACTGAATTGCAGTCAACCAACAAACGGAAAAATAGATGACTGTTACAGCATTCTAGTTTATGTTATGCCCTCGGAGGATAGGTAAATATTATGCACTTGGTAATTGCTAAAGCATAAAGTTTGATAACACGAGTAAACAAGAGGCGCCAAGTACGTTTCAAGTGTACGCAATTTGTCATTCTACCTTTATCTTCATAATGAATCACTGATACGATAAAAATACCTCGAAATTATTGTTACAGGAAAACCCTCAAAAAAACATGATAAAAAATGTCCATGATTATTTATTTATTTATTGAGGCTTCACATTTATAACAACATTAATTCTAACACCATAATCTTACACTAAATTTTAAAAAAAATGCGTTATATATCTAAGGAAGCACAGCATGCATTAATATTCCTTAATTTTTAACTATTAATAATAAAAAATTAGCTACTGAAAGGAAAATATTTAAAAACAATCAAGTTAAACAACACATAGCACATAGCACATAGCACAGAGAACTGATGGCCGATGGGGCTGTAAGGTTCTCGAATGGAGACCACGTACCGGCAAGCGCAGCGTAGGACGTCCACCCACAAGGTGGACGGACGACCTAACAAAGACCGCAGGAAGGCGCTGGTTGCGAGCCGCTTCCATCCGCTCTTCGTGGAAATCTAAGGGGGAGGCCTATGTCCAGCAGTGGACGTCCTGTGGCTGGGATGATGATGATGATGATGATGATGATGACGTTAAACAAAATAAAATCACCGTCTACGTGAAAATACAAATTGAAACTTATTGAGCACCGAGACGAAAAACATAATTGAAATGATTATAAACTATCTATATATATAAAAGAACAAGTCTTCCTTTCTGGCAATCAACGCCTTCCTTTCTGGCAATCAACGCAAAGACCAAACCGCTTATGATAAAGGCGTAAAATTTGGTCCCAGTATTTCTCAAAAGGTCTAGGTGTACAATATGAACAGATTTTACGAAATTCTACCTCTTAAGAGAGAAAAAGGACCTTGATAGATGGATAAATGGGTTTTTTTTTTTTCATGCTACTGCAATTAAACTTGGTTTGCGTACTGAGCTCAAAAATAAAGAAAGAAAAAGGTTTTTCGAAAATAATTTCCTTAAGGCCTCGAAATGGCTAATAATTCGCTGTGAAGGGGTGAACCGGGTGTTGAAATTACAGTAGCCATGTGAGCGAAGGCGTTACTATCCGCAGGCAGGGTTCCCAAAAGGCTGGCAAAGCTACCTCGTTGAATAGCAATCCTAATTATCTGACCGAAGTTAGCACCAGCAGTTTGCTCGTTTTATTACCTCGGGATTCTGGAACGTTTGTTAACTTTGACAAAAGATTAAGTCTATTGCTATTTGCTTAATGCCTGACAAAGGCAGCATTAGAATTAATCTGTTGTCAAAGTTAACAGACGTTTCAGAATCCCGAGGTTAGACAGATAAAAATTAATTAATTAATTAAAGAAACTTGAGATGTTCCAATTACGTTAGTGTTTAGTGAATTGCGACCAAGTCATTCTGAAGTCGCATGTTTCAGCGACCTTGTTTGACTGTAGTACTTGTAATGCATGGTAGTAGGTATTGTGACGTCACATCCGGTAGTTCCCATGTTATGATGACTGTCATTACAATGATTGCTGAAGAGCATGTTTTCTTTTTTATCTGAAATGATGAGCAATCGCTTGGGCAATAATTAACGTTTGTTTTCCTTGTGGGCCATGAATATCTTATTTTATTCAAAGTTAGCGAATGAAAAGTAACTACATTAATAGAATAACCTGCCGTTCCAATCTTCGAGGTTACTTATTAATAAATAAATAAATAATAAATATGTGGGACATTATTGCACACACGGTCACCTGACCCCAAACTAAGCAAAGCTTGTAATATGGCTGCCAGAGACTGATATACGTACATAGATATTTTTAAATACATAAAACATATTTAATAATAATATAATATAATATTATATAATTTATAATACATATTTCCTCGGTGTTGATCTGAACTTTCCGTCTCATTATAATTGGTACTTCTCTGTAATAAATATTTGCATTTAATTGTTTTCTTTAACAATATACTAAAGAACAAAATTAAAAAAATATTCACTGTGTCACGGATCTTGGAAATTGGTACTTAAAGTGATGAACAAACTGCGTCGCACTTAAGCGTGTCTATACGTGAGGGACGTGCGTGGCGTGCGAAGCGCGTTCACTAGCGGGGATCACCATCCACTGAGTGCTCAATGGTGCGTAGTATACATGTACGCACCATGGAGTCGGTTCTATTTGAAATGTTTATCGTAGGGTCCATGTCAATGCAAAATAAGAGTTTGACAAAAGTAGAAAGTCATTTTTTTAATTATGTTTTTCGTAAGGAGCCTTCTTACAAATCACAAGTTGTGTAAAGATGGTCAAAGTTACTATAAGGCTGCGTTTTCGAACGGTTACTACAAACAAAACACGTTCGAGGTGCAGGTTCTGAGCGACGCGTGCGTTATTAGACCAAATATACAACAAAATGGCCACGGACCCGAGCGTTCGTGCACGCAGCGATACGCGAATTAGCTGTGCAGGTGCTGTGTGGTGTGTAAATACCTTTGAAAGACAGCTAGAACGGCAGCGGCTTGATTACGCTATCGGCGGCTCCATACGAATTAAACCCCTCGCCTCGCTACCCGCTGAAGTCAAAAATGAGGTCTTAGATTTCATTACAGCGTTTCTAACTTATAACCCAAAGACAATTTTGCTAGATACATACCTTCTGAACTAACTTGGTTGTAGCTAAGACTCACAGGTAATAAGACCGGCTATAATACATATTACGAGGTTCATGAACCTGAAACAACATTGCTTTGGGTTGGACGTTAATTATATGAGACATTCGACAATATTCCAATGGATTTTACATTACTAGTTGCATCGACCAGTTTAAGTTAAATACGATTAAGTACCGGGTTATAACATTATCTTCAATGGTCTCAATTAAATCCTTATTGCTACTATAGTTTAAGAAGGCTATGTGCATTGTGCATAGGTGAGCAATTTATTACGCCAGATGCGGTTTACAAAGACTTCTGAATTTCTTAAGTGAGTACACCGTCATTTTGTTTAGGCCAGATAATGGCTAAAAAAGTGTTCAAAAATTCGAATTTCCAGCGCAAAAACAGGTGATACGCGACGAGAGGCGGTCTCGAAAGACACTTTGTCAGTCGTGGTCTTAGAGCAACACAGGGCTCCGGCCAACCCTTCGGGCCGCTACCGAGTTGCTCAATGGTCATGGTGATTACTTGGTCAATGATCCAGAATTTGGAACAGTTAAAACTCTGCACCATCACACGCGCTCGTTAAACTGATATCCTGTATCAGCCTTTAAACATCCCACTGCTGCAATATCAGCCTACCCTCGAAGGGTGATTAGGCCATATCCACCCCGCTGATAGAATACATAAATACATTTTTGTTGTTGTATATACATACAAATGTCATTACACAATGGGTGTTTCTATGTATTCTAGAAACACCCAGACAAAGAACAAACACCCATGCACATCAAACAAATGTTTGTCCTGGGTGTAAATCGAACCCACAACCTACAGCTCAGAAGATGGAAATCCGCCCACTGAGCCACAAGGAGCCACTGAGCTGAGTCAAAGTGTATTAAAACCACGTTAGTTTTTGGGTTCATAGTAAAATATTACTGATGTTTCTCATTTTCTAAGTGCAACAAGTAAATCCAGGAGCTGGCGCTAAAGTAAGTTCCGAGTAGTCGTCCTTCGGTCCTGGACAACTCTTGTTGCGGTGCAACGACCCGGAAAACCTTATAAAACCACACATAACGTGCGCTGGAGTGGATTCTGTGTTGTAATGAAAACTTATTTTTAACCGCAACCGATGACTTGATGTAATCTCACTCGTATCGTGTCTTGGATATTTTAGGATGTATTAATATGTTCAATTTAATTCTAGTGACCCCACGGTTCAATTTTATTAATAACTTAGCTTGTTAAAGCTTTAGCTTTATCTGTAACAACCTTATCATATACTAGTTGTCCTGATACGACTGTGGTTATATTCCTCTGAATTATAATTGACCGAGTGAGAAAGTGAGCTAAAGGTCTCAATTTTAACTGGCAAAATTTGCTTTCATCGCACAATCTTTCGCATATATAATATTAGTGTGATGCTGGAAGGCCCAAAACAGAAAGGGATGGAACAAACTGTGGGAGTCATATGCCCAGATAGGGAGACAACCAAGTCATCAGAAAAAATCCGATTCATGTTTTCAGATGACAAATAAGCCGATAGCTCAATAGTTAGCGCGTTCGGATCGCACTCCACATGGTGTGGGTTCAAATCCCAATAATGAGATTGAGCTGTCGGTGAAGGAAAATACTGTAGTATAACGAAAAATCAAATATAAAAAATAACCCGACTGCATGATATACATACACACTGAAAATATGTAAGCAAGGCGTTTTGAACATGAAATTACGAAATTTTCTTTCAAAGGGTTCATGATACAAAATGTACCAAAGGACACTAAAAATTACATGTTATAAAATCAAAGCACACTGTCTTTCTAAGCTGATCGTCTGGTTTTTTTTATAAAAGTATGATTTTTCACTATGATTACTTGTACCGCAGAATAAATAATTACTATTAGTACTCACGGGATATTTACCACGGGTATTATTGTTGTTGAGTTCCCGATATTTCGGCACAGTTGCATGCGCCATGTTCACAGAACTCAACAAAAATAATAACTGTGGTAAATATCCCGTGAGTACTAATAGTAATGTAGTAAACCACCACGAAACTCTAAAACAATGTTTAGAATAAATAATAGTTTAATTCTTGTACTAGTGTATAATATAAGTTTGGTTTAGTATTATGTTTGCCACAATGTGCTACAAAAAAGTTCATTTTTGTGACCGATCGGACAAAAAGAGGAATCGAACGACACCTCGCTTGTCAAAATCGGTCCAGCAGTTTAGGCTACAGAAGGCCTACAGGCCATCTTATAGGAACACTCAAACATACTGACATACTCACATACTTCAATACACCCCAGAAACATTGCCCTACTTCTTGGGCAGTCGGGTAGTAAGTAAAAAAATCTAACCGTTATAAAGAGTGTTGTAATTGGAAAGAAAGTCGAAAAAATAACAGGAGAAACAGACTTATTTGTGAATTCGCTAAGTCGGGCTCAAATTCAAAGGCGTGTTAAATTTTAAGTGATGATTTAATTAGCGTTTCTATAGACGGTTCTCAAGGATAACAGGGTCTCAGATTGATTGGCGTCTCAGTATTCGGATGTTACTTATTCGACATATTTTTTCAAATTTTGTTTCGTCCAGAAAGCTTACGATAGAAATAGTCCTACCTCAACATGGCATGAGTTATCTCATAGCCGACACGAAGTACTGTTGGCAGCGCTGTTGGCAACTCTCCAATATTTAGGGCGCCGCCGGGTTACTGTCACTAACCTGTGGAGTGTGGACTAGCTTTGATGTTTGCTTCCTTATTCCCACATCAGGTATCTCGTTCGCGCGTTCTAACATTTTTGTAGTTAAAAAATTACTGCGTCGAAAAAATATACAGACAAGTTATCTTTAGAATAACGTTGCAAATATTTTAAAGCTATAATATAAATATTATACAATATTTACATACAATATTTTCTGTTATTACAAAGGAAAAATAACTGTTTTCGAGGGTTTTTCCTTCTCTTTTGCAAAAATAGAAAATATTAATATGAAAATCACTCTACAACGTTGGCAATGTTATTTTGAAAATAACTGCTTCGTGTTTGTAAATTCCAACTCAATTCTTTTTTTCTTTCAAATAATTACATATGTGATAAGATAGTGAAAGAAAAGATTGAGCCGGGAGATTCCTAAACCTTTTATATCTAGCTCCAAGTAGCGAGGTTACATTAACAATTTTGATGTGGATATGGCTGTGGTTTTAACCCAGGGTAAAAGCTACTAAGCTTACCGAATTGGATCAAATCTATTCTGTCGTTACGAAGCTGTTTTTTTTTAAATATATATTTACGAAATCTGAATTTTTTGTTGAATCTAACGAAAGTTAAATGGGTGGTTTTTTTTTTTTTTTTCAATTGTAATATGGTGCCTCATCAATATTACAATCTAGGCATGTGACTAAGTAATTTAACTTTAACTTAATCTGCTAAGTACCACTTTTAACACTTTTTTTATTGTCTCTATTTATGGGGAGGACACTTTGTTCTCGTGTTCTGTTAGCAAATGTGGTAATGGGGAGGCATATGTTCAGCAGTGGACGTTTTCTTGCTGATGATGATGATGATGAATGAAAGTTATTTGTTTGAAACAAAATCAAGCCGTACTGATTTTTTAAGAACTAAATACAAATACAATATTTTTATTCCACAAATTAACAATAGTATGTATTATAATAGTCCTTATGGATCTGAAAATCTACAAAATGATGATAAAAAATTCAAAACTCATTTCATTTCGTTTAATTTCATTTCAAAACGAAATTAAACCTTATTAACAAAGCATACTACAAAATTAAGGAGTATTTTGAAGACTAGGCTAAGAATAGTGTTAATAGTAACTAATTGTAATACTTTTTTATCTATTTATGTAAGTGTTTAAATAAGTCTTCGTAAACATTTGACATAGTAAATAATAGTGATAATAAGTACGAGAAATCATTGTACGCTGGTAAAGGTCAGACTGTTGAAACTTTGTGTATTATGTACCCCACTATCTATTATGTACACAGTTATACAATAAATTAATTCTGATTCTACACACAAAGTGTCGCATTAACAGTATTTTTGTAAAGTGTGTTAACTGATGAGTCACGCAAGTCAATCATCTAATGATAGGAGCTAAGATAGCTAAATTGTGGCAAAAGTAGTTGGAAATAAGGTAATAGCACATCATGGCAGGCAAAAAAGGGCTTTTGGGCAAACGTGAAAAATGTGAGCCGAAGCAAATTGATGAAGGCACAGCACAATTCCATCAATCATCAAATTGCCGCCTAAACTTCTAGTGTCGGTACTTCTAGAAATTTTTGAGCATTTAAGAGATAACGCAATATTATATTTCTTTGCTGTAGGCAAATCTAAATAAAATACATACAAAACAAAACAGCCTACTTAGTCCACAATACAAAGTGAACAGTTTGATTACCCAGGTTTGATTAAGGAGGAGGCCTATGTTGGGTGTCTTTTGGCTGGATGATAAGTTTGATTACCCAGGGACCATTAAAGTTTTAAAGATATAGTCCAAATTCTCAAGCTCACTTCCAATTGGTAGCTTACCCAGGCTGCTGGCATTACCACGCTAAATAGCAATACTTATACGTTGCATCAGATAAACGCAAAAATTTTCGTCACGCGTCGTATATACAGGAGCTCTGATAGATTTTTGAAAAAGGGATGAGCCCGGCCGCTGTAGACCCAATGTCTCATCCCCAAACGGATCAATATATTGTAATTACTACGTGTTGAAGAAAATCCACACAATGTGCAAGTGCATATAACTAACACCTTTGAATCTAACACAAAATAGAAATTTCTTTGAAGCTATTTAATCGAATGATCAATTTTCGTTGCGCCAACGAGTACTGACTGCATTTATTAGTGCGTCAAAATGCTCTCTTACGACACTTGATGAATGCCGTTCGCGTGACCGCGCGGGCGCAGTGTAAGCGACGACCGGGCCGTGACGTTTTTATTGCGATAAATTGTTAGGTTCGCGCTGTCGAGGAATCGTATCGCCGCGTGATGAGATACACAGTCGCGCAGCGTCGGTCGCTAAACCTCACAATCATCGCAATAAGGATCACACGGTATGGGTCCTGCATAATAGTTCACATAGTAGTTACGATTAAGATGATGATGTAATCAAAATTTTTTTTAAACAACTACTGTACAAACGTTGAGATAATGCTAGAAGAATCCTAATATTAAAATTTCGAAAGTAACTCTGTCTTTTTGTCTATCTGTCTCTCTGTCTGGGTATTTGTCGCGTTGTTAACGGTTAAACACCTGAACGAATCGAGCTGAGTTTTTGCATAGATATGACAGACATAGGGTACTTTTTTTTTAGGATCACGCTAACGAAGTCACGGGTAACAGCTAGTAAACAATAAGATAAACTGCGCTCGACACACAGTGAATGATCATTATATCCCGAGCAGTCATTGAAGTCCATTACTTTCTTGTCGTAATTAAATATTGGTTACTGATCTGACGAAAGCGCCACATCATTGGCGTTTGTTATTAGTTTTTTCGTTGAGAAAATCAGCAATGAATGAATGACCTAGCAAAATGAATGACAACTACTATTAATAAAATAATAAATAAATAAAAAGGCTACTGTTAAATGTGCTTATGTATGAATAAAAAGAAACCCTCACTTGTGTAAATCGGTCAAGTCTCTTAGGCTAGGATAGTCGGGTAAAAAATGGAAAAACGCAGCGGCCGTAAATAGAAGGCAATTTTTTCATATATTTTCTATCAGACACGTAACGAAAGTTTTTTTTGTAATAGTTATGCTAGGGTAATTCTGACGAAAGCACCGCATCGTTGGCGATTGGTACTTGTTTTCAGTTGTGTTAAAGTAACACAATGAAATAGAGTTCACTAGCCACCGTCCCTTTCTCTCCAAGTATAAAGCCTCAGCTGTTCACGCTCGCAGTCTGGCTCCAGTTTAGTTCGCACGATCGCTACCACGACCCGTCTAATATAATGCAGGGCTCGTGATTCACACCACTCCACTACACGCCTCTTTATGACTACATGTCTTATTATTTTATTACTTGCATGCTTGCTAATCTCAGTTCTAAATAAATTCTTAGTTGTCAACTGATAGTGAAACAATAATAGAACATTTTCGGAAGCTGGCTGCGTAGCGGGACTTTTAAATATCTTTAGACAAATCGTTGTGACACCAATGGCTGCACTCGGAGACGTTTAAACTTTAAAAAATTACTTAAGTCTTAGAGCAACACAGGCCTCCGGCCGCCTGGGCCGTTCAGGCCGGTACCGAGTTGCTCAATGACTTAAACTGACACGATTTTCATTACAAAATGAAAATCTTTACTTATTGACAATTTAAGTAATCATTTTTGTACAACATCTAACCTACACGATTCCCAAGTTTCTCTGGCCTTTATTGCAAAGGCCTGCTAAATAACTATAAATAAAACTCTTTAGTACTTATTGAAAAGCATGTTGCAAGCAAAACATTACAAAACTAATTCAAAGACATAATCTAATTTAATTAATATTTTTTTAATTATCGTTATGCTAGGGGTATAAACCTAATCTAATCTCTGGTTTGTAGCAATAAAAGCGACTTGGGATCACACGCCGCAGGGCATAGGTTTAAATCCCAACAATATGCTTTAGCTGTCGGCTGCTTGAAGTCAAATATCTTGAGGAGACCATAGCATCGAGGAAGGGTACTTCTTAGTACCCTTAGTATCTATCTAGTTCTTAGTAGTAACTACTATCAACTTAAAATTCCGTCGCCAAGCTCCTAACGGTGTGTAGGGCAACCTATCTGTAGAACCAGCTCCTTTTCACACCGTCACATAACATCAGGTAAGTTTCTGGTCAGGTCTAGCCTGCAAAAAATATAAGTATGCCGCAATATTATTAATCTTAGTTGGACCACGCCTTCGCGATGCATAGCACCTAAATTTAGACAGGTTTATAAGTGTCTGAATGCCGATCGGTCAGAAGGTCACCTGTCGGAGTCTCTCGATGCGACCTTTGCTGTCAACGAGCCTTTCAATAAAAGGATGAAACAAAATCACTAGATCCAAGAATAATAAGACTGTATTGTATACGGCAACGGTATTGAAATGTGCACGAACTTAGCTATGCTAGAGCTATGTTAGTGCTTTTTGGCATTTGGTTTGCTACGTAAACGTAGCAAACTAAAGGCCGAAACCTATTTAAGTTGATCTGACCAGTTTTTCTTACCCGTAACCTGCAACTTGCCATGCCTGCTTTGGAAATTTGCCAGATCACTTGTCACACCACTTAGATGGGTTTCGGGCCTGAGCCCTTACAGTTTCACCGTATCCATATCGCCGTGTATTTGTGACGAGTAATCTTATATTTGGAAACTAGAGCTGTTGATCCGGAAACCGTAAAAACAAGTTTGGTCGCTCGTCGCGCCCTGTGACGGTTGTTATGTACTAACATGGCTACGGAACTCTGATATGACCGTGTTACAACACGCACTTGATAGTATTTCTGTCAATTGTAACTTAAATATCCAAATGTCTTCTCTCCGGTTTCGCAAGCCCGTCGTTGGTAAAGAGCCAAATATTTAAAAAAATTTATTCAAATTTTTTTTTACTTTATTTTTTTTGTATTAGATAGATAGATTAACTCTTTATTGTTCACACAAAATTTTACATAAATTTAAAAAGAGGCTTAAAAAGTAGTGTAACAACTGGCGGCCTTATCACTGAAAGCGATCTCTTCCAGGCAACTTTAACCTTGTATTGTGTGACGAGACTAGTAAGTCGCTTAACCTGATGATAAGCGTCACGCTTGCCCATAACAGTTTAGTGTCACGCAGGATTTTGGACTACACTTCAACAATTCATAGCTATGTGCTCATCACTGATCGATCACTGATTACAATCGATGTTAAATCTCTTTTTTTACCCAGTAATTTCGTACTATACATTATAATTATTAGTTTCTAGTATTTCGTTTCGAATTCCGATTCCATACTACGTTCGATACCGACGTAGAAACGAAATCAACAAGACTCAGATGGGAGTGGGTGAGCCACAGAAGAGGAATACACCCGGACAGGTGGGGAAAGGTGTTCAAGAGGTGGGGGCCAAAAGAAGTTAACCCCCCAGGTCACCCTCCGAAACGAAGGCGGGCATTAAGACCTCAGAAAGTATTAAAAAACTGGACAGTTTTAGCACATGACAGGAAAGGAAAAGGGGTAGGTTGTCCGGTAATCACCGCGCTTAGCAGGCGGCTTGGGGATCGCAGCACACTCACCGTTTACTCTGGTTTAGGTTTAGGACTTACCCAATCACCCAAGTAAGTATTAAAACCAAATAATGTGGTTTGTAAAAGATGTAATGAAAATTTATAATAAGTTAGTAAAGTAATTCAATATATCCACAATTCAACCTGTATTTATTAAGTTTCAAAATAGAATGATCATTTCAATTAAGCCCGTAACAAACTCCTGTAGAAATTGAACGTTCGGCACTGGTTGTTTTGAAAGCCCCTGACTTTACCCTTTCAATGTAATCTGAATCGTATCTTTCCATTCGACGACCCAGGGGCCCAAAGGAAGACGTCTAATTTAATATGCCTTTGTCTGCTCTCCTTTATAACCGAATCCTTGGACCCTTTGACATCGGAATAAACCTGAATGCATGTCAAAGTATTTACATATTTCTATAGTCAAACACATTGTAGCACTCTTTATCGAGACCAGATTGAGACTGCCTCTTTCACCGCGGCTCAAAATTTGGAATGTCCAGTGCAGCAAACATTGAATGGACATGGAGAGCGAGCACTACAATGCACTTTAGGACTTTTGACCACGACTTCGATTGGTGACGTTGGACCACGACTTCGGTTGCTGACGTTGGACAATGACTTCGGTTGATGACGTTGGACCAAGACTTCGGTTGGTGACGTTGGACCACGACTTCGGTTGGTGACGTTGGACCACGACTTCGGTTGGTGACGTTGGTCTCGTGTACCTGTACTGGGTGCTTACTTAGACGATGAAAATATTCTAGGATATCATTGCACTCATCCTTATGAAAAAATCGCCACAAAACGACAGCAGTGCCATAGAAAAATGACACTAAGCCTCCTCGACCAAATGCACGGAATAGCTGTTATTGTTTTCGTGATTTCATGGTTGGTTTATACATATATTTTACAGATAAACATGAGCACAGTTAAATTTATATGCAGACAAAGATTTGAAATTTTGAGGCAATTTTTCCAGTGTAATTAAAATGGCGCTCAGTAATGGCACTGAAAAAATGGCCCTTCAATCCGGAACAAGGTAATGTTTCACATTGCTTGGCGATTGAATAGCTGGCAACGATACTTCTCCAGGCAAACTTTGCAAAACAGACCTACAACTATAAAAACCTTTTGTTTTTCTTATTTTTTGGTGGAAATTGGAAGAAAAACTCTGTAGTTTTTGACCGAGCGAAGCGAAGGTCTCAGAGTTTACTGGGACAAATCGGCTTTTGTATGTATGTTTGTGTGTATGTTTTCCGATGATAAATGGCGAACCGTTGATCCGATCTTCATGAAATTTTGTAGGCAAGTAGTTCATTTCAATACAATTTTTAAGTTCAATATGAGCTGAATCGGTTCAGGGGTTGTGAAGATATAGGAGTCGCGAGGTCTCAGTTCCGCGAATTACTAGTTATTTTAGTAGATACAAGGTATCTGACGACAGCGGATACAAGAATAATTAAATTACCTGGACTTGAACTGAATGCTACTAAGCTGGTTTCATAAAAAATAAAAACATCCTGTTAATTCCGCGACAAAAAAGTGATTATACGGTCTCTACCATCGATAAAATTAACTGTCGGCTCCACTTCCTAAGAAATATAAATAAGTTTTTGCTGCTCAAGCGCCATTCGTAGAAATTGAATCTTGCTCAAGGTCGCGCACCTACTTCTTCATAATTAGCATTACTATCGGTCACTCATTACCTCATTACAGCTTGATTAAAAAGCTGAAAGTGGCTAATGATAATGCGTAATTTTGTGTTTTGGTCGTCACTCTATAAGGTCGAGTTTCGCGTGTATTTCCAAGAGAGTTACGCGAGTTATTACGGAGCATTATCGTGGACAGCGAAGCCTTATTGTCGACGAATCTATGTACGTGGAAAATCGATATTGCGTTGGCGGATGTCGGTGCGTCAAGGGCGAGCGTTGTTTACCGACTACTCTTTTGATTGTCGAACCGATTTTTTAATATAAAATCTGGAATAAGCTTCTTGACAGATGAGGCATTCATTGACAATACTGAACAGTCAAAGATGTTAATGATATCGCTATGTTAGGGAAACGCTCTTTCTAGCTATACCGGGTGTTACTATGAAAGTTAGCGTGGTTTTGACACATTTTCTGTATCAGCCTTTAAACATCCCACTGCTAGGCTGCCCTGGTGATGAAGGGTGATTAGGCCATATTCACCTCGTTGGCCCAGTGCGGGTTAGCAGATACACACATTTGACACATTTTATTTTCATAAAACGGGAACACTTAGTTTAATTGAGTCGGTTATTCCGACTATAGTTTCGATCACAAAAATAAACAAACAACACAATGGGTGTTCCTGCCGCAGAACACCTTCCTTCTTCCTTACCACAGAACATATCCTAATCCGATCTAATCCTGCCATCGCCGTTCTTCTACAACACCACCAGACGCACAAAAAAGAGACACCCTTTCATGGTGGAAATACCGTTCAAACGCACTAAACGCTTCCAATCCACCTTCCTAATAAGAACAGCAGAGGTGTGGAACTCATTACCTGCGTCTGCCTTTCCGAACAAACACAATCCAAAGGACTGTTCAAAGGGGCTGTTCAAGAAAAAAAGTTAATAGGTACCTCCTAGGCATGCGTGCTACACCTTCGCCACATCGTCACCTTCCATCAGGTGAGATTGTGGTCAAACCCTTGTCTTGTCTTGTCTCTTGTTAAGTACTAGTTGTTTGGTTAGACATAACGGGCTATGCTAGGATATTATTTTACTCGCCATTAGGATCCACTTTTGCTACAGGGTCAACGCATAATTCGAAAAAAAACAGCTGTTCCTTACTTTTAATTGAGGGTGAATGACATTTTTCTGAGGAACTGTTTACTTTTATTCGCAATTTCGTCCGTAGTAAAAGTTGTTGTTGTTGTAAAAGTTGTTGTAGTTGTTTGCAAGCTGAGGTGGCAATGGGCAGGCCACATCACTCGAAGAACCGATAACCGATGGGGAAGAAAGGTTTTTGAGTGGCGACCACGAACCGGAAGACGAAGCGTAGGCAGGCATCCCACTAGGTGGACTGACGACATTGTGAAAGTCGCGGGCAACCGGTGGATGCAAGTGGCACATTGTCGGTCGGTGTGACGCTCTAAGGGGGAGGCCTATGTTCAGCAGTGGACGTCTTCTGGCTGATAATGTAATGTAATAGAATAGAATAGAATAGAATAGAATAGAATAAAATTTATTCGACATAATAGCTACATACATAAAATAAAGTAACATATATTTCAATGTAATGTAAAAGTTGTTCATAACATGCCGAATATCCAGTTCGGCTAAGGAACAGTGACAGCGACTGTTCACATGTAGAGGATTGTGGGGAATAATAGGAGGCACGACGCCTCCTATTATTTCCCATTATTATTAGTGTCGACTAGCCACAGAGAAAATGGCGTCGCAGTAAAGGCTGATTTTCAATGCATCACGCGATTGTCCACTACAACGACACCGACCATAGCATAGTAATGATGTAAGTCAATCATTTTTTCATACATGCTGTGTAATGTTAGGTAATTGCGGTGTACCAGGCGGAGTCATAACTCCGCCTGGTACACCGCAATTACCTAACATTACACAGCATGTATGAAAAAATGATTGACTTAAATCATTACTATGCCAGGCGTCATTCCAGGAATTTGAATTTAACGAGTTTGAAAATAAATGCAGTATCTAAAAAAAATTTTAACTGCATTTCTGCATTGAATTCGATCCATACGTCTGGAAGTTATTGAGTTCTCACAGAAGATAAAAAAATATATCTTTCTCTTTTCTGTGTTTAGCTCTAGACAAACAGCCTGTACAGGGCTGTATTGACAGCCCTAGTTTTTTGTTGTCGGAGGTTAACACATCATATTTCGTATATATTTATTATTTATTTTGAGTGAATTGTTACTTATCATATTTCTGCATTTCCTAAACGCGACATAATATGTTCAATTTTGATGCAAATACAAAAACAAATTCCTATTTTTGAGCCAACTATAAAACTAGATTCGGAGATGAACAAAATTTGCTACAAGTGAATAAATAGTGCTTGCTTAGTTTGGGGCTAGATGGCGCTGTGTGTAAAAGCGTCCAGCAATATTTATTTTAATAAGGTATGCTATTTCAAAAGTTGAAAGTTACGAAAGCAGACGCTCAAATTCAAGCATTTCTTATCTCAGAACGTCCTTCGATCTGGCAACATAAGTAACAGCTGCTAAGTGTTAACTTCAATTGATTGACACATTGAGAGATGAAATGCAACACGTTGCTACATTTATTGTGAAATAAAGACGAGTAGCTAAAAAGCCCACTAAAAATGTTGGGGCAAGTGCACAATGTTGACGCAACGGAGATAATGTTGCGAATTTTAATGATTGCTAAGTGCCTAATAGAAGTTTTGTTAATGTCTTGCGAATTTGAGATTGCAGTGTAGTTCAAATTGCAGTGCAGTTCAGTTCTAGAGTCCTTTTATTCTTGCTTCATAATGCAAAAGAGCTATATAATGTAATAAGGAAAAATCACAGTTACACTCGAGATTCGAGTCGTCCTAACTAATATTATAATTCAGAGGAATATAGCCGCAGTCTTATCAGGACCGATAAAGCTTCGAGGTCTAAAAATGAATTCTTTCGTCTCGAGGAAAAAACTTCGCTTGCGTGATTCATAACTCCCTACAATACAACTGTCAGTCCATGCAAAACGTCAAAAATGCACAACAATGATCAACGCCATCTAGCGAACTATAGGAAGTAACTTTGTCTCTCTGTCTGGGTGATTGTCGCGTTATCACGGCTAAACAGCTCAACGGATCTTGATGAAATTTGATAAGGAGCTACTGTATATCACAAAGACGCGAAAGAAAAGTCCACCATAAAAAGTCGCAGGTAACAACTAGTTAAACTATAATTTTTAACACCCGATACAAACAGAGTGGTCTTATAAGTCTAACGTGTATCTGTCAGAGCCATCGTAGCTCCCAAATGGATGAATTTTGATGTAGTCAAGTACACGACATAAATTTAGCCGAGCTACTCACCACATTAGCATAGTTTTGTAAGTTAGATTAGCGCACGATAAGTCCCGCATTGACAACATTTGCTTTTACTAATCATTACCTCAGAATGCAGTAGCTCGAGTAAAAATAGTGGCGTTTGTTTGGAAAATCCCACGATATGTAATTACTCGTATACACCTTCCTACACGACACAACATGGTTGGAATACTTTTATCAAACAAACAAACAACTCGGAATAAACCCTCACATGGAATCCTCTCAACGTGGTCATTAAACTATTAAGATTGGAGTATACTGTCTACTATTTGTTATACAAAAAGCGACAAGTGATTTAGAACCCCTAAATGTTACCCGATTTCGATGTTTTTTTTTAATTATGCCGTAAAAAACTACGCTTGCAGGTTTGACTTTTTGAAATATTGCATTGTTTTCGTAGTTATAGGCATGACGACTTTTTTCCTTTGAAATTATAACAAAGAAAAGTAGTTGTTATTAAAATTTATTTATTAAATAAATTATTAAAAAAATCTTTCTGCGTAGATTATTTTATTTATCCAAACCACTGATACCAAAAACAAAACATAAAATAGATTTACGCAAAAACAGATTTATATAACAAAATGTAGGGTGTCGCACGGCAGGCAGAGCGACAGCAATGCAATTATCAAATCTACTGCGCTAAAACAGTTCCTCTGCTATCGAGTAGGATGCATACAATAAAAAAAAACATTAATAAGTGAGTACATCAGGTACTTTTTACTCTAAGAAAAAAGTGGTAAAACTACAGTTACTGTCATTACCGCGCAGCGCAGGAGACCGGGGCTATAACCGGGAATTGTGGAAATATGGAATCTATACTTTGTTGCCCACAATGTCCCTGCATCGGAATGTCAAATGGCGAAGTTAACCGACAAGCCGTTTATTCCATACTTTACGACAGATACGGACGATAAATATATGAGGGTTAACATTTTAAAGTTTTTTTTTCTGCCGCTGCGTAGCCACCGTTAGATATGGCGCATACTATACGATTACATTAAACGCAACGAAAGGCTGCGGCCGACAATTTTCATACATTTAGTTCAAAGGTCCGCACACTTGGCGTTGAGTTGCACAGTCGCAAACGGCAGCTCTACGCTAGGTATAGTATAACTTTACTATGAATTTACTGTCGAATTCGTATCATAGTATTTTCGGTAGTTGCTTTGCTATTACCGAGCGAAGCGAAGGTCCCATAGTCTACGGGAACAAGTCTGTGTTTGTTGTGTATTTGAATGTTTGGACGACGGTAACATGATAGTGTATTGTTTTAATAAATAAATAAATTTAAACCGTTGAACCAAGCTTTATGAAATTTGCAAAATGGGTCCAGGAGTCAAAGTTATACCTAGATAAAAAGTAGGGTCTCAATTACAATACTAAGATTAGTTATAGTTAAAGATAGATTTATTCAACGCTACAAACTTTTACTAAACCTATTGAAATGGGACCATTAATACAAGACTCGCCGACATCTTAATCGCCTGTCAAAGCACATTTCAAGCGCTAAGCTCCTAGTTTCCTAGTTATATTAGAAATGTTTGCTACTTTGTGCCGGAGCGTCAATTTGCAAACGCAATACTGTTGGGAAACAACCGGGCGAAGTTAGTAACTCGACTGGAAACAAATAAATGAGTATTATAAATGACAAACTATTGCAATCATATCATAGGATCTGGTCTAAAATATATTAATCTTATAGGTATATGCACAGAATTCTCCTTATTTGGGTATATTCTGTAGTGGTAGGGCTCTCTTGCAGAGTCCGCCTGGAGAAGTACCACACCTTTGCCGTCTATTCAACCGCCAAGCAGTAGTGTGCAAGCATTACTGTGTTCCGGATTGAAGGGGAATGTTTCCAGCGTAATTACTGGGCATATAGAGATTTAACATCTAACATCTCAGGGTGACGAGCGCAGTCTCATTACCGCGCATAGTTTTGAATTGTTGAAGTTCAAAATTCTGGGTGGCACTGAACTGTTATGGGCAAGCGTGACGCTTAACATCAGGTGAGCGACTTGCTCGTCTCGTCACTGAGTAACATAAAAATAAAATAAAAAACAAAATGATAATATATGAAATAACTTTTTTGATAACCCTAAATGAATGAGCGGTTTCCTAGCGACGTTTTAGCATTATTTATCTCTCGCTAGATGGCGTTGGCGACAGTTTTGGTAACAGTAGTGTGGCATGATATTCTGAGTTATATGTTCTTTCCATGACGTGATATGGCTGAATGAAGTTATGATAAAGTTTAAGAAATAAATACCAAAGTGTTTGGTAATTAGTGCTATCGCAGGTTTTTTGACTAGCGCGCGCTAAAGCGCTTTTTATTTCATTTTCTTTCTTTCTTTTCTTTTCATCTGCGCGCGAAAGTGTATAGCGCTATCTTTCTCTCGAAATACCCTCACAAATGACATCATTCTTACGTTACCAAGGAATGCAAAGGAAGCACAGTATGCAAGTAAACAGCAAATCGTCTGCGATCGCTGCTGGTCGAAAGAGAAAGGCGTGCACGGTCTAAATAACCATTTTGTAAGTTCCCTTACATAACGTGTTACCATTAGATCTTACCAGTCGAGATCACGGCGTCCATTGTAACATGGGCTTGCTAGCTTTTTCCAGCCGGGTTTGCTTGTGGATCTTTATGATTTGACCACTTCTAAGTGCAATTACTATGACTTCCGTGACTTTTTAAACCCTAGGACATAAAGCCATAAGTTGTTATGCTTAAGTATTTTGTATAACATATTTTTATATACACGGTAAATGTTTAAATAGTGCGCAAATGTTTATCACGCAATCGGTGTCGTTAATAGAACATACACAACCTATACACATTTTTTATGCATTTATTAATTATGGATCACGAAATGTCGGAAAACCTATTATACAATAATTAAACTACATATTATAAAATACAATATACTAAATTATAATACAATATTAAACAAACAAAACATATGCATATAATATATATATATATATATATATTGTATATTTATTTCGTTAGTAGGGTATTAAACCATTTACACTAATTACTTTTCAATCTGATTAAAAACATCAAGAAGTAAAAATTAAATCAAAAAATTAAGAAATTGTTGAAAATACCTATGAAATATCAAATAAAAAAAAAATAAAAAAATGCAGGCGACATAAAATGTCAGACTAAAGTTCAAATTATAACTTGTCAACATTCATAAATCTTCTCTCACAGAACTTCAGTTATTATTTTAAAACTTGATATTCACCATCAGTTAAAACTAGAACTAACAAAACATTCTATGGATATATTGTCTGCCGTCTCAGGATATGTCAGCCGTGAAAATATCGCGGATTGTCATAATTTAAGAAAACACCGTAAGCTTAATTAATCTAGAATAACAAATCTAATCACGGTCCTATCCCCCCTACACAACGGATAACCACGAACCAACGAGAATCTATTTCTCTCTCAATCGTCAGACAACGGTCTGCGCCAACCAAGTTGTCTTAATTAAGTAAGCCCTATTCAATAAAACTAAAATTATCTTCCTAAGCAATTCATGATTTCAGAAATTTTAAAGTGTATGTACTTAGTTCATCATTGTG
Organism: Apocheima hispidaria; assembly: GCA_947579745.1. NCBI lineage: Eukaryota > Metazoa > Arthropoda > Insecta > Lepidoptera > Geometridae > Apocheima > Apocheima hispidaria. The sequence continues at coordinate 2,453,272 of OX388154.1, read as the reverse complement.
CATATACTTTGTTGATTGTTGTTTAAAAAAAAAAAAACCCGACTGCAAAATGTAGCTTAGGAAATTCGGGAAATCAAGAGCAATCCAACGAAATCTAACTCGTCGTAATCATATTAGGCAGCAGGTAACATAGGAACATACAAACAAACTTACATACATCCTTAAAATATTACACTCCTTGGGCAGTCGGGTAAAAAAAAATTTGGGAACGTGTTCTACTTTTACTATTATTACAAAGACAATGGTGTATTTTTTTTTAATAATACTATCGAACCTTACTCTAATAATAACAATTATTTGAACAAGGAAATGGTTGCTAAGATTGCAATCGAGTTTTTGGGGCGATTTTGTAAATGAATGATGACTGTCGCTTCCGTGGATTTAAGTGGATTCGAGATTACAACAATGATAATGAAAATAAATTTGATACAGTTAGGTAAAAATATATTAGCTGGATCAAAAAAACTCTTTTTTTCTTTTGTTTTTTTTTTGTCGATTTTTTTTCTCTTCGTGTTTGTTATCGCACTATGTACATTACGCCAGCTTCAAAGTTTTACACCCGAATATTGAAACGTTTATTAACTTTGACGACGGATTAAGTCTATTGCTGTCTTTGTCATTTGCTTAGTGTCAGACAAAGGCAGTATTAGAATTAATCTGTTGTCAAACTTAACAAACGTTTCAGTATTCGGGGGTTAAAGCGATAGATTCTTAGTAAGTTGATTGACTATTGACACTAAGTAATAATATTACACTCATGAAGATAAGAAGTATTTCCTACAAAGTACTTACTATTTCTATGGCAATGCGATACACAGAAAATGTTTCTTCTCTACCGTAGGTAGAGTAGTAGTTTGCGAAGAAAATAACATGCCTGCAGCTATAATCGCTTTATTACGGACAGTAATACCCTATTGTAGTATAATTACTAAAATCTGTTTAATTAAATAAATACTATGTAATTCATATGCATTTGACATTGGACATGACAATATACTTCGGTGTCACCCATGGATCTTGATGATGCTTCGTCTAAGGGTGTCACCTCTACAATGAATGAATGAATGAATTGTATTTATTATCATACAGTTGCATTCATACCATTTACAAAATATAAAAAAATCAAGAATGCTTCCATTATGGAATCGTCAACTTGCTACAATAGTAAGTAGTACATAACAGCTCAATGTTGCTATGGCCAATATGACGTTACTAGCGACCTGCCCCGGCTTCGCACGGGTACACAATTTTACAGTATCATCCGCTGGGCTAATCTGAAGATAGACTGAAAATTTCCTCAAAGTCGGTCATGCCGTTTTGTGTTCCATACAACATACAAACATTATTTTACTTACACACACATCGAATTTCATAAAACGAATCTCAGAAAGGTAGAAAAATATTGAAAGATATGTATGTACTCATCATTATGAACAGCTTTTACTATGGGACCAACCCTGAAAATGCGAAAAACAAAATCAGCTGTCCCACACATTTCGTCGACTGTCATTGACATTCTTCTATGGAACAGCTGATTTTATTTTTTGCGATTTCAGGGTTGGTCACATAATAAAAGTTATTCCTTTCAATATTGTTGCACCTTCCAGTAACACCTTCTACCTATAAATAGATTCAATTCAATACTTGCTCGTTTCATTGCAAAACTTGCATTCGTGGAATCGATTGGAAATTCAGTAACATTTCTGTCAAAGCGAAATACAAAACGTCCAAAGACGTGGGAACGTTAGGAAACTATTGATCTGTTAGTAAAACCTTACCTGAACTACAGCATTCATGGTGAGCCGCTCGATGTCGACGTTGTAGAAGCTGACCGGTGGTATGTGCCGCCTCCTCGGCCTGATGTCGTCATAGTACGCTACCACGTCGTTGATGGACACCACGGGGCAGTCGTCCGCGGTGCTGCACCCGCTGCTGACGCCGTCCACTCCGCTGTCCGAGTCTCCCTCCCCTCCGAACCCCTCCTTGCTATCCCTCCTCTCCCCGTAACTCTGCTCGGATACCTCCGACCCTTCCTGGTACCCAGACTCGTTCATTTCGTCTGGGGTCACGATTTCGGGTATTTTCGTGAAATCGAAGTCTTCATCAGCGGTCGTGTCTAGCTCGATCGTGTCCGCCATTTTGGATATTATTGTGCTGCACTGGTTTGTGTTCACTACATACTGTCACTGAACCGTGCTCACTGGTAGCGCCCTGTGGACAAAAGGAGCTTATTATTTTGGTTGTTTTTCTTTTGAAAACACCGTACTCAAAATTGAGGCTACTCTCACTCACTCTGTTCTCACTCAATCTCCATTTTTTTGATATGAAATTACGTAATGTGAAATACCACTTTATAGCTGACTAAGCCAGCTTTACAATTAATCGATTTTCGTTTGAACAATTTTAAGTTTTACGGAGATCGAAACAAGTGATTTTATCACTTGAAACCAAAAACTAATATTATGATTGTAATACATTTATACATTTTATTATTACATTTATTAGTAATAATAAAACAAATAAAACAGATATAACGTTGTCTTTAATTTTTTGGAAGTTTAGTCAATGATTTTATATCTTCAACAATGTGCAAAACTGCGAGCGAAACAGCAACAATCTTAATAAAATATACAGAAGTATCTTGACTAGTCATTCATAACCCCACAATAAATAGGATTTTCATCCAACATCCCTCATCTAAACTACACGAATCACAACCTCACAACAAACCACTACAGCCTAAAAGCCACGGATAAGAAGCAATGGCCAAACTGAGCAAACAAACCAAACAAAAATAAACATATCAACTGCTATTCCGACAAACCGTATAACTGAACCGCTTTTGATTTCGTCGACGGCGACCGCGACCAAAACATACTTTCGCTCTCGGCGGAGTCTGACTAGCGAAACACTGACCTCAAACTAAAGCTCTACGAGTTAGAAAATTAAGATTGTTACGTGAGCTTTTGTTACGTGATGCATGCAAGGAAAGCCGCAAGCAACAGCTAACAATATATATATTTTTGAAATTTGCTAATTAAGCCCTTTCATTTGATATCCGACGAGGCATCACTATAACATTTTTTTTTGTCCATGGCTTTAGGTCCTCTACTTCGACCAAAGTAAAATGAATGGACGGGCCAAGTTAGAGAATTTTGAAGACTTTAAAGTGAGCGCCGGCACTCACCTTGCTTCAGTCGCTTTCAGTCTGTGAAAACTGCGAGACGTACGTACGTCAATACATGCGATCCAAATATCCGCAAAAATATGCCTTGATATTCTATTCACTATCTGTTTTTATTAGAAATATACTACTACATACTTTTAATTACGTATTGAATCATAAGTTCGATTGTTTTGACTTGTTATTTTTAATGAAATTGTGTGGTTACTAACCCGCCCATTAATCTTACTTTGATCGAAGGTATTCTAGGGGTCGCCATATTCAATTGAATGTAACGTCAATGATAAGAACACTCTTCCAATGATACCTCATTTTTAAAATTATGATAAATAGGACGTTATGAGGGAACAGATGAACATACACACATAACGGTCAAAATCATAACCCTCCTTTTTGCTTAACGTAGTCGCGTAAAAAAACTTTATAGACAGTTTAGTACCCAAAAATGCCCAACAGAACAGACAAACTGACTTTACGCCAAGACTTTCCCTCTCCGTCGAGTGCGCGAGCGACACAGTGACCTCGTCGACACTCGTAACTAGTTACAGCCCAATAATGCTGAGGTGGCTCGTGTTGTCAGGCCAATGGTTTAGTTTTACCGAGAGGCGCATTTCGGGCATTTTATTCACTCGCTTTATTGGTGAAAGATGGGATCACGGCCGCCACAACTGACGAGTGTAGGAATGCTGTTTTAGGCATAGTACTGTGACAAGGGATATACGAGCCGTTAACAGGATACATGTCTCTACAATATAGTGAAATAGAAAATATGAATGGATTGATATCATATCATGATATCATGGCTTAAATATATATTATTATATTATATTATATATTACTAGTATATTTTTATTATTTTACTGTCTAAGTAGTATGTAGTTTTATTATGTAAGTATGTCTTTTTTTTCTGTCTGTGCGTTACATGTTCCTTTATAAGGGCACACCCCGTCCCTTACCTCTTATAAATCCTCTCCGTGCTAAGGTTGCCTGGAAGAGATCGCTTTAAGCGATAAGGCCGCCAATTGTTACACTAGTTTTAAGTAGATTTTTGTATTATGCATGTCATTTCTGGTGTGAACAATACAGAGTTATCTATCTATCTATCTATCATTCAGCTTTTCTCATTTTACTGCCATCTACGAGTCATAATCGAACAGACTATACTGCTACAAGTAGCTGCTTTCAGCTACTGTATTTCATTTTAAAGCCTACGACTCGTAGACGAGCCGTATCTGTATCAGACACAGTAAGCTTCGCTCCTTTGGATCGTATCAAATAATGTCGCTCGCTCTAGGTTTGCAAGCCTCGCACCTCCAGATTTGCTCCAGATAATAACTAGTAGTTCGCGGCGAACTGAGACCTCGCGATCCCTATATCATATTCGAACTTAAAAATTGTATTGAAATGAACTACTTGCCTACAAAATTTCATGAAGATCGTATCAACGGTTCGCAAGTTATCGTCGGACAAATATACATACAGATGAGTCGGTCGTTCAAAACTCTGAGACCTTCGCTTCGCTCGGTCAATAATAAATATTGGTGGCTAAGTGTACCCTTGTGTTCCTATGGCAAAAATAACTTGAACTTGAACGTTTTTCACACACAGCGCCACCTAGTCCCAAACTAATCAGGCTTGTACTATGGGAACCAGAAATACTTCATTTTTTAAATTGTTAATTCATACATATAATACATAGAACATAGATACACCCAGATAAAGAACAGACATCCATATAAATCACACAAATGTTTGTCCAGGGTGGGAATCGAACCCACAACCAGAAGGTGGAACTCCTCCCACAGAGCCACAAGGCTAGTCATGCAATGATCAAGTCTACGAATGCTGGCTACAAGAACGTGCTTCCAGTTACAAGTCACGGCTAATCGGCAGAACGTGCCATCAATTTTTTTGTTCATTTAACATTATTTGAACTTTTACAGGTAGCTCATAAATGCCGCAAAAATAGTATCGCACAAAAGCCGTAACTTTATATTTCCAGGTTCATTTCCAATCAGTCGAGGATTTGAACAAACTTTTTCAATAAACATGAACATTTTGTTTATTCTGCCTCGTCCGGAAGTTTGAACAAGTTATTGGTATTGTTCCGTTTGTCGATTCCTACACGTAGAAATTCCGTTCGTTGTTTTTGTACAGAAAATTATAGGTTTTGTCAAGTTTTTGTGAATTCATCGAATTCGGGAAATGCAGAATTTAGGTTATTACTATGGCTGGGAATCTTTATTAATATTTTAGCCTAACTACTGCTGTGCAAACGGCTCTCTTCTATCCTTCCAGATTACTCGGTGGTTCAGTCCTTTTTGTGCGAGTTCAGCTCTTCAAGCCACCTTCATGTGGATCAACCCGATGACAACGGAAAGTCTTTATAGTGTCTTAATTGCTTATAATATTAATCGAAAATAAAGCCATTTGTAAGTCAAGTACGAATAAAGAATAGCAAATTACGGCAAAGTGGCAATGGGAAGGCTACATCACTCGAAGAACCGATAACCGATGGGAAAAAAAGTTTCTTGAATGGCGACCACGAACCGGAAGACGAAGCGTAAGCAGGCCTCCCACTAGGTGGACCGACGACATTGTGAAAGTTGCGGGCAACCGGTGAATGCAAGTGGCACATTGTCGGTCGGTGTGGCGGTCTAAGGGGGAGGCCTATGTTCAGCAGTGGACGTCTTCTGGCTGATAATGTAATGTAAATTACGACAGAAATGTGGACAAATGCCCGTCTGCACTAAACTTTGACAGCTCGTAAGTTCATACTTAACTCTTTAGGATGTGCCTAACAATAAAAAATGCGTTGCATCAAACTTATGAGGTTGCCTAAATGCGTAAGACATGTATTTTCCTTAGACATACCTAAGTTGAACTTAGATTAGGTGATGCTGAGCTAAGTTCTATCTTTATTGACTTTAGTGCAGACGGGCATTAGTACTATACGCATACTACGTCTTCCAACAGTTAGTAGTTTGTATACAATAACCCATTACAATCGAACTGGAGCGATATGTTTTTCCGCTCTTATCTCCACCCATTCATAAAACTATGCCGCATTATTCGACCCCCAAAGCTTGGTTCAACAAGTGGGAACCCTAGTGACCTAGTTAGGGGTGTCAAGGGCGCCGTGCCACACGGATGGCGTCCCGGTACGCAACAAGTGGAAGAGATATCGCCCTGTAGCTGTGCCAACCCTCGATTCCCGTCGCAAGTACCGCGATTATCCTTGGACGTTTTATGGCGAAGAACCAAGTTATTTGTTTACCAACATTTTGCAGGTAATGAGAGGAATGAAAAAAGATTTTACAAAGATTTCGAGAAGGAAATTTGCCGTTAGGTGCCTTTGAAATTCCTTGAACAGTATGATTTATGGCTTGCACAATAATTACATTTTTTAAATCTCGAAATATAAATTTCGTTAAATTTCCTAAAATCTATCATGTTTTCAAAGAAAATCTATACGTGAAGAATAACAATCTCATTAAAAAAAGTGTATCCCCGAAAAACCGGCTTAAAACTAAACGAGTCTTAAGTATTTAGTCAGCTTATGTCCAAACCGATATAAACGCCGATCAAAATATGGTTCGTATAGGCATAGAAATATAGAGTTAGTTAATATAGAAATATACATAGCATTAGTATGTGTCCGCTATTTAAGGTTTCTTTCAATATATATTGCAATATACGACGTAAAAAATATGTTTCTAAAAATAATGTTTTCAACGCCATCTCTTGACAACCTAGCGTGTTTTGCAAATTAAATATAAATTAATCATTTTACTGATATTATTCATGCAAAAATATTCATAACAATTCGCGTTTTTTCTCCGTACTCTCCATACGTATTCATCCATACCACGAATGAGTTAGCTTGGCTTTTTATCTCAAGTTAAGCGAAATTGCGATGATCATTTCGAATAAAGTTACGAATCTTTATTGGGACATTGTCACTCTTATTATAATCTATCTATGGTGTTTTTTATAATTAAAAATAAAATAAAATTATGTACATTGCCAACTGGGAGTGGGCTGAACACGTGGATTATATTTAGACCTTCAATGGTCTCTGGGTAATCCAACTGTTATTTTTATGTAGTAGGCTAAGTAGTTTAAGCCAGTTTGTAAATTAGTTGAAACTAAGCGAAATGTGACACGGAAATAATAATTCTACTTAACTAATCACCTTGGTTGGGTTGTGGAAAAACAGATTTTAGTCAGTTCACTAGCAACATCGAGCAACTCCGTACCGGCCCGGACCCGGAGGTCAGTGTTGCTCTATGACTAGCTATTATATATATTATCTAGAACATCAATACATTGGAAAACCCGATCCGACAGCTCCCGCCAACAGGATGTATTCAGTATTTGGTATAGGCGCCGATTACCAAAGGCACATGCAATAACCTCGCCGGCGTGATCGAAAAGTCGCAGGATCTGTCCAAAGATCGATTAGATTCTCTTCAAATAATGAAACAGATAATAAGCAAACCGCTAGGGCCTTAGGGCACACCCCTTCCAGGGTGCCAGGGCAAGTCTGATTTCCCTCTCCCGGATGACGGCTCGAGGTTCGTACCGTGGCGGTGCCCTTGCGCTAGTCACCCTCGTGTCGAAATCATAGTTTTATGGCTCAACGCCATATGCGTTCGGTACGTTCCGGTAATGCTGTACGGTACGAACAGCTGTTTGTTGTTGGCCAGTAGAGGCCAACAACGTAGTCATAAAAAAAACAACAGTGTAACGTTTCGCACAACGACTACACTCAATTCTTCTTGCTGCGTGCCAATCACAGCTCTGTGTTCTTAAAACCATATTTTGCGATAATAATATAATAAAATCTTATTAACAGATTACTGTTTCAATTATGATCTAGATGTTATTGGTTTAGCTACAATTGTAGGTATATACATAGACTTTCCTCTTGGCTTTTGGATAAACTACATTTCGATTTTCATTACAGAACAAATTGCTTTGTAGCCCCTTATTCGAGAAGGTTGTCAAGTGGTTCAGACGAGCGTCAGTAACCGTAAAGACAAGGCTACAAAGATCTCACTGGAATTACCTGGTTTAGATAGGTATGATACCGACCAGAAGGTAAGTTTTTATCTGCCATAAAGTAAATGTATTCTGTCTTCTTTCCATGTAGTACGTTTTTTTTTTAAATTGTTAACGATGAAACCATTACTTGATTGTAAAGTTGTGGTTTTCTCGTTCTACATGAATTCATAATTTAATTAACACTTTCGATGTAGTACGAAAAAAACATAATTTAATTAACCATCTCTATATAGTAAAAACCATAATTTTATTATTAACCGTCACTTTCCAGCTACATTCTTGTGCCATTATCAATAACCTATAAAAACTACCTTTCATTTGACCAGTCGGGTAAAAATGCTCAAATTGGTTTTAAATTAGCATAAACTCAATCAGGCCATAACTTATAGCTCACAAAAACGGCTCCAATCACTTGTATTTCTAAGCTTAGGTATCAAGTTACGCCCTGTTGCGCAATCGTTATCAAGTTCCGATAGCGACCTGGCCTACCTGGGAGCCTAGATATAGATAGCGTCTACTTGCGAAGGTAATTTAGATAAACTAGATATTAAGCAGATCGTGGTCATTCTGCTACCTAGAAATAAATAAAACTTAGATACAAAACAAAATAGCACTTCAAGGACCTCTTTCATCATCTCTAAGTAAAGTCCCAAGAACATACTCACCAGTTAAAATGGCAAGTATTTCACTAGTATCAGAATGTCGAAGAAGCGCAAACCGTCACATGAACTGAACAAAAACTAAAGTTACTTGCAACTTTTACTCGCCAAATAGCACTAATCAACATGAAGACCCTATTTTAAAGATAGATATACTTACACATAGATAAATTGATTGACTAAAGTTATAGAAATTCCTAGATTACGATTATAGATTTTGACGAGTGAGGTGTGTGGTTTTTTTTCTGTCCCGAGTGTCACAGGCAAAAATTTTCAGACAATTTTTTATTTTAAAAATACTTGTTATGACATTGCTTTATTTTACAGTAAGGAAAACTTACAGCCTGACTTCATTAGTAACATTAAACTGTGCCTAATACAAGTTCCCGCCAATAGATACAAATAAAACGGTTTTTTTTAACGTAGCAGTAAGTTTTGCACTTATGAATAGTCAAGTTTCAAAGAATTCTGAAGCTAAACGCGAGCGTGTTAAGCGCGCGCTTTCAAAAAAGACATCTACATTGTTATTTAGCAAATACTTGGTCATAAATGAAGAGATCCTGAGATGAAAGTTACTTTTTAGTAGTTCGTCTTAGTCTTTTTTTTTTTTTTATAATAATTGGCAAACAAGCGACGGGCCTCCTGATGGTAAGTGGTCACCGCCGCCTATGGACACCTCCAATACCAGGGGCATTGTCAGTGCGTTGCCTACCTTTGAGGACTCTATTCTATTCCTTTTTTTTAAGTAAGGAGGAGGATGTGGTTTGATCGCTGCGACGGTATCAAAATGAAATTTTGCTGAGGAGTTTGGCATTGTCTACCTTTACATTAAGAATATTGACAAAATATGTTACATCTATGGCTCGTCTTATTTCAAGTGGAAGCAGTGGATGGAGCTTACATCGCTGTTCATATTCGTGGTCGTAGATTTGGGAGTGACAATTTAAGAATCTCATGAATTTATGTTGAACTCGTTCGATAAAATAAATATTGAATTTATAGAATTTATAGAATGGATTCCAGTAATAATATTTTACTATACTAGGTAATACTATTAGACTCGTGACCAAAATGCTGGCCTATTTTTCTAAGAGAAAAGAAGCCTCTCTATCTAATTCGCATTTTGGGCACTTTGCCCAAAATGCGAAATAATAACTGAAATTAGAGATCTTTTAAACTATCTATAGTTCCTCAGGCTTTGATAATTTAAACGATCTCTAATTACTTTTATGTTATAGTTAGTTTGTAGTTATCACACTAATATTATAAATTCGAAAGTTTGTGTGTAAGTATGTAAGTGTGTTTGTTCCCGTTCCACTCTATAACGGCTGAACGGATTTAAATGAAATTTGGTGTGGAGACCTATACCCTGAATTAGCACATAGGCTACTTTTTATCCCGGAAAAGATTAAGTTATTGTAGGTGAAACCGCAGTGTGCAGCTAGTTTATATGTTGTTACAACAAATTAAATATCTTGAACCCAAAAATATATACAACTAGCAATATTTTCGAAAACTTACACTAATTAGAACAACATGTACTATTACATTGTTTAATCTATATTAATCTACGGTATATTTATTTATTGAGATACGCCAACAGTGAACATATTTTCATCATCATCATTGGCAGCTTATTCAGCCCACTGCAGAGCATAAGCCTCCTCCCTCTTTCGCCAATCTACTCTGTTTTGTGCCAATCTCGTCCAGGTGTTGCCGCAAAACTTTTGGATGTCGTCACGCCATCGCTGTATCGGTCTACCGGGGCTACATATTTTACAATTTTACATTCTTATAATATATTTCTACGTGGGTACATGAAACTGATATGATCACCCTTGATAGGCATATACAACATTCGCCAGATAGAACTTACAAGACCTACCTAACAAGAAGGAAGAAGTTAGTAGGTATAGTAAGATCGATTATGAAAGGTTTATCTTAGATTATCTTCCTGAAAGGCGAAGGCCTGTTAGCCTGTCACAATCAGAAGCACGTGCCCTCCTGTTTTCACAACACAGTATAGTTCTATTCACCGCATTCAATTAGGTTACAGTGCTGACACCAAAATCGATGGGTTCTCTTTTTATCATCATCATCATCAACAGCCTCTTTGAATTAAAAATTAAATTGCCCTGCCATTCTTCTTCTGTAAGGCTTCTATCCACCATCAGTTAAGGCGAGCAAGATATCTTCAAATTCAATTCAATTCACCGAGGGTTAGCACAACACTTGGTAACGTAAAATAGTTTCAATGTTTTGCACACACATAAGTTATTGACCGAGCGAAGCGAATGTCTCAGAGTTTACTGGGACAAATCGGCATTTGTATGTAGGTTTGTATGTTTGTATGTTTATGTGTATATTTGTCCGATGATAACTTGCGAACCGTTGATTCGTGAATGAAATCTTGTAGGCAAGTAGTTCATTTCAATACAATTTTAAGTTCGAATATGAGCTGAATCGGTCCAGGGGCTGTGAAGATATAGGGGTCGCGAGGTCTCAGTTCGACGCGAACTACTAGTCTACATAAACCTAGCGTTCCAGTGTATAGTTAGACAAACTAGTGCGTCCGAAGACCGGGTCAAGTCAATTGAAAGTACTTGAAAGTCTTCGCGGTGGTTTGACGTTATATTGGAAATATATAACTCGCTGGAAACAGTATTGAGTGAGAGCACAAATGCACACATGCAAAGTTGCTAGTCTATTGGTTTTTATCTTTTCAAAGTGTGTTTCGGAACTACATTATTAACTGAACGTTTCCACTATCGGATGATACGAAATAGGAAGCGCTAAAGATGCACGTCGTCGATAATCCACACAATCACTTTTTGTTTTTACTGCTATGGCGTAAACTGCTTACTGCAGCTTCCCTGATTCTCGCTATCTCGTTCGCTCTTTTTCAACTTTTTTATATAATTGCGACTGATATAAAAGCAAAAAATCTCTAAATAAATGGTTTTCCCTTCTTCTTCGTTGGAAATCTTAAAATAAACACAGTTTAAGATCATTGACAATGGTGTCGATTCTGTTGTGCCATTTTATGGACTAAACTAAAGTTGACAGCTCTAAAATTATCGCCATTCATTTCTCCCATATTGAAACGGAAAGAAAAGCAGATCATTTTTAAGTTTTTAAGTTTTTAGTTTAATGAGTTGTACGACTGTCGACAACTCACTAAACTAAACTAATTTGATAGGATTAAAAATTCGATAAAAAATTGACACCATTTTTATTCTAAAGAAAATGAGTGTTTTTCCCGCTCTGTATTTTTTTTTTGTGTATTTGCGGACGAGATTACTGAATTAGGGAATCGGGTTCTTTATGTAGATCTTACCGCAGCTGGAGTGCCCGTTTCCCAAAATATTATTTGAATATCTACAAAATCAGGCGCATTGCAATTTCTTTCTGGACAAGCGTATTCTAGCTCAGGAAAATCTCAGGAAAAACTTTGGGCTATCGTATTTTCAGCAAAACTGCCAATTGCTGAAAAAATGTATGCTCTTAAAAAAAAAAGTTGGCAAAAAGGTGAACACAGTTAAGTACGCTTTAGAATATTCTGTATATGCCTCAAACAAAAGATAGTAACACCATAATATGAAACAACTAGCTACAGTGTTTCAATAAACATGGTAAACCATAGTGATCGGTAAATCTCGTACAGCCTACCACAGGTTATGTACATTGTTCCATTGAAAAACTCTTGACAGTCAGCATGATACTGGCTTTGGTCGTAAAATTATAGCCTATCTGATTCTTTGTCATTTAATTTCCTTTGATTACGCGTTATCTGCGGCTATTTGAGAATGAAAACCACACCAACGTCTTTATTTTTTATTCTTATCAGGTTTCTTAGCATTTATGAATATTCAAAAAAAAAAACTGTCGTTTTATTTTCTTTCGAATGATCAAACCAGTTGTATCTAATAATGGTTCAGTTGCAACATAAAGACTCTCATTACCAGGCTACGGAATTTTCGTGACATTTTGTCAAAGGGTCAAATTTGTCAAAGGGATTGCACGCTTATCGACTTCCGATGGTCGATGTATTAATTAAACCGCAAATAGATTGCTAGGTCCTTATCATATTGGTACTGGCAATTATTCCTTTGACTTTTGATTACTTGTTTTAAAGACGTGTGTAATTATAATATCAATAATTAGCTATTTTGCTGTTCACTTACTTCCACTAAAATCGAAAATTTATCGAAATAACAAAAGTACGATAGAGAAATGATTACCGGAGTTAATTTATACAGAACAAGATTCCTCGATTATACTTACTGTTCTGTGTGTAACGTTAATTTAAAACAGTTAAAAAACATTATGTCGAGAAACACGTAGCACGAGAATCGAAAAAATCGTTTATCGACAATCAGAAGTCGATAAACGTGCACTCCTTGCAACGTGCTTTTGATGAATTAAAAGTACTACGAATTTTCCGGTCCCTGCTCATTACAATACACCCTTTGGTCCCCGACGAAGCCCGTGCTACATGACCAGTATCGGAAAAATCCTTTTTTTTTTTTCTAGGTACACAGTATCTTACGAAGACATTTTATTCTACCTAAAAATGTAGTACTACGATTGTTCTCTGCTAATGCGTAGCCAGATTCGAACAAAGTATTTTTTATTGATAAACTCAATACTAGAGATGTCTTTTTCAGAAAAAAAACAAAAGTTATTAAGTTCAGAAATTCCCTTATTAAAAGGATTTGTCTCGAGTGACTGACAAATAGACAACGTACAGCCTAAGCCGCTGGACGTAGAGACTTTAAATTTGCAATGACAATGTCCATATAATGTACATAATATTTTTCCATTGAGTTTCAACGTCACTTTAACCGTAGTCTGATGCCAATATTAGTATCTGACAAGGCATTAAGCTACGGATAAAGGGACTTAATTACTTATAACTTTCGAATAATCGAATACCAATAACCATTTATCTTATACTTGTTGTTTTAGGTTGTTTTTGTGGTTTAGAATTTTGGAAACCAGAAATGCAAATCGTACAAGAGTGCGCGGCGCAACGCAGCGCGGCGCAGGTCGTTTGTTGACCTCGAGCGTCAGCTTTGTATTACATTGCGAATATGAAAAAAAAAAAAAACAAAGAATCATGCATTTACATTACAGCGTATAAAATAGCGTCCAAAATTATTATATAGTACCCTACTGACACAATCTACTATTTTTTCCTCAAATCACGCGGGCGGGTAAAATCTAAAAGTTCGTAAAACATAGCGTTTTTTTTTGTGGTATTGTGACTGCAATCACCAGTTTTCGTTTTCGGGAGCTTTTCCTTAACATCGATATCACACTAATATTATAAATGCGAAAGTTTATATGTGTGTAATTACGTAAGTGTTTGTTCCTGTTCAACTCTGTAATAGGCTGAACGGATTTGACTGAAGTTTGGTATGGAGGTAGCTTACATCCAGGATTAACACATATGCAATTTTTTATTCTTTTTATTATTATTTTATTAATATTATTATAAAATATTCAGTTTCTGTGGAAGAGCGGGTGAAACCGCGGGGTGCAGCTAGTCTGCAATATTGTAAAAAAGCGCGAGCAACTGTGGGTGGATACGACTGAAAGCCTCAAATTTAATTAGAACAGATCATTTTTTAAAAAAATACCGAAACTAAATAAAGCATATTACACGACAAGGAAAGCTACATATAAGGCAACAAAACATGCCTTAACAAAAACTATGTATTCTATGTATGTATTTATTTAAAAAAATGTATTTATGTATTCTATCAGTCATCTGGTTCCAATAGTACAAGCTTGCTTAGTTGGCTAGATGGCGCTGTGGGAAGAACGACCACCAATATTTATATATTTATTATTAAAAGCCTGCACCAAATATTTATTTATTTAATAGAAACCAACATGATTTACATTAAAAATAAATTTCTATAAGTATACATAGTAGTGTGAATAAAGAAAGACAGAAATTACTCTTTGCTAATACTAGAAAATGTTCTGCATTTTTAAAAATATAAATGAATCCTAAACCTATGATAACATACAGAATATTTTAGACCAACACACATAATTCGAGCATACTGTGTCGGCGTGAACACCGGTCAGCCTTGGTACACTCACTTTTGTATATAACCATTTATTTATTGTGAATGCCGATATTAGAACAGCTTTATTAATTCACCTCTCGTAGACCTTATTTTGATCATGAAAAAGCTTAAAATTGTTTTTGGGGCCGCCACTACGGTAAGTATCTAGGACATTATAGATTGACATTTGAAAATTGTGTTAGGTAATAATTTTGTTAACTTCTTTTGTTTTTAGATAAAGTGCCTGTCAGTTTATGGAGTAGGTTATATAATTAAGTGATTGGAACCATTCATTGATATTAATAACGTCGAACGGAATAAATATAGGTGTTAAGTAATTGAAATGAAGCTGACGTTATTTACTATAGCATTGTTTTCCTGCTAAACTAATTTGTCACACTGTGTAAATATGGCAATTTTTGAATAAAAATAAAAATTACAGACATTTTAGTAGGCACATGCTCCTAGTTTAAATGGTAGCGTCTGCCTAATGAGCAGGTCCTGGGTTTATATCCCGGCAGGACTGATATTTTAATGATGAATTTTAATGTCTGTTCTGGGTCTGGGTGGTATTTGTCCGAAATCGCGTGTTACATGGCATCCTTGACACAGAAAATCCTAGTGAGATGTTATGACTGTCAAGCGTTATTTTGGTTATAAATGACCGTTTCAAACGAAGAAAGACCAGCGACTCACTCTGAGCTAATCCGGAAAAACTAAGTACAACGACGAACTGAGAAAAACCTAGTGAGATGCTATGACTGTCAAGCGCTATTTTGGTTATAAATAACCGTTTTAAACGTACCAGCGACTCACTCTGAGCTGGTCCGGAAACACTGAGTTCAACGACGAACTGTACCTTTTCTCAAAACCTCCCATCTCGTTTGCACGAATATTCTAGCATTCCATTCTATCCTTGTCATTCGTCGTGCGCTGAAACACCCCGAGTCCAACGACATCCCATGTCAAGTGACTGATTATTAGGACGTCACACGTCTTTTTCTGTTGCTATGTAATATTAAGCCGCGAATACACATGCGTGTAGCTGCGGCACACTTGTATACCACCTTCTTGCACGTGCAAGTTACTTTCATGTGTACTGGCATGCTTATACCCGGCAAGCAAGTAGATTGCACAACATTTGATTTACTGGCATGTAATATGAGGGAGGGTACGGGAGATCGCAGAACCAGTAACTTAGGCATGCAAGGAAGCAAATTGAATGGAAGTTTACTTGCAAGTTTGTCCACAGCGTGCCATTTACTTGCACATGCCGTTAACTAGCCAGCAAGCTACTGCTTGTAGCATTTTACAGGTATGTGTATTCCCGGCTTTACTGCCTGTTATAACTGCCTTTGTTCTAAAACTTGGATAATGATTACGTGCATAGATATAACGGTTGCCACAAGTGTCATCAAATCAATGCAAAATTGCGAAATGCTGACACATTTCCTTAATTGTACGCAATAAATGAGTCATTTCAGTTCACTCGTGTATGAACTTTGATTGATGTCAGCTTATTCACTAAAGTACCTGTATTAGTAAGAATATAAATTTGAAGTACCTAACTAATATTATAATTCATAGGAATATAGCCACAGTCGTATTAGGACCAATAAAGCTTCGAGGTATAAAAATGAATACGTTCGTCTCGAGGAAAAAACTTCGCTTGCACGATTCAGAACTCCCTACTTACATTACTACTGTCAGTCCATACGAAACGGCAAAAAATGCACAAAAATGTATCAACGCTATCTAGCGAACTATATGAAGTAACTTTGTCTCTTTTATCTGGATGTTTGTCGCGTTATCACGGCTGAACGGATCTTGATAAAGTTTGATAAGGAGTTACTGTACTTATATCACAAAGTCTGACATAGGACTCTTTTTTATGTGCACGCGAACGAAGTCGCGGGTAACAACTAGTTAATAATAATTAAATTTCAATTTCGAAAAGGCACATTTTTAGTCAAGCTTCGATAGCTTCATTAACCGCTGAAAAGTCTTTGAAACAACAAACTCGCTTTTAAAGGAGATATACCCCCTAATTAATAAGCGAGGTAACTGACTCGGAATAGAAACTCATTCCAATTTTTTTCTCTGAATTTTTTACCTCGATCAAAAACAACACTTTAGTGCAGTTTAATTTCGTGCTGAGTTGGGGCCGGTTTCGTGACGAATAAATAAAAAAATAAAAAGAAACAAAAGGTTGGCACTTATTTCTTATTAAACGCCTTGGGTAAATTACTTTTTATTCTTTTCGACCTAGCTTAAAATTTTAAAAAGAGAAATAGATAAAAGCTTCAGTAAAATGACGTGTTTATTTGACAAGTTTAATTTTTTTTTTTTTTTTTTTTTTCATCCAGATATCCCCTTAGACCATCCCTTGCGGAAGGGATTTCTGGATTTTTGTCCATTAATCCCCTTAGCGTCTCATTTGAGATGTCGAAGGGGATTATTGGCCAAAAAAAAGCCCTTAGCCATATATTTAATTTTGGTGAAGGGGATTTTTGAACAAAAAGTCTAGAAATCCCCTTAACCATTTATTTTATTTCTACGGAAGTGGATACCACCCTTACAGTCCAGGACCGATTCGATGTTACACTTACTTTAATTGCATTCTATTAATATTTATTCTAGACACGATTTATATTTTCACAAAGCCATCATGATTTTATTTTAATAATATAAATCACGTTAATCCTATTCCACTAATCCCCACACTTACAAATATTACCTATCATCACAGATGATCATCTGTGCCTATCATCATCAGCTAGAAGACGTCCACTGCTGAACACAGGTAATGGTAATCCCCTATTTCTAAGGGGAGGCCTAAGAATAAAGAGGATTGCCATTTCACCTACGACCTTGATAATGTAATCATTTTCATAAAATCTTTATTGTCGAATGTGTTGAATCCAGCAAGTGAAGTTTTCTCCTCAAACCTTGAAGCTTTATTGGTAATGATACGACTGCTGATATTAGTTAAGAAGTTAGGATTTACGATTCCATGGCATACAGTGTTCTAACACATGTCTGCCAATCAGGCTGAACAAAAGACTTGCAAGTCTAAAAGTACCTTAAAAAAATAATTAAAAAAACTGGCCTTGGACTATTTGATCTGGATAAATACTTATTCGATATTTGTTGCACAGAACTACACATTAACAATTTTAAAATACAAACGATAACTTTTTACGGTGAATTGGATTTGTTCAGTTGCGGTTCAGTCTTGGTTTTATTATTAAACTACGAAGGAAATATACTTAAATCTGGGTTAGTAATAATAATATTTAATTCACAATCGACACAACTGTTATATATCATGTTTGCTATAAACGGTCAAAACTAGTTTGAAAACCGTCGTTACGAAACATATGAGTCTTTTGAGTCAAATAATTCAAAATAAATTGTATGAATCAGATATTTAAAAAATCGGATTACTTTTTACGCGATTGCCCAAGAAGGAGGATAACTTAACGATTTTGGAGATATTGTTGTGAGTATGTAAGTATTTATGTTTAGGTGTTCCTATCACACTAATACAGGGTTGTAAGGAAAGGGTATGCTAAATGCTAATGCTCATCATTATAAACAACTTTTACTATGGGACCAACCCTGAAATCGAGAGAGAAAAAAACCAGCTGTTCCATAGAAAAATGTCAACGACACTCGACAAAATGTTTTTTTCCTCGACGAACGTATTTATTTTTATACTTCGAAGCTGTATTGGTCCTACGACTGCGGCTATATTACTCTGAATAAAATTATAATATGAGTTTGGATTAGGATAATTAGGAAATTGGGATTTTCGGGTATTTTGGTTTTCTTTTAATAATATGAGTTGTTAACGCACGAACCGACACATCGCGTCGCGTGGACAAGCCGGTCTACGCCATCTGCCGTCTATGATAGTCTTTGTCTATGACCGCCGTCCACCATCTATATTTTACTACTGCAACGTATTCGCCATTACGGCATACTTTTTACCCATCATTGATTTTAACGATATAAACTTAATTGTTATCAAGACAATAAATATGTAAAGGATCAAAGAGAATTTCCATTCAATTCCCACGCCGACGCCAATCGTCTGAAGCACAAGATTACGCCCTAACATGAGTTGTTTGAGATTACCTAAGGAAGGTATATTCTGTATTTAGCTGACGATAAGTTAGTAAACGACAAGTAACGCTTCCACGGCCTCTACAGAGTGCCTTATTTTTTTGCGAGGGGGAAATCTTCACAAAATACCTATGCTAATATGCTATGGGGTGTAGCCGGGTTATGTGGGATTATACCCACTAAATCCCCCGGTGGCCTTCCTTGATTCTTGACCGGAGGCTCCGGGATCTCCAAGGGAACACACCGGAGCCCTCAACAGCACGCTACAGCTCCTCTCAGGACAGATAACAGCTGTCGTGAGACGCCTAAGCCTACGACAGCGTCCGCCATTCGACGCGTCGTCCTTCCCGAGGCTCGCTTCGGTAGATGGTGGTTAGAGCCCCATCTCTAACCTCCCCCGAGCCCAGAGGTCCCCTTTTAGTAGGCTCTTACTACAGACAGGGGATACCGATGTCGTATTCTAGTGCCCCAGCATAAGGGCAAACTCTACAGATTTCCTTGTACGAGTTTTTCCAAATACGTTTACTACTCGATCGTGTTAACTTTAACTATAATTTGTATATAATAAAAGCAGCGCCGTCTAGCGTCATTTAGATGGCACTGCTCTTACTTCATACAAATCAAAGTTATCGTAAACGCGATCGAATAGGTAAACGCAATTACAAAAACTCGCACTCGGCACTCTGGTCTGTCGTCACCTCACATCTCCCGACCTCGCCGCCCAAACATAAATATTAGTAAACAAAACGGCACAAAAACCCGATCGACAACTTGCTAGCGAAGAACTCAGTGAAAGTGCCGCGCCAGCTGATTGGTCGGGTCTAGTAGCGCTGCAGATGGACAGCTCCCGAAATCACGTTTTCTCGCATCAACTGAGATATAATGTACGTATATATACTATTCAAGGTCGCTTTTGCTTTTTTTTTCCTACTATTGTCTTTCGTCATTTGTCTTTGAGCAGATACTTCATAAAATGTTGTAGGTAAGTTTATGTAAGTACATAAATACACATAAGTGTATTTTTTTAGACAAACTACTAAATTAATTTAAAAAAAATTAAAACGCTGATATAATTCAAATATCTTTTAATCGTTGGGTCTATTCAGTTCCCTCTAGTACTGATATTTACAAAATTATATCTAGATTTGATATTGCCTGCTAGTGCTCCTCAATCATTATTTTTAATGTGCCCCCGTAGCCTTCAATATAATGAGGAGCCTGAGAATGACCGACCTAAGCACATATTTCATAAAGATCGATATTATCGACATCGATATTTTGATAGATTTTGTATGGTTTGTGTGCTCTATAGAAAACAGTTACGATGAAATTTGTGAATTAGATGGGGTTTATTATAGGGGTCGCGAGGTCACAGTTCGGTGCTGACTACTTGTTTACACGTGCTTTAACTTTAAAAAGTACTATGCACGCGCTACTAACTTTACCTGCCGATTAAAATTATTATGAGAAAATCGTAATTCAATGTCATCCATATCGAATCGTCCATTTGGTACTATGTCGCGGAGAAGTGGTTGTAATCGATTTGGTTGGGAATTTCCGCGATAACTCGTTGCACTCGACATTAATAGCTGAATCGTAAACAGTGTGGATTTACCAGCAAGCTGAAGGCTTGAGCCTATCCACTGAAGGGGCGGCAAACTTAGGGTCTTTTTTATTTAAATTAAGTTTGGTTTGTATTAAAAACGAAACAAATGATTGAAAATAAAAATAAAAGACGTTAGTGGGTAGTACTACACTGCCGTGCTTATAAGGAAAGGCACATCATTTTTTTTTTTCAAAATTGATTTAAATACATATTCTGAATCACGAAGACTTCGTGATTCAGAATATGTATTTAGCTCAATTAAAAAAAAAGTTTGATGTGCCTTTTCTTAGCACGGCAGTAAACTACACTAGTACTATATTGTTGAAGGTTAAGTGGAC
Source organism: Apocheima hispidaria (assembly GCA_947579745.1). Lineage (NCBI taxonomy): Eukaryota > Metazoa > Arthropoda > Insecta > Lepidoptera > Geometridae > Apocheima > Apocheima hispidaria. Next base: position 2,432,210 of record OX388154.1, on the reverse strand, counting down.
AAGTGTCAAAAGAAGAGGTGTCAAACTATGAAACGTCGATTATGAGTGTAACACGGGTAAAAAAACTTCTCGTGGTACTACTGGATCGCTTGGTAGTCCTACGGTTCTTTAACCCGTAGTACTACTGTTAGTAATAGTGGTAGTACCACGGACAACAAACCAAAAAAATCGGTCTAATTGCATATGCGTAATTGCAGTTGACGTATGCACAATGTTGAAGTGCTGAATGTTGTTGCTAAGCAATAACTTAAGCCTATAATTATAAGGGACGTAACGCTTGATCATATAAATTCTTCTAGCGCGTAAGCCATGGATTTAGCATCATTGTTTTGTCCAGGCGTAAGCTATGTCACAGGTCTCAACGATCAAAGTTTTTATTGGTGACTTGTCAGATCACGTATTAATCACTTAAGAGCACAAATAAGTTATCATCATCATCATCATCTCAGCCACAGGACGTCCACTGCTGGACATAGGCCTCCCCCTTAGATTTCCACGAAGAGCGGATGGAAGCGGCTCGCATCCAGCGCGTTCCTGCGGTCTTTATCAGGTCGTCCGTCCACCTTGTGGGTGGACGTCCTACGCTGCGCTTGCCGGTACGTGGTCTCCATTCGAGAACTTTACAGCCCCATCGGCCATCAGTTCTGCGTGCTATGTGCCCTGCCCACTGCCACTTCAACTTGCTAATCCTCTGGGCTATGTCAGTGACTTTCATTCGTCTACGGATCTCCTCATTTCTGATTCAATATGTCATATGTGCTTAAAACTTTCGCGCGAAGATGCAATGAGATAGCTTTAGTGCAGGCTTGTCAAAAATTTAATAATCGCTAATTACAAATCAACCAGGAAATCAAACAAAATTCTGGTCTATGCTATCCTAGATATTATTATTACTATTAGCATAGAACAATTTATTACTATTAGCATAGAACAATTATACGAGAATAATGACAATCTAATACAAAAATGAGTTTAGCCCCGAAAAAAACCATAAACTAGATGGCTCTTTCGAATTTAATTAGCTAATGTTCAAACCGCTATAAAAGCCGATGAAAATATGGTTAATATAGAAACAACGTACATGTCCGCAAATAAGGTTTAGTTCAAATTAGATTGCATAAAAAACATGTTTTCAATAATAATGTTTCCGACGCCATCTCCTGAGAACTTAGCGTTTTGCAAATAAAATATAAAATTAATAATTTTACTGCCATTACTAATGCAAAAATATTCATAACATTCGTTTTGTCTCCGTTCCTTTACTAATGAGTTAACTTGGCTCTCTATTTTAAGTCAAGCAGAAATTGTGACGATCATGTCGCAGTTTAAAGCATCTTGCTTAGCGACATCTTAACTCCGTATCAGTTACTACATATCGGGTTACACGTGTTTCTTTGGCCATTGGCACTCTTCTATAGATATTTTTCTATGGTCACAAGCAAGCGTTGTACATTGAAGATATAAAGAAGGATAGAGAATATTGTATACTTCACATTTAATTTTTACTTTTCACCTCGAAAAGCTGAAACATTGCCGGTAAAACGACAGAGCGTAACGGTCGGGCTATAATTGCGTCAGAGATCCAAAGCACCTAATCATTATTAGCCTTCGATATTATCGATACATTCAAAAAGCGAAGACGTAAAATAACATTTTGAAATGCGGTTCTCATAACCATAATATTTAAGAGGTATCTTGATCAACGGACAGTCTCCGAAAGGTCGATTGCATCAAATTTGTCTCTAGATTAGAGGTATGGAAATATCAACTGTTTCTTACATTACTATGATAATAATATTATTTTTTCAACAATAAAAGGTTTTTTTAATGTTGGCACGTTTTGAATTATCAAAATTTTGTTAATCAAAAAAGAAAACGTAATAATTCAAATAATATATAACCAAACATAATTATCTTGTCATGTATGATATAGTCCTAGAGCTAGTTTACTTTGTGTAAAATCGTAAATACTAAAACTAATTACCTTTATGGTCATTTTGGTAACCATTTTCTGTAAAGAAAAGACAAGCTCGATTTGAATATTTAGTCCACAAAAATTAATAAATCTTTTAAGTAGTAATATGGCATTAAACAAAAAACTAGTTTTACTATGAAAGCTGACGTGGTTTTAACACATTTTAAAACGATACATTGAGTCGGTTATTCCGACTATAGTTTGGATTTTCGGTGACCTTAATCAAGGAATGCAAATTTTAGATTGATGTGCTCAATCTTTTGAATCGCAGGTTTAGAGATCGGGACAAGACTCGGCCATTGCCCTCGCAAATACAACTTAAAAATGATCAACTTTCAACCTTTTAAGGGGCGAATTTTAAAAATAATTTAGACTCATTCAATTCATTTATTTCGGGCTTTAGGTATAAGCTAAATATACTCTTAGCGACGTCATATACAGCTTACCACAATTATAAAAATTAACATTAGAATGGAATCATAAACCCTGTTTCATGTTTCTAGCCCCACCGATTTAGGCTGTGTGTTTTCTGTCAGTCAGTACAGTTTTAGTAGACCATGCAGTAAATATTTCTTTACACATTTGGAATAAAAATTGTGTATAAATACCAACCATAAGTATGTCCGTCGTTCAACCGAATAGTAAATGTTGTAATAGTTACATTATTATTATTACTTAATTTCTATTAATATTGATTATTATTTAATATTGCTAATAATTATTGTTGCTAATTAAATTTTTGCATGGAATGGGAAACGAAATAAAACATAGATAACAAATGATTATCACATTAATTTAATGAAATTAAATTTTAATCACTAAAATTCAAAGTGTTACGGAAGTTGTCCACCGATTTTTTTTTAAAACATTTTGTCAATGAATCCATATTAGTTGAATATTTTAGTATTATTCTTAATTTATTTACATCGATGATTTGAAGATAATAGGTGTACGAATATATAATATCTATCTAGGTATATAGACAAGCCCACGGTAAAGGTAATTCTCATCGTTACCAAGACGTTAAATATTTTGTTATGAGGGCCACAATAAATTGAAAAAGTGAAGTTTTCTGTAATCAATTACTTTTTGAGTTAACAAAGATCTAGTACGAGTAGAACTACCAACTGGTAGTGAAATGAGTGAACCTTGGCATTCTTGGTCAGTAGCCATTTATCGAGACTAGCCACGCGACGCTTGATTTGATACCTACCAGTGCAAAGGTATTTCAGCTATTTGTATTTATTGATAACGATCATGTATAATAAGTTTATTTTAGACAGACTAGTGCCACAAGTGGCGGTCTTATCGCTCAAAGCGATCTCTTCCAGGCAACCTTTGGATGGAAATAAATTAACATATTATTATTTACTGATTGATTAAGAACATAGGAGACATTTGTAGAATGTTAGCAAACAAAATATAATGATATCTTACGCCCAATTAAATGTCGTTCATAAAAAGGTAACAACTTCTGGAGTGAACCATATTTATTTCGTAGAATTTAAAATAAAAATAGTATGCAAAAGTGTCAGAGTGACAATCGTTCCAAATTAAATAGCAATTCTGCAGGGCTAGTATGCGCACTACGACAAAACCTTTTTGTTATACAAGAACAGGACACGGCTACGATTATGTATACGTTTGACTCATTTTTCACGACATGAAGAGTAGAGAAGATTTTGTCGCGGTGCGCATGCTAGCCCTGGGGCCGTACTGTGAGGTGCTTATTGCGATGATTGTTAGGTTCAGCCGACGACGTTGCACGACCACGAACCGTATCGCCGCGCGATAAGGTTTATGGTCGCGCAGCGTCGTCGGCTGAACCAAACATTCATCGCAATAAGCACCTCACGGTACGGGCCCTGCTGGAAGTACTGTGCCCCTTTTTGACAAGCACGTCAGAGCAAAACCGGTGAAAAATGGCCGAACATGGTCGAATACGTTATCAACAGATTTAGATGAAATGTGCTCTCCAGTTCTCGGACCGAAATTTGAAAAACCTCGAACTATCCGGGTTCAACATAAAGCTCGATTGACAAAAGCTGTCTGTCACCAGCTAATCAGTAGCAGAACCCGACATAGTTGTCAAAATTTAAATATCGGTCGACGTACCCTCTTCCCCCCATCCTTATTTTCCTAATTTAAAAAGCGCCACATTCTATTAAAACAAAACGAATCTAGGCTTAGGAAATGCAAAAGAATTATATAAATAAAATCATTCTCTTAGTTAATTTTTGCTCTGTTTAGTTCAACTGATAATGTAAGACCTGAAGAGGCTAGACTTTCAGGCGCTTTTGATCTCTTTTAGCGAGCTTTTTTATGAAAACATACAACAGCAATCTGATTACGCTACTTAATACCCAATCGCACTATCACAAGATTTGCAGACCATAATAGAACTGTTATCGGGAAACAGAGCACAAGGAAGTCCATTCCTTCGCAATAATTGCAACTGCAGACCGATATTATTACTAATTTTTAGACTAATGTCAGACAAGTAACAGAACAGCTACATTCTGTACATTAGTAAGCTCGCGTCTTGTATGACTGTTACCAACACGTTCGAGACACAGAAATCGTAATCGCCGTGAAAGGCGTATATTGAAAGGCTGTTGCAGTTTGCAGCGGATTGCATTTTTAACTGCTTCAATTTTGATTCCTAGGAAAATACTGAATGTCTACTTCCGTGATGAATTTGACTTCTGACAGTCCTTTTTTTGTAACTATAATAATAATAATCATATGTTTATTGTCTCATAAAGTTGTAGACATAGTAAATAGCTGTATACAAGTAATAAATAGATAGTTAAGTAGGTAGTCCAAACTTAAATATTAGCTTATTAGGTAGGTGTATATAAAGCTATTTATGGAGTGTTAGCACCCGAACAAAATATTCTGTATCTCGAGTACTAACGTCTTCATGCAGTAGGTATAATTATTATTATTTATTTTACATATTGGTTATTTTTGACAGTTTGAAAATGAACTTCCGCAAAGTTACGCCTGAATCAATCAACTAATTATTTATTTTGTTTAAAAGCGTTTTAGTTTTAAAATTTAAATTTCGATTTATTACAATTTTAGACCAATTTGGTAGGTACTGGTAAAACTTATGTGTATACTATGCTCTAGCGGTTGCTACAGCTTTAGCGGACTAGTGGCAAATGCAGATGGCGTTGGCCTTAAAAACTTTTACTAACTAGCTGAGGCCCGCGAAGCTCGGCCTTCGGCCTCGCTAAAATCTTCATAAAAGCCTTGTCCTCACAATTACGAACACAACAAAAAAGAAATCATCAAAATCGGTCCAGCTTTTCTCAAGTTATAGCGTGACCAGGAAAAATAGGAGTTCATTTATATATATATAGATAGTGCGACTAACGCAAGAACACTTGCATTCGTCTTGGGCCGTCAATAGGCTTGCCCTGGCACCCCAGACAGGGAACGAGCCCCTAGGGCCCTAGTAGGTTGACTGTTATCAGTTTGATTATTTGGAGAGAATGTGACCGACCTGACAGATCCTGGGATTATTCGACCTCGCCGGCATTGTCTGTGATGATTGTGTACCTTTGGTAGCCGGCGCCTATATACCAAATCTACTTCTTGTTGTCAGAAGCTGTCGATCTCTTTTATGGTCTGAAGGCATCGGCTTTTTTAGTTCTGGCAGGTCGCCATCTAGGGATGTGATTAGGAAACCACTGAACTCTAGATGATAACTCCCTGTAATTGGAATATGGAATTTATCATAAAGAGTAATCTTAAGTACAAACCTACTATATCTCAATAGCTATTTTATTATATTTTATTATACATGGTCTGTACCTTTATTATTACCTAAAAAATACAATTCAAACTAAAATAAACTACCTACTGCACAAAACAAACAGTTAGATTACCCAGAGACTATTGAGACTTTTTTTTCCTCCAAGGTTGAATGCCTAAAGATATACCAAAAAAATAAAATTATCTGAGTCCTTATTCATTTCAATGGGTGAGAGAAGGATAGTAACATTTTGGAGCTGTTAAATAATTATAGTTCAGTAAATATCCCGGGAAACAGAATTGACACCATATTATAAACAAATAAAATAATAACGTACTGTAAAGTGCACGTCGATTCGGAAAACATTGATCTTGTTGTTGAATTTTTTTTCAACTCAATTTATTTTATTACAAACTCAATTTATTGCACTTTTCTTTTACGCATTAGCGTATATCAAATGAACGCCGATAAAAAGTGAAGTCCATTATAGAGGCGGCAAACAACTAAGTTCCTACTAAGTGTATAACTAAACATGTTTTATATGAGCATGATAACGCTGAATTACGAGTAAGAACGGACAAAAGTCGCGTCCCTTGAGAATCCTGAGATACCAGTTTTGTTGATTCATTTGTAAGGCCCAAATGACTCACGGAGAAGGAAAACTAATGTTGGGGATTTAATTCAAGGAGAGTATTAAAGAGACAAGATTTTAGTTGTAGGGCTCCAATGCTGAGTCCGCCTGAAGAAGTTCCACACATTTGCCAGTTATTCACCCGTCAAGCAGTAGTGTGCAAGCATTATTGTGTTTCGGATTAAAGGACAATGTTTCCGGCGTAACTACTGGGCTTAGATTTAACATTTATATCTCCGGCGACTCGGTCATGGCCTTAAACTGCAACCAGAAACACCGAAGGACGAGTAGCAGCGTCCTCTTAGCAGCAGTGAATGTTCTGCGATCACCAAGCCGCTTGCCAAGCGTGTGGATTACGGCAACAAACCCTTCAATTAAGGCGGAGGCCATGTTCAACAGTGGATGTCTTATATGATGATGATGATTAAAGAGACAGCAGAAAAAAAACTTGTACCTACTTGATGAAAGTCAAAGATACACACGAAGATACAATAGATATAGAAGATACAGGACACTGTCACGACGAATATAATAATATAGTGCAGTGTTTTATAAAAGTCATACAACTTTTATTCCACGGCTCAATATCGCGTATCCGTCAGGAGTATCAAATGACAATTATCATTGATGATTTAACATATTACCTACGTGGAACCTTTCTAATATTTGAGATTTTGTTTAGATTTTATACTTTTTAGTTATATATTTATATACCAAAGTCAAATACTTGCCTTTGTTATTTTTTTTCTTTATTTTTTGTCTTAAGTTGATATCATTGGAATCAATAAATTCAATTTTTACTCAGAAATATTTTAGTTGTAAAGAACTTATTTGTGGTTGTTCTTCCTTGTGTATTCTTTATTTCTTATGTCTTCTTTATGTCGATGACTACGGTAAGTACATGATATGACTTCTTCTACATTGCACGCCAATTGTTTGGCAGCCTTTTTTTTATGGATGACCCGCAGGGCTAATCTGAAGATCGCATGAAAATTTCATAAATATCGGTCCAGCCGTTTTGGAGTCTATACATACACACATCGAATTGTATATATAAGTAGGTACATTTAGTAAAATTGGAAAATTTATCCACGAAAGTAAGTAATAACGATTAATACGAGCAAAGTGTGTGTAGCGATGCGCGAGTTAATGCGTTTTATCCCTGAAGTTTTCTGAGTTTCTAATGCAAATTAATAACAGAAAATAAAAATACATCTCAGAAACACATTTAGTTTTTGTATTAGGCAAAGCAAAACAACAATCAAAAGCAATAAGCAGATAAGCGCCAACAGCCACAACAAATTCATCCGAGATCAAAATTAGAACTCAAATGACAGCAAAGTGCTCTAGACACAAATACAAGGACTTTTTGTTGTGCACTCTAGACAGAAGACCTAATAAACTAACAAACGGAATGCCATAGAAACCTACTTCACCTACAAAGAGGATTAGTTCGCGTAGTCACGTTTTAGTAACAGGATTAGTTACAGGTAATTAGTATAAATGTAATATGAAAATAAACAACGCTACAAGATTAATGACTGACGCTATTTGCATAATATTTTCCTCGACAGTACAAGTCGTATCGGCCAACATTCCGAGGTTTTAGAAACAATTCGTTAAAACAACGAATCTACTCTCTTTTTTCGAAGCACCCAACCCTTTTTACAGAGAGACGAATTCTCGAAGTTACGAAGTTACTGCTTATCCAATGTTAATTGCCTTTTTCGTGTGATCGTGACTAGATAAGTAGTTTGCTTTCAATCATCCTAGTTAGACCTGTCTTGTCTACATTATCAGAACGAATGTCGTCGTGAAATTGGATTACAATATCGGCCATTTGTGAGCTTTGTATGTTTTGGAAAGTTTCAAGAATTAATTGCCATCCATGAATCGCACAGCATGTTAGTATTGATGCCAAAGATCCAATTAGAAAACATGCAACAATCGACGAATCAGAAATCGGCGCGGCGCGCAGCGGGAGCGCGGAGTCAACGCCGGATCAACAAGTGCAGCGTCCCATGAAAACACCTCTCCCGCGGTAAACAAAGAAATCCGACTCGATTGGAATCCACCAGAGACAGAGCCGAGTATCGTGAAAACTGGGCCGGACATGTGTGCCTCGGCCGTGACCGCGTTACAATCACTTTTCAATTAATAAAGAACAAGCGAGCACCTGCAGAATGCAACAGATTCTATCACTCGCAACGGTCATGCAATACGCACGCTTGTGTTGCCGCTCCAAGATCACTCGGCACTTTCACAGGTTACTTGGCGAGTTTTGTTTACGTACTTTTTAGGGGATTAAAACACAGGGCACGGACACACGGGGTAGAGCGAGTCGCGAGCGGACCGGCAGCACGAAACGGGTGGCTAGCGCGGCTGTCGTCGCGGTACTGAGTGCCGCACTGCCGCCTGCCGCTGCCGCACGCGCGCGCCGCCGCCGCGCCGCCAGCACTCGAGCCGCGCGAAAACCGCCGCTCAGCGGACAATTCGCAACTCTCGATACCTGACTACGTAACGTAACTTTAATTCCATAATATTTTATAGTTTCGTAATCTGGTTACTCGATTACTGATCGCCGTTTGCGTCTAATCGATGTCACGATTTCGGGAGCGGTACTCGGAGGCCGTCGAGATCTCATACGCATTCCTCTGTGCTGGTGTAAAGGTCAAACAGCGCTCGCGGCGCCGGCAGCCCGCTCGCCGGGTTGATGGTGCTCGACCTCTAAACGCGCTCAAACCTGTCAACGTTCCGCTGGTGACAAAGAATCTGCTGACCTATGACGACATGCACTTTGATATTTTTAACACACATCGCTGAATAGACTATGTATATTTCAAGAATACCTATCGTCAACGATTTTGCCTTTGAAGTGAATGTAGCTTCGTAACAGTTCTTTATTTCCATCATCGACAAGATTTTCCTCGTGTGTCGCTGCTTCTAACCAGCCTTTTTGTATTATTCTGTCTATAACTTCCGTACTTATACCAATTATAGATAGAGATTTACAAAGTTAGTGTGTGTTTGTTCCCATTCTAAACAGATTACCTCGGAAAAATATACACTCTCTATATATACAGGTTGATCGATTTGCACGTTTCCATTTCCTTTCAAGGCGTGTTTTAACAGGTCCTGGACTATCTTTTAAGCGTTACATTGGTTCGGCAAAAATTAATGGCTTACGAGATATTTAAAATTTTGTGAAAATATTTAGATTTGAAGCCGCCAATTTCTGAAAATACAGATAATTATTGGCAGGTCAGTAAATCCTGTGATTCTACTGACACTTAAATTTAATACTAATTAACGAGCAATTTTCTTCAAAAACTTGATTTATCTCAACAAGTTGACTTGGGTTAATTATTTTAATTTTAATAAGAAAAATAATTGTAACTATTTACTAGTAAATTATTTTAAAAACGTGTCCTTTTCAATGGCTTTCCAATGAGATATTATTCATCGTAGCCTCGAAATTCACTCTGGGCGACCAGATAAATAATCATATCGTAGCCTCGAAATTCACTCTGGGCGACCAGATAAATAATCATATCGTAGCCTCGAAATTCACTCTGGGCGACCAGATAAATAATCATATCGTAGCCTCGAAATTCACTCTGGGCGACCAGATAAATAATCATATCGTAGCCTCGAAATTCACTCTGGGCGACCAGATAAATAATCATATCGTAGCCTCGAAATTCACTCTGGGCGACCAGATAAATAATCATATCGTAGCCTCGAAATTCACTCTGGGCGACCAGATAAATAATCATATCGTAGCCTCGAAATTCACTCTGGGCGACCAGATAAATAATCATAACGCCACAACAGAAAGGATTACAATGAGTTATTTGTACCTACGTCGTCGTGTGGGTATTGAAATGTTCTAAAGGGAAGCAAAGCAGAAAAATATATAAGTTGACAAGTAAGAAGTTACACACGAGTGACAGGCTACAAAACGTTAAAAAAACTGTCTGTTTCAGGCTATGCGCAACAATTACAGGAATATTCAGCGCCAAAAATAGCGAGAAAGTGCTCGAACTTTTAGGCCGGTTTGTACAGAATCAAACGAGCGCCAGAAATCATCAGCAATACGAGTTAGGTGCCTTCGTGAGCAGTATAGACTTTCAGCGGTGGGCGCTGTTTTATGGCCACCGATTGCGTCCACCAACATTTTTGTCTATATGAGTTTTGTCGACGTTTTCCCACTTAAAATAATACGGTAGTGTAGCCCACCCCATCTTTTTTTCGCCATATCAAGCACCATTTGTACTTATTCTAAGTATATGAATGAATATGTACCCACGTGTTGCTTTATCTTCTCATATTATTTTTGAAGACCTTATTTCAAAATGTAAGTGCGTAGTTAAAGTCCATAACTGCTGCGAGGTTCCCGACTGCCGCCGCGCGCCGGCGGGGGCGGGGGCTGAATGATGCTCCATGAATATTCAAGCCCTGTTAATGAAAAGTCATTCAATATTCTGCCCGTCTCAATGAGTCCACCTCGATACCCATCCGCCGTAAATGGACATAGATGATTTTGGCCCGCAAAATATAGATACATAAATGATTGTGGTTATTTTGGTCCGTAAAAGGCAATTTTTTGAGAAAAGTATTAAACCTCAATTTAGCTGGGAGCTGGACTGCTCGGTGTATACACGCAACATAGTAATAAGTATAGTAGATTTTCCTCTTGTTATGTTGTTAGTCTTATATTATATCAGTAATAATATATTGACAAAGAGCATGCGGACCTCGAAGTCCGTGGAGCTACACCAAGAACAAAAAAAAAAGAAACCTCATTTTAGAAGCAAAGACAAATTAGACGCCTTCGAGTTTATGGGAATATGTAACAGGTTGGCATCATTCGTGAAAATACAGAAAAGTCGCGCTCATGTCAATTTATATCTTCATAATTAACGTACGTTTGAAACCGGATTCACTCATTGTAACTTTTAACTTCTGCATCTAACATAACGTTCTGTTGCGAAGGCAAAACTGGTCGATAATCTTTAGTAGAGACATTAACCTTGTATGAGCGTAACAATAAAACGTTATAGCGGTGTTAAGTGGAACGCATAATCCTAGAGTGTCGCCAGCCAAGAGTGGAGAGTGTCGTCTTAGACCTGTCTTATGCTTGTCTCGGACTAGCGTCATCGCCCCAAATTATCAGGGAACCAGGCGATATTTGCCAATCAGAGACGCTTATATTCGTCTCTGATAGGCGGATATTGCTTCGTTGCGCGAATATTCGGTATTCGACCTGCAAGTCTGGGACAGGCATTAGGCTAAGTTGAGGTCATAGAGCAACACAAGCCTCCGGCGCTTTGGGCCGGTACCGAGTTGCTCAGTGGTTGAGTTAATATCCTTACTCGCATTTTCATATAAAATACTAACTGCGCCCCGCTGTTTCAGCCGCTATTCTTTAGAAACCGAATATTTTTCCGGGATAAAAAGTAGCCTATGTGTTAATCAAGGGTGTAAGCTACCTCCATACCAAATTCAAATCCGTTCAGCCGTTACAGAGTTGTTACAGAACAAACACACTCACATACTTACCTAATAACATACCTTAAACTTTCGCATTTATAATAATATTTATAAAAGTGTGATAATACACGTTTAAGCGAATATTTTATCCCGACTACTTTCAATCACAACTGATGACCTTCAAGTAGTATTACTAAAAATTGTCATAGTTGACGACTTGCACGTGCGAACCTTGCATATCATGAGCACGCTCCATGATTTGTTGGTTTTTCTAAGGGTGCGGCCGGGCCGTAGCGTAGTAGATGAGCGTTTCGTGAGCGCGACACTTCCTAATTAATACAATGTAACATACGACACGTGGAAATGTTTTATTGCACGTTACGTTTCACCAGTCTGTACCCGGATTATGGGCGGTTTTTTTGTTCAGCAGTTTACGTCTTGTGGATCATGATTACCGTATTGTTAAAATAAATGGTATCTTACCCTTTTGTCATCTTTTATTTTTATGGAGAAAAACTGTGGGAGATAAAGTATTTCAATTTCTTTACATTCAAGGCTTATTCATAGATGTCATAATTATAACAACGGTCATATTATTATATAATACTCATCATGATGATCAACTTCTACTATGGGACCAGAAATAAAAAATAAATAAAAAAAACATGTTCCATACATTTCATGGATGGTTAAAGAAATTTTTCTAAACTTTTGAAATTGAAATTTCTTTTCACAGTATCACGGTTAAGCCCAAACACGGTAACACAAAGTTATCCGATAACTTATGTCCGTTGTCTAACCGAAGACCCGCTATATTCGTAAATCAAGCTATCTTGTGTCAGAATTATATGATTCAAAACGTAAAGTTTAATTGCCAGCAGCTGTATATAACGAAAACTCGCTCCCATTGAAATGCTCTCGAGTTTCTAAGTTAGTTTGTGAAAAGGTTCAAGATGAGCCAATTAACTTGTAAATCAGTCTGAATATTCAAAAGCTACCTGACACCTACCTTGCCTGACACGTCCACAACTCCAAAAGCTGCAAAAATGTAGTTCTCAATGTAAATTTCTCAGCAGTTTATTATTAAAAGAAAAACAAAAAAACCGCCTGAAAAAAGCATCTTCTATTCCATACAACCCTATATATTTTCCCCTGTATCCCCCTGAATAATGATACTTCAGAAAATATTCTTGCTGCCATATACTTACTGCCATGCTCCTATGTTTTATAAATTTTTGTTTACTTTATTGAAAAAAATTAAACAAGAGCGTGACCTTTGATTATTTATTAGGTATATCACACTAATATTATAAATGCGAAAGTTTGTGTGTATGTATGTAAGTATGTAAGTGTGTTTGTTCCCGTTCAACTTTGTAACAGCTAAACGGATTTGAATGAAATTTGGTATGGAGGTAGCCTATACCCTGAAATTAACACAGGCTACTTTTTATCCAGGAAAAATATTCGGTGTCTGTAGAGTAGCGGGTGAAAACGCGGAGCGCTGCTAGTACATAAATAAAAACAGCCTAGTCTAGAGTCCAAGCAATAAGGGCCTGTGTACAACCTGGATTAACACAGGCTACTTTTACACCGCAGATGAAACCGCGGGGCGCAGCTAGTAAAGTATATATATGTAAGTATATTTATGTAGTAGGTGTGTAAGGTATCTACAAGAAGAGCATGACAGTAGCAGATTTAAATATTATGGAAAGGAAAAACCTGTAGTGTCATTATTCAGTAGGAAACAGGTTCTCCTGTTTCCTCCTGAATAATGACACTACAGGTTTTTTCCTATTAGAATACTTTTGTATGGAATAGACGGTACCATAGTAAAAGTTCGTAGTTCAGCCAACTCGGCTCCTTACGTACATGTCTACATTATCCGATTATTGCGAAAGCTTGTCTCCAAGAATTACATGATAAGCCCATATGCAAATAGACGAACGAAGGCGAAACCGAACACTTTTAATGTCACTTGCTCGATAAATTGAGCCTCGTCACTAAAACATAGCAGAATTGAACTGCAACGGAAAGTTTTATGAATAAGTAGTTATTATTAAGCACGAAAATAATATAGAATGAAACTTTGCTAAACATATTAAATATTATTATACTGTGACTGTGACGCAGTATAGGTAGGCCTCCCAATAGGTGGCCCTGCCTGATGATACATATACTACAGCCAATAAAATATCCAATCATATATTATTTACTAGCTGCGCCCCGCGGGTTCACCCGCTATTCTACAGAAACCGAATATTTTTCCTGGGAAAATATTGTAGCCTGTGTTAATCCAGGTTATAAGCTACCTCCATACCAAATTTCATTGAAATCCGTTCAGCCGTTACAAAGTTGAACGGCAACAAACACACTTACATACTACACACCCAAACACACTTACACACAAACTTTCGCATTTATAATATTAGTGTGATGTACCTAAAAACAAGTCGTGAAAATCCTAAATAATATTATAATTCAGTGGAATATAGCCGCAGTCATATCAGGACCAGTAAAAGTTCAAATTATAAAAATGAATACCTACGTTCGTCTCGAGGAAAAAACTTCGCGTATGCGATTTAGAACTCCCTACATTACAACTGTCAATCCATACAATACATACAAAATGCACAAAAATTGATCAACGCCATCTAGCGAACTATAGAAAGTAACTTTGTCTCTCTGTCTGGATGTTTGTAGCGTTATCACGGCTAAGCGACTGAACGGAGGATTTTGAGAGGATTTTGGAGTCGCACGTCTTATGCATTTGCCAGTGTCAAGTATAGTTATATATTTTCAAGTTTTTTTATATATTATCAAACAATTCATAGTCACGGTCAAATCAAGTCACGGTCAAGTCCAAGTCATGCCCCAGTAAAGTGGTGAAAACTTTACTAGAGCCTTCTATGGAGTTTTGGAAACAACATGAAAATTCACGTTACACGACATTATACCATTCACCAACACTCGTGCATATACACGAACACTTAACGGGTAAAAATTCACCGTTTTTACACATTAACACCCGAAATAACACAAGTTTTGGAAAATAATAAAATGACGCGACATGAATTCTTCACGTCCCCGCCAAAACTCCATATTCGGTCTTATTGTCCACCACTTGTGAGGTTTGCGTAGGGAAATGTGTAGTCCACTAAGTACTGAGCAACTGTCAATATATTTATCAACAAAAAATACGTCGCAGTAAGAATTAAGCTTAAAAAAAAAACAATCGAAGTGTCTAATCAGACTGGAACCTTGTTATTTATAAAAAACATAGATTTGTAGCTAGACAATCTTTAGTGCGTAGTTGTGGCGGTGGACAAATACACCAAACTTCATACATATCTACCCTTTGTCATATTCATATTCATATATTGCGTAAGTACTATTTACATGTCAACTTAAAAACTTAGATTACATTAAAAAAATAAAATTATAATAAAAATTATTAATTTACAATAAATGTTAATTACATAATTCTATATTTCAATTTTATGAAATTCGTCAAACCTGTAAAAGCATTGTCATTTATACAAGGTCGCCCATCGGAAAGTGACCGCCCGAAAAAGGCATATAGTTCATCTCATCATTATGAACAACTTTGACTATGGGACCAACCCTGAAATCGAGAAAAAAAATCTGATGATCCATAGAAAAATGTCAATGACACTCGACAAAATGTATGGAACAGCAGCTGTTTTTTTTTCGATTTCAGGGTTGGTCCCATATTAAAAGTTGTTCAGAATGATGAATACTATAAGCCCTTTTCGGGCGGTCACTTGCCGATGGGCCACCCTGGATTGACATCACCTAGCAAAATTAATAATTTTAATGAACCAATTACCTTTGCCAGTTATTCAACCACGAAGCAGTAGTGTGCAAGCATAACTGTGTTCCGGCTTGAAAGGTAATGTTACCAGCGCATTTACTGGACATAAGAGGGTCCACTTATTATCTCAGAGTATCGGGTCAAACTGTCAAGCTTCTCCGCTCGTAGCTAACACCGCGTAGCACTCGAAATTCGTAGACGCCGCCCGTTCATGTCTTTTATTAGGTCATCAAAAAAATAAAACAATTTATTTTATTTATTACGTGTATGTGGACCGAAATTACAACTATCAGTACAGGAATTTCCTAATTAAATAGTGTTAGTCAAATTGATTAATAAAACTTACATAAAGTGATTTATTTGTAAAATTGAGTATATTTACAAAGTTAAAAATAAAACTAGACACTGGTGGCAGGAAAGGTGGCTGGAATGCTGGCAGCATTGCCACGCTGGATAGCAATGCTGAGTTTTATAATAATTTTTATATAACTATTATTCTGTCCTAAATTCCATTCACTCCAATCTAATAGCATTTTCGAGATTGATAAGTAGCTGTCGAATGCTGATTGATCTGCAATGTAACCTCCCAACGTTATCTAACATTATAATCTGTTCATCTCGTTATAACATGCATTATAACCATAACGTAACGTAGTTAGATTTACTGTCATGTTAACGTAACTATTTTGATATTTGGCACTGACAGTTTGACATTTAAAAAAACCGCAGAAGTTGCGCTGCAGCCTTGGTTGAAGCACCATATTTATTTATTTTGAAACTCAGCAATTTAATTGTGAATGCCATGAATTTAACCTCTGCGGTTTGGAATAATGTATATACTAATGAAAATTTTAATGAATTTGATTATGAAAAAAATATATATATTACAGAGCTAAATGATCACGATCATCATTTCTCTGTAACTATTCATGATTTGTATTTTAATTTTTTAATTGGGCAATAAGTGTAATTGGTATAAGCCGCATTTATTTTATTACTCAATAAATATAATCAGCCAGAAGACGTCCACTGCTGTCCAAAGGCCTCTCCCTTAGAGCGCCACACTGAACGACAATCACCATTTGTATCCACCAGTCGCCCGCGGATTCAAAAGGACAATCCAACTAGCGGGAGGCCTGCCTACGCTGCGCCTTCCGGTTCGTGGTCGCTGCTCACCTCTCTTCCCCATTGGTTATCAGTTCTTCGAGCTATGTGGCCTGCACATTGCCACTTCAGGAAGGAAAAATAAACACACGGCAAAATTATAACCCTACCCTGTAAATATTAATTATTAAATATTTATTACAGGCCTAATTTAAAAAAAAAAAAATTATTATTAAGTGCACCTCATTAGTAAAGCAGATTAAAAATCTTATAATGAGATAAATATGTTTTATTTTTGGTTCTATCATCTTGTATTCTATGGCGGAAAAACATGATGAGAGGACATTTTCTCGATAAAAAAAAAAACATTTAAAGTCCTCGATTTACACACTTTTTTCGCTGGGGCTCGGACCCCTAATGTATTTATTCAAGTGATTATTTCACTATAAGTGACTAATAATAAAATCTAGGATTGCATAGAACAGAATTTTGATTGATTTCATGGTTTAGATGTAACTAGCAATTTTTTTTTTTTTTTTGACTCGCGCTAAAGCTTTTCATCTGCGCGCAAAAGTGTTTAGCGCTATCTATCTCTCGAAATAGCCTCTTAATAAAAAAGTCCTTAATAATAAAATAAAATAAAAACGCTATTATGATCAATTTTGTTTTAATCTGATGACCCAATTTATTTACATTATTATTTAATCAATAACTCCACAAAAGCTAGAATGACGCGATATATACATTGAAAGGGCGTCCCGCCAACGCTATCCTGACATTCAGAGCCGGTGGGCGTTTGTTTTATGGAAATCTAGATTTGGGGAAATGTACCTTTGTTTAAGCAGGAAATATATCAGAGCTTAGTGAAGATGATACGGCGCCTGTTCTTAAATCAGGTCGCATAAAATCTCTCTATGTAATGATAACGCGTGTTCCTTGACGATTTAGTGTATTTGCTTCAAAAAGTGAAAAGTTCTTACCAGAAAATAGATAGATAGATAGAAACTCTTTATTTATGTACAGCAAAATGATGATAAAACTCATACAGAAAATAAAAAAGAATAGTTTACCAATTAAAAGCAAATCGTTTCTATGTCCTAAATTAGGACATATATCATAATATAAATGTCCTAATTTAAGCTGAGGAGATGGAAAAAAAATTGTGTAAATTTCCAAAAACCTTACATTTTATCTGGCTAACATGAACATAACAAATATTGTAAAGAAATGTTTTGGTGTTTTAATTTAATGAAAGGAATTGGGAAAAAAAAGGTGGGAATATGTGGAGAATATTTCTCGACCGAGAAGATCAAGGAGGCCGTTCTTAGACCAGATAAAAGAAAAGGCAGATGAATGAAAGATGAAAGCGCCGGCATTTACTCCACCGACAAGAACTAAGCTTGAATTAATGAATTTTTGGATGCACGATCAACTGTGATTCAATTTAAACAATGACGAAACATTTCTTGACTCAATCGTTAATTTTTATGAACAATAATAATTGAAATAGAAATAAAAATTAGTTTTTTTTTTTTAACAATTATTATTGTTGAGCATCCGCGATCGGCGACTTCTTAGGTATAAAGTAATATACTTTCCGAACTTAATCAATAACATGTTATGAGCAGAATCATTATAATGTTAATTGTATGGTTTCTTGGAATGCATTTAATTTTTTACTCACAGATAATCAGTAATTGCATTTCAGTGTAATTTTTATTGTACCTCTAATTTTACGTTTTTTTTTTCCTCCTCATAAAAGGATTTTGGCGTCCCACGTCTTATGCATTTGCCAGTATCAAGTATACATATATATTTTCAAGTTTTGCTATATATTATCAAACAAGTCATAGTCACAGTCAAAGGTGAGCAAAGCAAGTCACGGTCAAGTCCAAGCCATGCCCCAGTAAAGTGATGAAAACTTTACTAGAGCCTTCTATGAAGTTTTGGAAACAACATGAAAATTAACGTTTCATGACATAATACCATTCACCAACATTCGTGGATGTATTCACAAACACTTATCGTGACACACAACACTAACACAAGATTTGGAAAATAATAAAATGACGCGACATGAATTCTTCAAATAAATTCGTTGAATTTTATTTCAGAATCAGAATCAGAATTTTTTATTGCAAAAACTGTGTACAAAAAGTGTTCTTGATAGTAATAAAATAATAAGTTTCAACAGCTTACCCATTGCGGGCGTACAATAATTCACATTTTGAAATGTATTCACATTATCAAGCTACTATAATACTCTAATTATTTTCTAAACGTTTCCTATTATTAGGTGTTTTTTAATATCTATAACTCCAGAAATATGTGGCTCTGTAGAGTTAGTAGAACAACTTCCACCCAAGGTGACCTGTATAGGCTACTCCTATTAATAGCCACCAAGGTTTGGTTGAATCTAGCTGTAGCCAGCGTGATACCGACTAGATCTAATTTTACTTGAAAACAATCGGCTCATACTAGATTTAACCGAGAGTAAGTGGCTACAACTAGTTCTAACCGGCTACAACCGGCTACAGCCGCACTTCGGGTTCTAGCCGTAACATATATATTGTATATATAGATTACCATAGAGACTAGTATATGTTCTCTATGCTTACTTACGTTTTGGTTGTGTGTTTGAACTTTGAACCGACACCCTGCGGCGCGGCGTGGCGCCCAAAAGCACCACCCACTGAGCTGAGCCGTGTTTTCCACTCGCTTTTGTTTAGTAAAATTTTCTTGCATTTTTGTCCAGCACAATTATATATTTATAGTTTGGGACGACTGCTTCTTAACAAATTTTTGATATCTACCGTTACTAAACTTAAAAACGTTAGTGTTGTGCAGATATGCGAAGAATCCTTAACAAGCTACCTTTATTAAAATTCTGGAACACCTCAACCGCTGGCTTAGAAATTTGGCATATAGTCACGACTAATTTTACTCGCATAAGACTTGAGGATTCTGGCTTGAACTTCAACCCAGAATCCTCACCAAACCAAACCTTTAATTTCGGAATAATGATGCGTCTAATTATTATTTGACATAAATCAGATATGACTAATTTTATACAAGATTTTTATCATTTTCAAAATTAAATTTTAGGAAGTTTTCAGAAGTAAGGATTCTGGATTGAAGGACATGAAACTACCACAAAAGCTTCCATTACTTTACATTGTAACTTAAATAAAATTGACGACTTATGCCCCTTCCTGATTGGGTTGGTATCGGTACGGTATAATATTGTACTATTCCAATTCAGTATAGATTCTTTACCGAGCGGAAATATTTAAATGAGTGATTCCTGAATTACGTGGCGCGGAAGCCGAGCGGGGGATCCTTCTTGAGAAGGACTGAGCATACCGCGTCTTATAGCACATGTAGATACCGCTTATAATACTGTACCTACCCAATCAGGAAGTGGCCTTAGATTACGACTGAGATTTATTTTATAATGAAATATTACTGAACTAGTCACTGGCTGAACAATACGTGTAGAGCCAAAAAAAAGACAAAACAGTTTTGAACTTGACATCGATATTTTGGAACGTGAGCCTTGGAGGAAAAGAAAAGATGAAAGTTCACATTTTACACACTTGAAAATAACACATGTTTTGGAAAATAATACAACGAGGCGACATGACTTCTTGACGTTCCCGCCAGACTCCCCAAACTAGGTTCTGTACATAGGGCGAGTGCGAAAAACAACGAAACAACTAGTCCTCCAGCCTCCATGCTATGAACGCAACCAAAGGCAGTATGGCCTTAATTGCTCTAGCTTTCCCATTAGGCTAAAAAAAAAAAAAGAAGGAAAAAAAATTATACTGACATGACTTGACACTCGAATTGACGGCAAAAAGTAAACAATTTTATACAAACAAGTTTAAGTTTCATCAGCTTGTATATACCTACTTTTGTTATCAATGAATTTTAATCAATCCAAAGCAAATTACAATTGCAGATAAGATGCTTTACTTTACCTAACGAATTGGTCGTAGCCACTTGTAGTAGGTAGCAGGGACCAAACGGTTTGCCACACAGCGACGATGTCGAGTTTAGTGCCTCAAAATAGTGTTTTGTTCTTAAAACTAGTTAAAAATGTTAGTAATTGCACAAAAAGATTATCATCTCATTTCACATACTTTCCGGACAGAAAGAGACCTGTAAACGGTATGTACAATACTGTTGAAACTGTAAGATGTCATGATAGCGACCATTAGATTAAAATCTTTTTGTTTTAGCACTTTATGAATCTACACCTACTTCGTTCCATCCTATGAAATTAGAGCTTATTTAGGTAACCACTGGATGAATCTGCAGTACCTAATCCGACTAGATACATTGCAGAAATTTACTATTAAAGAAAATATGTTCCCGATACATAGCAGAGCATGCAAAACTGTTTCGTAACCAGAAAATTGCTTTTAAGTTATTTGTGTACATGTGGTGGATGGTAACAATTATTTATAAATACCTATTTAGCAATTAAGTTATCACTTATCTAATCTGAAACCTGCTTGTGGGCTTTGATTCAGTTTTTATTATGCACAGATTGGGTTGTGTAATTCTTATCAGCTGTCATAATGCTTGCCCACTGCTGGAAGTATTTAAAGAATTACACTTAGAGAGAAACACTACAAACCCAAAATGGCTTGAAATCTGAGCTCTATACCTAGTACGGACAAGGTTCTACAAAAGTAACTTTAAAAGTTTCATATTACAAAGTGACCCCAACGTGTAGTTGACAACAATTTAGCTCCATCTCTTGCTATGATGGGCCATAATTGTTACACAATGCGCACGGCACACTAGATGAACAACCAACTTATCTAAGAATCTAAATGGCCGAACGGATCAACCTGAATTTTTAAAATTGTAAGTCTATAAATACCTCACAGACTACACTGTATTATGATTTGTTCAGCAGAATTTTGATCACAGAACTTACAACAATTATCTTCACATAGTCCACTAGTTATCACACCATTTCCTGTGTTAATTTCAGGCGAAACAACCAAGATGAACATGATGCAAGCAATAAACAATGCTATGGACATAACTTTAAAGAACGACCCCACGGCCGTGCTGTTTGGGGAAGATGTAGGCTTTGGGGGAGTGTTCCGATGTGCACTCGGATTACAGGTACATTTATTTAATTTGTCTAAGAACAGCTAAACCAGCTTTCGTATGAAAACATTTAACACTGTGTGATATAGGCACATCAGCCTATAATGCTCGCCTATAATGCTTTTTTTTGCCTTATAATATTTACGAGGCTATTTTGAGAAAAAGATAGCGCAGGTGAAAAGAGGTGGCTTTAACGCGCGCTAGTCAAAAAATCTGATAATTGCGAATTACAACTAAACCAGAAAATCAA
Source organism: Apocheima hispidaria (assembly GCA_947579745.1). Taxonomy (NCBI): domain Eukaryota; kingdom Metazoa; phylum Arthropoda; class Insecta; order Lepidoptera; family Geometridae; genus Apocheima; species Apocheima hispidaria. The sequence continues at coordinate 2,410,035 of OX388154.1, read as the reverse complement.
TCAAAATTCTGTTCGATACTATCCTAGATAATTATTATTATTACCTCACTATTATGCTTGTCCCAGACTTGCAGGCCGAATACCGAATATTCGTCCAATGAGGCGATATCCGCCATTAAGAGACGCGTATACTCGTCGTCGTGTTTCGCGATAATTCGGGGCGATAGACGCTAGTCTTGCAGAGGCATTAGAGTAATAATCACTTGAATATAGACTCTAGGGGTTTGGAGAGCTAGTAAAATATGTGTGTAAATCGAGGTCTTTTCAATGTTTTTTTTTTTCGATAAAATGTTTCTAATCATAATTTACCTTTTAGCTCTACTAGACAATAAAAATAAAACATTTTCAAATAAGGTTTGTTACATTTCAGGAGAGGTACGGTCGCGAGCGCGTGTTCAACACCCCGCTGTGCGAGCAGGGTATCGCGGGGTTCGGGATCGGGCTCGCCACCGCCGGGGCCACTGCCATCGCTGAAATACAGTTCGCCGACTACATATTCCCCGCTTTCGATCAGGTTTGGAATTTAATTCAGCTTTGTACAATTACAATCAACCAATCAATCAATCAATCAATTTGTATTACAATCTGTAATTGTTGCTTTAAAAGCTTTATCTCTTAAAAACTTGGACCAAGTACAATGCCGGATACAGACCGAGCACAGACCTTCCCCTATACAGGGTTATAAGGAAAGGATATGCTAAGCCAAAAAGAGCTGATACTACTCATGATTGTGAACAACTTTTACTATGGGACCAATTCTGAAATCGAGAAAAAATTATCAGCTGTACCATACATTTTTTGTCGAGTATCATTGACATTTTTCTATGGAACAGCTGTTTTTTTTTCTCGATTTCAGGGTTGGTCCCATAGTAAAAGTTGTTCAAAATGATGAGTACTATAAGCCCCTTTCGGCATAGCATACCCTTTCCTTATAACCCTGTATATTCCGTCCTCGGGGCCATCGAATTATTATTATATTAAATTAAAATTAGGACATAAAATGTTTAAATTAAAAACTTATAATTAAAAATGGAATGTCAGTAGAAATATAAAAATGTAACAAACTTCTTAAAAATACTTTTTTTTTTAATTCTGCTTATAAAACAACTATAGGTTGGCCGTGCTTAGTGTTTCATTCTCCCAGTCCAGTTTCATGTAACGTATGATGACTGTCGCAGCTCGTGAACGAGGCGGCGAAGGTGCGGTACCGGTCGGGCGGGCAGTTCGACTGCGGAGCCCTAACGGTGCGTGCACCGTGCGGCGCCGTCGGCCATGGGGGGCTCTACCACTCGCAGAGCCCCGAGGCCATGTTCGCGCACGTTCCCGGACTCAAGGTACGTTACCAGCACAACTTACTTTTACAGTACAGTTTTACACAACCAACCAATTTTAGAACTTCAATCTACCAATGGCAAAGTAGAGTACTACGCGCGCTAAAATCTGGCGCTGTTATTGGTCAATCGAAATCGCCATCTTGGACGAATCGTGTAAGCGGGACAGAGCTAAGAATGCATAGCATTACTCTGCAACGCCCTGCGTATCCCTAAACGAGCCTTTACCACGTGTGCCTGAACTACGTAATTCTGTGTTTCAGGCGAGAAGACCTAAATAGATCTTAAATAATCAGGAAATAAACACAAAGTATAAATTAATCTATAGGTTACTTTTTTTTTTTTTCTCTCTAAACATTATAAATTCTACATTATACAGCAAAAATAAGGTTTTAAAAAAAATAGTTTTTTTTTTGCTAGCAATATTGAAGCTAAAATAAATTACACACAATATTTAGTTACTTTACTATCATTGTTAACTTCTCTGTCTTCGTAGGGCTTTCTGGACAATTATCTTAGAAAATGTTTCCAGGTAGTGGTACCGCGCGGCGCCATCACGGCCAAGGGCCTGCTCCTGTCGTGCATCAGGGAACGCGACCCGTGCCTGTTCCTCGAGCCCAAGATACTCTATCGCTCCGCTAACGAGGAGGTCCCGGTGGACGACTACACTCTACCGCTCGGCAAAGCTGAAATACTTAGAGAAGGTAACGAGTACTAAATTACAAAATGTTCGTGGATCTTGCAATAAAATGTATGGAACAGCTGTTTTTTTTTTCAAAAACATTGCCCTCCTTGGCTTTCGGGCAAAAACTAGGAAAAATTAAAAATCTTATTTCCTTGTTAAGGTGACGCAGTAACATTAATCGGCTGGGCGACGCAGATCCACGTGTTGCTAGAAGTGGCGCAGATGGCTGAAGAGAACCTCGGGGTCAAATGCGAGGTCATCGACCTGCAGTCCATACTGCCCTGGGACGAGGACACCGTCTGTAACGTGAGTATGACGACCCTGACTCAGTCGAACCCACGACCCGTGCTCTCACGACTTTCAGCTCCAGTAGGTCACATAGGAATACACAAACACACATACGTACTAACACCCAAAAAACATTCCCCTCCTTATTGGTAGTCGGGTAAAAATAATTAAAAATAAATTTGCAGTCCGTGAAGAAGACTGGTCGCTGTCTGATCTCCCACGAGGCGCCTCTCACGGCGGGCTTCGGCGCAGAGCTCGCAGCCACCATACAGGTTAGTACTCTCCGGTACTGTCTTGGAACAGATTACCTCCTCCGGAAACCGCATTTCGAGATCTTTATGTCGACAAAAACGCACCAAAGTTCTAGGAAAGAGTGGGGTGCTGAATCTGAAGACAAAGCGTTCTCATTGGCTATTATCAAGGGTTAGGTCTAGCCGCATTAAGAAGTTATTTCGAGAGAAAGATAGCGTTATACACTTTCGCGCGCACATGAAAAGAGATGGCTTAAGGTCGCGCTAGTCAAAAAACTTGATAATAGCTAATTACATCTTTTCAATGATTTTTTTATCGAGAAAATGTCATGTAATTCTGTTTACCCGCCATGCAATACTAGATGACAGAACAAAAAAAAAAACATCCCATAATAAGATTTGTAATCTAAATAACTAATGAGGGGCACTAAATAGAAAAATCACATTTTCATCAAAGTAGGCCGTAAAAGTGAAACCAATGAAAAACTTTTTGTCTCGAGAACGAAACCTTATGTTGCTTTAAGGGTCAAGTTCCATTCAGACGGTTCACTAGATGGAGCTACTCATTCAGCTGCCACCTGGGGGTTCCACAATGTTGTTTTATTAACTGGCCACAACACGTCGCATACTTTTGGCTGTAGTAGATTATATATACTTAAATAAAATGTTTGTTCAGCATGATACTGGATATTTGTGTACAAATGACCAAACGTACGTACTTATCGAATAGCGCCATCTATCGAATCCGCCAGAACAAAGCCTAAGTAATATTATAATGAGTCGATTTCCAAAAAAAATATTGTTCTAAAATACTTACTAGATGGCGTAACAGACCTATCGTTTTACCTGTCATTTTCATTTCTGTCGAAATATTTTATGTTTATTTTGTAAATCGTAAATTTTGGCTCCACACGTTGTGTATTTAGCCAGTGTCAACTATTGTAATATTTCAAATGAAGTCAGATACATAGTTACGTTACTTGAAATTGTCTAAATACACATGTGGAGCCAAAAAACACGAGAAAAAAAAGGCACACGTAAATTTTTTTGTCTTTCATGTCTTGACAGTGACAGAAAAACCTCAAGGTACATCTAACGCCATCTATTGGGTACTTTTATTACCAGGATTTCTTTTTTTTTTTGAAAATGCCTCATTCAGAGGAATATAGCCGAAGTCGTATCAGGATCAATAAAACTTCGAGGTATAAAAATTAATACGTTCGTCTCGAGGGAAAACCTTTTGAATTTGAATTTGTCAGTCCATAAAAAAGTCTTAAAATGCACAAAAATTTGCGCCATCTAGCGAACTATAGGAAGTAACTTTGTCTCTCTGTCTAGATGGTTGTCGCGTTATCACGGTTAAACGGCTGAATGGATCTTGATAAGGAGATACTGTATATCACAAAGACGGACATAGGATACTTTTTAGCACGCAAACGAAATTGCGGGTAACAACTAGTTATACTTATATACTTTAAATTACACTGGTACTGTCGGGATAAATATAAGGAAAATCGCGGGAAGTGCGATAAATGTTATTTAGCGAGTTGTTATGTAGTTTATTTCAATTAAAATAGACGGTGATGCATCCGACTGATGCAATCGTTAACAATATCCGTCAAAACAAAACTGAAAGATCTGTAGGCTTATCCCGTAACTCTGAAAGCGATAGCGAGAGTTGCGCAAGCGGGACCACGCATAGTGCGACTAAGTTGATACGAGCGAGATGGCATGCTCTCGCAATCAGAATCACTAACGTTTCAAAGTTAGAGGATAAGCCCGCTGCACTTTGTCTGTCAAAGTTGAAACATAATCTATATCTATATACATAGTATGCAATGAAATAAAGTCGCTTTCCGCGTCTGTCTGTCTATATGTCGGCTAGCTCCTCCTAAACCACGCAACGAATCTTGATGCGGTTTTCACCAGCGCATCAGTTAGGTCATTTTTCACGGAAGGTTTAAAAGGTTAACGGGTCATTGCCCATGAGTTTCTACATATTGCAAGCAAGGTAATGTAATGTAAAGTAAATGTAATGGTAAAATAAAATAAAATTCGTTCCCTTACAAAACATTGACTTTATTGTTATAATTTTGTTTTTTTTTTTTAACTTTAATTCTTAATAATAATAATTGTTGATAATTTTAGTAATTCTATTTTTTTTTTTAATTATATTTCATTATTTATTTTTGTATACATAACTTTTATTTTAAATCAGGGTTTGAAAAAATCCGATTTTTATAATAAATATCAAAAATCCGATATTTTTTTATATATATCCAGGCTAAGAAAAAGAAGCAAATTTTCCCTAGAAACTGAAAATTATTAACGCTAGGAGCACCAGAGAATCCCCATTTTTGATTACCTCATAAAATAAACCTTACCTATATTATACGAAGTTAAGGTTTGAATAAAAAGATAGCGTTACTGGTAAGTTAAAGGGGATTTCCCCAAGTTTAAATGAGGTTGCCATTTTGGGAAACAAGCTAAGTGCTGCCAGGGTAAACATTAATCTCCAAAATTTTTAGTTCAGAAGACAGGAAAAAATCAATTGATATATATCAAGATAAAAATCAATTCATATATATCTTGATATATATCCGCTGATATATATCGGCGAACCCTGTTTTAAATAGACTAATTTACCTTATTTTTATGTTCTTATGTAATAAGTTTAAATTGGTATTACTATTTACTATATTAGTTGACCGAGCGAAGCGAAGGTCTCAGAGTATACGGGCACAAATCGGCGTTTGTGTTTGTATGTATATTTGTTCGACGATAACTTGCAAACCGTTGATCCGATCTTCATAAAATTTTGTAAGCAAGTAGTTCATTTCAATACTATTTTTAAATTCGAATATGAGTAAAATCGGTTCTGGTGTCAGTTCGGCGCGAAATACTAGTGTTTAATTGTGATGTAATCCCGTGTCGTCAGGAGGAGTGTTTCCTGCACCTGGAGGCGCCGGTGGCGCGCGTGACGGGCTGGGACGCGCCCTTCCCGCACGTGTACGAGCCCTTCTACCTGCCGGACAAGTGGCGCTGCTACCACGCACTCACCAAACTGTTACACTATTGAGGGTAGAACGCCCGGTAATCTATGCGGGGTTGTGAATCTGTGACTAATAAATATTTTATTACTGTTTGTACGTTGTTTACTTGTTCCTACAAAGGACCGAATGTGACTGACAGAATTTTAATCTATATATAAAACAAGTTCGTTTTTAGGAATCAACGCACAGACCAAACTGCTGATGATAGACACGTAAAATTTGAACCCAATACCTCAAATGGTCTAGATGAAGAATAAGAAGGGATTTCCCAAAATTACACCCCTAAAGAGGTAAAACCCCCAAAGTTTGTATGGAAAAATAAAATAATACCAAGCCAATGTATCTCTGTTTTGTGTACTAACCATAAAAAACAATGAACGGCATGTTTTAGGATTTTTTAAAAATCAATCCCTAAAGAGGCTAAATGGGGCATTTCATTTACTACAACATAAACGAGCGAAGCCGTGCGGGCAAGCTAATATATTATTATTTATACGCGGTTTTGAACTGTAAGGTTGACAGCCTTTTTCCTAGACCTTTTAGTAAATAAAAAAAAATGTTTTTTTACAATAAATTTATTAAAAAAAATTAAATTAATACATAAAATTAAGACAATACACGTTGTTAGTAGTATAAAATTACTTAAATGTCAACCTAAAGAAATCAAAACATTAAGAAATTGTGCCTTCGCATTATAAACTACAATGAAAAAAAAATGAGTGTCGAACATACCCTATGAAACTTACTTCTACTACTTATCTACATACAATTAATGTTTAACAATTACTTCAAAAACGTCACTAAAATCAGTAAATATAAACCACTCTTATAGCCTCTACACACGCACCTGATCTGAATTATGCGAAATTGATAGCTAAATTTTAATTTTATAGCAGTAAAAGAAACAAACGGGGTCTGTGTCCTTTTGCACCCATGAAATTCATATCTACTTTTCCCTTTGGCATGATTGAAGATCAGGTTGTGTGTAAAAGGCCCTAATAGCTTACAAATAAGTATTATTTTATTACAAAATGGTTTGTGATGTCTCTATTTACACGTCAAACTCAGCAGAACATTGTTTACATAGATATAAGGCAAAACATGACCAGCACCTTTCTCTACCTAAAAATAAGCAAATCATCATCGTCATCTTATCATGTAACTCTGGTGCCGATGGTCATCGCGTGCCGTTGCACTCGCGCCAACTTACTCGCACCACGTGAGCAAGCGGGATAGCAAACGAAGACCATCGCCATCAGACTTACAAAATAAGGCCTCCGATCACAGACTTATAATGTAACACAAAAAAAAGCAAGCAAAATTTCTGTAATTGACATGATGCTGTAGATACGTACCTCCTATTATTTTCTATTTAGAACGAATTATATTTGCTCGCATATTCAACAATCTTTTAAAAAAATCACATTATAAATTTAATTCAATTTTTAAAAAATATTTTCTCATGTCCGAAAACAGTAAAAAAGCGGCAAGAAGCAAACAAATCATTAAACTCATCTTAGGAAGTTATTCTCTGGTCAGTTTTTTGACCAATGCTTATTATGCAAATGAGTACAACAAGAATTCAAAGATAATTAAAATAAGGCTAACAATAGTATGATAATTAAACTCCTTGAATAATTTGAACACACTCCCTCCAGTCGACCGACTAAAATTATGTTGCAGAAATCAGAATGGTTCTGTAGAAACATGCAGGGCTATGTGACCGACTATGGCGCGCTGGAGGGGTAGTATTATATGTTCTGTGTCGAGGGTCCAAACATTATCATGACATTTCAAATGAGAGTCAGGGACCAAGGCAATGTAACAGGCTGTGAGGCGGCTTTGCCTATATACAATTTTTTTAATTTTTTTACTATTATACTGAGCGCCTTATGTTAGGGCTCCAGGATAAGGCTGCATTTTTGACTTTGATTAGTAGCATGTTGAAGTTAAGTGCACTTTCCAATACTTTTTTTTTGTATGTAACTGTTCTGAACAATAACAGGAGTCGGTTGAAACAAATGTGGATGCACTGCTTAGCTAATCGAGGTTAAAAACGCAACCCAAAGATCAAGTTCGAGTCGTTCCGCCGTTCCAGAGTCGCTTACTCGTGCGCGGCGCGGCGCGGGCGGGCGGGGTGCAGGTACGGGCCGGCGGCGGGCGAGTTGGGGAAGCGCTGCATGTACCGCTCGAGCCGCAAGTACTTGACGGTGATAAGGCGGCCTTCGTACCACCAGCCGTGCAGAGCGCGGTACGCCACGCCCGCGTCCGCTGTGCTCGCGCACTTCACGTACACGCAGCACGACGCGCGCTCCACCTCCACATGCAGGATGTTGCAGCGCTCGCACTTCTCCAGGATCGCCTCCTGGATCACCGCGCGCAGGTTCGCGTTCGTGTCGTTCTTCTCGAACATGTGACGGATCTTGAGACAGGGAGTGGGTGACACGGGCAGGTTGTTGACGGAGCCTTCCTGGGTCTCGAAAGCCTGTCCCTGCCAGGCGGCGCTGGCGCCGGCGCGGCGCGGGCTGCCGCCGCCCACCCAGCGCCACACGCGACAGTCCTCGCCGTCCACGGACTGCACCTCCATGCGCACGCGACTCTCGTTTTTCTGTATGAACTTGACGGCGGCATCCCACACGGGCGCCATCTTCTCGCGGTTCTGGGGGGATATGAGTGTGTCTCGTACGTGGTCCACCGATATATATGGTTCGCCGCTGTCTTCTGTCTCCTGCGATATCACGTCGATGATCTGCTCGACCGTCGAGTAGATCTCGTCACTTTTCCGTTTCATGTAGCCAATATAGTATTTATACAGTCTCTGGAAGCCGAGCGCCAGTAGCGTGAGCAGCACGACGATGGTGATAGTCGAACCGGCAGAGTATATTGTGTTAAGAAACAGGCACGAGAGCGGTGTCGAAAGATCTGCAAGGGTTATGGCGACACTGCCCTTAGAGCGCTGTTGAAAGATCATTTCTGTGGAAGAAATCTGTGTGTATTCCGCGTCTTTCGTGTAGAGATTCTTCAATTGGACGACGTTTAGGCCCCACCGTGGATTGTGGACAAGCAGAACTTGTAAGTTGTTGAGGTCGGTGCGACATTGGCTCGCATCGACTGCTTCCGCTCTAGCACTAGCGATATCAAGGATTTCCCTTTCTGTCAAATAAGGTAGAGCACCGTGCTGGCCGCATTTATATGCAGCGATCCTAGCTGTCAATTCAGGATGAATAACTTTTAATAGGTCTTTGGCATAGCTGACTTGGTCTCTGGGTACGCAGTTGATGCCAGGCCTGTTCCCCGGGATGTTCAGTTGGCAGAACGGTATGATGCTGTTCTGGTCATCGGCCACTGAAGTGATATCGTTTTTCTTAACTATATACATGAGAAATAAGCAAAAAAAAAAAAGAGCCGCAACAGCAACCAGAGCAAAAGAGACGAGATTGTTCTTCATGAATTTCTTATCATTTGCCGCCTTGTAGTCTATGTCAGATCTAGATAAACCTGGTATATAGGATCTGCGTGGGAAAGCAGTGCTCCCATTGTTTATATCACGATCCAAGAATGAGGTTTGTTTCGGTGTTTCCGGCTTCAGTGATGTCAGATGACGAGTGAACTTGCTGAGATATGGAGATTCTACTTCATCTATGGTGGATGTCGAGGGCTGGTAAGTATTTGAGGTGTAGCTAGATGTGTAGTTGCCCAGTGAGGGGCGATCGCCTACTGAAGTACGCTCGCCCAGTGAAGTACGCTCACCCAGTGAAGAGCGCTCACCCAGTAAGGGGCGGTCTCCTAAGGTAGATGTTAGTCCCAGTCTAGAGCGTATTGAGTTAAGATGATCAGAAGATGACAACTTTGAGGTATATGAAGAGGAGTAACCACTAGGGGAAGCTATCGAGGGGCGAGAGAATGAGAATAGTGAAGGTTTGGGAGGGCTCGCCCCGACATCTGCACTAGGAATCGTGCTAGATATGCGGTCACTCGATCTGGAGTGGCTGCGAAGCGGGGAAGAGGTCTTTTTGTCTGCATCCACATCACTGTCCGAGCCCGTTTCATAGTCGTCCTGTTCATTTCCTTTATAAGTACGCGTCACACGACGTGTTGTCACAGTTTCGACTTCCTCGCGCGTACGCACGGGGGATTTTTCCTCTTCTGATTCTGAGCCTTTATCATCGAGTTTGACGGGCGAACCTTTCTTAGAGGGCGTCCGGCGCGTTTTACTAACCGTAGGTGGTAACATCGCACCGCCAGTCGTCTGCCGCCGTCCACGCTTCTCTTTTACATTGGAATTATCCAAATCGGACTCTTCGCCACTTGAGTAACGTGCGAGGGAACGTCTGTTTTCAACCTTACTTTCGGCGCTGTTTCTTGGTTTACTCTTATTGTCTAAAACTAGCTTCAGCTTTTTCACGAGCAACTTCCTTGTGGACGCC